>CM037853.1:178300999-178947266 GCA_021234595.1 Delia radicum
CACATTGAAATGTTAATCGGAGAATCTATAAGGTCAGTGGGTGTCTATCCAATTCAGTCTCTCCCAATCTGCCCTCTTTTTATTTGTTCGTAAACTCGCACCGAGCAAATGAAAAAATGTTGAGGAAATTTGAAAGTTTAAATTATTTTTTATCATGTTTTTTAATAATAATTTAATTAAATGTTTATTTATTTAAAATTTTAACGATAAAATAAGCAAGATAAAATCGAAATACATTTAATTTTAATGGAAAATAACAAAAAATAAACAAAATAAAAGTGAGTGTTTTAAGCAACAATTTTGTATCAACATGTTGCAAGTAGTTTTTAGTGTAAAGAAAATGTTTTCATTAACTCGCCCGAGTATATATACTCTTTGATAAGGTATCCAGTACTCGTTGATAAGGTATCCAGGTAAATCCATACATTACCAAATAATGGGTAAAGTATGTACGCCATAATGACCACACGCATTACATGACACCTTACGTCACTAATGAATTTTACAGGCGATTGAGTAATGGGTGTACTCGTTACCTAGTATGTGTCTATAAGTAGATTTTCATAAAAAAAGATATGCACAAATGATTACAAATATTTTTTTAATTAAATATGTAATGTGTGTGTGTAAATGATTGTTGGGCTTCTAGTGTACGTTTGTGATATTAAAAAAATATCTAAATATATACCTTACATTTTGATAGTACTTTACATTAAATTCATGCATTATGTAATTAATGATCGGTAGTCATTATTTAATGTTCGGAAATAATGTAAAAGGTAATGAAGTATCGTTAAAAGCTGACCCCTGAGTTTCCAATTATTGTCAACTCATTACTTTATGTTTTAAAAATAATGTTGAAGTTAAGGAGTATACATGACAATGTAATGCATTATGTGTTCACTATTGGTAACTCTTACTCTATGTTTCGAAATAATGCTGAAGGTAAGCAGTATTCATTACAAATAAAGCATTACCCCTTTGTCGGTAACGTATTACTTTTTGTTTGGAAATAATGATACAGGTAAGGAGCATTACAAATTAATGTATACTTTATCGCACCCAATACCAAAGTTTTCCTGGGTAGGTATTTTCTATTGGCCCAGAAAGAAGTGTTTTTTTTTTCAAACTTATTACATTCGGGTTAGGATCTAGACTTTTATGTTATTTTGAAATTTATTAGCATTTTCTATGACTATCCCAAGTTGTAAGCTCTTCGGATGTTCCCATATAGACTTTAAAAATGTACAAAACAACAAGATAGAGAGGAATAGTCGTCGGGAAACAGAGCGTTTTCATCGAGCACTTAACCAGTTACGACAGTAATGGAATTCCAAGAATCTGACTCCAAAAACAACAAAACTAGTGTGCAGTCATAGAAATAAACCTGTAAAAATAGCAGAAAAATTGATAAAAATAGTTAAAATAAGCTAAATTTAGCATATTTTTTTTTGCTAAATATTAATAAATAAGAACAGGAAAAATAAATCTGTTAATTTTACAAAATTTTAGTTTATTCGATGTGAAATTTTAGTTAATTGAAAATATTATTTCACTCTGAAAATTAGCAAAAAAAATTTTACTAAATATTTGTGAACTCAAATAGCAAAAAAAAAAAATTGGATAATAACCATTTTTTTGCTATATTTACCACAAATTTAGTAGAATGCAAATAACAGTTTATTTTGCTAAAACCAATAGTAATTTTTGCTAAAAATTAGTAGATTCATGATTTCATAAAGGCAGACTTTATTCTCATTAAAAAAAAACTAAAAAAATAACTTTAAAAATATCATTTTTAATGATTTTTTTGTCTACTAATATTTAGTAAACGTCGTTGCTGATGTTAGCAGATTATTTTGTTACTTTCAATTAACTAAAATTTAGCTCAAATATAACTAAATATTTGTAAACATATTAATTTATGGTATTCTTATATTACTAATATTTAGTAAAAAAATCTGCTAACTTTAGCAGTTTTTCTGCAAGAACATTTTTAAACTAATTTTAGTGTATGGCAATAACATTTGGTCTGAATTTGGTACTCTGCATAATGCTTCTTCTATTTGTCTATACAGAGAGAATTTTAGTGGACAAAAATAAGAAAATTTTCAGTAAACAAAAGAAACTTTTCTTAATAAAGTGAACAATAATTTTCTTACAATTAATGAAAATCTACATACTTTTCATGAAACGAGATTTTTAAAGAAACTTCTTTATTAAGTGTATGAAACTTTTAATAATAAAATGATAATTTTATTAAACTTCTAAAAAAATATTCATTAGTTTAATGAAAAGTCTCAATGGATCCAGTTGATTCTATGCAAAAATTCATTAATATCATGTTCACAATTCTCTCACTATAGAATCCGACCGAACAGCTTGGCCAAAAAATATATTTATCGTTTTTTCTTTGGAATTTGGAGGCATTATAGACAAGTTTCGATATTGCACTGAGAGAACATATGCATGATATTAAAGCATTTTTTCATTAAAGCAATGAAATTGGCACTGGAATTAGTATATTGAAACTTTTCGTTAAGTTAATGCAAGTTAATATAAAATTGGATGAAAAAATATAAATTTATTTAACATTCTATGAAGAAGTTTCATTAAAATACTGGTTTCATAAAAAATATGAAACTTTTTATTAGTTTTAAGAAAATTTGCGTATTATTTTTTAAATAAAAGTTTTATTGATTACTGAAAAATTTCTGTTTTTTTCGACCAACAACATGTTCTCTGTGTGGAACACTGTTTGTTGAACCAATTTATTGCGACTATGAATGTCAAATGTAAGGAAAAAGACAGAAGCTGTAAAGCAAACTGAATGCCAAACTTTTTACTATAAATTCAAAGACCAGCCGTACCTATCTGTGGTCAGCGGTTAAAAAAAGGAAAAAGCGATTTAATAAACTTTTTAGATTAAAGATTCTTGTTTAGTGCAGGATTACCACTTGTACTAATTTAATCACCGTATGTACTGATTCTAGTCACGTGTATTGATCAATAATCAGTGTACCGATTTGTACTGAGTTTTCAAATTTTGCATGTACCTTACTACTATTCCATCTTTCAAAATAATTATATATATTGTGAGTGCTATTCTTTCGCGGAAAGCTATTTAATCTAGATGAATAAAAATAAAGAATATTGCGAGGTTTCAACAAAGTTTTAACTACACTCAAAAGTCAGTAAAGTCAGCAAAAAATTTTGCTGAGTCAGCAAAATTTTAGGTGCTTGCAAAAAGAAATGCTAATGTCAGCAAAAACATTAGTAAATTCAGCAAACATTTTGCTTACATTTAGTTCATTAAAAATTATAAAATCCTTGCTAAAATTTACTAAAACTGTTGCTGAATATTAGTTTGCTGAAAAAAACTCAAAGAATTTGTAGAAAAATTATACTTTAGTCTATTTATTTGCTGAAAATCCTACGAAAAGTTTGTGAATCTTTAAAAAAAATTTACAAAATATTCAAAAATATAAAAAATGTCCATATATATAACATAAACAAAAATATATTTCAACTACTTACATCCATGGTTGTCTAAAGGATGACAATTTGGACTGAAGCTAAATGCAGTTATCTACGGCATTTTAGAAAAAAAACAAAAGTTGACAAACACATAAATAACCCTTTTGCAAATAGAGAAAGGAAGTATAAAAAATTACCAAGATGTGTGTCCTACTCTTTCGCTTTAGTCTGTCTATCTAAAGGTATGTTTGTTTGCAATTTTCCCACATTTCATAAATTACCACTATAAAAATTTAGTTTACAAATACACATTTTGTGTTTATTAAATTTAAATATTTTATTTGGTCTTTAATTTCTTTGACAAGCCTTAATCAACGCAATATTTGAGTTAATTAGATCAACAATTTATATGAATACATATTGTTTGTGTCCTTTGGTAAGGAAAACATATAAAAAAATCTCCCATGTTGGATTTTTTTATGTGTGGAGTTGTACTTTTTAGTATCCTTTTCCCCGTCTCTACTACATCTTGACATGCAGCGACATCAACTTCATTCTGCGTATATGTTTCAATGTGGTTGTAGTCCACACTTTTAATGTGCTTATTACCACAATTTTTAAGCAAAATTAATCAGTAAAACATTAGTAAAATAAGTATAACTAAAACTTTAGCGGAAAACACAATTCCAGCAAAAATTTCCTGATAAATAGTATACTTGATTTACAAGAACGTGGTATTAATTTACCTACTAACTTATTTTTGAGTGTATATAATAAATTAAAAAACCATTGATTTAATCCAACAAAATTATATTCTTTTCTTCCTTAAACGTTTATTCTACAAAAACCAAAAGTTATACAGGAAGGGTATTTAACAGTCGGCACAACAAAATACAGCACGTTATGTGTTGTTATGCAAATGGTATATGCCAACTTATTTCGACTTTTGTTGACCGAAAGAAAATGAGATTTGTGATGCCCCCATAAACGCATTTGCATTTCGCATTACCAAGCCGCACTAACTCAACATTGTTGCGATGTTTTTATGTCATGTATAATTTAATAGTATGCGTATAACAAGACAATACAGCAACAAAAGGTAAAAACTGAGTAAGTCGTAAAATGACTGGAATGATCATGATGATGCCTTGCTAAGCGCCGTATCCGCTTGAGCTGGCATCAATTTGTCCCACGCAGTTAAAATGAAAGAAACAATTTAGTTAAATTAAATACGTTTGAAGCGAAATCATGTTAACCATATCATTTCTCTAATTGCCTCTAGGGCGAATGTGTTTATTAAAATATTTTACGGTGCTTCTGATCGAACATAAAATACAAAATCTTTGTGGTTTACTCCTCCACCAAATATCTTAAAACCAAAAATTAAATATTTCATCTAAAATTAAAAAAAAAACAATAACTTATCGATATTCATATGTCATACCTTGTAACTGAGCTTTTTAAGTATATGTGCAACGGAATCACTCAAAAAATTTAAAAACCATCGTTCTGGATACTTCTTCTCTATTACGTCCCTCACAAACAGGATATACAAACCCTGCAGGAAGCTTGGGGTCAAGTGTCTCCAAGTCTTCACTTTTGTCTACTATTTTGTTGACATTGTCAACTAAGCGTCTACACTTTTTACTTTATTAACTCACTAGTAAATTTTTGGTTCCAATGTCTACATATGGTCCCATTATAACTAATTAGTCACTAGTGAATCTATGGTTCTTATGTCTACATGTGGTCCCATAAGAACTAACGAGTCACTAGTGAATCTTTGGTTCCAATGTCTACATATGGTCCCATAAGAACTACCTATTCACTACCTAGTCAATAGTTCTAATGTCACTAGTTATTTTCAATGACACGTACATGTTAAATGTCTATAGGGCAATTCCATATGTGACTTACACTACATTTGACAAAATTGTTGTCCTTTTCCATCGTATTTTATGAATACCAAGATGTTAACAATATTAATTTTATCGAAGATCTACAGAAAATAATACAATTTACATGTTGTTATAAAAACTTGCACACTTGTCATAATAGAGATAGGATTTATTCAGTCATTTGTGATTGTGACTTACACTACATGCAAAAAGAAGTCGGTTTTTAGAGTCCTTTTGAACTTTGAAAATCTTCCTCGTTAGCAGTGTTATGACAATAAATTTTATCTTCAGCCATAATAAACAAAATAAATTATTGGAAATTAGTAAAACGATATTCTTTACTTATTTAGAAAAAAAGTTTCAACAAAAATAAATTGTGACTTACACTACAGGCCAAAACGTGACTTACACTACCGTCATTTTGCCATTCAAAAAATTAGCCTTTTTCCATTAAACATCCAAAACTGAAAATACAGGATTCAAAACTGAAGTCTTGTTATTGCTTTAAACAAATAAAACTATATTTATTTTCATTATATTGCAATTTTATTGCAATTTTACAAACTTAAAATTTTATTCAAAAAAACAGGTAATGAAAACAAAGAAATTCATTATTCAAAGTAAATAAGTAAATATAACGAAAAAACAAACGTAAAAATAAAAAATAATTTATATACAACCCCAAAAATTGGTAAACTTAAAACTATGCTTCATGCTACTATGTTTCATGGCTTCATTTTTCTTAAAGTTGCCGAAAAGCCCTTTTTCCATTAATGCCTCCCCCTGCTTTTGTTTTCTCTGAGCCGATGTTTTAGCCATCACTAAAAAAACCATCAAAACGTTACATTTCATGTGACTACTACGCCGTGACTTACACTACATTGTGACTTACACTACACACATGTGTAAACAGTTTGCTATTTATGGATAAAGATTTTTGATTTTTGAGGATGGTGTTATATAGGCAATGCTGTCTAGTAAGAAAATTTAAAATTTAAATGATGTACGATAAGATTTGAAGAAATCAGAAAGAAAATTGTGTTTATATTGTGACTTACACTACAACCTTATGGTGCACTCTTTTTACATGAATATTTCTTAAACGCATAATGTTACATTAATAGCAAACTGTTTCGTCAGTAAGTTCATACTTTACTTTTCAAAATATAATTATTAATTATTCACAATTTAAAATACTTACCGAGAAAATGCAGTTCCTATTCAAAACTAATAGCAGAATCAGCTGATGCAAACAAGGTCATATGGTATATGGCAGTATTGCCAAAAACCAAAAATAAAAATTAGGGTTTTCATTGCAAATTCTTAAAGTATAACTATCATATGATCGTATGAAAGTATTTTTGTTTCCAAAAATTAATTTTTATTTTTGTCACTTAAGGTGTACTTTCATATGGAATTGCCCTATAGCAAATTACATTGCCTGGGGAATATTTGGTTAGTAGTACTGGTGACACAGTCAATAGTGAATCAATACTTTTTCACTATTGACATTTCCTGCAGGGAACAAACATAGCAAAACATACAAGCACAGAACCAGTCTTTTTTACGTTAGACCGACAGACACTCAGTGCATTGTGTTGATATTAGGGAAATAGGTTATGGGAAGGTGGAAGGCGGGAGTAGTATTAGTGAATATTTGTTTTGAACTTCTCTACATTGTAATTAATAGGGAAGACAGCTGCAGGAAGTTTTATTCCGCATACGGCTAGTAAGAACAAATGGATATGTTCTACTAGAAAAGCGAGTATTTCGAATAAAAACTCTGGCTCTAGGAATAACTTGACTTATCTCAGCAGAACACTTCACATCATAATATCGATAAAACAGTCTCACACAACCCACATTCCGCCGATGAACAGAGTTGTGTGCGAGTCCAAAAATAGTATTTTGGAATGTTAGAAATCAATTTAATTTTTAAAAGTTTTTAATAAAATACACGGGATCTACCCCGAAGGGTACACGCAGATTTGAATGAATCGTATATACATATGTATGTATAAGGTAGGCTAAATGCTTGACATTCACCAAAAAAATTCATGATTTTGTAAAAAAAAATCTTGACAATTAAAAACACTCGTACGTCAGCAGTTGTATTTCAAATTCGTTTATTTTTCTTATCCACTCAAAAAAGAGTATGAACTAAAATTAAGTTTACAAAATTTTCCTAAAAATAAATAAAATTCTTTACCAATAAAGCAAATTTATTAGAGTTTAGTTCATATTAAGCCAATTTTTTAATTTTATTATCTTGAATTAGGTTAAATATTCTAAAAAATGTTAGAAATTGTATTTCTTTAAAAAAAAATCAAAATTTTAAGAACTTATTAAACTAAAAGTTAATTAAAACCAAAATACGCAACTTACTCAAGTTTAGTTTAACAATTTTTCCTTCTTAAAATTATGTTTATAACGTCTTGAAAATTTTCTTTAAAAATATTTATTAAAATATTTAAACCTTTGGAATTCTTATTTGGTTTATATATACATGAAAAAATTCACCAATTTCCCTATGATTTCCATATTCTATGGGTTATTCCATGAAAATTTGCCGAAGGAACCATACCTCTATCGTTAAAATCGAGTCCCCTACTTTTTGTTGGTAAAAAGTTCAAAAGTTACGGGCATTTTTGTCTAAATTTTGGACCATTTTTTCCATTTTTTTCATGATTTTGTCCAAGAATATTACTTTCATGGCCATTTTTTTGGCTCAATCCATTATTTAATTCAATTTACAATTCAAAACGAAGAGTTAAAGCCCAAATTTATCGAATTCGGTTGATTAATTCATGCGATATTGCTAAAACAAAATAACACATAAAACCAACTTTTTGATTTTTTTTCCCTTTTTATTTTTTTTTCTACAAAAATTCAAATTAAGAGATAATAAAGTATCTATCAACCTATTATCAAAAAAAAATATTCAATTTGAGTGTAGTAAAAGACAAAATGTGAAAAAAAACATTATTTTTTCTGAAAGTCTTGTTTGCTTTCAAGTCTGGGTGTTTTCGTACGGCTTTCTAATGTCGTCGCCATAGCGCCTTCTACATTCTTTCCTGCAACTCATTTAGCAGTGGCAGCCAGCAATTGGACATGTCTTTCCGTTCCTTGAATGTGTATCATCGAACGGTGGCGCTTCGTAATTTAAATATCCCTCCAAATGTTCATACGAATAACTTTGCGTAAACGGTGGTTCGAATAAAATGGTATGGTTATTTAAATCAATAACATTTGTATATTCCGTACAATTAAAGTTTATAAGAGATTTTTTATAAACTCTAAGTTCCGTTGGGTCGACAATATCTCTTCGGTAATGTAAAATCTTCTTTATAGCAATGTTTCGTTTTTCCATTCTATCATCAAACAACATAGATAGCAAGATATTTTCTGAGTGTGCAAAATATGGATTATCTTGAATTACTGTATTTACAACTCCAAGTAAATTCGGTGGTAAAAATCGTGTCCAAGTAATAAATTTAAAAAGTAATGTACTACCGTATGCGGCAGAGCTATAATACTTAACATTGAAATACATTGGCGTGTATACTTTTATTATATAGTTAGCCAGAATTTTTAAATTTTCAGTTGGATTATTAGTTGTCACATAAAACCGTAATAATCTATTGGCTTTGGTCAGCCAACGAGAATGTGCAATCGGCCCTGGTTTTATGTGAGACAAGTCCGCAGGAACCACACCATTAGAAATTGCATTGGCCATTAACATCAAGTACCTCGAATCAGTAGATAATTCTTCTGGATTTAAATCACCAGGAGGCATATTTTCCAAAGAGATTTCCTCAAAATCGGTTACCACCTGAAAAGAAAACATAAAAGCTAAAAAATAGAATGAAAAATGGTAAAGAATCAGCTATAAAAATTACATACCGGAAGATTTTCACAATCAGCAATTTTTGAGCTCAACTTTCCGGTAGTTGATCGTGGTCCAGTGGTGGTTGATTTGTCTAAAGTGTCAAACAAATGTCTAAACGGAAGCTCGTTAAAGTGCAGAAGACACACAAACCAGTGCAGTGGTCTCTTTAACTGTTTTTCGAATAGTCGCAAAATTCCACCGTGTACGCCAGTATTTGTTGGTTCACCATCAGCGCATATGGCAATTAATGAATCGAGAGACAATTGTTTTTCTTGGAAGAATTCGATCAATTTGTTGACTTTGCTTGCCGCAGTTTCACTTTCTAGTTTTGTGTAGCCTATCAATTGAGATTTTGGTTCCCTCAAAACAACTAGATGAGGTTCTTTAAACCATCCTTGGATGCAACTTCTCATCAATTTTTTCTACAGTTAGAGCATCATTTTTCCTGCCGTCGAATGAAAATGATATCAAATTCGAGCCATCATACCGCTTACGAAGTGCGTCTTGTCTCCATTTTTCTCTTTCTCTACGAAGTTTACTTTTATCCATGATGACAAGATTGTCATGAGCATCTTTTACGCCCAGGTCTTCCATCAGAGCTGTTGCCAATGCTGATCCCATTCTATCATGCACACCAAATCTGTCACGCATCATTGCATAGTTTTTAGTATTGTATCTGGGAGTGTATGTTTGTGGTGGTAGAACTAATTCTGAACCTCCTCTCACATCAACTTCCATTTCGTCATAATGTGGTTCGTATGTAGGATCGTTGCTCACTGGGATTGTTGGTATAGTCGTTGGTATCGTCTCTTCACTGCCACTATCGTGTTCCGGTATCGTTTGTATTCTGTCATTATATTGATCGCGCATGAAATCTTTTAAGTTTTCTGGGATAGATCCACATGAGCAGTCGTTTTCTTTCAAGTTGCATTTACATTTTCCAATGTTGAATAATTGGTTTGTTGATTCTACGAATTTTTTGAATTCTGTTGCGCGTTTTACTCGTTGTTTATCTGCATTACTATATGCGTCAAGCAAATTATTCAATTTTCTAATGATGCTATGTACCTTTGAGTATAAGTTCAATATTAAGTTGATTCCAAATTTCTAACAATCTGTCTGCTACTTGGGGAGTAAATCTTTTATACGAAAACATTTTGCTTTGGGCTCTTGAACGTTCGGCCAAGAAAAAATAGTACTTCAATATATCTCGTTTAGTTGACAGATTAATATCAGGTAATTCACAGGCCACGCCAAAAGAAAAAACATCATGAGAGACCAAATGTTGCAAACTACTGCGTTGGATATCTGTTGGATTTTGCGATGAACCAGGCTCTGAATCCATTTTTTAAACCGTCACTAAAAGAATAAAATATGTTTTTCATAGAATAATAATATAACTATTAACTATAATAGCTAGCAATGTTTTTACACTTACCTTTAAATCTTTTCTAAATTTCAAAATAGTTTGATTATTTGTTAGTTATTTCAAGTAACACTTCACTGAAATGACGCTCAAACAAAACTAGCATACACTGGAATATTATAAACAAACAAAAATAACAAACAAAAATAAAGAAGTCTATAAAGAAACTAAAAACAAAAAGAAATAAACAAGCATAACACAATGTATGCACCCTGTGAAAAAATATGCCAATAATGTAAAGCGGAAATCAGTCCAGTCGTAACGTAAGGTTCGTAAGCTTCGTAAGTCAAAAAAATTGAGCCAAAAAAATGGCCATGAAAGTAATATTCTTGGACAAAATCATGAAAAAAAATGGAAAAATGCTCCAAAATTTGGACAAAAATGCCCGTAACTTTTGAACCGTTGGACGAATGTTGGAGATTGTTTTTTGTAAATTGATCAAAATGAGCTCACCTTTCCAACGCGCCTACTGGCGATTAAACCCGACAGTTTTTGAGTTATGGATGTGAACGTGTAGGTAATATTTCATACGAACGTCAATTTGGGAAAAAATCTACCAACAAAAAGTAGGGGACTCGATTTTAACGATAGAGGTATGGTTCTTTGGCAGATTTTCATGGAATAACCCATAGAATACGGAAATCATAGGGAAATTGTCGAAAAATAAATCGACCCGCCCTAATATACATGTTATATAAGTGGCTTAGGTTTGTCAAGTAAAACTTAAGTTGTAAATTCTACATTCAATACATTTGTATTAAAGAAAATAATCTTTTAATATTTTCTTTAAAGTAGTCGTAGTAGTATTCTTTATTTCATTTCAAATTTAGCAATATATGTACATTTTTAATTTCAATATAAAAGTTTTTAAGAATAATTTGTAAATCCAGCTTTGACTCTATGTCGTCAGTCGGTATACTATTTGATAATTACTTTACACATGAATAGATTAATTTTTATACATTAAATTCAGCTATTAAATAATTTCGATATATTACACATGTTTTTATATAATATGTCAATAACTTCCAAGAATGTGTTTTAACATCTAATAAATTTATTATTTCCACTTCACTTAGTACAGTTTTTTCCAAAATTTGAAGCCCTAAATTCCCTTAAAGCGTAACAACGACCCATAAAATGTTCTATGTCTTCTTTTTCTCTTAAATTACAAAGTGAGCATAAAACTGAAGTATTGTTATTAAAATTATTACCATTTAGCTTGATCATATCACTTCTTGCCTTAAATACCCATGTTATATCTTCAATCTTTGTGTTATCGGTCATATATTTGACCCCTGCAAGTGGATCTAGTTTTCTAAAAATTCAACTTGTTTGGTCTACTTGTGCCAGCTCCTTTTGCTTATATTTAGTTCTTAACGTATTCAGTAAATTTACACGATTTGAATTCCATTGTGTTTTGTTAAGATTCTGTGCCCGTGACATTCCACAATCTGCACTTATTCTGTTTAGATCCTTAACCCAAAGTAGTTGCTGCTGTTCTAGGAGTTTAGTGAGCTCATTTGCAAGTCTATGTTGGTTGTATTCAAACTTAGTATTAGAAATATACCTTAAGTGTAGGTCTAGTGTGTACAGATGCCCGTTTTCCATCCCAGTTTCTAGGATAAGTGTATAGGTTGGTGTAAAGCTGGGTAGTTTCAACATTTTCTTTATTAAAAACAGCTGCAGTTTATCAACGTCTTCAAAAAGTGAAAATCCCCATACTTGAGCCCCATAACTTTGAACAGCTCTACTGACTGAAAAAAGAGTTTCAATTTATATCTTAGCGATATATTAGATTTATTCAGAAAGTTGTTCCAAGTAATATTTATGCTATTTTTCTTTAATATTAACTTAACAGATCAATGAAATTGATTACTTAACTAATCGGTGGCAAACCTAAACATTTATATTTTAGAAAGTATATAAATTATGTGAATTACTAATTGATAAATAATATTATAAAAAAAATATTGTACAGATTAACAAACTTTTTGGTTGTTTATTTTTAATATAAGTACTTAATGTGAGTATAACTTATGAACATAAAATAAGTTAATTTTGCATTACCATAAGTTTAGTACTTAATTTAAGTTAAAAATATGCTAAATTTTGGTAAAGTTTCATAAAATTTAAGAAAAAACTTACTAAATTTTAATAAAAATGAACATAATTGAATTTAATGGTATTTACTTGTTTTTAAGAAAACTGTATACTTGATTTGAGTTATATTTTATTTTTAGCCAAACTATTCCCGAATTTATTAAAATTTAGTTCAAATTACTTAAAATTTGGTAATTAACATATTTTTGAGTGTAAAAATATATATTTTTTTATAAAAAGTATAATGAAATTTTATAAAACAAATAAAAAAAAAACAACAAACAAAAAGTAAAACTAAAAATTCAATGGTTTCAGTATTTTTATATACGTACACTCATAGAAATAATCCTTTAAAAATTTAAGAAAAAGCTACTTAAAATTTGTTAAAAATGTTATTGCACAAAAAACTGCTAGAATTAGCAGTTTTTTTTTTGCAAAATAATAATAAAATAAGAACAGCAAAAATAAAACTAAAATTTTAGTTATATTCACGCGAAGCAAAGTATGATAGTTTAAGAGCATCATGTTATGATTTCAATACCTGCCAATCATAATATGACTGTAGCAATCATATTATGATCCTAAATGGAGATTAAATCGTCCTCGGCAATCATAATATGATCAGCCAGAATCATATACGTATATGATAATTAGGGCCATAATATGATAATTTTGTGTCCGAGTTGAATTTTAGTTAATTTAAAATAGAAATTTACTCTGCTAAAATAATTGAAAACTTTTACTAAATATTTGGAGACTAAAAAGAGTACCCAAGAAACAACTTTACGGACTTTCCGTTACAAACGGATTCATGAATCCGGCATTGACGGTACGAAAACGGACCGGAATTGACGTATCCGTCAAAGCTTGTACGAAAACGGACCATTAACGTACAGTAAAATTGGATTACTCAAATTTTCGAAAATTATCTGTTTTAACTCCGTTTTGCTGTATCCGTTTCGGTGCCGTTTAACCGGACTACACCGAGTTTCATCAGTTAAAACTCCGTTACAACCGTTATCGTCTTTCTTCCGGTATTACCGGAGTGTGGTTTGTTTAAAAAAAATCAAACAGTTTTATTTATTAATAAAATAAAATATTAATAAAATAATATAATAAAATAGAAATAGAAATAACCACGGAATAACTTTGATACATTAACTTGATACAGGTAAGTTGACAAGTCTTGAATAGTTTTTAATCTAGTAATTTCCCACACATTTTGTATGAAACACAAAAACAAACAAAAATTCGGCGGGGGTAATGGCAAATTTTTGCGTTTCATACAAAATGTATGAAAATTTCTTTTCGCCTTTCGTTTCAAATTTTACTGTTGCATCCTTGGATGTGATCAGGCTCTTACTTTGTGTTTAATCGCTAACGGCTCATGCCGAAAAGTATAAGACCACATAATGTCGTGTGAGAACGGGTAAGAACTTTGAATTACACAATA
Source organism: Delia radicum (assembly GCA_021234595.1). Lineage (NCBI taxonomy): Eukaryota > Metazoa > Arthropoda > Insecta > Diptera > Anthomyiidae > Delia > Delia radicum. The sequence goes on from CM037853.1 coordinate 178,315,246, forward strand.
CAAATACACAATTGAACAACACAATATTTTAAAAAGCTGCCATCGACAGCATTTTTAAGAAAATTAGTCAGTTAGTCTCCAATCAGACATTAAACTACAATTTTCTAAACTTTCTATGTGCGCTAATTCGAATCAAAATTGCAATCCGACATCAACGACATCGAACGCTTGACGTAGGAAACCAATTTTGAGACGGGATTCGTATTCTGCGCACCCAGCATCTTCACAAAAAGTATAATTTAGTTCCAGTATCATATATTTTGCTCTAAACCTGCTAGTGCACAAACTACTAACATGCACTTACCAGTGCTTTTCATTGTTTATAATTGATTTATTAGCTTTTCATTATTTCTTATACTTATATCATAATATTAATTAATATCTTCATTAAGGGTACTCATGAAGGTCATTTGCTTACAATGTGAAAAAACACATATGCATCGTCGTAAAAGCTCAAGGCTGAGAGAATGTAAATAACGATCGTGAATACCCTCATTGTATATAATTTAATTTTTTTCTTATTTTTAATTCATACATATCTTGTTTTTCTAGTTTATTTTTAATGTAATTGTTAATAAATTTTTGTTAATATCTTTATAAATGAAAAAATTTAAAAATAAAACCAAACTTTTGTTTAAAATTAAAAAGAGGAGAAATCTTTTAGATAAAATAAATAAAAAAAATAAAAATGGACCATTTAAAAAAACTGTACGAATACGGACCATATTCGGACCGTATACGGTATATTAAAACGGAGCCCACTCCGTTTTTAAAATAAATGACGGACAGTTTTACGGTACGTTTTGAACGTACACTCAATTCGTACACTCCGTTTTATATACAGCATGACGGTACGAAAACGGTCCGTTTTAGTGTGCTTTATACTGTTTCGAATCCGTATTCGATGTTCCTTTTATTCCGTTTTCCGGTCCGTATACTGATCCGGAAAACGGTACGGAAACGGACTTCGGATGCGTATATGCTGTTCCGAAAACGGCACATAAACGGACCGGATTGTTTGCTGGGTATTATCAAAAAAAATGTTTGCTGTATTTACCTTAAATTTAGTAGAATGCAATATAATTTATAGAATGCTGTATATTTTGCTAAAATCAACAGAAATTTTTACAAACAAATTCAGAAGGGCAGATTTTTATTCGCATTAATCTTTAACAAATATTGTTTATCTTTAACAAATATGCAGTAGACTCGCGGTAACGTGAACTATTAAAACCTGAGCGTGTTCACGTTTGCGAAGTTGTTCATGTTTACGAAGGTGTAATTTTTAACATCTTATAAATAAAATAGACATATATTTAACTCAAATTCATATATTTTTTTATTAATTCATATTCATATTTGCTTTGCTAAGATAGTCACGCTTGATCCTCTTTTTATTTTTTCTATTACAATCACTTTTTCCTTTTAAGATAAAAAATTTGGTAGTTTTTGCGACATTTTGCACGACACACTTTATATTAAACAAAAAAATATTAAAATTATTTTTTTTTACAAACCTGGCTAAGTAAATTCCTTTAATTCACTAAAAAAAAAAATTTTAAGAAAAATTAACCCTTAGAAACTCTTGGTGTCAAAATGACCCTATATTGAAAAAACTTTAAAAACATATAATATTTAATGCATCAGATATATTGATTTTTAATCCTCACAATTTTTAAACAAAATTATTAATTGATATTTAGTGCGAAATATTAAAAAGAAACAGGCATTAAATATTTTATTGGAAACAACAACGAAATTTTTATTAATTTCAGTAAATATGTATATTATATATTTTAAATGAATCTAGACTTTGTGTATATCGGGTACTTTTTTTTTTGTATGATTCCACAATCTTTAGCAAAAACAGCTTTTTCTTTATTATTCATAAGAACTGTATTAAAATCCTTAACAAATTTTACACCTCTCTCCGCAATATCACTTCACGACTGGTAAATTCGGGCAGATTTTAAAACCATCTTCATTAGATTCCCATGTTGAAGGATGCAATTGCATCTTGTAGTGGAGCTTCAATGGCATTAGAACATTCAAACTAACCCTTTACATAAGAGCGTACAACATAAATTCAAACATTTCTTAACCCTCTCCATTCTGAACTCTTTAACTTGAACTGTTCGCGGAAGAAATAAATTTTCATATATTATATGCCTTTTGACATCCATCTTGCATGGCTGGTTCTGCCAGGTGGGCGAATTTGGCCGCCATTGCTATCAATAAAATGTAATACTAACTGTAGAAACTCTTTATAGTACTCACGGCTAATGATTGATATTTTATTGTTTTACACAAAATCGTTTTGCATAATCACATTATTATATTTTTTATTTTTATTTTTTATTATTATTATTAAAATTTTTATTTATTTATTTAATTATTATAATCACATTATTTTTCATTTAGAGCGAACTATATTGTCATATCAAAGGTATTTTTAGTTAGTTATTTTTTGGAATGACTATCTAAATTAGTCGTTTTCAATTTTTCCATAGAAAATTACTACAATAACAATTGAAACAAGTACTACTGTTTACTACCCCAATGACCTGCATATAGTTACTAAAGGAATATTCTGAGTGTATCTTTAACATTAAAAAACAATCTCCTTTCAATGATCCGTACCCGAATTAAATACCCAAGTAGAAGATGCCAACCGTACACAAAAAATAGAACTGGCAAACCACAATTATTTGTGTAAAACCCACCATGTTAGAAATGACCAACTAATATTGTACTAAAGTAGCACAATTTTGTACGCAAAGTAAGTGTTTCGCCAGTATAACCCGCAAAAGTATCTGCCCCCATTGTTTTTACCAATATTACAACTACTAGTAGCATTATCTTTAATTAATATTATATTTTACTCCTTCAATCAGCAATTATTTATTTTAAAAACTTAGACCGAATTTGGCTGCTGGTTTCAAAATGAGCGTCTTTTATAAACATTTCACAAAATTAATTAAATTTAAGGTATTTGGAATTCAGCAAATTTTTTGAATATCCAACGTTATGCCAACGGTGGCAAGCAACGGTTGGTCAGTGTTAATCCCACGTTCTGCCAACACATAACCGACCGTCGCCGACGCTTTGCCAGTACTTCGCCGATTGTACTTTTCTGCCTGGCTAGGCATTACTATTCATAATTTTTGCTTAATACCACTACAATTCCTTAATATAACGATTTCATGTAAAGGCAATGTTCCTTACAGTGACCTGTTTCTTTTCGATTTTTTCCTGTTGTTTCATGAATATGTCAGATCTATCACCTGTCATCGAGTTTAATTTGGGCTATCACTATTTTAATAAGATTTCGACTTGAACGCACATGTTTTTTAGGTAAACGCAATATAAAGTATAACCTTTCGTTAACATAAAAAGAGAATAACAAACAAGTTTTTAAAGCATTTTCAAAGTCAGAGATTTGTAAATGGTAAGATTTTTATTCACAATTTTAATAAAACTAATAGGATTCCATAAGCGAATATAATAAATAAAACAAAAATGTAAAAAATTAAATTTTCATAATGTTCCCTAAAGTGGACCATTGATATATTTTCTTATTTTTACAAGTTTTAGTCTTTTTTAATAAAATTTACCTTCCATTTTTGTTTCACAACAAAAAATATCGTTTGGTTACCGCAATCAAAACAACTTAGCATAACATATGGTAACCCCTTAAGCTATCCATATACTACGCAATATTCTTGTGCAACTTTTATTATTGTGCACAAAATGACCATTGTGTATGTCATACTGGAGGGTTGAACAATAGGCCGGGTCGATTTGTATGGAGGCAAAAAAATCGCTCAACGTTCAAGAAAAATCGTATTCTAGGGATCAAAATAAGAAACTTTGCCGAAGGAACCATACCTCTAAAACGAATTCTGATGTCATGACTTTTGACCCGTAGGGTGAAATTTTGAAAAATCCCACTTTGACCCATTTAGAGTGCCCCAATCGAATCCAACCCAATCGAATATATTTATACTCTATTTTTTCCGGAGAAGAAATAGAGACCCTAATCTTGGAAAGACTCCTCCTACTTTCTGAAATATCTCCATCCCGAGATTTGTACATTTTGCTAAACAAACACGGCTAAAAAGGCCCTCTTTTAACTTAAATTTTAACCCCTAGAATGATGATTTATGCATTATTCTGCTAGCGCGTCTCCCGGAGAAGAAGTATCTCCCATAATCTTGGAGAGATTCCTCCTACTTTCTGAAATATCAAAATGGGCTTTTTCAAAATTTGACCCTACGGGTCAAAAGTCGAGACATCAGAATTCGTTTTAGAGGTATGGTTCCTTCGCAAAGTTTCTTATTTTGATCCCTAGAATACGATTTTTCTTGAACGTTGAGCGATTTTTAAATCGACCGCAATATTGTACAATATATTGGGAAAAACAAAAAATGTGAAAAATTGGCCACATTGTGAAATTTTTACATCCCTCCACAAAAGAGCAAACTAGTGGTGCTTATTTTGTGGGAGAATATTGTGCATCTTAATGCTCTGTGTAGGTCAAAATGACAATAATATTTGCAATAATATTTACAATAATATTGCAAGATGTACCTTTAAGCAGCTTTAAACGATACATAAAACGTTTTAATAAACAAAATTTTAAATAAATGTTAACTTCATTTTCTAACGTTTTGATATGATTTTACACTGAAAGAAATATTCTTCATGATATTAAGAAAGAATTTCATAGAATTTTTTTCGTAAATACAATAAAGAATTTCATTATATACAAGAATTACAATCAATATTATGAAAATTTTCATAAACTTTTTTTAATAAAATTCATAGTTTCATAAAACAAATTCATTCGATTTCATAAACCATCTCTTCATAATTATAATGAAAATTTTCTTCAGTACGATAAAATTGTTTTAAAGACTAAATGTTTTATTTTTTTTTTATAAAATTTCATAAATTAATTAATTTTCATTGAATTAAAACTCTATTTTTTTGATTTAATTCTCAAGCCTTTAAGATATCTTATAAAGTTCTTTACGAATTCAATGGAGATTCTTTTTGATTTTGGACTTCTTCGAAGTTGTTTCATAAATTATATGAAACGTTTCATTGGTGTAGTTCATTTTGTCAAGACATTTATGAAACGTTTTATTCATTCTATGAAATTTTATAATATTTTATGGAAGTTTATGGAACTGTTTCATAAATTGTATGAACGTTATATGAAGATTTTCATATACTACACAAAGGTTTTCATAAAAATTAACTTTAATGAAGCCCGTTTCGTAGATTCTTCTATGAAAAGCTTTAATGGACGAGTTCCAGTGACATTTTTTTTTTTTTTTTTTTAATTTGAACTTTATTTAAACCAATTTAGTTTACAATTAAACTTATATCTAAACCCACGAAGCCAATTGACTTGCCTGTAGGTTGTAAATAACATATTTTAATTAATAATAATTTGCTTCAATTCAAAAAAAATATTTGTTAATTAAATTTAATACATTAATTTATCAGCTATGAAAACATTCATTCATGAACCGAAGATAATTCTCTCAGTGTAGAAAGTTTTTTAATTTAGGTTCACTTTAGAGTACATTTTGAATAATGTGGACCTTTTTTAAAAGTTGTCATATAACTTTGTTAAATTAGTCGCCACAAAAAATGTATGTATAGCCGAAAAATGCCCAAGGAATTGGCCTATAAGCTGTTCTTTTTGGATTTCGAATATTCCACTTAGTTTTTTTTATATAGCCGAAATATCAAAACACATTACTTTGAATGACAAAAATACTTGAAAGTCTTAAGACATAGTTTATACACCAGTAAATGTGTCTTCAAAAAATCTGTTAACTTTACAGAATGAACTTTGGATATGTTTTAGAAAATAACAATTTACGGAACATATGCTATTTTTTAGCTGCCCAATATAGTATTTAGGGTTTACTAAGTAGGGTCAAAAACGAATCCGTTTTTCTTTAGTTAGTCTCTTTACAGGAAGAAGAAAACATTTTTATTGAAAAATTTTACGGACACAAGGGATACACCAGACTGCCGCAGTTTCGTCCCCCTCCTGGGACTCGTCAGTGGTTAATTTATGTGTCAATTGAACAAAGTATTTTATATTGTTAATTTGCTCTACATGAAAAACTTTTTATTTTTTGGTGTCGTACTGGTATTTGAACTCACTGCCTTAGCATCAAGCTATGCATCGTAATCTCGCCTCTTAACGAGTTGAGCCACGGTCGACACAGCGATGACTGTGGCTAAAAGTGGAGTTTGTGACCAACTAGAATGGTTTTTCTTCTTTTCGTTTTTTCGGATTATTTCGTTCTATTTTAATGTAAATATAGATATATTTAGTATCAAAGGAAAAATTTCTTAAGGCATATTTACTGGTATATAAAATATGTATGGTCTATACACCATACTTGGAATTTTTTCATTAACATTGAAATTTCATTAGCTAACTAAATGAATGCAGTTTTTCATAACATTTTGGGAAAAATTTCATTTTATTTCTTAAAAATTTCATACGACTAAAGGAAAAATTTCATTAAAAGTTAAAGTTAAAAAAGTTTTTTCATTCATATTGTGAAGAAAACTTCATTAACTAGTTTAGTGAAAAAGTTTAACTAAAACTCGTACAAGAAATTCCCTCTGTGTATATTTCAAATAACTAAAAAATTTGGCAACACTGGTTCAACGATATGGGCATTATCGGTATTAAAATTTTTGTTTTCTTTAATACTATAACCCTGTGTACAAATGAATGTAATTTTCGTAAATTTCAGAAGGGTTTCATACAAAAACTAATCAATTTTTCGCACCACATGTTAACCAAAAAACGCATGATTGGGCAACTAGAAGAAATGCACGTTTCTTTTGTTTTGCTCCTCTACGACAAACCCAAATTTCATTAAAATCTGCGTGTTCGGGTCAATCCAATATATAAAAAATGTTTGTTAATTGTTTTCTAATAATTTAATATCAGATCGTTTTCACGACGTTTTCACTATTCGTATATATCTTAGGGAAGCCAATCGGGATTGATATTTAAAATCTCGAAATTGTTTGAACTCCCGAGGTGACCCGGGATTCTTGTATTTGTTTATGTTAACAATAAAACTCGGCAACCACAACCAAATCATTCAATTGGCAACAAATTCGATTGTCAGCACAAATATGATTTCTCTGCGCACTTTTCGCAGAGGAATTTCGGTTATTTTGATAGTAAAAATCTTTTGAAAAAAACACGCAAGATTTAGATGTTAGATTTCCGAACACAAGGAAATCCAAAATTTGCGTTCATCGATTTTTGAAAAAGATTTTTTTGTGTTGAACGTGCTCATATTTGAACTTCTGATGCAATTTTCGCTAGTCACCTAATTTTATTAAGATTTTTTTTTTTTAATTCAATAAAACTTCAAGTGCCAGCGAAAATCCGCTGGAGTGCCATACATTGTGAGAATTATCTGCATAATATTAATGAATTTTTGCATTGGATATATGAAGTATCACTGGAATTCAGCCATTGAAACTTTTCAACAAATTAATGCAGTTTTCCATTTATTTTAGAAACATATTTATTAAAAATGTCATACGCCTAATGAAAAAGTTAGATTAAAAATAGTTTCATAAAAATGATGAAGCTTTTCCGTAAAGTTTATCAAATTTTTCATTCTCTTTTTGAAAAGAGCTTCATTAGTTTAGTGAAAAATTTCATTAAAGCTCGTCCAAGAAAATTATCCCTAGTTTTGCCTGTCTCGGTCTAAGGAATCATCAGATAGTCTCGAACGGAAATTACTTGTGATACGAAAACGGTAGGCTTTTTGTCCTTAAATGTGCATTTCCCAACGATATTGTTTTTTTTTATAAAATTATGATACCGTTTTCGCTATCGCAAACTACAGGATTACCGATGGTAAATTCGATTGAAAATGATATCATAATATGTGACGACAGTAATATCGGCAGGCGCGGATCCAAAAAGTGTTTTGGGGAGGGAAATAAGAGTAGTTTTTATAAAATTTTCTAATTTATTTAATATTTTTAACAAAATTTTAATTTTGGGAAAGGAAATGTCCCATTTTCCCTCCCATGGATCCCCGCCTGAATATCGGATTTTAAATTTCAAAAAATACCTACTAATAGCGGCATGATGCTTTTTACCCTAGTCACGAATTTGATTGCTAAGAAGACCAAAATTTAACAAAATTGATAATTAATAGGTTTTTTTTTGTTAAAGCTCTGCCTAATCTGGAGGCTCTAGTTTTTCTAAAACATCGGGTTCTGATGAGATCTTTAGCCAGATCGAAGTACTAGTATCTACTTTAGGGTGATAACTTTTTTTGGACAACATTCTCCCCAGGGGTTTTCTAAAGGCAAATATTGTATTAATGATAAAAAAACTATTTCAGTTCACTTTGGTAAAAAAGCCTTACGCACCGGAAACGGACTTTACTATTGAAATCAGCATGCCTTAATTATATAGATGTGATGGTCAGACGTTGAGGCATCAAAAAAAGTTTTTTTTTTTAACTTTGTTTGATTCAAAACTTTAACGCGTTTGGTGCGTAACCTTTTTTAACGATAGCGAAAAACTAAAAACGAAGTTCTTAATATTTGTCCATGCCCTACACGATTTTGTCTGGGGAGATTTGATATTTGCAAAAAATGCAAAAAGTTATTACCCTAATCTACATAGCCAATTGTTTGGTTTGCTTTATTTTAGTTAATATACGGAGGTTGAAAGCTCGTTATAAATTAACAAAAAAACAAGGATTTAAAAAAGAAAATCCCGGGATTTCGGGCTTCCCCGTTTGGCTTCCCTAATATACATGTTTTATTTTCTTACACATATTTCAACGAAATGCCATATAAATTAGCTAACGTTCTAAAAAAAACAGCAAAAAAATAATTTTTAAAGAAAATATAGAACAATATTACCATATATTAAATTTTTAAAAAGAATCTGTTAGAGATTCTTGATTGTTTTTCTTTGATTTTGCACAAAAGATGAGTATCTGAGTTTTATTTAATTATGCTTCTAAATATCAAAAATTATGATTTTGTAATAAGTCGTTGACAACTCATCAAATAGCTGGCAGTGTTATTTCTGCAATCGGTGCTCTATGTATCTACAAATGTACCGACCCATCAAGCCCTACATTAGGGTGTCCAGATAAGTTAGTTTTTTGCGAATTGACTGAAGAAATAGCACGCAAACGAAAAAGAAAAAAAAAAAATAAAGGAGCGTTTGAAGTTTTTTATATATGTACGTGTATTTTGAAGAAAAAATCTGTTTTTAAATTTTTTGCAAAAGTGGTATCAAAATTTGCATAGTGACATTCTTGGTAAAAAACGCTTTTAAAATTTTTTTATGGAGTATATTTAGACGGCCATTGCGTCATTAAGATGCTAATTCTAAAGATTTGGCCTTAACATTTGATTTGCTCTATGGAAAAATTGTATTTAGTCCACGTTGGCCTTTAAACACGCAGAAAAAAGAGAATAATGTTATAATAGTTTAAGAGCATCATGTTATGGTTGAAACACGTAACAATTATAATATGGCCCTCATAAAATATTATGATCCTAGACGATGATAAAATCATCATCAGTGATCATAATGTAATCAGCGAGGTTCATGTTTATGGTTGTTAGGATCATAATATTATAATTTCTGGTCTCCAATCATGTTTAATTACATGTTTCACTCCGTGAACCTATAAAAAGAATGATTTTACAAGCAAAGAAAAGACATGGTTAGGGCAACCATAGTCGAAGAGCATTATACATTTTTGGATTTAAGATTGTGACAACCATGTTACTATGGTGACATTTATACTCTTATCTTTTTCTTGATCATAACATGATAATCAGATTACCATATTATGTTTCTCAATTGATCTACGTGTTATCATATTATGGTTATGAAAATGTTTATAAATTATCATAGTATGATTCCTACATTATTCTCCCATCCTTCTGTTGAAGCTGGATTAAAAAGTTATGCATGTATTTTTAAATAGCACAAATGTATATTTATGTAATAATTTACACATTTAAATAAACTTATTTTAAAATAATTTAAGTAATTAAATTGTTTTTGCGCTGACGAATTAGATATGTGTTATTAAGGAGTTACACAAATCATTATTAAGACTAAACTTTCTCTTTTTCAGCACAAATCTTATTTGGTCAGGAAAAATAAAATAATGTAAACATGTGATTACAGCATAAATACGTATTAAAATAGTGTTAAGAGTACAAATTCACAATACATTTATAATAATCATAACATGTCTGTAGCAACCATAATGTTTGCACCGTATTATAATCCTAGTTATCATATTATGATCATGGAAAAAAGTTCTACATAATTTATTATCATATTATGATTATTACAAACATATTATGATTATATCGCACTGCAGACTTAAAAGCACGCTTATTTTGTTTAAATTTTTCTTTCATGTTTTTCTAAATTTTTTTGGTTTACAATTTATTTTGCGTGAGTACAACAAATTTAAATATAAGTCGCTTTTTTATCACTTTTAGCTTAATTTATAACACTTTTATGTATAATAAACAATAACTTCATTTAAGTTATGCGTGCCAATTTAACTTTTTCCTAGGCTCTCATGGTAGACCGGGTTAATACTACCAAATTATTCCTTCTTCCACTAAAAATATCAAAATTACAATTAACACCACTGCGTTGTTTATCTATTTGTATATCTTTTTGTTTAATATTATTTAATTTGTTCATATTGACTGCTTCTTATGATTGTAGACAAGAGTATAACATGATATCCGAAAAAGAGAGATTTTACTATAACAAGATTAAAGCAACGCTATTATTGGTGAAATATGATTGATGCAATAGTAATTTTATTGTGACAACCTTTTACGGCTGCAGAAAACATAGTTTTGTGGCCGCAATCATGTTGCAGCCATTATTTTTCTCTGCGTGTAAGAAAATCAATATTTTCCATACATGTTTTTTTATCATAAAAGAAGCATCAGTGGGCTCAAATTAATCACACAGAAACTTTAAACACTTTTTTTTGTAACGGTCTCTACATTTCGCAAGTTTCAACACCACTTTTGTACAAAAAATTAAAACGTGTTTTTTATGGAGACCAAGCTACTCTTATGTAAAGTCGCACGCTGAACTCGAATTGGGCATTCATTTTAATTTGAAATGAACCGTTTTCCCGGAAAAGAGGAAAAACAACAATTTTTGATGTGTACCATATATTTTACACTATGAATTCTAAACATATATGTAATACAATATATCAAATTTGATAAAAATTCATTATAATTAGCTAAAACTAAGTCCAATTTACTTACCAATACTTGAATAATATACATATTTTATAAACTTTTTTTCACTTTTGAAATTCACTTTTGAAATTTTGTGCAAAAAGAGCATACTCCCACTTTGGCAGCTTACTGACAATTAAAGCCAATTGTAAGTGTAGCTCAATTTAAAAGTAACGGTATCACTATTTAGTTTAATTATCGGGATTGTCGTAGGATTAAATGCATGTACCAGATATGGTACATTTTGCATTCAAGGGTTAAACGCGATACCTCCAATATTAAGATCACGTCCAAATTTGTTTAATCAATTTCCCATATTTTTTGAGTGGTATACCTTAAATTTTTTTTATCGGGACACCCTACCCTACAAATAGATGTAGACATTGCGTATTAGGGTTTTGAATGCAAGAACAAAAAAAAAAAAAACTCTACTGATGTTGTTACTGTCAATGGCTCTCAACATTATCGAATATGTCAAATATTAAATTATGCTACAATTATATGTATGGATGGATGTATGTTTGTATGAATGTTGTTATAATCCTACGCGCATGCACGAGTAAATAACTACATTCATGTAGATATGAGACATTCTAAATTGACTATCCAGCTTTAAAAATGTTGGTCAGTATAAAAACAAACTTGCGCCATGGACTAATTACCAAGGACTGTCATTTTCGACGTTTATCAGAACAATAACATTTCAAAATTAGGAAACATGGGCATACACGACATAAAATTGCACTACACGAATTGAATTAATTAATCATATTTTAAGCCCGTAAAACCACAATGACTGACAACATGATATTGGGTTTCAAATTGAAAGTTTTAGCAATAACAAAATAAAATATTAACAAATTTTGAAAATAAATTACAACTTTTAAAATTTAGTCTCAATTTGAGTCATTTATGCAGAACGAAATGTGTATTTTCGTAAAAATTACAGAGTACAACATTTTTCAACACATGATTTTTGGACTCAATTCTGGAAATTGCACTTGAAAGTAGCCCCAAAAATAAGAACTTCTGCATCATTCGTTTTGTCAAATTGCCTACGGTAATAATTTAGTGGCCATACGAATTGTTTGGCTCAAGTCGGATTTGTAGCCCTTTTTCTTTATTTTAACACGGTTATATCTCGGTATACCGTATGGAATATCTCTTTTGTGTCTGAATCAAAGTTGTAGATATTGACTAGGAGAAAAAAAATGCGCAACAATCCTACCCGAAAAAAGTGCACCCGGTGCCACAAATATTACAGCTATTCTTACATAGAAAATATGAGATTTTTATATGTTATCTATGCATGGAAACAAAATTTAGAACGTTTTCAATTATAATTTTTTATATTGCTTCAAACTCAAATCATATATCTTTACTTTTATTAAAGAGTCCATATCTTGGAAAACGATTAAAAAACGTTTCAAAATTTCAGTTATTCTTTCAATAGAGTTTTGATTTCATTTGTCCATTACCATTTTTCATATAATTTTTTTCAAAATTGTTCAATTATGGAAAAAATATTATTAAAAGAAGTATTTTTTTAAATTATTTGTTTTATTCGATTAATCCTAATAATTTATTCGAATTATTCGTTATTCGAAAATCATGTCTTTAAATTGTTCGTTCGAATTAAAAATCGAATTTCAGCACATATAAAATGAAAGAGAAATTCTGTTTGTAATATTAAACATGTCTTGTAAAGCGTTTTTGTAAACAAAAACATTTTTTGAATTGGCACCAACAATGAGGATCTTTTTTGGAATTTTGAATTTTTGTTCTTAAAGATTTTTTGTATGAAAAATTACAATTTACCGTTAAAAAGCTGTTACCGTTATATACCGTTACTAAAATAGCTGACAGATTTTCCTTCTTTTCTTTGCTAGTCGTACTGTTGCCTTTATGTAATTTCCATAAATTTTATATTTGATGTATTTGTTTTAAATTGACATTTTAAACAAATTCAATTTCACTTGAAAAAAGTACGACTTATATTTTAAATTAATTGCATAAATAAATAATTTCAACTAACAATTTCATTTATTTTTGACTGTTCATAAAATAAACCACATATTAGTAAAAAAAAGTATTTTTACTACAACTGTCGACCAGTAATTCAGTGTGGTTCGTTATTTTGTATAAATTTCTAATGAAGTTAAAATTTCTTATAAACCTGCATATATATTTTTTCACTCAAAATAACAGGCATAAAATACTACCTAAAGAAGTAACAAATTTCAATTCAGTTGAAAATGCATTTTTAATGATATTGACCTAAATTTTAGAAGAACTAAATTTGAGTTGACAGTTGATTAACAAAGAAATTAGCTAAATCAACAAATTTTTGCATATCCAAATGTCTTTTTGGATATGACCAGAGGCAGGTCCATACTTATTAAGTAGTTAATATAGATTACTTACTAGGTCCGGAGTAAAAATTTTTGGTCCGTTTTGCTTAGTTTCCGAGATATAGTCTATTTTATGATTATAAAATAAAAAATATGAGAAAATAACAAATAACAAATGAGACTGATAGCGGACACACAAAAAATAATGCTTCGAAAACAATTGTGGTTTAAATTAACTGGCAAAAGTTGTAAGTTTGAGAGTCACGAATTACTTTAGGTCTAAAAATTAGGTTAAATACGGATGCAATTTGTTCTTAATAAAGGGTCCGCCATCTAACTTTTTTTTTTCAACTAGTGCTTTTTTCGTGAATGGTAACTCTTAGCTCATGTCTGATTTGACAGATAATTAGTTTTATCCTTCCGCTGAACGAATATGGTCCGTATGTTCGTTATCTTGTAAAAAAAGTGAAAGAAACTGGCATCCTGGTAAGCCAAAAACAGTGCGTACACCCGAGAATATTGCTGCTGAAGCAGAAAGTTTGCGTGAAGCGCCATCAACATCAATTCACCGTCGTTCTCAACAATTGAACATTTCGGAGACATCATTGAGACGAATTTTGCATAAAGACCTTGGTATGACGTCATACAAAGTCCAATTGGTTCAGGAGTTCAAAAAAAAAAGTTATATGGCGGACCCTTTATAATACAAAATAACTAATAAGTTTAGTTATATTACTGATTTAAACGATAACAACCGAACAAATTAGCTCAACTGAATTAAAACCAGTTTAACTTTTTTATGAGCGTGGGAAGGCGATATAAAACCGCACTAAAAAGCAGCTTTTGCTACAAACGCGCATTAAAAAATTTTTAAATTTGTAGCTCCAGGGTTGCCATTTAATGATTAAAAAAAAAAACTATTTTATCCTTTTTTTAAAGCACTTTTTTCAAAAAATATTGAAAAATATAAGGAAGGTCTTCGTAAAGACGTATTTATTGGCAACAATTAAGAAAATTTAGAAATCGAAAAATTTTTTGTTCATCATGTACTATTGAAAAAAATTTACTGGTAAAATCAAGATTATTCCGTTTTTTGAAAAAATTTTGAGAGGAAAATTAATCCGTTTTTGATTTTAATATTAAAAATGTGATATTTTGTTTTAAATGGCAAAGGAAGATATTAATTTGGCATTGTGTTGCCAAATAACAATTTTAAAAAACTGTTTAAAACTATCAATATTTGTTTGATATAATTTTATTAAAAATAAAAATTATTAGGTAATTGTGCAATGAAAATGAAAATTATTTAAGTTCAAAAGTTTTCAATTTATTTTTTGATCAATGGTTATAATCTTTAATTTCAAGCTCATATATTAGTTCTCATGTAGTGAGTAAACTAGTTTATATGAATGTTTGATGTTTGGCATGGGATTGTTACCGCTTTCAAAACGTGTTCTGATGATGAGAACCTAGAAAATTCCCGAAATAGATCTATCAACACATTCCTGAAAGGGTCAAATAATAAATTTGAAAACAAAAAACTCTATATATTATTTGTTAGGACAATATCCTAATAAAGAAATATAGAGTATGGCCTCGAACTTGAATAATTTTCATTTTCAATATCAATATTTAAAAATAAAAATAATGCGAAAACAATATTATTTTTTTTTGCAAAATTTTGATAGATATTTGACTTTTTAATACATACAAATTTAATTTTTAAAAAAAAATATTAACCCTTTAAGTTCGAACAAAGCTTTAAAGTTTCAATTGGAAATAATTATATCACCACTAGAGGACTGAAAATGCATACACACACAGAAAAAATTGGTTCCATTGCAACCAACAAAATTTAATTATTTGCAATAATTTCAATTGTAAGTTTTTAAAATGCATCATCAAAACAATTAAACTTAGTTATGAACTAAAATTATATGAAATTAACCAAAACGCTGTCACATCATCCAAAAAAAATGGCTTTAATAATCAATATTAAAAAAATATTATCTTCCACGTTACTTTTTAATACCGAAAACCAACAACTTATGGGAGATTTTTGTCACTTGAATAAAATATCAGCAGTTAAAATGGAATATTAGTTTCGCCTCCATAAAAACAATCACTCTATCTAAAATATTAATTTTACTTATGAATTTTAAAATAATAAAACACATTTATATAGTTTTGGTAATTCTAATAAAATGTTGGAATTAGCAACCGAATTTCTGTTATTTATGCAATTCTATTTTTAGGCCTAACAAGTAGGTGGACGTCGGTTCGACTCCAGTTCGCGGCATAAGATTTTTTTATTAATAAAATAAATTTAAAATATTACAACGTTTTTTATAGTAATAAAATATTGTTGTTAGCAACCGTAATTTCTGCTCTACATACAAAAATATTTTTTAGACAAATATTTAAATTTGTTACTAAAAAATATTCAAGGTCGAAATGTGAAAACAACATTGAAATTGGGTTTGGGCTAGTGGTAAAGTAATTGATTGGTAAGCGGTAGGTCTCCGGTTCGAATTCAGTTTGCGGCATAAAACATTTTTTTATAAATTATATAAATTTTGTGGAACGCATGTGAGTCTATTTATAGAATATTACAATCCATAACTGTGCGCCCCGGTAGGCTAGTTGGTAGCGTGCTGGCTTATCAGTGCGGGGGTCGATTCCCACCAGAGGCACTGGTCTGTTTTCGCTACAACGCGCCGAAGGCCATAATAGCTAGTGCTCGGTTAGGGTAATAGCATATAATTTGTAATTATACGATTATTAATTAATAAAATAAAAAAATACCATCCATAAAGAGAAATAAATTGTTACAAAAAAAAATTGAATTTCAATAGTATAAAAATGTAATAATAGTTATAGTACGTGGAATCACAAAAGTTCGGTTGGCAAAAAATTCGGTTTGATGAAACGGCAGTAAACACAGAAAACAGGTTACAAACCTGTTACAAACCAACGGATCTTTCTACCAAGATTTGTAAAAAAAAGTACGAAATCTATGCTTGGTAAAATATAATGGGATAATATAATAGATGCCATTTTTGTAGAGGTGTGACGAATATTCAGTTACTTTTCGGTATATTCGGCATGCCATGTTTTCACTTTTCGGCCGAATACCGAATAATTAATTCGGCAAAATTATTCGGTTGAAATAAAATAGCTTAAAAAAATTGAGAGAATCCAGTTTTTTACAAAACATATTTTTTAAACGGCAAAGAAGAAGAAAGAAGTTTTATTACTCTATTTTTTTTTTTGATATATATATATATATACTTTATAGTATCTAAAGTACAGCGTACTTTTATGTGAATTTTATGTGAAAATGTATGAATGCTCTATTCCGAAAATATCCGGTATTCGGTTTAAACCGAATACCGAGTATTCGGTTAAGTGCCGAATACACTATTGGTGACATCTCTACATTTTCTACACAAATTGTTATAGAAAAAGTCAGTAAAGTCAGCAAACAAAAATTTCTGAGTCATAAAATGTATATTCAGCACTATGCATGCAAAAAGTTGGTAATACCCGTGTAAAAAGGGAAGTTGAAACGCGATTTATTCCAAGCACTATCATGCACGGTACTTTTCTAAAAAGCTCAACTGAAATTTTGATAGTTCGAGGAAAATAACAAAAACCCTAAAAAGAGAGGCACTTTAAGTGATTTTTTTTCATGTTTTGAGCAATTTTATTTAAAATTCTAAATAAATTTGTATTGTTAAAGTGAAGTTTTGTATTGTTTAATATATTCTCTGCCTACCATTTGTACAATTAACACTACATCAAATAAAATATTAAAAAAATTAAGTGTTGTTTTTTGCGAAAAACTAAGAAAAGTGCAATAAAAATATACATTTAAAGCGAAATATTTATAAATATGCAGTAAAAATATATGCAAAAATATGTATTTACAGCCAAATATGCACTAGTAAATCGATACCATTTTAACACAAATTCTTGAATTCGCAAAGATACGTATATTGTTTAACTTCTTCTCACACTTAAGGAAAAAAAAAATGCATATGCATGAACTCCCGGTCCCTGATGATAAACATACACAAAATCCTCCACGGCAGAATTTGTTATATGTCTTACAATAGTTCTAGCATCATTTTTCTCGTCTGTACTACATTTTGACATTAACAGAGGTTAATCTGCTTATTAGCATAATGTTTTAAGCAAAATAAATTAGTAAAACATTAGTTCAAAACAGTTTAGTGCTGAATACGTATAACTAAAATTTTAACAAATGTCACCAAAAATTTTCTAAAAAATATTATACTAGATTTACAAGACGTTTTACAAAAAAATTGTCCATTATAAGATTATATTGATTTTATATACCTTTTCCTGTTGGGAGGCAGTTTGTGTTGAATGCCTGATACAGTATTTCCACCATTTGGTTAAATTGCTAAAAGTGTGAAAATCCAGATGTGCATTAATTATTGACATACAAGCCTTGGGCCATGTGTATCGGTATTTATATTTTACATTCAAATCTTTGTCTGTTCCTGCGTCTGTCCATATACCATACAACTACAAACAAATGAAGGAACGGCGAACGAAATAACTTCATGTACTCTGTATGTTGTGTTATGTGTTCGATAAGAGATAAATATAAAATTTATGCATCCATTTAGCATAAAGCTTGAACAAAGTAAGCCATTGCGGTCCTAATTTAATCGATATATCGACGAAGCCGCTATCACAAAAATCTGTATTGCTATTTATTTTCGATACGTTTTCAAAATAAATATCCACATTCAACTGTTGTCTCCGGTTTTTTTTTTCATCATCATCATCGTCATCAATATTGGAAAAATAGCATGGATTGATACAAAACACATCATATCTCAATGATATTCTGCCTCTAGCTCATATTAAGGCCTTTTTCACATCACACTTTCTTTAAGCATCAGAGTTGCCTTTTGTTTTCCATATTCATAAAACAAATACAGAGAAAAAAATCATTGCGAAGTTATTGTTAGCATAATAGTATCAGTTTTTACTTTTATTAAAAACTTGGTAAAATATTACTAGTTTTTGCATAATTTATGAGAACAAACGTTATTAGTTGTTACCAATTATTTCACAACTATTTTGTATGTGTATTTCTATTGTGAGTGTGATTTTGACGGTCTGAGTAATTCAAACGAAGGTAATGGAACAATAGATGAGCGAATTCACTGTAAGCAGAATGAATATACTGAAACTAATAATTTATGTAACGAAAAACCATCCTCACACAAAAACAAAATTATAGGTAATATTGCCTAAAATTGTAGGGTGATTTCACCTATTTTTTAAGGCAACATAGAGTTTACTATGTTTTACCTCAATATTACCATAATAATTAGGTAATTTCTGTCTGACTTTTGTGTTTGAAAAATGACCTATAATGTTTTTAAATTAACTAAATAGAAATTGTGTAATACCAATTTTAACGAAGTCAAAATATTATAATATAAGATGGCTTTTTAGGTATTTTTATATTGTGAAAACTCCGAATAATCAAAATATTTATTTCATTAAATCTTAATTTATTTATTAAAAAATTTATAAAAACATGTAAATTTAACAAATAATTAAATTACGCAAATTACAGATATTACATTAGCGGTTTTGAGTACTTTGCTACAACAAAAAGTTCTCAGAATCTAAGAGCTTTTATTGGGAAATAGCCCTCCGAATCTGAGGGGTTTTCTATAGAAAAAAAAACCTCAGAATCTGAGGGTTTTTCTATAGTAAAAAGTCCTCAGAATCTGAATGCTTTTCTATAGAAAAAGCTCTCAGTAGGAAAAATTTCTCAGAATCTGAGAGTTTTTCTATTAGAAAAATTTCTCAGACTCTGTGGGCTTTTCTATAGGAAAAATTTCTTAGAATTTCGGGTTTTTCTATAGGAAAAATTTTTCAGAATCTTTGGGTTTTTCTATAGGAAAAAGTTCTCAGAATCGGAGGTTTTTTCTGAAGGAAAAAGTTTTCAGAAGCTTATCTATTGAAAAAAGTTCTCAGAATCTGAAGGTTTTTCTATAGGAGAAAGTCCTCAGAATCTGAGGGTTTTTCTATACTAAAAAGTCCTCAGAAAGGCGTTTTATAGAAAAGTGTTTTTCTATTGAAAATAGTCCTCCGAAACTTAGGGGTTTTCTATAGGAGAAAGTCCTCAGAATCTGAAGGTTTCTCTATTGGGAAAAGTCATCAGAACCTGAAAGTTTTTCTGTAGGAGAAGATCCTCAGAATCTGATGGTTTTTCTAGAAATTCCTTAGAATCTGAGGGGGTTCTATGGGGAACAGTCCTCAGAAACTGAGTTTTTTTTCTATTGGAAAACAACTTATATTCCGAGGGTTTTCTTTCGGAAAAAGTTCTCAAATTCTGAAGGATTTTCTATTGGAAAAAGTCCTCAGATTCGGAGGGATTTTTTATAGGAAAATGACATCAGATTCTAACGGTTTTTTTTAGGAAGAAGTCATCAGATTCTGAGCTTTTTTTTATGAAAAAGTCATCAGATTCGGTGGGTTTCTTTTAGGAAAAGTGCTACTAATCTAAAGGGCTTTCAATAGGATAAACACCTTAGATTTGAAGGTTTTTGTAGGAAAGAGTCCCCTGAGTCTTAGGTACAGAAAAATTAGACATTTTTTAAAGCCATGTACACGAGGGAATTCAATCTACAGAAAACTCATTAAATTCTGAAGATTTATTCTGTAGAACATTTAGAACATTTTCTCAGATTTTTAGAACATGGTCTCCGGAGTGTTGTAATGGATCCATGTTTCATCCACAGTTTCAAAACGCCGCAAAAACTAATTCGAATTGCGGTTAAACAACTCCAAAAAATCTTTTGAAGTTGTCACACGATTACGTTTATGGTCAATTGAGAGCAAACCATCTTGCAGACAGCTTTCTTAAACCCAACTGATCATTTAAAATCGAAACCACACTTCCATATGAAATGCCTATGGAATCAACAATCTTACGCGCTTTTACTCTTCGATCGGCCAACACCATATCGTGAATTTTTTCGACACTTTCGGGTGTATTGACCTCAAATTGCCTTCCAGAAGGTTCAGCGTCATTTTACCATTGAAATCGATAGTGCAGAGTCCCCATAGTATTTATCAAGCTTTTCCTTGGTGTGATTTTCGCTAAAAATAATGTTTAATGAGCACTCGAAATTCACTTTTTTCCATTTTTAAAAAATCCACGAGGTTGTATGTTTTGAACAGCTGTTAAACGCAAAGTAAATGACGGAACTTGCTCAAAATTTGACAGTGGTCTATTAACAGGTAGTACTTGATGGGAGCAGTGTTGCATTTCATACAACTACGAGAGAAGTTCGAAAAGTCACGGACTTATTGATCCGCCCTCGTATATGAAATAGGCTTGAAAAATAAAGTTAAAAAGTTTCAAAAGGGTTTTGTTATTCACACTTGGTAATTTTACATCATTCATTACAAATTTCGGGATATTGGAAAGTATTCGCTATATCACACAGAAGATAACATATCTTTCAATGCAGGCTAGAAACCAGGTTAATTATCAAGATCATTATCATTGAATTACTCTGACGTCATTATTGTTATCAGGAATCAGAGCATACTATCAGGATACCATCTTAAACCTAAATAAAAAAATGAGGAACCAATTGCCGAAGATAACGATTCCTCTAAAGCATTTGACCTCTTAACTTATTTGTATGTCCAAATTATAAATTAAATACAACATTTAATGAAAAAAATGTTAAATGTTCAGAATGTTTTACATAAATCATGTACAAATTTTTCTTTCTTTTTAAAAATGTTTTAATGACATTTAAATCAAAAAGAAATATAAAAACGAATCAACATTTTCGAAGTGTTACCTATTTTTAGTAGTTCAATTTACATTACCAATAGGTAAAATTATGTAGTATTAATTACCTTCTGGAATATGTAATAAACGAATTTTTTAAAAATTAAATACAAAAATTGGATGCCTATGCCAGCCAAGGCAATATCTCTGATTCCTGGTTTGATTTATGGGTGTGAGCTTTTGCAAATTGTGATTATGGCAAGCAAACGCAAGTTAAATGTCTTGTATAATAACATAGTAAGATATGTTTACGGTTTAAAAAGGTTTGACCATATTTCATTATTTACAAAAAACCTCTATGGAGTATCTTTGATGATCTTTTAAAAATTCGGGTGCTTATATTCTTACATAAAATTATTTATACTAAAAATCCTCAATATCTATATGCCAACTTACGCTTTGCCAGATCACCCAGGGGTAAAAAACTTATACTCCCAAACCATCGAAATCTTGTGTCTGAATGGCAGTTCTATCTAAATGCTACGCGTCTTTGGAATACTCTCCCACAAAACCAACAACTAAACAGCAAATGCAAAAAACTTTAAACAATTTTTATTTAATTTTTTTTCGTAATTTTAATATTTTTGTGAACGCTATTATATTGATCCGTGCAATTGATTGTAATTTTTATAATTTGTATATTTTATAATTATATTTAAAGTTAATGTTTGATTTAATAATTTAATATTTTGTTTTGCCAAACTTTATATTTAACATTTGGCATTCCTATACTATAAATATAAGATTAAATCTTGTTGTATAGGAAATAAACAAGTAAATAAATAAATAAAATAAATAAATAAATAAATTTATATTCCTAAGTAAAAAAAATATCTCTAATACTTTTTTGTGTAGCTAGACCCTTCCACGGCTTGGTAACATCTACAGTTGAAAAAAGTTTAAGAAAGAAGAACTAGTGAACTGTGTGATTTCAGCTCAGCTGTTTTAGTGTACCATGTTACTGTTAAACCTGTTCAGTTGGTCTATAATTTAACCATGAATGGACTTACAAACGAACAACACTTGCAGATTATTGAATTTTATTATCAAAATTCATGTTCGTTTATCATACTCGCATTTTCGGAAAATTGTGTTCAGGGAACGAATCTCATTTCTGGTTGAATGGATACGTGAAAATTCAAAACTGCCGTATTTGGTGCGAAGAACTAGCTAGAAGCATTGCAAGAACTGCCCAATGCATCCCGAAAAATGAAAATTGATTATGGGCCGGTGGCATCATTGGAACGTACTTTTCCAAAGACGACGAAGGCAGGAACGCCCTGGATTACAAATTTATTTCACATTTGGGGCCGGTAAATTGGCCGCCTATATCGTACGCTTTAACACCTTTAGACTATTGGGGCTATGTTAAGGCTCATGTCTATAGGGATAAGCCCGCAACGGTTGACGCACTGGAAACCAATATTGTACAATTTATTCGTGAGATACCGTCCGATATGTTGGAGAGATTATGCCAAAATTGTACGCAGCGTATGAACCATTTGAGGCGTAGCCACGGTAAAAAATTTTATGAAATCATCTTTAAACATTGAATTATATAGATTGTTCTATCGACTCAAATAAAGATTTCATACATTTCTCTAAATTTTATGTGTGTTTTTTTTTTAATCAAATCCGAAAGCTCTTTAAAAATTACCCTTTATTTATGTTTGGGAAGCCGGCAAATAGCAAAATCAAAGCAAATTATGTTTGTAAAAATGTAGGATTCAACACTCTTCGTTTTACCTTTAACAATTTTCAATCAGCAAATGATTTACGCTGTGCAATGAAATTGCAAGTATTATTGACAGTATTATTATGATTTTGCCTTACACAGTGCAATAAGATGTACAATACTTCTGCACAAAATATGGCACCACTATTTTTGTTCTGTTGTGGAGGTATATAAAAATTGAACAATCTGACCACCAAACTATGAAATATTTTTCAAATTTCTTGGTTGCGCAATAAGAATCAAAACCTTTTTGATTTTTTTCCAATACATTGTACAACTTTTCTACTGTGACATATACACTGGTAATATTTTGCACAATAGCAAAAGTTCCACAAGAATATTTCGTAGTAGTATGGGGTACCTTAAAACAAGCAGAACTCACAGCCTTTACGCCAAATGATTTTGATGTCTTCTCCGCTTCTTGTTTCACTAGAAAAAATGAAATAAAAAGTTATAACTGATCCGCAAACAATAAAAATTGGATAATTGCTGAAAATTTTCCAAAAAAAGATTAGCATGTTTGGCCCAATGACAAAAAAAAAACATCAAGGTGTAAAAAAAAATTGAGGCAAATTTAAAATACAATTTACCTCTTACCGTCTGGTGCAAAAATAATACATGTATAATAATCTAACAAGTAAATATTTTTGTGTTTAATTTATATTTTTTTATAACTTCCGCAAAAAATAAATAAATTTGGGCTTTTTATAAAGGTTATTTAAGGGCTCTCTAAAAAATTCATAACTTTAAAGTAGTGCATTTGCGTAGCGCCTTAGCAGTAATAGAAATTTAATCGGATATTGCACTACAAAAAAAATTACCACTTAAGGTTCGTAATTTCATAAAAATTTAAAAATTTATGAAAAAAATAATGGTCTTTCAAATATAATAATAACACTTAAGATCCAGTTAATACTTAAAAAGCAGAATCGTAGAAAAATCAACTTCAATAGAACCACAGTTCAATGAAAATCGGTAAGAAGTAAATTTAACGTATTTCAGCACATATCTTCATATTTTTTCACGGGGAAATATCAACGAATTTGTGTTATTTATAATTATTTACTCTCCGTCTTAACATTTCGTCCCGAGAAATGTCAATAAAATGCTTTAACCCGCAGTAAATAAGTTTTTGTTTAAGACGGAAACACCATTAGATGTCGAATTGCAAATTAAAGTTGTTCAGAAAAAAGTAAAATTTTTCATCAAATTCTTTAAATATGTTCCACAAAATTAGTTAAAAGACCATGAAACAAGAATCCTTAAAAAACTGTTAGAATAAATGAGTTAATTATATTTTCGGCCAGAGTAACAAACAAGATAATCATGTCGATTCGACAATACGCACATCACTTTGTCGGTGACGACTCTTCGCTTTCACCACCTATTATTCGATATATTCTAAACTACGTGAAGAATTATCGGTTAAAGCTATCAAATTCTTACCATTTCTAAAAAAATAAACAAAAACAGAGAAGAAGAACCACAAAAAAACATTAAAAAATGTTAATTTATTGATTATATTGCAATTAAATTGTTTTTTTTTATTAGTTTTGCATGTACTAAATATGAAATGAAGAAAATTAATAACTGTTATGTGTTTTTCAAAAATAAATGATTTTTTTCCTAATGCAAAAATCTTGGCATACAAAGAGACAAAAAGTTTGGTTTTCAAACTTTATCTTGTTATTCTGCCGGAGTTGTTTCTTTTTCCACTTTTATTGTTGAAATTAATTAATAATCGCAAATTCAACGAATTTTCATGTTTAATCGAAAAAACAAGCATTTTCTTGTCAACGCGTCAATGTTGGCGACGAATAAAAGTGATGAAAACGCACGTCGAACGCGTATGATCACCAAAAACCAATATGATTTCTTCACATCACTAGCGTATTGTAGAATAGCTACGGCGCGTACTTATGGCGAAGGTGACCACAGAAATAGACACGAATGGTTTACGAGTAGTTTAAGAAAACAAATTAACATATTAAAAAATTACATAAATAGAAAAAAAAAATTGATTTGTAATTTACTTTTAAAACTATAAGTAGAGTTTTTCGATAATAATAGAGAAAAATAGAGTAACATTTTTGGCACAAATTAGCTTTTTTTATTTTTTTTATATAATGCTATTTTTAATACTACTTAAAAAAGTTTGATATAATTAAACCCTCCATCCTTTAGAGTATATATTCACTTTGTCAAGTGTTTGTAATTCTTTTAAAAAAATTCTGTCCCAAGAAGAGCGCAATTTTTAAATTTTAAATAAAACACAAATAATAAAAAAAAAGTCGTGACAACTTTATTATATCGTAAAGTAGACAGAATGAGGTTATGTATGGAACAATATATCGTGCAGATGGCCGCCGCGGCTTTGCTGGCATGCACGCGATCTCTTAATGAAATTTTCAATGACCGTTTTGCATGAATGCTGCGGTATTTCATTAATGCAGCGTCCAATTTCCTCTTTTAACGCTTGAGTCGTCGTCGGCTTATTCGCGTAAACCATCGAATTCAAAAAACCCCAAGAAAAAATCTAGTGGTGTTAAATCGCACGATCTAGGCGGCCAATTCTGATCTCCAAAACGCGAAATAACACGACCGCGAAATGACTGATGCAGCAATTGAATTGTTTCTCTGGCTGTATGACATGTGGCGCCGTCTTGTTGGAACCACATGCCCTCCACATTCATTTCTTCAATTCTAGGCAAGAAAAACTGGTTATCATTTCACGATACCGAACACCATTGACTGTTTTGCGCTTGACCTGCCTCATTTTCATAAAAAAAGGTCCAATGATTTCTCCAGCCCAAAAACCACACCATACAGTGACACGTTGAGGATGCATTTGCTTCTCGTGAATCACTCGAGGATTTTCCTCACCCCAAATGAGACAATTCTGCATATTGACGAAGCCATCAAGATGAAAATGGGCCTCGTCACTGAAGATAATTTTATCGGCAAAATCAGCATTTTCATGTTGTCTCTCCAATACCCAATTAACGAACTCCCTTCGCTGTCCATGGTCAGCTGGCTCCATTTTTACTAACCTCGTACCTTCTACTAGCAAACAATAACAATTGTTCAAATGTCAACAATGACACTTCGAATGTTGCCAGATTTAAAAATTGCGTTCTTCTTGGGACACCATTTATATTCTTGATCAGCATGAATAGAGAAGTCGATATAGCCATGTCCGTCTGTCCGTCCGTCTGTCTGTGGAAATACAAAATACTCCTCCAATACAGAAGAGGTGTTGCTAATTTTCCGTCAAATTGTTTGTTGATATCATGAGCAGTTTTCTAGTGAAAATGATCAAAATCGGTTAACGCGTTTAAAAGTTATGAGTGAAAATGTGGGAAGACCTCTAAAAATTTTGAAGCAAATTTTAAATTATTCTATTTATTTCATCATACATGAAAAGAAAGCTTAGGTATTTTTCTTTAAGAGCTTTTTGGTCGCTTAGTTTGATGCACTATTTTGAATTTTTTTCGTATTTGCGTGTAAGTGTTTCTAAAACCTTAAAAATAAAAATTCTAATGAAATTCTAGACAAATTCCGACGGTATGCAACATACCTAACTAAATTTCATACCCTCGATACCGTAATACCCACAATATTTTAACCTCAGGAATAAAATCACTTTTTTCTATAGAAATGTTGAAAAATTATTTTGAGTAATAATTAAATTAATATATAATAATAGTAATAAAAATAAAAAGATAAATAATTTTATAAAATATAATCTTAACCACATTAGATCCATTTATATCATAACTATTTTTATACTTAGTTTAGCTGATGAAGTGTTTAAGTTTTGTAAATTTTCAAATAAACAGTCTTTCATCCAGATTATCGCCTCTATTTGCTGTTTTTTTTGTCAATCCTTTCTTGGCGTTATTAGGTTCAGCTGTTGATTTCGCTGCTGTTTTTTTTTGGCTGTGGAAATAAATCGCATTAAGTAGAGGCAGAAAACTTTTTCAACTTGAGTCTTCCATCGACAAGCGGTATAAAAGCTTAGTATTGAGCTCTGCCATCGATTGTTACCGCAGCATCGAATATGCTCTTCAGTGTTTTCAATGATTCCTCATGATCGCCTTTGCTACTAAAAATATTTTAGTTTCTTTACAATAATTCTTGCCAAATGGAATAAAGCAATCGCATCTAAGATGCGATCTTGATGAGAGCACTGGAGACTATACTCCGCTACATTTCTTTTGAGGTTTGCTCCAATACCATCACATGCTGCTTTACATGAGCAGTAGGATGAAAGTGCCACTCAGCTGACATTCCAAAATCTTTTTCATGAGCTATAAGATTTCCGAAACGTAGTATACCTTCTCTACTGTAAATTTAAATTTTAGATAGTTTAGTATTATCATCTGGTACTAAACTGCAACGGTAACATGTTTTAAATCGTCGGATATGATTTCTATACTTTGTGTTCCAGGTTTTCATCTTTCATATAGTAAATAACTACTGTGAATATAGTTGATTGGTCGTTATTGAAGTGGAATGCTTGTATGGCATCCTAAAGAACATATTTATAGTTCTCTGCGAAATCATATGAAATAACGAATTCACCAGACTTCAAATGAATGGCCATTACTGTTTGACTTAAAAATCATGGGTTCTCAAATTTTGCAATCCTGTACAAATTGCTACCACAAAATCATGCACATTTAAAATGATTGTTTTCAATGAGCATCTTTCAGTCTTCAGACTGATTCAAATTTGACCTCCTCTGTACATTCTCGATCAAAAGAGTTGATTAAATTCTCTTTGATGAATGTGGTTTCCGGGCAACTTGAACATTCACCTAAGGGGCAAAAAGTTTTGCATTAGGACACATAGTCAATTTAAGGCAATCGCGGTAATCATGCAAATCTTCATCACATGTTAGTACTTTAAGTTGATTTTCTTCAACATCAGTTTAACATTTTCATGGTAACTGCAAACGCATACTGAGTAAGTTCCTCTGCTTCGTGCGAAAATGCAATGTTTTGGCCTCAGTTGGGTAAATTTCATGAAGCCAATTTTGACATTCTCGTGTTCAGATTGAAATGTTGCGAATAACTCTTTCAGGTTGCAGAGAACCATTCTCTTCTGCATTTTAACTTTCTTGCCATCGATTCGTACAGACACCCAGTCTTTCAGCCCTGGCATCAGGCGACTCATATCATCTCGCTGATAAAACTGAGTTACTAGAGCTTCAGTTTCGCACTCTAAAGTTTTTCCCTTCTTTTTGTTCGGGGGTGTGAGAATCCCATGCGCAGCGACCAAATTTTTAGCAATTCTTGCTTGTCGTTGAGACGTTGCAAACAAAATATATATATAATTTTTTATTTTTATTTTATTAATTAATAATCATATAATTACAAATTATATACTATTACCCTAACCGAGCACTAGCTACTATGGCCTTCGGCGCGTTGTAGCGAAAACAGACCAGTGCCACTGGTGGAATCGAACCCACAAACCCCGCACAGATACGCCACCAACTAGCCTTCCGGGCGCACTATTTATATATATTTTTTGGTTCTCTAAGTTGGAATCACTGATTATTTTAAAAATCCTAAACTAATTAAAAGCGTAAGTAATACATTTATTTCTAAATAAGATAAAGAAAAGTCACGTATTAATGGTTCAATAATTACATGTAAAAATATTTATTTTAGTTCAGTTTCAATAAAAAGTTTTTTACTTTATTATTTTTTTTTTAATTTTGACGCCATTCGGAGGCCCATGTTCAAATTGACCCGTATTCTATTCTATTTGCGTGCTAGGTGGAATTAATGTGCCGTCAACAATATTTTTAAAAGAATTGCAAACCATTTTGTATTATTCGCAAAATATGATGTATATTTTAAAAAAAATTTTAGAATCTGTGTACTTTGTTATTTAAAAAATTTACACATAAGGCATCAACTTTTGAATCCATATATCTATCTATCTCTTTACACTTAAGAGATAAATCAAAAATTTAAACGAGGTTTCTTAGATACTAATGTTTTGCATATCTGCAACCACTTTTAAATTTACCATCAATTGTAATTTTGAATTGTTTTTTTAAATTTTAACTTTAAACCGCCATAACTTTCACGGCCCTCTCTCAAATTGATGCAAGTGAACGAATTTAAATTTTGAAAATCTAGTATACATGCGGCACATCAATGACTCTTTGTAATTCCAAGTCTCAAAAATATGACATTCAAACCGTTATAAATCCTAGACCAATTGAGATATGACCTTCAAAAAATTGCAAATAATAATAATTTATTTTTTAAATTTTAGAATTTAAAAATCTATTAATTTTTGTATTAAAATACAACGACTGAATTTATGTGTAATTTTAAAATTTTAGAATTTATGTGTAATTTGCTATTTAACAAAAATAATACATAATGTATCAAAATAAATTTGGATCCATATATCTCTTTACTGTTAAGAGATAAATGAAAAACGTGAATGCAGTTTTTTAGACACTGATCATTATATTGCATATCTGCAACAACTTTTGAAATTTACCAACAATTGTATTATTAAGATTTTTTTTAACTTAGAACCGCCATAACTTTCGCTTCCTCTCAACAATTGATGCACGCGAACAGATTTAAGTTTAGTATACCAACTATTTCAAGTGCAGAAAACGTCTTTGATGTGCCATCAACAAATTTTTAATTTTTCTACCCCTAAAATAAAAAGATTTGAAAAATGAATGACGCAATTTTAGATTTTCAAATGCAGATATTTCTAAAATACAAAAAAGAAATATTCACTGGCATTTATCGTTTTGTACAGTCGCATCCGGTCTTTCGCGAAACTCAAATACTTTAAAAACAACACATACATACATATTATAATCAAATTTTTCTTGCTTACCTCAATACTTAACATAGATACCAACTTTTCTTTGATTCCTTATCTTAATTATTACCCACACCCAGCAGTCAACGCAAAGCCCCGCTCCTGATGCCACCTCACACATTACATTGAAAATTCTTAAAGCATAAACAAATATAAGGAGATCTTTTGATTGGCAATCTTGTTAAAATTTGAGATGAATCTGGTGAAAAATAAAAATTTCCTTAGGAAACACCGACTCTATAAATTGTAAAATTTAAGCGACATCTGTTGAAGAGTAGCAATTTGTATTGCGAAAATCCGTAGTGGACCATGTATTTATAAATTTAAAAACAGCTCGTCTATGATAACTATTTGGCGACCTCGGCCAAGGTATAAACATTATGATAAATAAAACTGATATGGCAACTTTGCCCGTGAGAAAGGCATATTGTGTACAAAAATTTAGAGAAAAGCGTTGAACAATTAAAATGTGTATAGCACCTAAAGCACCTAAAGGAAATTAAAAAATTTTTAAAAGTGGGCGTGATAATGGGCGTGGTCGATAAAAATATATGGCGGCACTGCCTGGGATGTGAGAAACATGTGAAGTAAATTTTGGAGAAATCAGTTAAAAAACAAAAAAATTTTGAGATATAAACATAAAATTTTGCAAAAAAAAAATGCGCGTAAAAGTAGTCGTGCTCAATGAGAAGTGTGTGCCAGTTTTGAGCAAGTTCCAGTGAGAACAAAATGTTTATCTAAAGAAAAATAATGAACTCACAAATTAAAAAGAAGTTGGCGAAAAAGTTGTTGTGGCCAATAAAAAGTATATGTTGACCTCGGCTGAGGTATAAAGAACATGTGCACCAACTTTGAGCGAAACAAAAATTTCATTAGTAAATATTAAATTTATATTTTTTATAAAAAGCAGGCCGGTAAAAAAGTATACGGCGACCTTCCTTGAAGTAATAATATGAAGTGTACTGATTTTAGCAGATAAAGCACGTGCATTTTTATCCCAGTTCATTAATAGTATTCAACATTTCATTTACTAGTTTTTTGACTTAAATATATACGGAAAATTTCTACACATAACCACCCATTGTCCCAATGCAATTAAAAATCTCTATTTTTAAATTTATTATAATTTGTTCCAAAATTTAATATTTTTGTAAAAAAAAAATTAATCAGCGCATTTACAGCCGTTCATAAACCAAAATTAAAAACGTTCCATTCAATTCGCAGTCTTCAAATTGATTAAATTTGATGTTGAAACACTATCGGCAAAACGATTTTTACATTATTTTGATAATTATAATCTCGGTAATCCCTAAAAATTATAAAATATTTTCTTTTTCATCCAAAGAGACTTTTGGAGGCACATAATATAGGTTTCCCCATATGGGGGCAGTGAACAGTAATGGGTTAGTCAATGGATTTAAAGTAGGAAACAATACGAATAACATTCTTTGGAAGTTCTTCTAGCTAACTTCTTTGGAAATTATATAGGCATATAATATCTAGTGTCCGGCCGAAGACTTCGGGCAACAAAAGCAATTTTTAAATACATTATAAAAAAAAAAACGATTTTTTTTTGTGTTCAATCTTGGTAATTTGTGTATTGTATATAATTGTATCGAATTAGATATAATTCCATATTAGTAGATAAAAGTTGATACAAACATTTCCTAGTTTTTCTTAACAATTATGTTTAATTATATCTAATTTCATAAAACTAATATATGTGACTATTTCTACTTGGCTCTATTTTAACAATTTAACTCTGAACAGGGTTGTTTTGTAGAAAAATATTATTTTCTCAGATTTCTTCACTATTAAAATGAGGTATGGTGCGAGAGGCTTAACTTTTTGTTAATTTCCTCTAAAAGAACATAGATAATACTTTTGCGCAAGTGCGCACCTGGAGCTATAGTAGTTCTCATAAACAAAATCGAAATTTGTAACTTAACTAACTCAGAAATCTCAACTCGAGAATTGTGGAATATCTAAAAACAATTAAAAAATATTGTTCATATGGCACCACATATAATTGAATGTAACTTTGTAATGGACCATATATAATCATATTTGAATTTCTATATAATCTTGTGTAGAACAATATATTTAATGTTGGTTCACATGAAGTTTTATATAATTCAATGTACATTTATGTTGAATAATGTACGAACGCTTATATAACTTTATATTGTATATATAGTAATATATAATTAGGTATATTAAGTATAATTCCATATAAGACAATAAAAATTAATATAGTGCTATATATACCGCCATATAACAATTTTTTAAACAACACAAAGCTATATACAATTAGACACAAATATTTGTGCTGTAACATATATGTTTATATGACTATATAAATTTATGCATTGAAACATTTAAGTGTATAAAATTATATCTGAATACATATAAACTGTTTTACTTGGTGTACTGATATTTTTCAATAATTAAAAGACGCCTGAACAAGGCTTCCAAATTGTTTAAATCTATTTTGAAATCATGGTTCTGTTCAAAATACGTATCGTACACGAATTTTGTTTAGCGATGAAGCTCTGCCGTATTTGGAGTGAAGATAATCCTCAAGTGTATGCTGAGACACCGTTACATCCATAAAAACTGACTGTTTGGTGTGCTTTATGTGCTGGTGGAATCATTGGTTCGTACTTCTTTAAAAACGATGCTGGTTAGAACGTTTCAGTCAATGGTTACCGCTATAGAGTCATGATTATTGACATTTTCGTTCATCAATTGAACAACCATGATATGCAGGAGCTGTGGTTTCAACAAGACGGCGCAACATGTCACACAGCTAGTACCACAAATGATTTATTGAAGGAAACGTTTGGTAACCGCATAGTTCCACGTTTCGGACCCGTGAATTGGCCTCCAACATCGTGCGATTTAACACTGCTGGAATATTTTCTGTGGGGATATGTGAAGTCGCTAGTCTACGCCGATAAGCCAGAAACAATTGACCACTTGGAGGACGTTATTGTCAATATACGGCCACAAATATTGGAAAAATTCATCGATGTCGGCGGTCATATGCCAGAAGTCATATTTAAATTACAATGCCAGAAAATTATCTTTCAAATAAAGTAAAGTTTATGTCAATTTAGAAAATTCATCTTTGTTTTATTCATACCTCTATAAAAAACACCCTTTATATATAAATTTGATATCTAATGAAAAGTATTTGAAATGCGCATCACAAGTATAAAATAGCATGTCCGTGCATGCTCAACTTTTCGTGGTATTGGAAAAAACATATACATTTTTGGGGGGGGGTTTGTACTAGGAGGTATGGTCGTGTCAGGTCCAAACTCACATATATTATTCTCTATTAAGTTTTTGTGGACTCGCTTGGAATTTAGACTAAGTTTCCCGAAGCACTATATTTTGCCAATGTGTGGATACTCTATGGCCAAAACATATGAAATATTGGTATCAAACTTCATATTTTTAAAAATATGTACATTACTGCTATGTAAAAAGCATTTTACGTGATTTTCAAAAAACTTTCCAACCATATATAATATTACGAGTATACACATTTTACAAATATAAACATAATAAAAGCCAAAAACATATTTGGCAAGCACAAATTAATAAATGTCTAAATCAAATAGACCCTTGTAAGGTAAAATGCCTGCTATTTCACAACCGTGCAACCGATTTTGATCAATTATATCTCTTTTTAAAGAAAGAAAATCTTAGTTTTTAAATTATTCAAAAATTTTGAAAAACATATATCATGAATTTATTATTTATTTGAATATAAATTAAGTAATTAAACTAATTCGTTTGAGTGCTGCTTAAGAACTGTTTTATTGGTTCTAAAATTTTTGGTTTTAATGTTTTACAATTTAGCTTATTATTACAATTAAACATAACTTATCAACATTGTTGCGACATATGTGGTAATACGAGTCGCAACTTCCTATATTGAAATGAGCAGACAGAATTATTAGGAAATAAATTATTGTTCTTATTATATAAAATATTAATTAAACTTTAATAAATGACAGAGTGGATGGCGCGTGTAAGCAAAAGACGCAAAGTAGGTAAAAATGAATTGCCCAACAAGAATCATAGGGCAGATCACGAAACAAATGTTTATCGTGTTAACTTATATAAGCAATTTTTTTTACAAGGTTCCTCGCAGCAAAATTGTTGCATCCTTTAATGACTTTTTTGTGTGAGTAATTAATTAATTTTTATATAATAAATAATATTAATAATAATCTTTATTTTGTTTTTTTTTTTTATTAAATCATTACATTGGACTTCATTTAAATTAAAATACTTAAACAAAATATAATTTTAAAAAAATTGGTTTAAATGACAATGCCTATAAAGATGTCCGTTAATTTTTGAATATATTTATTTAAAAACATGTAATTTGTTGTTAAATAAATTATTAATTGAAAATGAAAATTATTCAAGTTCGAGGCCATACTCTATATTTCTTCATTAGGATATTGTCCTAACAAATAATCTATAGAGTTTTTGTTTTCAAATTTATTATTTGACCCTTTCAGGAATGTGTTGATAGATCTATTTCGGGAATTTTCTAGGTTCCCATCATCAGAACACGTTTTGAAAGCGGTAACAATCCCATGCCAAACATCAAACATACATATGAACTAGTTTACTCACTACATGAGAACTAATATACATATGAGTTTGAAGTTAAAGATTATAACCATTGATCAAAAAATAAATTGAAAACTTGTTTGATGTGCAAGATCCACCTCTGG
Source organism: Delia radicum (assembly GCA_021234595.1). NCBI lineage: Eukaryota > Metazoa > Arthropoda > Insecta > Diptera > Anthomyiidae > Delia > Delia radicum. The sequence continues at coordinate 178,350,154 of CM037853.1, forward strand.
TGGATATTCAATACACGTTTTTTTGTTTCTCTCTCCTTTCTATATTTTGTAAACAAAACAGGGGAAGTAAACTTGGCGGTACTCTGCCTTTTATACAAGTTTGTTATAATTTTTATTAAAAATAAAAATTATGATTTTTTCGACCTTTAATTGTGCAATGAAAATGAAAATTATTCAAGTTCGAGGCCATACTCTATATTTCTTCATTAGGATATTGTCCTAACAAATAATCTATAGAGTTGCACATCAAACAAGTTTTCAATTTATTTTTTGATCAATGGTTATAATCTTTAACTTCAAACTCATATGTATATTAGTTCTCATGTAGTGAGTAAACTAGTTCATATGTATGTTTGATGTTTGGCATGGGATTGTTACCGCTTTCAAAACGTGTTCTGATGATGGGAACCTAGAAAATTCCCGAAATAGATCTATCAACACATTCCTGAAAGGGTCAAATAATAAATTTGAAACAAAAACTCTATAGATTATTTGTTAGGACAATATCCTAATGAAGAAATATAGAGTATGGCCTCGAACTTGAATAATTTTCATTTTCATTGCACAATTAAAGGTCGAAAAAATCATAATTTTTATTTTTAATAAAATTATAACAAACTTGTAAATTATTAATTTTAATAAAAATGTTTGCAATGTAATTGAGTATTTCTTTTTTACAAAAAAGAAATAGTTTGTTGAACCTGGAATATTAAATAAAAAACTTTTGACTGATTTACATATGTATGTGAAACCAGTGGTTTCTATCCCCCTCAGTCTCTCTCAATATGCCCTCGTTTTTATTTTGTTCGTAAACTTGCGCAGAGCAGGAATATAAAGGTTTAAATTAATTTTTATCATGTTTTTTTAATAAAATGTTTATTTATATAAAATTTTAACTATAAAATACGCAACATAAAATTAAAATACATTAAATTTTAATAGAAAATAACAAAATATAAGCAAAGTGAAAGTGATTGTTAAAGCAAAAAATTGTTTATCAATATGTTTTTTTAATATTTTTTTTTTTAAGATAAGCAACACTCAGGAAATGCTTCCTATTAATTAATATGTTGCTTTCTTTGGAAAGGTGATAGTAGAGAGGTGAAAGGTGGGGAAAGATAAAGGGCTTTAAACATAGCAACACTGTAATTGCGCGAGATGATAAGTCTTAGAACAGTTGTTGCTCGCCACCTGATGTAGGGTTGGCGAACTTATTGAAGCTTTACAATTAATAGCCCTGAGGAGTTCGATCGTGACTGTCATGAAAGACGGACGTCTATCGGAAAGTGATAATAAGATTCATTTGCTATATGTGTTTTTTTTAAATTTTTTCAACGCATATTTTTGTTGCGTTGTTGTTTTAACTAGAGAAAGAGACTCTTAAACAACAGATTAAAAAAAAAACAAACAATTTTTAAAAACTATGTCAGAGCTTAATGCTCAACATTGCTTAATCAACAATGACAAAAACAATGTAAATAATCCAACAATACAAAATAATGTAAAATCAGTAAATGACAGAAAAAGAAAAAGTGAAGCATTAAATGCAACAATGGCAAAACAACTAAAAAATAATTATTATTCTATTCTTGATAACGATAAAGAATGTAACGAAGAATATTTAAAAATATTTGAAAAACATGTACAAGAGCACGAACAAGCAACAGCATCTAATAGCTCCACCAGAAATAATAATTTAAATAATAATACTCTAAATAGTAATACTCTAAATAATGTAAATACAACAAACAATACTCAAAACAAAAATAAAAAAATCCCACCTCTCAACGTTTTTGGTGTGGATCCCAATGAACTTGTCCAGTTTATAAAAAAAGGTCTAAATATAAAAGACTTTAAAATAAGAGAATTTTATAACAAAAAAATATCTCTTTATGTGTCGTCAATGGATGATTACAACAGAGTAAAAACATATTTACAAAAAACAAATGCACACTTTTTACTTTTACTCCAAAAGATTTAAAAACAAAAACATTCTTACTAAAGGGCCTCAGTGCCAACACTGATACTAATGAAATTTTGGAAGAACTAAGAGTATTCCAAAATGAGAACTTGAAATTTATTAAAGTAAACGAATTCAAAACCAAAAAATCAACAAGTGAAAACTATGCTCTACCCATTTATTTAGTTCAAATAAGTAGCAATAGTAAAACCAATGAATTACTTGCAATTAAGGGTTTGCAGCATCGCTGTATTCGCTGGGAACCCTTAAGAAAACCAGAAATTACCCAATGTAGAAACTGCCAGAGTTTCTTTCATAGTGCATCTAATTGTTATCTAGCTAAAAGATGTGTTAAATGCAACGAAAGCCATGGAGTTGGGGAATGTACCCTAAATAACATACCTGTTAATGAAAGGGACAAACTGTTTTGTGTGCTATGTGGTAAACATGGCCACCCGGCATCATATAAAGGATGCGAAAAATATAAAGAAATTCAACAGAAGCTTCGCGCCAGAAAACAAATTTTAAAACAAAATAGAACTGCAAATACACTATATAATACTAATCCTAATATGAGCTTTGCTGATACTGTAAAAATAATAATTACCAAAATAATACAAACCCGATACAACTAGCTTTAGAAGAGTTTAAAAATTCAATGCAAAATCTTTCAAATCAAATAGTTAATCTACATAAACAACTACAAGTACAAGCAGCTAGAATAGATTCTATCTTTTCATTGTTAGAAGTTTGAATTATCACCATGGCTGAAAGTATTGTAAAAAATCTTAATATAATTCAAATTAACGTTAATTCTCTTATAAGATTAAGTAGAAGATACGACTTATGTAATTTTATTAATAAATATAATCCGGACTTAGTACTACTAAACGAAACAAAACTAAACAACAGACATAAAGTTACTTTTAAAGATTATCATTTTATACGCAAGGATAGAGTTAACTCTGCTAGGGGAGGTGGAACTGGAGTTTTAATAAAACAAGATATTAAATATCAAAACTATACCAACAATACAATAAATTCTTTTAAAGTATTGGAAACTTGTATTTTAAAAATACCATTAATTGCAAATAAAACATTGTTCGTAATATCGGCTTATTACCCTTCCGGTAATAATAATAACAATTTAAAAACCGAATTATTACAACTTTTTCAATCCCTAAATTTACAAAACGCCAATAACTTTTATATACTGGCCGGAGACCTTAATTGCAAACATATGGATTGGGGTAATGACTCAAACAACGTAAAAGGTAATATGCTAAAAGAATGGCTATCATGTAATGAGATAGTATTTAGGTGTAGTTTATATGCATCAGCGGCACCTTCGTACCCGCGATGTAGTTCGTTTCTAGATCTGTGTATAGCTGACTCCCGCTTATCCATACACAAAGAGAATAATACAACAAACTGTCTTAAAAACCTTGATTATGATAGCGATCATAATGCAATACAAATTTTAGTTTCACAGGAGGAAACTGATCACCCAATCACTTTTTTTTAGAGAAACGCCTGATTCCCAATTTAATTACAAACAAACTAACTGGAAAAAGTTTAAGAATAGTATTGCAAATGATTATAACATTAATGATCCTATCCCAAATCAGAAAAATCTTACTAATTCTGAAATTGATTTTTATCTAATTAGGTTTAAATGACATGATAATTCGTTCGATTGAAAAATCAGTTCCTAAATTTCAAAACCTTGATTCAACAAAAAAATTTACAAATTCAACTATAAGGAAATTGCAATCAGAAAAAAAGCAAACTGTTAACCTTAATCAAAAAACATAATCGTTTAGAGAGCTTATTATTACCAGTTGAACTTAATTTACTAAAATGCAAAATCAAGCTAATCAAAAAGCTAATTAATGATAATTTTACTATAGCAGTCAATACACATGTGAGAGAGAAACTTAAAAGTATTGATCATAAGAATTCCTCAAATATGTTTTGTGAAGTAAAAAAACAATTTAGGTCAATACAACCGGTGAATATTAATACTCTTCAAATCCCAAAAGAAGAGGAATTTTGATTAGAAATGCGGGTATATCACCTGACGTTCTAGAAAGTGATGATGAAAGTAGTAAATTCTTAGTAAAAGATCAAAGTCAAATTTTGAATATTATTGGTGCTTATCTAGAGTCAATTCATTCTTTTAAAGAAATCGATCCCCAAAATAGAGTGCATATTGATGTGGATAATTGTTTCAAAAAATTTTTTGGAAACAAAAAATGAATACGAAACTAATCTATCATCCCTGTTAAGATTTACGGATTATTTCAAGGCTAACGAGATAAATGAATCTATAAATGAGAATTATTTTATAACGAATAATTCGTTATTATACATTTTCAGAAGTTTAAAAAAAAAACTTTCTTCAGGTTTAGACAATATCCCAAATATTGTATTAAAAAATATTCCTGATGTAATGGTCCGTGAATATTGCACTCTTTTCAATAACATGCTTAACAATTCCTATTTTCCGAGAGCATGGAAGGTAGCGAAAGTTGTAATTTTGCCCAAAAAGGATAAGGATACAAGTGTTCTAGAAAATCTCCGTGCTATTAGTTTACTACCAAATATTAGTAAAGTTTTTGAAATTTGCGTAAATAATAATTTGGTAAAGTTCTGTGAAAAAAATCAATTAAATAATGAGAGACAATTTGGTTTCAAATACAAACACTCAACAATTCACGCAACACATATGCTTGTCTCAAATATTCATTGGAACCTGAACAAATCCTTGTGTACAGGTGCCTGTTTGATAGACTTTGAAAAGGCGTTTGATAGCATATGGATACCGGCATTAATTTACAAATTATTGAAATATAAGATGCCTATATATTTAATTATACTATTACACAACATGTTAAACAACAAATCTTTTCTAGTCTGCAATAGAAAACAAATAAGTACAAAAAACTTTATTGTAGTAAATGGTCTTCAACAAGGAACAGTGAATTCCCCAATTCTATTTAATATTTTTATATTTGATTTATTAACGAAAATTGATAATATCATTGCTTTTGCAGATGATATTATAATATATCACGCCGATAATAAAATAGAAAAAATTAATAATAAATTACAAACATACTTTAAGATAGTTGAAAAATACGCAATAGACTGGAAAATGAAAATCAACTATAACAAATGTGAAACCATTCTGTTCCGTCCGCCAGTAGGCAAATGTAATCACAACATAAGAACAAAATGGAAAGATTTTGGTATAATATCAAATACCAATATACATATTCCCAATAAACAAGTTGTAAAATACTTGGGAATTAACCTAGATAAGTTTTATATTTCAACTCTCATATAAATGCACAAATAATTAAAGCAAGAAATGCTTTTTTCATGTACAAAAAACTGTTTTATTCACAATACATCAATCCTAGAGTTAAAGTCATACTGTACCAATCACTAATTAGACCAATTATAACATACGGTTGCCAAATATGGTTTAACATTTCTCCATCATATATGGAGAAAATTCGAGTATTTGAAAGAAAGTGTCTAAGATCATGCACAGCGCTGTATAGATCTCCAAATAGTGATTATGTGAAATACATATCAAACCAAAAATTATACAATTCTGCAAAAATAGGCAGAATAGATAATTTTATTATTCATATAATTAGAAATCATATTGCAAAAAGTTGTGAATGCTTTGAAAATAATTTAATTATGGCACCATATTACACTGAAGAAAAATATATTTATAAAACCCTCCAAAGTGGATATGTACCACCTGAGGCTTTCGTATACCTCGACAGTAAAGGATTTATCCAAAATGAAATAGGCATACCTGTATTTTACCATATATATAGAAGAGCCAATAAAAAAGCTATTCATTGCAATCAAATCACACTTGGTAATACTAGGTTTGATACAAGTATTTATTCAGGTGATAAAAACATTTTTCCAAATATAAATAAAAGAAAATTTTGGTGGCTTAACTAAAATCTCTCCTTCCAACTTTTACCCCTTGACAGAACTTTTTAGCGTATAAAGATAGAAGTAACTTTTTTTTGAATTTTTTGTTACATTACATTATATTGATTATACTTATATGTATATAAAATAAATCTTATATTTATTTCTAAAAAAAAATATTTAAATTTTTCTATATAATTAGTATACTTGAGAGCCCGATTATGGGACTATGTATAACAATAATTTATAATTACTATTTGTTTATTTATAGTTTTAAGTACATGAATTTTCTTTAAATAAACACTTAAAAAAAAAAAAAAAAAAAAATTAATAGCCCTGATTCATTATTTAACTTCGGTGGGGTTAAGTGCTATGGGAACACCGGGCGCTGCGATACATACGAGGGATAGAAAACTCCTATATATTACTTTTCTAAATTGTTGTTGTCGTCACCGGGAATCGAACCCAGGACCATCTGTGTAACAGTCCAACGCGCTAACCATTACACCACGAATTTTATAGTTTTTGATATCAGGCATTATGCAATATTTATAAAGTTATTTATTTTTAGTGTAAAAAAATGTTTAGATTTGCTTGCCCGATTTTGGTACACTTAGGAAATTATGTTGGTAAAGACGACAATAATTGCAGTCAAAAACAAATTAAAATTCATTTAAAAAAAGGACAACTTACATTTCATTAAATTCAACTAACATTGTCATTTGTTTTTTAATGTTCAAAAAATGACTAACAATTGTAGTAAAATGAACCACATGGTAGTAAAAAATAAACAAACATTTATTTACTTTTATTTTTTTAAATAACAAAAAACAACAGTAAAAAATGAATGTAAAATCATAAACAGTCATTTGATGTGAGTTGTTTTTTTAAATGAACTACATGGTTAGTTAAAAATTTTATTTGTTCTACAAATGACTTACATTTACATTAAAAATAAAGAAACTGTATAACAACCCAAACAACTACATATTTTTTAAAGCAGAAGTTCCCTGAGTGTATTTTGTAGCTGAGAGTTGTGGGAAGTGTAGTCTCTCTATTTTTATATACTCTTTGATGGAACTTCGAACATTTACATAAGCGTCTTGACACATTTATCTGCGTTTAGTTACAAATTTAAAGACACATATATGAACAATTTAAATCCAGTAACACTTATGCTCTTCACTGTGTAAGTTAATATGTTTTGTTGGCAGACCCAAAATGGAAAACTAGTTTTGACTTAAATAGAGATGAAGCTGTTGCTGTGTTGACAATTTGCTAATTTGTACGTAAATTATGGCTGAACATTAAAGTAAATAAATAATAATTAATTCAAGTTTATTGAATGTTGTCTATACAAACAGGGATGCCAGACTTTGTTAGGTAAAACCGTCAAAAGCAAGAGTGTAGACACAGACTATACAGACCCGACAAAAGTGGCTGATGCCAAAATTGTTATTAAAAACCGCATGGTTTTCAGTAACATTTTTTTGTAACGACGTGTGATAACGGGTAAGAACTTTGGATTAAACATTAGGTAATAAGTACACTGTATTGTGTATATATTTGTTTCATTCTAGCACGAAATAATAAATAAGTTAGTATATTTGGGGTAAATATGCCTGTGCTGCCAGACTGTAAAATTTCGTATCGGATCTGGTTAGTCTGTGGTGTAGACTTGAGCATTATAATTCGTTTGAGTGAGCGCTCTTTCGCGCTTCTAGTTCAATCGGTCTTTGACACGCACACAAAAGAATTGGTGTATAATGGACTGTATATTATTAGAATTCATTGTAGTGTCTGGTGTATAAAATATAACGTCATATTTTTCCACCAGACGCTAAGAGGTGAATAATATTTAAAATTCACCGCAAATTTTTTTTCTCCACAAAAACTTTTTTTTCACCTCAAAATAGTTTTTTCACGACACAATTTATTTTTTTACATCCAAAAAAGTTTTTCACCTCAAAATTTTGTTTTCACCTCTTAACATATTTTTTTTAATATATTTTTGTAGTTTCATTTGTAATTGTTCATTTTGCAGGGTACAAAGATTTGTTTTTTAATTTATGTTTACATTTTTTTTTGTACTTGTGATGCCGAAAAAGTACTATTTTTATGCAGGTTGGTACTATTCTAAAATCGCATTTATCATCCCTGACTTGAATGTTTTTGGTTTGAGTTTCTTTTACTTTTTAAAACAGCTGATTCCTCTCACAGAAAAAGTAATTACAAAATATTACCTACAGAACAGAACGACACAGAACGGCAACAGAAAGTAACAACTAATGAGGCCTTTAGACTTTTGAGCCGTTTCCAATTTTTGAAAAGTACTGGGAAATAATTTTCCATCGTTTTCCAGTGGTCTCAGCCAATTCTTTGCCAATGTTTATTTGTGGACCACCGAAATTATTGTAAAACAAATACTGGCATCACGCTTTTTGTAAACGCTGGTAAAGCGTGTTAAACAAGTGTTTTGCCGTTAATATATTTACAATTCCTCGGTCAGTGCTTGATTTTTTGTACCACTGTATCGTTTTAAGCTATCAAGTATTATATGTTTGTCTCGATAGCTCTGTGGTTAGTGCTGTCGGCTGGCAATTTGGCGACCAGGTTTCTAATCCAGGTGGGATCAGAAAAATTATACAGAGCTTTTTTAATTTTATTTTGGAAAACAAATTTTTACACTACCTATTTCATGGTTGCTGGAAATTTTGCTTCCCCAGTGCTTTTTGTCAGCACTGGCATAAGGTTTGATGGAAACAACTTGCCAGTGTTGGTAAAACAAAAAAATGTTGGACTTAAAGAGCTTTTACAGAAACAAAAAATCAATTTTATATGAAAAAATTTTAAAAAGTTTACAAAAAATCACAAACAAATGTTTGGTTGAAACCGGGCTCGAACTCGGAAGCTTCCGACTACAAAGATTTTTAAACAAAGCATCGTTAGACTTTTGAGCCGTTGGTAATTTCTGACTTAATATCACTGGTAAAACACTTTTCCCAACGTGGGCTGAGACCACTCAGCCAATTCTTTGCCAATGATTTTTCTACAGACCACTAAAATTATTGTAAAACAAATATTGGAAAAAACGCTTTTTTTAAATGCGTCTTAAAAAAGTGTTCTGCCAGTAGTTTATTTACAATTTCTCGGTTAGGCAGTATACCAGCGCTTAATTTTTTGCCCCACTGCGCATTGGTAAAATATAGTCAAAACTAAAAAACAAAATTTTAATTTTTTTTAGAAATTTTGATGCCAAACGGAAATTTATATTCCAAATAAAGGAATCAGTCACCTTTATTATTACATTAAATTTTATGATACATCAAATTTGCAACTTGTCTTATATCGATTTCCTAATTCAAAAATTTAATTTTCAAGTTATGAAAAAAAGGAGGATATGACAATATTTTTCATTTCAGTTTGTTATTATTTCCATTATATAATTGTAGTTTTAGGAAATAAAACAAAAGTAAAACTACCAAATTTTCATAAGCTCCAGAAAATTCTCGCGACTTCTTGGAGATTATTTGATAATACTCAATGTCATTAGTAAGTTCTTTACATTTAAGCTGCCGTTTTTGCGATTTATTTAACTGGTAACATTTTTGTGACATCATGTATTTCAAATGAGTTATTGGTAAAAGCATCACATAAGTACAAAAAATTACACACGGAATGTACTATATACATTCCGAATTTTGGGCATACTTGAAGCCAGGTTTTCAATAATATTTGCAGGAATCACCCTCCGTTCGGATTGCATTTTTTTCCCAAAATACTGGAATATTGGTACTTGATTCCATTGGAATTTTATCATCGAGAATGGTCCATAGGTGCTTAATGTGATTCAAATTAGGTCTCTGTGGCGGCCAATCCAATCCTTGAAATAATTCATGAAATTGATTAATTAATAAATTTGAAAACAAGAAATCTATAGATTATTTGTTAGGACAATATCCTAATAAAGAAATATAGAGTATGGCCTCAAACTTGAAGAATTTTCATTTTCATTGATTTTTTTCAATTTTAGCGATTTTTTAATATTGTTATATTTTTTCAATTTGACAATTTTTTTTAATTTAGCGATTTTTTTAAATCTATTGAGTAAAAATCGATTGAATTTCCAACGATTGAATTCAGTATTGAATAAATTGAATGATGAAAAAATTGTTAAAGTCTCTAGAAATAAAATCGAATGAGACCAATTGAGAATTCATTCGATTTATAAAATTGTGATTTGAGAATTCAATCAATCCAATGTCCATCAGAATTAAAAAATCGAATGAAGGATTGAATTCTTTAAAGCTCCGTACAAATATTATATTTTGAAAATATTTTTCCACAATTAGGCTGCAAATATTGGAAATATCATTTCTATTTACGGATAGATAAATGTTTTTGGTACATTACCAAATGTTTTAATTTACTTTCACAAATATTACATTTATACATTTTAATTTGTTTAGTAATTCACAAAAATTCTCAATAATTAATAATTTTTAGATTGTTTTTAGCTTTTGTTAATTTGGTTTATTTTTTTCAATTTCAAAAAAATTTATTCATATTAAAAGTTAGTGTATTAAAAACTTTGTGCGTAAAAATTGTATTTAACAAAATAATACTAATTTCAGACATAATGTGTTTAATTGTAAACACATAATGGATAAAAATACTTTAAGTATGTATTATTGTATATAAAAGTGTGCGCAAAATAGTTTTACGCATTTGTTGTTTAAATTTATCGAATTTGAGCAATATTACATAAAACTTTACTCATTTAAGAGTAGTAAATGTAGAATATTTTTACAATAAATAGTTCATAACATTAATTTCACTTTTAATTCAATTTCTCGTTGGCAATTTTGTTTTTGATATATCTTATATCCCAGCAAAAAATAACCTGGATTTGGTAAGCAGTAACTACATTTATATGCTTTCAAAATAGCGCTTCACCGCCTAGCATACAATAAAGCCATTAGCGAAGGCATTCTGTTGTGCTTCCCAAAATGCCTTCCATGAAGCAGTGAATAATGTTTACGATGAAGCAATAACGAATGCATACCATGAAGCATTAATGTTGTCAACATACAAAATAAAGCTCTTCTTATTGCCGAAGAAGGCATGAATTTATTGCTTCTGAGAGCACATGAAAGAAGCGCTTTTCACCTGCTTAAAAGAGACTTTTCAAGTGGGGACATCGCGAAAAAAAATCATTCCTTCTGGATTTGCTTTGGAATCGCTTCGTAATTAAATAATGCCCTCCGGAAGCACTTATGCGTAAGCACAATTTTTTGCTGGTATTAACAGGCAAAAATAAAATTATCGAAATCGGACTGAGGCACATGCAATTTTTGAAATTGTGTAAATGCCTGTGACTTAATTTTGTAAGTAAATGAAACTAAAATTATTCTAATTGTGAAAGGCGTGGTGGTAATACCAAAAGAAAAAGTTTTACGAAATCGGCCTACTGGATGTGATTTTATTGCACTTATTAAAATAACAAAAATAAGTAAATATTTCTATGTTTTAATACTAAAAAAAATAATAAAATCGCGTGCCTCAGTCCGATTTCAATGTTTTTTTTGCTAATGGAATAACTGTTAATGAAATAACTGTTGTTTTTTAGATGCATACTATATAATAAATTTGTGCATTTTGAAAATTGCACCAAAATGCATGTGTGCCTCGGTAAGTTATAAAATGCGCATTTAATCATTAAATGCCTCTAATAAAAGATAATCAGTTTTTGAAGGTACTTTTTGGAAAATAGGGGTATCTTTGTGGTTATATAATATTGCAACGGCAAAAAATATAGGCCCGTGTTAATAGGAGAAATACATCAATGAAAACAAAAGTGACACACCTTCAAACAATTTTATTTGCAAAATGGGGGTACTTTGCACCTCTGCAGTATATCCTGTGTTTCTCTACCACGAGCTTGACATTTTTGTAGAAGTCGTGATCCTTCTGAGTAATCTCCAAAAATTTTTATTAAGATCGAACTAGTGGTTTAAACGTAATTAATTTTTATGTACTAGACTGAGATTTTTTCCCACTGTGCAGGGGCGTGATGCAAATCGAAAAGGCTGAAAACATATAAAATCAACTACTCGATTTCCTCCACCCCTTCTGATTTCAACCAAACTATGTATAGAAGATGTACATCAAATAGCTATAACCTCGTCCAAATCTGGGACAGCTAATACCAGCGGATCTTGAAATATCGCAGTTAAAAATATGAAAATATTCGATATTTTAAAAAAGTTGTACATTTGGGCGGGTCGATTTAAAAATCGCTCAACGTTCAAGGAAAATCGTATTCTAAGGATCAAAATAAGAAACTTTGCCGAAGGAACCATACCTCTAAAACGAGTTCTGATGTCCCGACTTTTGACCCGTAGGGTAAAATTTTGAAAAAGCCCACTTTGAAATTTCAGAAAGTAGGAGGAATCTCTCTAAAATTATAAGAGCTACTTCTTCTCCGGGAGACACGCTAGCTGATTAATGCATAAAACATCATTCTAGGTGACCGTTAAGGGGTTAAAATTTAATTTGAAAGAGGGCCTTTTTAGTCGTGTTTTTATAGCAAAATGTGCAAATCTCGGGATAGAGATATTCAGAAAGTAGGAGGAGTCTTTCCAAGATTAGGGTCTCTATTTCTTCTCCTGAAGATTAATGTATAAATTATATTCGATTGGGTTGGATTCGATTGGGGCACTCTAAATGGGTCAAAGTGGGATTTTTCAAAATTTTAAACTACGGGTCAAAAGTCGGGACATCAGAATTCGTTTTAGAGGTATGGTGCCTTCGGCAAAGTTTCTTATTTTGATAACTAGATTACGACTTTCCTTGAAAGTTGAGCGATTTTTTTGCCTCCATACCCGGCCTATTGTACATAATATTTATTCCATATATTTTTAACGCCTTAAGCTAAGAGAGCCATTGCAGTAATTTAAAAGCTACTTAAATTGTGGTTTTACTAGTACACACTAATTATTAACTTCTCCACGGCAAAATGCATTGTTTCTAAAAACTGCGGTTCAAAAAAACTGTATTTTAAAAAACTGTTTTTTTAAAAATTTCAAAAAAATATATGTTAATTATAAATTTCTTCCCTATGCTGTGTTCAAATCCCTATGTCAAGCTCTTACGGTATCCTGAGTTAGGAATAAAATTGTGAATAAAATTTGTATGTTTTGTTGATCTTTTAAAATTGCATTTCATTTTGAATTGTCAGGTTTGAGATCATAATTAAATGTTACTATTTTAAATAGAAAACACTAATTTTTAATAAATGTAAGAGAAGATGAACAAAAAATCTTGTGGAGATCAGCTAAAAAGCCGATAACTCAGAAACATGTAGGAGTACCACATGGGGATTTGATAACAGTATAGAACAATAATTTATAATTGACATATATTTTTTAAAAAAAAAATTAGAAAGTCGGTTTTTTTGCAAAACCAACTATTTGAACCACTGATTTTGAAAAAAAAATGCATTTCACCGTCAAGATGTGAATTATTTTTGTGAACCAGTCAAACCACGATTTAAGTACCTTCACAATGAGGTATCAGTGACTCTTTTAGCTTAAATAGTTAAAAAGATATGTGCAAATATGTTCAACTACTTGTGCAAAACTTTTGTTTTTATTTTTTGTAATAAATTATTTTTTTTATGTAAATCTTTATTTCTACTATATTTATCTTTTCTTTATATTTTTTTATTTAAATTTTATATTAAGTGGTAGTAAGTGGTCCACATATTAATTTGACAGCGGCATAGTGGAATAAATTATAATTGACATATATTTTTCGAAAATTAAAAAAAAAAACAATTTATTTTTAAATACAAGCGGTTTAAACCGCGGATTTTGAAAAAATGCATTTTACATGAAAACAAATACAATTTGTTAAATAAGTTTTGGGACTTTAGCACATTTAATTACTATAAATGCAATTAATGTTTATCCCGATGAAAATAAATTTAAATAACAAATATTTTTTTGTTTTCGAAATTCTGATCTAATCTGATATTTGATACAATGATATGAATTTAATACAATTTAATTGGACCATTTTTGGGATAAAATTTTATATAATTAAGTATTCGGTCATATTAAATTAGATACAACTTTATAAAGCTCCATATCAGTTTTTTTTTAATCGAGTACTCATAAGCAAAATATATAACTGGTCCATATCAATAAATACTTAAAGGGGCTTTTGACCAATATTTCGATGTACTTGCTACGAATGAACGAAATGACAATATGATGAATACCCTCAGACACAGTGGGATGAATGGTTTAAAAAAAAAAAACATTCTCGTTATCTCTGCATCTGTATGGGTGTTTGTTTTAAGGTGACAATTAATATGTTTCGTTTCGTTTAAAAATTTAAATTAAATTATATTTTTTATATCGTATGTTTTGCTTTCGTTTCACGTTAACGTTAAAACATTTTTCAAAAGCGATTTAATTGATTTGTTCTGTTGATTGGAAGTTGTGGTGTTTAATCGTTAATGTTGGGTGATTAAAGACATTCATTTATTTGTGTCCCCTTCCTAAATGACTATGAATGCTGATGATGTTGTCGATGATGCTGTTGCTGATGATGGTCGCTGGCCGAGTCTAGTTATTAGCGAGAAATACCTCAGCCACTTGTCATCTCATTAGGAATTGTGAGATAAGACAAATTTGTTTTTGTTTCATTCTACGGCTTTGATTATTTTTGATCAAATTAAATTCATCTGTAGAGTTTCGTTTTGGTGGTTTTTTGTTTTATTAAATTAATACTTTGTATATTTGTATGTACACTCATAGAAATAAACCTGTAAAAATAGCAGAATAAGCTACTAAAAATTAGTTAAAAATGACGTTGCAGAAAAAACTGTTAAAATTCGCAGTTTTTTTTGTTTTGCAAAATTAATTAATAAAATAAGAACAGCAAAAATAAATCTATTAACGAAAAGGTTTTTTGTTTAACAAAAAACATGATCTTGAACTTGAATAATCTTCCTCACATCATAAATCGGTTAACTTTGCAAAATTTTAGTTGTGTTTACTAACCTTAGAATACAATGTAGGTAAAGACCACTGCAAACGTAGTTAAAAACAAATGAAATTTCACATAAAAAAGAACGACTTACATTTCAGTAAATTTAACTAACATAGTAATTTGTTTTTTCCTATTCAAAAAATTAACCACAATTGTAGTAAAAATGAAACATATGTATGTAGAACAAAAAAAAAAAAAACATTAATTTGTTTTAATTTTTTAAATAAAAAAACTACTGTATAAAATGAATGTTAAAGCATAATACAGTAATTTGATGTGGTTTATTTTGCTTCTACAAATGACTTGTTTTCACTTAAACATAAACATACTGTATTAAAACTTAAACAACTACAAAAACTTACAGCTGATTTTCCCTGAGTGGAAACAATTTTAGACTAGCAAACAAATATTGTAATATAAAAAAATTGCTGTATTTACCTCAAATTTAATAGTTTGCTAACAAAATTTTAGACTTCTGATTTCGCATTAAAAAAAAATGGTAAAAATTTCAGCTTTTTTATGTTTTCCTTGTCTACTAATACTAATATTTAGCAAATTTTTTTTGCTGATTGTAGCAGATTGATTTGTTACTTTCAATTAACTAAAACTTAGGCCAAATATAGCTTAATATTTTTAATTCAACAGATTTAGTTTTAATTCAACAGATTTATTTTTGCTATAAATCTGCTAATACAGTTTTTCCTGCAACAACATTTTAATTTAATTGTTTTTTTTTGCTATTTCTACAGGTTTATTTCTATGAGTGTACGTTCCCGTGGTCATCGTCTTTTTAGCATCGGTTGTTTTGTTTCATCTGAGCTTTGATTCAATACAATGTTCAATATTTAAACAGTATTAACAGAGCTGTAACAGAAAATGAGCGAGAATTAATTTTAATTTGTTTTCTTCTTGTTTTGTTTTATTCTTTCTTCATTATTTCTATGTATAGAATTTCTGTCTGGCTACATTTACAGCACGAGTGATCAAATGAGTGATGAAGTGTTGATAGCGGTGAAAAGTAGGGTTCATTAGCAGACCATTATCCATCGATTCATAAACTTAACTACCACATTCGATTACAAACCTGTACGAGAGTATACACATCATATATAAAGGCAGCATTACTATTGTAATATTGCTCAAAAGATGCATCACAATAACGTAATTTTTACTCGTTGACATCGTATTAGAGATGGTGACGTAGGTGAATTTTGACTCCCACTCACTCACGATCGAAAAACTTCACATATTCGCAATTACTCACGAACATTTTATTGCCGACTCACACTAACGCACGCTCACGAGAGAAAAGTTTCACACACGAACATTTTTGTACCGACTCACACTCATTCACGCTCACTTGAGTAAATTTAGATTTTGCTCACAGTCAAACGCGATCACTCGTGATTCACGTGAATCGCGCAAATTTACGAAATAAAACCTGACTGAAAACAAATTAAGGAAAATTGTAAATGTTCAACTTACATTTGCTCTGAATATGTAATTTTCCCACTTATTCAGTGTTTTAAAAACCGCAAAAATATTTTATCTACGAAAAAGTTAAAGAAGACAAAAACAAACTTTTTTGTTAAAGATCTACTCACTCACGCAAAAATTTGACTCATGCATACTTACTCACGAAGAACTGTTTCCTACTTACACTCACTCACTCACCTTCACTTGAGTAAAATTAGGGTTTACTGACATTCACACGTGATTCACCCAAAATTCTGCTCACTTGCCCATCTCTACATCGTATATTGATACCATATGTAAACGAGGCTTTTCTTACAAACTGCCCCGCTATAGGACAAAGTATTCCTATTGTCGTATTCGATACAAATAAAAAATGCAAAAACTTGGAAAAAACAAATGAAGGGTGCTTTTTCATAGAGGTATAGAACTTTGAAATGGAATAATACAATAATGAATTTTTTAAAGTGACATGAAATTTACTTTATTCGAAAAATAATTTTCTGGCATTATAATTTAAATATGACTTCTGGCATATGACCGCCACGGCTGGCTCGGACGTAGTCTAATCTGGACGTCCAATTCACGATGACTTTTTCCAATAACGCGGCGAATTTTGTCCTGCAAGTGGTCGATCGTTTCAGGCTTATCGGCGTAGACTAGCGACTTCTCATATCCCCACAGATAATAGTCCAACGGCGTTGAATCGCATGATCTTGGAGGCCAATTCACGGATCCGAAACATGAAACTATGCGGTTACCAAACGTTTCCTTCAATAAATCAATAGTGGCACGAGCTGTATGACATGCTGCGCCGCACAGTGGCTGAAAATTTGATTTCACTGGCCAAAAGCCCAATTTTCTTTTGTCACCGATTTGTAAAATTTTAACGTCATTTTGTAGCTAGTATGTCCAAATTAAGGCAGCCAAAAAGTTAAGTCAAACTATTGCTAATTGTGGGCATGGCATGCTGTCAAGCTTAACTGTTTTTTTAATTTCAGAAAAAGGTGATTTTTTGTTTTTTTTTATCAAAAATAAATGGTTACTACTAGCAAGTTATCATCGATAATGACCTGTGGTCTTTTTTGTAAGGTTAGTAGAATTGTAGTCTTTAGTTGTTGTAAGTGGCCACAGCACTACCGTTTATTATTAGGGTGTTCTGAAATATTTATAAAACTACTATATTTTTGTCAAATTTAAATTTTAGTGGAATAGAACTTCTAATGGAAACAAGTTGGCAAGAAACGTGTACCACCCGGAGAAAGGTGAGAGTGTCCTCTTTAACCCTATATATACTTTTGCACCCACCACGACCCGCCGGTAGAACACTTTTTTCATTTTAATGAAATATCTAAAAAAAAAAAATTCAAATGACGCACAGTGGCTGAAAATCATTTTTCATTGGCCAAAATTCTGTAACTTTTGAACCGATCAAAATATTTTAGTAATTTTTTTTTTTAAAGACAGGTAATTAGTTGAACTTGGCTCAGTTTTAACATTGATTGAGCAATTCTTAAGGAATTCAAGGTCAAAGTTGAACTTTTGATTTTTTTTGACATTTAGCGTAAAATATAGGTTTTTTAATTTTTTTATTTATTAAAAGACGTCATATTTGGATTATAATAATAATTATAAACATTTTTTGCGATAATGGGAGTTATGTTTACACTCAAAAAAACAAATAGTAAAGTCAACTGAAAATTTTGCTATTATTACTGAAAAAATAACCATTTTTGCTGTCAAATTTGCAAATTTGTTTTTATTAAAAAAATATTTACACTTAAAAAAAAGTTAGTAATATTATCTAAGAATTTTGTTATTACTACAGAAAAATTTATTATTTCTGACAAATTTGTTAATTTTAGCAATTTAGCAATTTTGATATGAAAATGTGGATAAAAAAACTTTTTAAAAATAAAAACTTCAAATTTGAATTCAAAACAAACACTCGAGTGTGCTAAATGTTTTATTGTCCACACAAAACACAGTTTTACAATTTTTATGTAAAATATTCAATAGTACGACACTCAAGTAAAAAAGTTTGTAAAAGTTACAGAAAAATCTTGAATTTAGCTAATATTAGCAAAACTCTTATGTACACTGAAAGAATTATCTGCTTGATATTAATGAATTTTTGCATAGAAGCAATGATCGTCCATTCAAACTTTTTATTGAACTAATACAGGTTTTCATAAAATCGATTGAAAAATATCATAACTAAAAGTTTCATTCACTCAATGAAGAAGTTTCATTAAAAAAACTAGTTTCATAAAAAGTATGAAGCTTTTTATTAGATTTGGTTTATTTTTCGTTCTAGCTGTGAAGAAAAGTTTCAACAGTTTAATGAAAATTTTCATTATTTTTCATCCACTAATAAACTCTGTGTGAACTTTTTAGTGGAGTGGTCGTAGTAGGTAAAATTAGCAAACAATACTTAAACTATATTAAATTTGAGAAAACCCTTAACGGATATCGATTTGCAAATTGTTTACTAAATAATTATTAAGCTATTTTTGCAAGCTAAAATTAGTTTTTAATATCCTTTAGCTTTTTTTTTTTATATTTAAAAACAAAATTTTAAAAATGTTCTCCTTAAAAAAAATTAACTTTGCTTTTAATTATGAAAAAAATAAAAAATCGTTAAATATTTTACTAAAATCAGTAACGGAAACAGTAAAATAGTTTTAAATTTGCAAAAGAATTTATATACAGGAACTTTTACTAAAAATCTATTGTATTCAAAAATGATCACAAAAACTGTAAATTGGGATATAAAACGTAATATTTCACTATTTTACTAACGTTTTTATTTGAGTGCAATGTCTAACAGAATATATGTATTTGTCAAAGTAAAATTTAATTTTGAACATCTCGGTTTCTAATTAGGACCAGGGTTGTCAGATTTTTTTGAGCTCCATCGCCAAACCGTATGTCAAAAACCGCCAAAAGTCGCCAAAAGGCAAATTTGTTCAGTTTTTGATAATTTTTTTATTTAAAAAAATAAAATTTTGTTTACACAAAAAAAGCTAGTATAATATTTAAGTCAAAAATCGCCAAAAACTGATAAAAAAAAAAAACTAAAAAATCGCCAAAAGTAAATTTAGTTTAGTTTTTGTTACTTTTTTTTATTTAATTAATAAATATTGGGAACTTTGCATATTTATTCTAATTTAGCAAAATATATACGCATTTACATATATATAAATATATATATATATACACATTTTGTCTTTTTTACTGTTAAAAGAATTTTAAAACCTTGTAAAAAGAGAGTTAGTGTTATATATTTTTAAATTACATAAAAATGGAGATCATATGATCTGTTAAAAAAAGTAAAATTAAGTACATAAGTAAATAAGATCGTAAACTTCAGCCTCGTCGATTTCATTACTTGTGTCTTGACTTTTGTACATATTATTTGAATTGAATTTTTTTTATCATTTCATTAGTCGGTGTAAAAAATTGCAGCACAATTTGTTAACGTTCATGTGATTTATTATTCTCAATAGAGCGTCTAAAAGATCATATTGAATTTTTTTTCTTAATCGTGTTTTGGTATAATTCATTATGGAAAATACCATTTCAACGCAGGCATTACTGGTTGGAACAACCAACATATTAAGAACGGCCAAAGATAATTCTTTAAAATGGTACGTATCTGCTGCATCATGATAATCAAACACTTTTGGCCAAAAATCAAGTAAATTTGTTGGAATTTCGTTATTAAAATAACTATTTCAATTTATGAACGGGAGTTAATATGTCATACGACATGACATGACTTTTGATGTCGTTTTGACACTAAATATGAAATTCACTTAAAATGATAACAAAACAAAAATCATGCAAATAAGTTTACCCGACTATTTTTTTTTTAGTTAGTAATGATATCAAAATAAGACAAACTATTTAAAAAAATCACTGAAATAATATAAATGGTGAAAATAGCCAAGAAAATCGCCAGTTACATCGTAAATCGCCAAAAAATCGCCATGTCGCCAAATAGAAAATCTCGACGCCAAACACGTTTCAAAATCGCCATGTTTGGCGAGAAATCGCCATATCTGACAACCCTGATTAGGACGATACATCATATACAACACTAGGCATAAACCTTTTGGCATTTTTTGCAAATATCAAAATTTAACAGGCAAGGCTGAATAGTCTATTGAAAAATATGAATAATTGCGTTTTTACTTTTTCGCGATCGTTAAAAAAGGTTCCGCACCAAATGCGATGAAGTTCGGAATTAGAATTTATTTGATGGCACTTTTTAAAATAAATTTTCTGATTTTAGTTACTCTTTGTTTCAATACCGAAAAATAAAATTCATAACCTGAATGAAATTTTGATTTTATTATCTAGGGAGGTATTGAAATGTACATCGTTTTTATACATTTTACACTTTTTCGATTGTGATTTATTGAATTTGTATTTATATTGAATATTTCAGATATGTATGTATTTTTAAAACTAAAATGAAATTTAAAAGAAGTAAAATCGCGGTTGAAAAAAATTCCAAAGTCTGGACCAAGAGTTAACTTTAAATCATTACCACCAATGAGTCCCGTCCGATCGAAATCCAGAGCAATATTTGGCATCTTGGTATTTATTCTTCCTCCAAATTATCGGAAAAAGTTTTTCCCTATCCGTAAGTTTATATGTGGTAAATGGTTTGATGTATGGTTTTCGGATCACTGCTTCTGTACAAATAACTTTTCATCATTAAAAAACTCTCCTATACCATTTAAGAAGGCTCAAGAATGTTTTTATGGCACTGGGTGAAAGAACCGTCTGTAATTAATAGACAGCAGCTCAGCAACATATGTGCAGAACGAGCAGTGAAAATAGTGCAAGACTTATTTCCGCTATGCAAATCAATGCGAACACCAAACTTAAAATTTATTTCTTGAAACACCTAGTTTGTACTTTTCTTTTATTATTGTTATGTTGTTTTAAAATTGTTAAAAAAAAAAAATCTTGGAAGGTTTTAGAAATCGCATTCGGTGCGGAAGGTTTTTGTTTCAAACTGACCTAAGATAAAGTTTTTTATTATCAGTACAATATTCCCCATAGATTAGATTATATGGCACTATGCACCGCGACCAACTTAGGTCTTTTGTGCTGCCTAAAGTTACCCTAAAGATTCAAGCTACCTATAAAGCCAATAATCCTATTAGGCAAAATCTTCATAATGTCCGAAGGGGAGACAAAGCGATTGCCAAGAAACTTGGCACGCCTTTCACATAGCCTCGGACATTCGCAAAGAACATGCTCTGATGTCTCAGCTACCAGTTCGCAAAACCTACACTCATCTGTGTCCGAAAGACCCCTTTTGAGCAGGTGGTATCTGAGATTGCAGTGTCCAGTCAGGTAAGACACCAGGGTTCTCAAGTCACCCCTCCCGAGGGACAAGAGTCTCCTCGATACTGCACTGGAAAAAGAAATCAATCTCTTAGCCTGTCGTTGGCCAAGAGAGTTTTCCCAATAGAGAGAGAATTCTGACTCCCTCCACGACCCGAGCTTCTCCCTAACATACCCCAAAGGTATACCACAGAATGGTTCAGGGCCAATAAAGGGCCTTCGGGCCCCGCAATTAGCAAGACAATCTGCCCTCTCGTTGCCCTCATGCCCCTCGTGACCAGGAACCCACCCTAAGGTAAGCGAGTTGCGCCTGCCAAGTCGGTTAAGAGCCAGAATGCATTCCATGACCAGACCAGATGACACCTCATAGGACATTAAAGCCCTTAATGCCGCCTGACTGTCGGAAAGAATGTAGATACGAGATCTAATAGTGCCCCTTCGTAGACACTCCTCCGCGCAGACACAGATAGCAAAAATCTCTGCCTGAAAAATGGAGGGGTATCTACCCATGGGTAAGGCCCGTTGGAAACCTGGTCCATAGACACCCGCACCAGTGTCACCATTCGCATGCTTTGAGCCATCTGTGAACCATATCTGAGAACCCCGCTCTGGCTCCCAGGATCTGTTGGTCCACATGGCCCTGTCGAACAGCATCACTTTAAAGTTCCTATCAAAGATGTACTCCGGTGACCTCCTATCCGTAACCTTTGTAATCGGGTCATCAATTAGGATTCTAGCGATCCTCATGTGACCCCTTAGATCACCTCCCCTCATGTCACCGAATTCTCTAAGTCTGGAGGATCCTATGCAGGTAGCCTCCATTACAGAAATATGCAATGGTGGTATCCCCAGCATAACCCCCATGGCATCCGTCGGGCAGGTTCCGCCTGCCCCCGTTATGCCAATACACATAAGACGGTAGATCCTCTTGAGAGCATCCCTTGCTCCTACCTGTTCAACCTTTGGCCACCATGCCAGGGCAGCATAGGTGATCATAGGTTTAACAATGGTGTTAAACGACCAGTAGACCATCTGTGGCCTTAGACCCCATGTCTTACCAAAAAGCCTTTGGCAGGCATAATATGCCCTTGTGGCCTTCTTGGAGACATAGTCAAGATGTTCATTCCAGGTAAGGGATCTGTCAAGAGTCACGCCGAGGTACTTAACACTACTGGAAAAGCCCACCGTGGCCCCATCAAGGACAGGCATTGTCAGGTTAAGTTTCCTCCTATTCGTAAATGGTACCAGGATTGTCTTCGACGGGTTGACAGACAAGCCCTTTTCCCGGCACCAAGAAAGAGTATAGTTCAGAGCCTGTTGCATACGTTCGGATATGGTCCTATCATCAAATCCCACTACAGAAATGACAAGATCATCCGCGTATCCATAAGTCCTGAAACCCAGGTCGTTCAAACCTTCGAGTAGTTCATCAATGACCAGCGTCCAGAGTAACGGCGACAAAACACCCCCCTGTGGACAGCCCCTAGTCGCATTTACGGTCCTACTAGTAGTCCCTATGCCGAACGTGATTATTCTAGAGCGTAGCATCTCCAAAGTCCAATTGATGATAATTGGAGAGATGTCCTTTCTAACCATGGACACCCTAATTGCCTCGTAGGACGTGTTGTCAAAGGCGCCCTGTATATCAATAAAGGCACAAAGGGCAATATTCTTTGCCTCTAGTGCCCGTTCTATTGTAGTGACAACATGGTGGACAGCAGTCTCGGTAGATTTACCTCGTTGATACGCAAACTGTAATTTGTGTATCGGCTTTCGCCTTAGGTAAGTATCCCTAATGTACTGGTCCAAGACTTTCTTCCATTGTTTTAAGGAGAAACGAACTCAGGCTAATTGGTCTAAAGGATTTGGGCAGTTGTTCAGACTTCTTCCCCGCCTTCGGTATAAAGACCACTCTAACCTCCCTCCACGGCGTCGGTACATGACCGAATAACAGACTAGATCTAAATATCCTAACCAGTTGTGGGACAATTAAATCCATCCCTTTCTGCAACAGACAAGGATAGATCCCATCCGGACCCGGAGATTTGAATGAAGAGAATTCACCTATCGCCCATTTTACCCTGTTCTCCTGAAAGACAGCACTTGATAGGCGTACATTTCTGCCTGTTAGGTCTGGAACTCGTTGAATCACGACAGACCCGCAGTTGTCAACGCATCCTGGGAAGTGCGTATCAAGTAGGAGTTCACAGGTTTCAATGGGAGATTCAGTGTAGGTACCATTCGGCCTCTTGAGAGTACATAGACCATTCGTATGATCCTGGGACAGGGCCTTTTGTAGACGCACCGCCTCTGGAAGATCAGAGATCTTCTCACAGTAGTTGCGCCACGTGGACCTCTTGGATCTACATAGTTCTTTATTGTACTCAGCTGTTCATCTGTCCATCTAGTCGCCGGAAAATCAGGCGGAATTACACCAATCTTTACGGTGGAGACTGCTTCTTTATAAGACGGCGCCATTTGTTTTTGCTGCTTCGCTGGAACCGTCAAGGCTGGCTTTGGCAATGTGCCGCCTTCAACCTTGCGAGGTGTGCCATCCACAGCAATCTCAGCGGTCAGTTTTACAGGTTGTTTCGACCCTGGTGGCGTTGAGCCATCTGAGCGTACCCTCTTTATTTTACCAGCGAGCTCTTTAACCTCTTTTCGGGCTTCGCGCATTGATAGCAAACAAAGTCGCCGCGCTGCCTCTGGGTCAATACCCTCGTCCAGGTACATCCTCAGGCGTTTTCGAGCAGCACCACATAGCTTCACTCTTTCAGTCGCAGGTTACGACTGATCACCTGGAGCTTTCGTAACCTCATTCGCGGTACTAATAGGCTGGGAACATAAAAGTTCATCCTCCTCGTCCGTAGGGATATCTATGTCAGTGGTAGGACCCTGATGATCCTGAGACACGATAACCATATCCATAGGCTCAGCAAGGTTTGGACTGGGAACGTCCTTTTCTTGCTCGACTATTTTATTAGCGTCCTCAGTGACATTTAGGCATAAAACCTGTTGGCCAGTTGAGGATAGACCTGCATCGGTCTTTTTTTGCTCATTATTAAACTTTTGGTTGTTAAAATCCATCTATAAATAAATAAGAAGGGATTAAAAAGAACGCCTAGTAGCAGAGCCCTGTGCTACCAGGGGGCTAAATACAACCAGAGTTCGCCATGCCCTGGAGGCCACCGTTCGAAAACACACTAACGTAGTGCTATTCATCCCATAGGCACGGTTAGATAACACCGGGGATTACGGGTTTTTATCGAGTGTCCGCTCTAGATTCGCCATGTTCTGTTAAATAGCAGGGACACCTCGTGCAGGATGTGATACTAAACCACGCATGGACGGTCTTTGGAATCCTGATAGGCTGTGGCATTTTCAACAGATTTGCTGTGTGTACGCTTCAAGGACCCCTGTAGCACTCGCTACTTCGACCCCAAAGCGTAGTGCCCCATAGCGTAGTGCCTGTTAAAATTTTAGTCAAAAAAAAAATTTTATGCCTAATATTTGAATACCTTTTCAAAATTATGAATTTATATTTTTACTGATTTTTCAAATAACGTAAATTTTATTTAACGTAATATCATTTCAATTTTGAATACCGCCGTTGCTCATGGTCGTAGTAGAACATTTTAGTAGCGACGGACTTCTATAGAAGGGGATGTAGTAAACCAAAATATTTTCCAAGACTAGGTTCACACACGGCAATTATAATTGCGCAATTCTTGAGTTTATAGAAGAGGGAGGGAAAGAGAATGATAGGGGGTACAGAATTGCCCGTACTACAATTCCGTTTTGATTTGTCATTCGCAATTTTCAATACTGCAGTTTGATATACGAAAATTGCTGAAACAAACTTTTCCTGTGTGAACACAAGAGCAAGTTCAAAGGAGAATTGAAGAAGAATTGGGCAATTATAATTGCCGTGTGTGAACCATGACCAACCAAATTTTTTAACTACAATTTGAAAAAAACAAATATCTTCTTTTTTAAAAATGTGAAACTAGTTCTTATAACGTTGTTTTTCAACCAAAATGTAAACGGTTACATTATGTTTTTAAATCATTAAACAAGAAGTTAGTATCTTGTAAGATCTGTTTAAGAATATACTTAAATTGTAAAGACCTTATATAAAGAAATTATATTTCTATTTGTGTATTTATAATTGACAGATTGTCTCTATATGATAAATTTTTCAACAACCTGCGGCTGTAAGAATCAAACCTGCGCTCTTCTTACATTACAAACGTAACAATACCAAATGTTGACCGTTTAGCGATCACACCCAAGTATGTTCTCGAATGTAATGCAGCTAAATTGCAGTTTTCTTTCCTATTAGCTTTTCTGTTATTGTATATTATACTCAGAAGTGACAACACTAACAACACAAATATTCTATTTTTAGATTATTGTTTTTTGTTGAAAAATTTATCATATAGAGACAATCTGACAATTATAAATACACAAATAATAGTACAATTTAAATGGAAAATCACTGATGACGCCTATCCATAAAAAGAGGCAGAAACTAGTCTATTCTGATTTAAAAATTAATACTGTTTATAATTTTTAGAGAAAAACGTTTATTCTTCTTCTTAACCTCAACATTTCTAAATTAAATGTGTCAAATGCATATTAATTAAAAATTAATTGCGACTGTCCATATGACGTGAAAATACCACTGTACTTAAATACTTTATATTGTCTCTAATTTAATTAAAAACTATTTCTTTGACAATTCGGAACCAACACAATATTTTATTTTTTTTATATCCACAAGTTATATGTACTATATGCATTGGTGGCGTCTTTTTGTTTTATGTATGAAAAACATATACAAAAATCTTCCACAGTTAATTTTTTAATTTGTATGTCTTACAATGGCTGTACTTTTTAGTTTAATTATCCTTGTCTGCCCTACATCTTGATATGCCGAGACGTCTACGTCATTCTGCGTACATCTATCAATCTGGTTGTTTTACATTAATTTGCTTATCAGAACAATGTTGGTAGCAAAATAAATTAGTTTAACTGTGCTTAATAAGTATAACTAAAATTTTAGCTAAAAACACAATTTCAACAAAAACTTTGCTGAAAAATAGTATACTTGATTTATATGACGTTTAACTAATTCTTCTACTAACTTACTTCGAAAAACGTCAGGTAAAAAGAATTTTTTAACCGAAAAACTGCTTTAAAATGTAGTTGTTTAGATTGTAATACAGTTTCTTTATTTTTAATGTAAATGTCAGTCATTTGTAGAACAAACTAAAATGCTTACTAACCTTGTAGTTCACTTAAAAAACAAACCACATTAATTCACTGTTTTATGATTTTACATTAATTTTTTCAGTCGTTTTCTGTTATTTAAAAATAATAAAGAAATAAATAAAAATATTGTTTATTTTTTACTAACATATGTGGTTAATTTTTACTACAATTCCTAGTAATTTTTCGAACAGTAAAAGCAAATGACAATACTAGTTGAATTTAATGAAATGTTAGTTGTTCTTTCTTCAAGTGTTCATTTCTGACTACATTTGCTATCGCCTTTACCTACATAATATCCTTAGTGTAATATCTCGAAAAGCATAGTTAATAATAATCCTGTAAAAACAAAAAACAATTTTGCTTTTTTCTATAAAAACATTCTTAACTACTACGTATTTAATTAACAAAGAAAAATACCTTATTTCAACCTGGCTCGATTTTTGGGACACCTCGAAAATTTAGGGGACGAAAAATCGGAAAAGTTCTTTTGTTGTTTGGGAGAATGTCTGAAAATTCTCAAAATGAGAAAAAAAAATGTGAATAACATTAAAGAGGAAGAGTCTTAAGAGAAAGCTTAGTACTCTTTACATCGATGTTTTTGCGCAATATTGCCAAGTTATTTAAAAAAGTCTTAAAAATTTTAAAATTCGACCAAGTCAGAAATATCGCTATTATTAAAACAGTAAGTAAAGTAACATAAAGTACACCAAAGTTTATGTATTTTTCACAACAACTTAAAAAGTATAAATAAAGATACCTTTCCAACAATATATAAATAACATATTGTCATATAGCTCCTTAAAACAGAATTAAAAAAAAAAAAAAATAAACTGCTGAGATGACCCACAAGCCGAGACAGTTATACATATATAAAAATTTTATTTTCCTCAACATATCAACGTTTTATTAAAATCGGAGTGCTTGACTTTATAAGCAGATTTTGAGGACTTTATTCTACAATAAAGCCTTAAAACTTTTAAATCGCTTTATGTATTATATAAAAAAAAATAAAAAGTCGAGTTCAGTAAACTTTTGCCAAAGGAAAACTCCTCACACTTAAACGATATTACCTTAACATTCTAAAAACTTTTTTTCTACATAAAAATTTTTTAATTCAAATGATATTTTTTTTATTCGAATGTTCAATGAAATAATCTCCTTCATGATATTTTGTATAGCTTAATGATCGAACGATCGAATGAAAATTTGCAATAAACTATTTAAATAGTTTGTAAACTTTAATTAAAAATTTTGTATTATGCAAACTTTAAAAAATTTTAGAAAATAACAACATTTTGTTCATTTTAAAAAGGATATTTTCAGTTACTTAATTAAAAGTTTATGACTGAATTGGTCAAACTATTCACTGTTAAATCTCACAAAAATTGTCTGATGACCAGAGAAGTAAAACAATGATAAAATCCACTGCGTTTCTGACAAAAAATATAGGAAAAAAGTAAAAAAATAGGAAAACTAATGAAAAGGTAAAAAGAAATTTTTTTAAAAAAGCAAAAGTAAAAATAGAGAAATAATGCGATTTTAGACCTCAAAACACTTAACAAAAAGCTAGAATAAAAAAATGCTAGAATATGTAAATTTGAGTAAATTTGGAAATATAGATATGTGATAAAGAAGAAAAAAAATTTTTTTTTGCTGACCAAACTTACGTTTAAGGTTTAAAAGGTGGGACCAAAGTTGACATATTTTTTGTATGAAAACATGTCTGAAACTAGTGAAATTCAAATTTTTTTAACGCAGTGTTGATGTACTCGAGAGAACAAAAATTTTGATTCGAATATTGACTATGTAATGCGTTAGGGTTGCCATTTATATAAATTATTTAAAATATCGATTAAAAAGCTCTTCGGAAAAAGTCGCATAAAATTCGAACAGTTACAAACGTCGGAAAAAGCTCAGTCACTACCTCGATAAAAATTGATAGGCATAACATACAAATTTTTTTAGCTCAATCGAACTATAGTTATTTAATAAAACGCCAGTTTTAATATCATTTAATAGCGAATTTACATTAGTGTCCAAATCCACTTAAAATGGGATTTCAATAGACTTCGACTGAAAACTAATACAAATTTGGGATTTCAAAAAGATTTCCTATACAAAATGAAATCCCAATTTAGTTGAGATTTCAGCGAAATCTAATAGAAATCTAACCGTTTGTGCAGAACTATAAAACACAACACTGTGCTTTCCCCTATTTTCAGAAAATGAGGGTTAGAAAGTAATGTAAATGTATATTAGCATTTTTATAAATTTGAAAAACTAAAACATAACACATTGAAAGGCTTTTTTCTTTGAAAGAAGTATTACAAGCTGAATACGGCAATTTTTGTTTGTTTTCCACCAAGAAAATATCAGTAAAAAACCATTGAATGGCGCCGGCCAGACCTCTTACAAAACATTGAATATTTTGCATTCCCTATATAAAAACACTTTCATTAGCAATAATAAATAACATTGTATATTTCAGAATGTTTATAAATTTTGTGTTCCGCCATTGAATAATATGTATGTATTTTGGGCAATTTTTTAGTTTTTATTACGTTTTAAGGTTAGTTTGTTAAAAAAAAATGGAGTACAATCGAAATCCAATCAGCTGAGAAATTTACTAATGTAAACAATTCTGATTTCGAATTGAAATTCAAACTGAAATATACTGAAAATTTGTGTAATGTAAATTCGCTATAAACAAAAAGAAAAAAATACGTGTCACTTATTTTATTTTCTTTACGACATGTCCAGATTTCATTAAGATCGGAGTTCTCCCGATGGGGGACACAATTTTATTAAACTTTAAACAATTTTATTAGGCTTTAAAAATTAAAACAATAAAATTACCATACTAGTTCTATCGAACTTGCTGACACAAAATTTGGCTAAAAAAGGTTAAAAAAAAAAATCGTGACCCCTAAAATAAATTCCTGGCTACGGCCCTGATTATATATAATGGTTGTGTAGCAAAAATGTGTTTTATTAATTATTAATTTTGTGTCGTGAAGTTCCGTTTTAAATTTAATAATATTTCTGACAATGTAAAATAAAACCGACACCAGCTTTTTGCAATAGATTTACCTGATATTAATTTTTAAAAAATCTTTTTTGATCATAAATTTTGTCTTTTTATAAAAAATATTTTAAATTAGTTAATTAAAAAATATTTTGTATTTTGTTTTGACAGAATTTATTAATAAAAACTCCTGAAGAAATAAAAAATAAGCCAAACAAAACGTCTGACCTGTTAAAACAGATCATTCCACTGAATTCTAATACGCCATTCAGTCTAGAAAGCAAATCAAGTGTGTGAGAATTTGGCTTAAGACCCAAAATTAAGTTTATATGTCCCAGAGTTTTGGTGTGTCAATTTCACGTACTTACTGTGTAATTTATCTACTTTTGTTTTCTTGATTGGTACAAATCTTACATTTTCGCTATAACCGACTTTACATCTAAATTGGGTCAAAAAACTTCTGCAATGTTCGTGAACTTGTGCTAAAATATTATAGCACACGAGAAAAATTAGTCGAAATCGGGCAAAGTTTTTCCAGAATCGAAAATACAGCAAGAGAAATTTACTTATATGAGGAAAAAGTTAACAAATTAAAAAAATCGTCCAAATCAGATAGAACTTGATGTTATTCTACAATTAGTATGTTTCTGATCAGACAACATTTATACACTGCGTTGTAAAACTATAATTACATTTTAATTTCAGTCCTACCAACAACTGCGATTATTGACTAAAGCGATATATTCTTTTTAGCGAATTCAAGTCGAGCAGTTTTGTAGCTGGGTAATAACATTTGCACAGACATCAGCTTTTGACTAGGAATCCTTCAATAGCCTACTTATGGTTGATTTGGGCACATTTATCTGACATTAATCGATTATCTGATTGAGAATCTTCATTGTGTTGATTATTTTACACCGATCCCGATTAGAAAGTTTTTTTCGGGATATTTTTACCATAAGCACGCGGATTATTTTAAAATTTTGTGACAACCACTTGTGAACGGTTTGTTTTTCTAGCAATTTCCAAAAACTTAAATCACTTTTAAAGTTGATTTTTCAAAATCACATAGATATAAACCACGCGAAATTGTATTGAAAATTGATTAAAATTGCATAAAAACTAAAATAATTCTTTATTTGCTATTCTTCTTTGTATACCCTTTAGGGTTTTTCATTTCCCGGACTTTAACATTTCCCGGGAAAGCGGGATTCATTTTCTCATTTCCCGGGATCCCGGGAATTCCCGCTCTATAATAAAATAAAAAATTTTGGTTTTTTAATTTATTAATTATATTTTATTTAAAAAAAAATCACATTAAGTTCAAACTTTTTAAAAGTTTTTATGTTAAAAACAACAAAATAAATTAAAAACAACAAAATAAATTAATTCAGTTCTTTCATATACATTAAAATTGTATGTGTACATTTAAAAATAAAAAATTAAATAAAAATAAAAATAAAAACTTATTCTTTTTGATTCTTAAAATAAGTTTTCAATACTGTTAGAGCATTTATGGTATCATCAGAAAGTTTATTTCTAATTTTAGTTACCAATAGTCCTGTAAGAGAAAATACTCTTTCACTTTCAACAGAAGTGGGCCGTATTGTTAGTAAAGCGTCAAACAATTTCTGAATATTTTCAGTCTTTTGGCCGTCAAAACACAAACGGCTGTTGTTAAAACTAAAAAAAGGTGTTGCCACCGTAATATAATAACGCTAGGCAATCACCATGAGTTGATATCACAAAAAAAATTTCGGGATTGGAAAATTGGCGGGAACTCCCGGGAATTCCCGTCCCGGGAATTCTTGTGAAAAACCCTAATACCCTTATAAGTAACTACTAGGGCAACCAAAAAACAATTTAAAAACAATTTTTTAAGATCTTAAAAAAGCTCAAACAGCAGTAAAATAAGTCATTAAAATTAAAAAATAGCCCGTTAAATTTAAAAGTAAATTTCATAATTTTTTTTTTAAATTGTTAATACGAATGAAATTTCTTCCTTGGAAATTCGTCTGTCAAACCTTTTTGTAATGTAAAAGTAGTTATTCTTAAGCTCCAAAATTTAAATTGGTTTAACAAAATATTTTTATAAACCAATTTGTTGTCCCCTCTGTCACTTTTTTTTTTTTTAAGAGAAGCAACACTCAGGAAATTCTTTCTATTAATTAATGTGTTGCTTTATTTCGAAAGGGGATAGTGGAAAGATGAAAGGTAGTGCAAGATGAAGGGCTTCAAACCTGGCAACACTGTAATTGCGCGGGATGATAAGTCTTAGAACAGTTGTTGCTCGCCACCTGATGTAGAGTTGGCGAATTTATTGAAGCTTTTTGTTTCATAGCCCTGATTCGTTATTTTACTTCGGTGGGGTTAAGTGCTATGGGAACACCGGGCGCTGCGATACATATGAGGGATAGAAAACTCATATATATTACTTTTCTAAATTGTTGTTGTCGTCACCGGGAATCGAACCCAGGACCATCTGTGTAACAGTTCAACGCGCTAACCATTACACCACAACGCCCACATTATCATTAAATGTTCAGCTTTCAATTAAAAAAAAAAAACTTTAAAATACTGATTGATAGAAAAAAGCGAAAAAGCTATATTTTAATATAAAAAAGCTAAAATAGGCTTAGTTTTTAAAGAAATAAGTCAAAAATAAGCTTATATTTACAAAATAAGCTAAAAAGAGCTCTAACAAATATAGCCCAAAATTTCCATAATATCAACATCAGAATTTATATTCAATCTAAATTAATCTATCCTTGCAAATAAAAAACAAGCTCTAGCTTATTTTTGGTTGCCCTAGTAATTATAGTTATGAAACACCAACAACATATTATTACACAATTTTTTTTCTCTTAACTCAATTAAGTAATCTCTTAAATTTTACACAATAAAATATCAGTTATCACACTCTTAAAAACTATTGTAAATTTTAAAAATTGTTTGTAATATTAGCAAAAAATAGCAAAAATCATTTGTAATTATAGTTATGCAACGCAGTGTATAATAAACATACACAATTTTTTAATGATTAAAGTAACTAACATTGCATTATCGTAATATGGTCTACTTTTGCAAAAGTGGTCAAAGTGTGCAACCTCTACATGTTATCCAATCTTCTTGAAATTTGGCGTATATTATTTTTAAATCACTGAGACTCTGGGCGAAATGAAAGTCTTCATATATTTGACATTTTATTCTTTGCCTTTCAAAATTAATTTCAGTAAAAATTAAATAGTTAATTGCTTATGAAAATGAAAATTATTCAAGTTCGAGGCCATACTCTATATTTCTTCATTAGGATATTGTCCTAACAAATAATCTATAGAGTTTTTTGTTTTCAAATTTATTATTTGATCCTTTCAGGAATGTGTTGATAGATCTATTTCGGGAATTTTCTAGGTTCCCATCATCAGAACACGTTTTGAAAGCGGTAACAATCCCATGCCAAACATCAAACATTCATATGAACTAATTTACTCACTACATGAGAACTAATATTAGGGTTGCCATATTTGAAAAGTGAAAAAAAAGTACATTGATGAAAAAAAACAGTACTTTTCAAAAAAAAAACAGTACATTTTTGTATTTATTGTTAACATAACTTTTACTTCAATACATCACATATTTACTTAAAATAAGTCAATACACCGAACCAAATAGCGTAGGTAAAATCAACAAAAAAAATTTTGTAGGTCTTTAACGAAATTTTGTCAATTTTTTTTTTAAGATTTAACAAATTTTATTAAAATCAACAAAATTTCGTCAAGTTATGATGTAAACTTGACGAAATTAAAGAAGTAAAATTGACTAGATTTCATCAAATTGACTAAATTTCGTCAAATTGGCTAAAATTATTAGTTTGGACGTCATGAAGAAAAATTGTGTTTACAAACATCCATTGCTTGAAAAGTAAACAAACCAAACTTGTACAAAGAAACGAAGTGGTATTAATACAGGGAGATTAAAAAAAATTATATAAAAAACTATTGTACACAATTGGATTCCACTATTGGATTCCAAAGACCGACCATGCGTGGTTCAGTACCACACCCGGCTAGAGGTGTCCCTGCTTTCGCAGAACATGGCGGATCTAGAGCGGACACTCGATAAAAACCCGTAATCCCCAGTGTTATCTTACCGTGCTCATGGGATGAATAGCACTACGTTAGTGTGTTTTCGAACGGTGGCCTCCAGGACGAGGCGAACCCTGGTTGTATTAGCCCGCTGGTAGCACAGGGCTCTGCTAATTTGCGTTCTTCTTTTGTAATCCCTTATTAACTCTTTATTTATAGATGGATTTGAACAGCCAAAACTTTAATAATAAGCAAGAGAAGACCGACGCAGGTCTATCCTCAACTAGCCAAGAGGTTTTATGCCTAAAGAGCAGTGAGGGTGCAATTGAAAAGGTCGGGCAAGCAAAGGACATCTTCTGTCCTAACCTTGCCGAGCCTATGGATGTTGGTAATGTGTCTGAGGACCACTCGGGTCCACCTATAGACGCAGATATAAAACACGCTTAAAATGATGGCTGCCCGAAAAGGTAAGACACCAAAGCATCTAAAGTGCTTACAGGTGAACCTTCACCATGCCAAAGCGGCATCAGACATCGCCAACAGAAGGTTCACCACTGATGCCCTGGATGTTGTATTCATCCAGGAACCATGGGTGCACGACGGAGCCATCAAGGGGCTTAACGCTAATCAAGGTAGGCTGATTTACGATTATCAGCATAGTCGGCCCAGAGCGGCCATCCTTGTTAGAAACAATGTAACAATTCTCCCAATTTCAGAATTCGTTTTGGGAGACTTGGTTGCGATTTGGGCAAAGGTGCCCTCCTTATCTGGGGAACATGAGGTAGTACTGGCCTCCGCGTATCTACCTGGCGACACCAACACGGTACCAACAGCTGAGGTCTCGGCCTTGGTGGAATATTGCCGAATGAGGAACCTTAGTTGGATCCTCTGTTGTGACGCCAACGCACATCACACGATATGGGGAAGTACCAACATAAATAAACGTGGTGAGTACCTACTTGAATTTATATGTAGTAACAATATAAACATAGTGAATAGGGGTGACGAACCGACTTTCAGGAATTCTATTAGGACAGAGGTCTTGGATCTCACTCTTAGTAGTTCTGATATGTCATTTGCCATCTCAAACTGGCATGTATCCAATGAACTGTCAATGTCGGACCATCAACATCTGGTATTTGATGTTGTTAGTGCATTGGACTCATGCCAGGTTTATCGTAATCCCAGACGCACGAACTGGGAGGATTTCCGATACAATTTGGAACGAGATGCAGATGTCTCTAAAGGGCTCATTCTGAGCACTAGAGAGATCGATCATGCGGCATCCGAAATGCAATCGAATCTAACTTCTGCTTTCTTTTTGAGCTGCCCCCAAAAGACCAGGAAGACAAAGAGGGACGTTCCATGGTGGAATGATGGTCTGGAGAAGCTTAAAAAGGAAGCCAGAAGACTGTTCAACAGGGCAAAGGAAACAGGTGACTGGATCACCTATAGGGCCGCACTCACTGAGTACAATAGAGAACTACGCAGATCCAAAAGGACCACGTGGCGCAACTACTGTGAGAAGATCTCTGATCTTCCAGAGGCGGTGCGACTACAAAAAGCCCTGTCACAGGATCATACAAATGGTCTCTGCACTCTAAAGAGGCCGGATGGCTCATACACGGAATCTCCCACTGAAACTTGTAAACTCTTGCTCGATACTCACTTCCCAGGATGCGTTGACAACTGCGGGTCCGCTGTGATTCAGAGAATCCCGAACCTGACAGGTAGGTACGTACGCCTGGCGGGTGCAATCTTTCAGGAGAACCGGGTAAAGTGGGCGATAGATGAATTTTCTTTATTTAAATCTCCGGGTCCAGATGGGATCTATCCTTGTCTCTTACAGAGAGGGATGGACTTAATTGTCCCACAACTGGTTAGGATATTTAGATCGAGTCTATTATTCGGACATGTACCGAGACCCTGGAGGGAGGTTAGAGTGGTCTTTATACCGAAGGCGGGGAAAAAGTCTGAGCAGCTACCCAAGTCCTTCAGACCAATTAGCCTGAGCTCATTTCTCCTCAAGACAATGGAGAAAGTCTTGGATCAGTATATTAGGGACACTTACCTCAGACGAAAGCCGATACATGAGCTACAGTTCGCGTATCAACGGGGTAAGTCTACCGAAACTGCTATCCATCATGTTGTCACAACAATAGAACGAGCACTGGAGGCAAAGAACATTGCCCTTTGTGCATTTATTGATATACAGGGCGCTTTTGACAACACGTCCTACGATGCGATTAGGGTATCCATGGCTAGGAAGAGCATTCCTCCAATCATAATTACTTGGACATTGGAGATGCTCCGCTCTAGGATAATCACGTTCGGAATAGGGACTACTTGTAGGACCGTGAATGCGACCAGAGGGTGTCCTCAGGGTGGCGTTTTGTCGCCTTTACTATGGACACTGGTCATTGATGAATTACTCGAGGGTCTGAACGACTTGGGTTTCAGGACCTATGGATACGCCGATGATCTTGTCATTTCCGTTGTGGGCTGGGATGACAGGACCATCTCCGAGCGTATGCAACAGGCTCTGAACTTCACTCTTTCGTGGTGCCGGGAAAAGGGGTTGTCTGTCAATCCGTCAAAGACAATCCTGGTACCATTCACGAGAAGGAGAAAACTTAACCTGTCTATGCCGGTCGTTGAGGGCGTAACGGTTGGCTTCTCTAGCAGTGTTAAGTATCTTGGAGTGACTCTTGATAGCTCCCTCACCTGGAACGAACATCTTGACCACGTCTCCAAGAAGGCCACCAGGGCATATTATGCCTGCCAGAGGCTTTTCGGGAGAACATGGGGCCTAAGACCACAAATGGTCTACTGGTCGTTCAATACTATTGTTAAACCGATGATCACCTATGCTGCCCTTGCATGGTGGCCAAAAGTTGAACAGAGTAAGGCAAGGGATGCTCTTAAGAGAATCTACCGTCTTGCGTGTGTTGGCATTACAGGGGCCGGCGGAACTTGCCCGACGGATGCCTTGGGGGTTATGCTGGGGATCCCGCCATTGCATATTTCTGTAATGGAGGTTGCCAGTATGGGTTCCTCTAGACTTAGTGAATTCGGTAGCATGAGGGGAGGCGACCTAAGGGGTCACATGAGGATCGCGCGAATCCTAATAGATGACCCAATTTCTAAGGTTGCGGACAAAGTGTCACCGGAGTGGATCTTTGATAGATATTTTGATGTGTTATTGTTTGACAGAGACATGTGGACCAATCAATCCTGGGAACCGGAAGATGGTTCTCAGGTGTGGTTCACTGATGGCTCTAAGCAGTCGAATGGGAACACGGGTGCGGGTGTCTTCGGACCAGGCTTCCAGCGTGCCTTACCTATGGGTAAATATCCGTCCATTTTTCAGGCGGAGATTTGGGCCATTTGTGTCTGTGCATTGGAATGCCTGCGAAGGGGAAATCGCAGATCTCGCATCTACATTCTTTCTGACAGTCAGGCTGCACTGAGGGCCTTAATGGCCTATAAGGTGTCGTCCGGGTTGGTCATGGAATGCATTCAGACTCTCAATAGGCTCGGTAGAGGCAACTCTCTAACCTTGGGGTGGATTCCTGGTCATGAGGGGCATGAGGGCAACGAGAGGGCAGATTGTCTTGCCAACCGCGGGGCCCGAAAGCCCTTTATTGGTCCTGAACCATTCTGTGGAATACCTGCGGGGTATGTTAGGGAAAGGCTCAGGGCATGGAGAGAGTCTGAATTCTCTGGTTACTGGGAAAACTCTCCTGGTCAGCGCCAGGCTAAAAGATTGATCTCTTTTTCCAGTAGGGGGTCGAGGCGACTCTTGTCGCTTGAAAGGGGGGGTTTGAGGACCCTGGCTTCGTACTTAACTGGACACTGTAATCTCAGATACCATCTGCACAAGAAGGGTCAATCGGACACGGATTTGTGTAGGTTTTGCGAGATGGTGTCTGAGACCTCGGAGCATGTTCTCTGCGAATGTCCCAGGCTTTGTGATAGGAGACTTAGGTTTCTAGGTGATCGCTTCATTTCGCCTTCCGACATCGCGAAGATTTTGCCTAATAGGATAATTGGCTTTATAGGTAGCTTGAATCTGTAGGTAACCTTAGGCAGCACAAAAGACCTACATTGGTCGCGGTGCATAGTGCCTTCTGATCTAATCTAATCTAATTGTACACACAAAAAAAAACATGGTTAAAAAAATATATATTCTTTGTACACGCAAAAAAACTTGTTTATATAAAAATATGTAAAATATACAAAAAAAAACAGTACAAAAACAGTACAAATCCAAAAAAACAGTACTTTTGCGTACTGTTCTAGGTGTTGTGAATAAAACAGTACATTTTTAAAAAAAACAGTACATGTACTGTTTAAAACAGTACGAATGGCAACCCTAGCTAATATACATATACATTGCACAATTAAAGGTCGAAAAAAAACATAGTTTTTATTTTTAATAAAAATTATAACAAACTTGTAAAAAAGGCAAAGTACCGCCTAGTTTACTTCCCCTGTTTTGTTTACAAAATATAAAAGGAGAGCAAAACAAAAAAAAAACGTGTATTGAATATTCACCAGAGGTGGATCTTGCACATCAAACAAGTTTTCAATTTATTTTTTGATCAATGGTTATAATCTTTAACTTCAAACTCATATGTATATTAGTTCTCATGTAGTGAGTAAACTAGTTCATATGAATGTTTGATGTTTGGCATGGGATTGTTACCGCTTTCAAAACGTGTTCTGATGATGGGAACCTAGAAAATTCCCGAAATAGATCTATCAACACATTCCTGAAAGGGTCAAATAAAAAATTTGAAAACAAAAAACTCTATAGATTATTTGTGAGGACAATATCCTAATGAAGAACTATAGAGTATGGACTCGAACTTGAATAATTTTCATTTTCATTGCACAATTAAAGGTCGAAAAAAAAAACATAGTTTTTATTTTTAATAAAAATTATAGCAAACTTGTTAATTGCTTATTTTCTGTAGAATGCACCATTCCTCGAATGGAAAATTAACAGGAAGGACCGCAGCCAGAGAGCCCAGTCACCCCAAAACAGTTTGACAAATTTTTAAAAATGTTATAATTTTTTTAAATAAAATTAGAAAAATGTTTACAGAACTAAGAGATTTTTTTATTGCTTAAAATGTTTTTAAAATTCTTATCCATTTTACATTGTCAGAATTTGGAGTTTGTCATTGGATAAAAAAAAATTTTGCAAACAAAATTAAGAATATTTTAACCCTCTAACTGGCAAACGATGTTTTGCAACGAAATTCATACTATCGAATCGAAAAACAATTAATAAGTTCTTCAACAAAATTGTTTATCGTTGCCTAATTTAGGCGATATAAGCCAAAATATTTTAGGGTGCATTTTGAAAACTAAAGTATATAAAGAAGAAGTTTTGAGCAAAATTTATTTCTTCTACCAAGATATAACCACACTCCAAAAACTATTTTTTTCTGCTCCTATTTAAGAAGATATCACGATTTTCGCTTTTTGGAAAAAGCGAAATTAGTCGGAAAAATATCGAAACTTTAATTTATATTGTTCAAACTTCAACGCTTTGCTATTAATACTTAATGTCTTCCTTCTGTGAGTCCTTAGACCAAAGCAAGGACTTATTATTAAAGATAAAGCTTCAATCTTACTTAT
Source organism: Delia radicum (assembly GCA_021234595.1). NCBI lineage: Eukaryota > Metazoa > Arthropoda > Insecta > Diptera > Anthomyiidae > Delia > Delia radicum. Next base: position 178,390,007 of record CM037853.1, read on the forward strand.
ATTAATAATAATAATTTTTTTAAGGAACATTTGACCAGAATCGAAGTAGATTTCTTCAGAAAAACTACTTTAAATTTTAAATTTTTCTGTAGTTTTATGAAAATCATCACATGTAAATCATCATCAGCAAATGCTATCAATAAGAAAATAGAGACACCTTTGATATATTTTCAGCATCCTCCAATTAAGTTCCAAACAAACTGCCGAAAATTCCTGTAAAATATGATTTATGTATTTCTATTTCTCATTCCAATATTTATAAATTATAAACGAAAATCCAATACTTTTCTAATGTATATTAATGTTTCACGAATGCTATAATTTTTACGCATTTAATCACGGAGTTTTATTTACATAATTTTGTAAAAAAGTGTTCTTGAACATTTTGTTTGTTTTATGAAATACAAATTTTTTGTTTTATTTTTTGACATTTAAAAAAAAGCAAATGATTTGGTTGCAAGTACAATTTTTTATTGAGTTAAATAATATTTTTATATTCAGAATCAACGAATAGGTTTAAGTGACCGAAATATATTTTTAAGACGGTTGTAACCATTACGAATTATTGAAAAAGAATTTATTTTTTGAATATACAGTGGTGTTCAAAACATTTGCAACTGAAATCATGGTTTATGTAATTATAATTTTTTTTGATCAAAAAGATTTGTGGTATAAGTTTTTGTTTTTTTTTTATTTAATTCAGTTATAGCATATTATTTTACAAATACAAAAAAACTATTCATAACTTTTCAAAATAAAAAAAAGTAATTTTAACAAAATAAGTCGATAGTGCAGTGTTCAAAACATTTGCAACTCTTAAAGTAATTAACAGGAAATACAAACAATGGTTTTAACGCTCAGTATTTTGTAGCGTAGAAATTAGTTTTTATAACTTCTGAAAACCTCTTAGGCATTGAGGCAATGAGCTTTTTAATATAATCATCAGAAATTTCATTCCACTGCTTCTCCAACTCTACGAAAAGTTCATCACCATTTCGGAATACTTTATTGCCGATCGGGAGATTGAGCCGGCCACGACATGATATTTATTTCATTTTCCTGCAGCCAAACTTTTACAACCCCCGCCGTGTGTTTTGGGTCATTGTCGTGCTGGAAGGTCCATGAGAGTGGCATTTCCCATTCAGCATACGGAAGCATAACTGAACTCAAAAGATCTCTATAGATTGTGGCCGTCATTGTGCTAGTAGTGCGGTAAATTGGGCCAATCTTATTTCCTGAAAAACACTCCCACACCATAATATTTTTTTGTACATCTATAACTTCTAAGGCCATATTCTCGGGCTCTTCTTTTAATGGTTGGAAGACTGGTATCTATTAAAAGTTCAGTTTTAGCTTCTCTGGGAACTGCTTTGGGATATTTCGTAAAAAAATTCTTGATTTTCCGATCTTCTCCAACAGTTGTAATACGGGGTATTCCACCTTTATGAGTTGTGTGGATGTTACCACTATTAACAATGCGGCAAATCGTTAATTTGGAACAGAGTACTTTATCGAAATTTCTTTTTGGGAAAGTCTATTTTGAAAATCATTTAAAACTTTTGATTTAAAATCAGAATTGTATATATTTCCTGCCATTTTTTACAAAAATTATTCTTACGATGTTTATGCTTCCAACATCTTATTACAACTATTATAGAACAATAATTATAATATAATAACTTTGTTTAAAAAATGTAACGGCCTGAATCTCATATTAAAAAGGAATGCGATTACCGTTATATCCTAGCATTTGTTAGTATAAATTGTTTCGTTATGAGTAAGAATAATGAGAGTTGCAAATGTTTTGAACACCTGCATTTTGAATACATCTATTATTATTAATTTTTTTGTTGTTTTAATTTAACGGAATCAATTTTTTTTTTTTATTTTTTTAACATAGAACAATGTATGAAGAATATGTAAAAAATAAATTTTAGTAACTAAGTGTGATTTGAAGAAAATAAATCAATGAAAACAACAAATTCCAAATGTTTTGACCACTACTTTAGTTTGGGTAATAAATTGTTTGAGCAAAGTTATAATTTTTTTGTTACCATTATTGTCATTTTATGAAAAGAATAGTTAATATGCTTTAATTATATATAGAACGTACTTGCCTATCGAAAAAGAATCAAAAGGAAAAACTTTTAATGGTGTTCATTGAATTCCAACTAATATTTTCCCTGAGTGTAGTATTGTTTAAGATTTTTTGTTTCGAACAGGGACCGTAAATAGTAATTTTTGTTTGTTTTTTTTTTTAAATTAAAAAATTAATCACTTAGAACAGACATAAAAAAAAATTTATTGCACCATTATTATTATTTTTTGACAATCTTTGCATATCCGTCATGATTTTAATATATTTGATTTTTAAAGTTTTCTTCAATGGTAATGATTATTTTTGAGTAATAATAAAAAAAATCAGCCATAATCATTATTTTTTGAGCAAAAAAAAAATAAAACTCAAAAATAATCATTATTTATGATTTTTATTTTTGTCGATCAAAATAAAACTTACTTTCATTGTCCAACTAGTCGTACTATGCCAACAATTTGGTTATATAATGATTATATTTGAGTTGTTTTTTTTTTTTTTTTTTTTGCTCAAAAATAATGATTATGGCTGATTTTTATTAATATTATTCAAAAATAATCATTACGATTGAAGAAAATCCTTAAAACTCATAATATAATCATTATTGTGTAATTTTTATTATAAAACTCATAATGATTACGATCCCTGGTTTGGAAAGATATTTTCGCATAACACAAATTGTTATTAATTTTCAGTTTCAGATAGTCTAAAGGCCGTTTTTCAACCGGTTTTAACTAAAAATTGCAAATTTTATAAAATCAGGACTTTTGGACAAAAGGTCTTCAATATCTCGCTTTTTGCACAGAAATCCCGCTTTCCCTGCTGCCGCCTCCCGCCTTTTGATCAATAACAGTTGGTCACGTTATCTATAACCGTACTCGACTGTACGCGTAGCCAGTAGTCGATTAGAAAGTTTATTTTGTTTTTTTTTATCACCTCATGCCGCCTCATCTCAGCTTCACTCTTTCTTAATACTTACTAATTTATGTTAGTTAATGTGTTGGAGTTAGTTAAATAAACAGTCAGTTAGTTAATTTGCATTTGATAAATTATATCGGTATTTCTCTCGCCATTGATGATTTACGATCATGTGTTGTCGAACCCGTCAGTGTGTATATGAGTTGATTGGGACCAGGGTTACCATTTTCACATAATGGATGCTAGATCTAGCACTATTTTTTGTGAGTTAGCATCCAAAATTTGTTTAAAAAAAGTGCTAGATGCTGTTTAGCAATTTTTTCATTCATAAAAAAAAATCATAAAATAAAAATAAATTAAGTATATAAAAAATTTAAGTAATAAAAGTACACTCAAAAAAAAAAGTTTGTAAAGTCAGCAAAAAATTTTGCTGAGTCAGCAAAATTTTAGTCAGGAGGGTGCTTGCAAAAAATTGCTAATGTCAGCAAAATCTTTAATTTAAATATTTTATTTTGTCTTTTATTTAATTAATAGACAATTATTTTCACAAGCCGGTGACAACGCAAAATTTAAGTTGTTTTATTCCTCAATTTTGTTTTATGTATGAAAAACAGATACAAAAATCTTCCACGGTTGATTTTTGTATATGTCTTATTAGAGTTGTACTTTTTAGTACCATTTTCCTCTTTCTACTACATCTTGACATGCCGCGACATCTGCTTCATTCTGCGCATATCTTTCAATCTGGTTGTCGTCCACACTATTAATGTGCTTATCAGCACAATTTTTTTTTAGCAAAATATATTTGTAAAACATTAGTATAATATTAGCAAAGCATTAGTATAAACCAGTTAAGTGCTGAATAAGTATAACAAAAATTTTAGCTAAAAACACGAGTTTAACAAAAAAATTGCTAAAAAATAGTATACCTGATTTACAAGACGTTTTACTAACTTTCCTACTAACTTATTTTTTTGAGTTTTTGTTTCATTTTTTAACAGAGATTAATAAAATATGATCTTAACAATGTTTAAATAAATATTTAAAATGTATCTAAAATATGATTTTAAACGTTTCAAATGTTTGATAAAAAAAAAAGTTTTTTCGTTAAATTTTAAGCAACTTTTATATGATTTTAACTCATAATAAATTTATTTTATTTATTCTTCTCAAGTCTTTATATATATCATACACTCAAAAAAAAAAAGTTTGTAAAGTCAGCAAAAAATTTTAGTCAGAAGGGTGCTTGCAAAAAAATTGCTAATGTCAGCTCGCTGATTTTCAGCAACAAAATTAGTAGATTCAGCAAAAGTTTTGCTTACACTTAGTGGATTAGCAATAAAAAAGCCTTGCTAAAAATTAATAAATTTTTTGCTGAGTTTTAGTAGATTAAAAAAACGCAAAAAATTTCAGGGAACAAATATTACAATTTGAAACACTAGTTTTAATAATTAAAAACTTTTTTAAAAGTCATTGACAGAAAATATTTTTGATTTCCCGCCTTTAAAAAAAAAATGTATTATACGTACACCCAAAAAAATAAGTTAGTAGAAAAGTTAGTAAAACGTCTTGTAAATCAGGTATACTATTTTTTAGCAAAATTTTTTGCTAAAATCGTGTTTTCAGCTAAAATTTTTGTTATACTTATTCTGCACTTAACTGTTTTATACTAATGCTTTACTAATATTCTAATGTTTTACTAATTAATTTTGCTAAAAAAAAATTGTGCTGATAAGCACATTAATAGTGTGGACGACAACCAGATTGAAAGATATACGCAGAATGAAGTAGATGTCGCGGCATGTCAAGATGTAGTAGAGAAGATGGAAATGATACTAAAAAGTAGAACTCTAATAAGACATATAAAAAAATCAACCATGGAAGTTTTTGTATCTCTTTTTCATACATAAAACAAAATTGAGGATTAAAATAACTTAAATTTTGCGCTGTCACCCGCTTGTGAAAATAATTATCTATTAATTAAATAAAAGACAAAATTAAATATTTATTTATTTAAACTAAATGTTTATATGTGTGGTCAAATTGCAAACAAACATATACAGAAATGTAGACAGAGTAAAGTGAAAGACAAAGACACACATCTTAGGTATGGTTCCTTTTTCTTATTGCAAAAAGGGTTGCTTTTTTCGTTTCGTTTGTTTTTGTTTATTTTTTTGTTTCTATAATTATCTTCGGCAGTTGCGATAGCATCATTTAGACAACCATTGATTTAAGTAATTGAAAGACAATTTTTGTTATGTTATATATATTTATTTCTATATATTTTCAGATATTAAATTAATTCATGTCGTCAATGTGGAAAAATGAAAATTTTTATATTTCGTTATTATAGTAAATTATTTTTAAAAGAATCACAAAAATATGTTTTATGATTTTCAGCAAATAAATTAACTAAATTACAATTTTTCTACAAATTTTTTGCGTTTTTTTCAGTCTACTAAAATTCAGCAAAAAATTTATTAATTTTTAGCAAGGCTTTTGTATTTCTAATCTACTAAGTGTTAGCAAAACTTTTGCTGAATCTACAGATTTTTAGCAAAAGATTTTGCTGACATTAGCAACTTTTTTGCAAGCATCCTCCTGACTAAAATTTTGCTGACTCAGCAAAATTTTTTGCTGATTTTACAAACTTTTTTTTTTTGAGTGTATATAAGTTTTTAATTATTAAAACTAGTTTTTCAAATTGTAATATTTGTTCTCTGAAGAAGTCACCCAATGTGGAGACGAAATATTGGAAATAAATAATTAATAAATAATTAATAATGATATTAAGCTCGTTTAAACTAAGAAGAATAAAATAAAAGAAGATCAAAGAAAACTTAACATTTTTAATAATATATTATGATATTAAGAATATTATTTTTACTTTGGCATGTGGAAAATTAATTAAAATGATATAAATATAAAAATCGAGATATTTCAAAATCTACGTGTGAAAAATAAAATGTTATGTAGGTTTATTAAAAAAATATCTGGTTCAAGGCGAGTTTTTTGGCCTTAGAGTAGTAGTGTAATTATTATATCAATATCAAAATTATTATTTAGCACTTTCTAGCATTTTTTTTTACGATTTAGCAGCCGAAGACATTTAGAATATGGCAACAATGATTGGGACTTTTGTTTGTTTGCATATACATTGCTGTGTGTTCGTATGTGTGTTTATCTAAATATCTTTGTGTTGGTGTATTTGAATATCTGTGTTTGCCACTTTATTATAACAAATTATTAGAAATGTCTTGTGGTTAATTAGGTGTATTGTAAGCTTTATTAATTTCCTAATTAAGTTAGCTTCTGTTTGATACGTACATACAATTATTATTCGCGAATGCTAATGCAAATGTCATGAGTATTATTGTATCATTATCGAAGGCGGCACTTTTTATTGTACAGCATAAATTAAGTATTTAAACAAATGTTTATATTTAAATTAAAAAAATAAAAATAAAAATAAAAAAAAAAAACCAATATATAAACTATCGGTATACAATTAATGGTATACCAAATATTTGTTTTGTTCTGTTTTTCTTTCATCAGTCAGTTATTTGTGATACATTAACGATTCAATTGAAAATAATGTTGATTCAATTATGAGTAAATTATTCAATTTTATATCACGTGAAAAGTATATTATGGCGTTCATGCTATCGACCTTAGTTAGTTAATTGTAGACTCACAAAAAAAAGATAAGTACAAAAGTCTTTTAAACGGGTTCCAATCCAATTGAAATATTTTTTCTGTTCTTATCGTTTGAAACACCAAAAGAACCAATTTTATGCGTATTTAAACAAATTTTTGAAGCTAGTAATTAATAATTCGTGTTCCTCAAACTTACAATTTTTGCAGTTAATTTAGACCACAGTTGTTTAAAAAAAAAAATATTTTTTGTGTCTCCGCGAGCAGTCTCCCTTGTAGCTGGCTTGTATATTATATAATCATAAAATGGAAACTAAGCGAGATATAAATTAATAATTTTAATCCCCCTGTATATGGAGTGACTATTCGTACTGATTTGATTAGTACAAGTACTGATTTTTGGTGTACTAATGAAGAAAGCGTGTTCTGATTTGTACCGATTTTTTAAAAATTGTACTGGTTGTAATGATTTTTAACATTTGTAGAAAATTATATTTTTTTCCATTGTTTTGGTCCATTTAGAATACATTTTTCAGAATTTGTGAGCTTTTAAAGAAAGCATTTTGAAAAAAGTCAAAATTAACATTTTTTTTTAATCTAATGAAAACGGACGAGTTTCGATATTTTTTGACATAACTTACCACTAAAAATTGGTTAAAAATTACCTTGTGGAAAAGACTGCTAAAATTATCAGATATTTTGACTAAATATTAGTAATACAAGAATAGCAAAAATAAATCTGTTGAATTTACGAATATTAAGTTATATTTTAACTAAATTTAAGTTAACTGAAAACAACAAAATAATTTGCTAAACTCAGCAAAAATGAGAAATTTGTAAAGCTTTTTTTAGTTTTTTTTTTTAATGCGAATAAAAGTCTAACCATATGAAATCAGCAATCTACACTTTATTAGCAAACATTTCTGTTGATTTTAGCAAAATAAACTGGCTTTGAGGTCAATGTAGCAGCAATTTTGTTAATATTACAGTTTTTGTTTGCTACTTTGAGTCTACAAATATTTAGTAAAAGTTTTTGCTAATTTTACAGATTAAAACGCTAAAATTCACATCGAATATAAGTAGAATTTTGCAAAGTTAACAGATTTATATTTGCTGTTCTTATTTATTAATATTTAGCAAAAAAATACTCTAAATTTAGCAGTTTTTTCTGCAAACTAATTTTTAGTAGCCTTTTCTGCTATTTTTGCAGGTTTTTTTTTTTATGAGTGTGTTACTTAAGCCAATTCGTAAAAACATCCTTTGTCGGGACACCATATCATGCATATAATGCTCTTACTGTATACTTTAACTTAATTCAAAAAAATTAGCTAAGTCTGAAATTTTTTATATAAATTTTGTTAGTTTTCAAAATCTGAAGTTAATTTAATTGGCAAATTTTCCCATAATCTGGATATGAATTAAATATCTTTTTTACGACACACGACAATGAAATGACCCCTTAATCATTGTCGTTTCGACAATGTAAATGTAACAACGCAAGCAGAAAAATACAATCGGCATAGTGTTGGCAGAGCGTCGGCGACAGTCGGTTACGCGATGTCAGAACGTGGGATTAACAATCTTGATAGTATTGTCCTGATACAGTGGCCACCAGTTGGTTTGAACGAACTTGTCACCATTTTCATAACGTCGATTATTAAAAAACTGTTGTGCTTTTAAAATGGCTTAAATTAAATTAATTAATAGTTTAAATAAAAAATCTTGAAATATGTATTATAAAAACACAATTAAAAAGCAGTAATACCGTTAATCTTATGCATCACATTCAAATATGTGAAATATAATAAAATATTTAAAAAATGCTCCTAATTGGTTAAAAAACAATATTGGCAACGAATTTTTCGGGTGATACTGGCTTTTTCGATTTTTTATTTTTATTATGTATTTTTGTTTTGTACCCCGGGGAAACATATTAAAATATGTGCACACTAGGATTATAGCTTTTTTGCTAAATTTTTAGAGGGCATTTTGAAACAAAAACCTCCCGCATAAAGTGCATTTACTTAAAATGCAGTTTTTTCAAGTTTTTAACATTAAAGTTGTAAAGCTGTCCCATAACACTGCACAACATATTTTAAATAACTTTTTACTTATTGTGTTGGTTATTTTGCATTATTTTGATGTCTATATCGAAAAACAACGCTTTAATCTGTTTTATAAACTTTTGGACTAATATACGGCTAGGGTAGGTAAAATTATATAATTGCAAAAAAGTCAAAAGTTATAACCCTAGTGCACACATAAACTTTCGACTTCTAATAACCCAAATAAAAAAATAATATGATGCTTTGTATAATCATACGAAATTTAATATGAGTCTTAATACAGTTTTATCCGAGAAATGGGCAGATATAGTTATATAAGTTTGCATTAGTTTAGTTTTAATTTGATAATATCATATTAAATTACATCCAAATAATCTCTCGGTGTAATTTAATCCAATTTTATAAAGCGGTATAAATTTATATCTGAACTGATACTAATATATACAAAATAAGCTATAATTGTAGCCGGTTTCTCATTTTAAGACTACATTAAATCCGAAATATTTGCAGAAATAATTACCGTCACATACGAATTTGCTTCAACGTTAATCATTTTAGCTTTATAATTTGCAGCAATATGGCAATTTTATTGAAAACATTCTCTTGAAATTACCTAAAAAAATAAGTTGTTTGAAGATACAATGAAAATGAAGATTTTATGGAATTTAGTAACTTACACCATTGAATGAGAAACGCGGAAAAAATGTTGAAACTAAATTTAGCTCTTTACATTGAAAAAAAATCTAAAACTAAATTAAAAAATCCTAATGTTACAAATTAAACAAGTTCTTTTTAGAGTTCCTACTTTGTTTGTGTAGAAATTTCGGAACCAGAAAGAAATCAATTCAAAAGACAAAAATTGGCAACTAATTGTGCTATTGTATTGATGTAATACATATTTATATCCAAAATATGATTGACAAATTTTCTAGTGTTCCTCTGCATGAATAATATATAATTTTATGCAAAATTATATTGTCTTTTTTTTTAATATGCTATAAGATCTAAATATATACTATTTTGTATTTTGCAATGTCCGGTTATATATAACGTCATTATTAATTGGATTAGGCTTAGCGTATTATAAATGCAATATAATATTATATGTTGAACGAGATGCGATAAGACGCACCTATATGTGCCATCACATTAAAATTTTTCGACGAAATTAATTTTATATACAGTGATGGACTTAAGTATAGGGACAACAGTCATGTAGCATTTAAAGATTGCATTAAAAGCAGAAGGAATATTTTTTATATTAATATTACTATTAATCTATTACAGTCTGCTGTATATTTCAAGACTGTTTCAGTTTTATTCGTGATAAAAAGTACAAAAAGTTCAAAAATACAATGGACACAAGTATAGGCACACTTTTTTAGGCATCTATCGCTTCATTTTAATTTTAATAATCTGGCAACAATTCTACATTTGACACATGCTGTTATATTCCGTTATTAATTTGTTATTGATTTAACTAATTGAAAAGTTACAAAAGTTTAGAAAATACTAATTCGTTTATAATCTTTCTAAAATGTGTCCTAAACAAAGTGAAACGGCTGAATATCAGCGCAAAATAATTGTACATTTATATAACCAAGGCAAATCGTTGCTGAGATCGGAGAATTCATGAACCGCAGCCGTTTTACCATACGGACGATTGTAAATCGGTTCAAAGGCGAAACAAACTTTGAAAATGCAAGTCGCTGTGGTCGTCCTCGCCAATTAACTGAGAGAGAACGTGTTCAAATCGTACGAAAAGTAAGAGGTGATCCAAAAATAAAATCTTCTCTGGTTGCCGCAGAGAGTGGCAAAGATGTACACCCACACCCAAAAACAGTTTGGTGAACGTTACATGAAGCTGGGTATAACTCACGTGTGGCTAGACGCAAGCATTGGATATCTACTGCACAGTAAAAAGTCGTGGTTTAATTTTAAAACTTAGCAGTGTTAATTCTAAACTACTTTGGAATTAAATTTTAAATTAATTCCAAAAGAGTTTATATCTAACACCATGTGGTATAAATTGTATTACTTGTGGGAATTGTTTTAACACCCAGAGAAATTTAAAAGTTTTTTAATGACTATTTCGAATAGAAATAACACCAAAATTGTAATTAAATATTTTCAGGAGAAAAAAAAAACAATTCCTGTTAGTTTACAAATAACACCGACGCAGGCATTGTTTTTTTTTTTTTTTTTAATACTTTCGGTTTTATTTTAATGCCAAAAAAGCCTTAAATTTCTCTCTTAAAACAATTTCATTCTTTAAAGTTTAAAAACAACACCTAATAAGGTATTAAAAACAGCTGTAAAAATGTGCCTCTTTCATGAAACTGCTTGTTTTGGTTTAAAAATAACACCAGAAAAAGTATTAAATCTCTCTTTGTTACAATTAATGGAGTTAAAGTTATATTTTTTAACATCATTGAAACGAAAAGATTGACAATGTTTATTAAAGTGAAAAGTGGTGGAAAATTTTGTTTTGAACCTATTGTGGAACCAGAAAGTGAGGAATTCACATCAATAACAATAATAGTTTCAAGTGAGTATTGACTACAAGTCCTTATTAATTTAAATCTTTTATAATACATTTTTTTGGGAAATTCATTTAGAAGGCAGAGAACTGCAGTTTAAAGATCGAGACGGTGTCCAAATAGATTTTGATGACCTGCCAGAAATAATTAAGCAGTATAGATGTTGTAGCTGTTTTTTTAAAGAGTTCTGTTTCGACGAAACAACAGAAGTAACAAGCAAGGTCAATTTTAAGAAGGTTAGTACAAATCGTGTAATTCCATTAGTGTTTCATTATCAAACCAATATTACAGGAATTAGAGTGTTACTTAAGAAATGGGGATTTCGGTGCGTTGTTTAGTGAATACGCAATTAAAAAAACATTAAGCGATAGTTCACGACGATGTCTGGTACGTGAAGCCACAAACTTTTTGCGCAAACGAAGTGGCAATTACCCAAACTGAGAAGACAAGATCGCGGTAGCTGAAGCTGTTATATGTTTGTTTCCGGCTTTTAAAGTTGAAAACAGCAAATGTGGTGGCATTGTAAGTATTATATTATATTGAAAGTGTGATTTTAGTTTGAAATATTTACATCCTTTTATTTGTGTTATGGTAAAATATTACAATAAATATAAATTAAAAAATACTAAACAGAAAACTAAAGTTGTTTAATTTATTTTCAGTGAAATTTTATAAAAAAGGGTATTAATTTTAGCCCTTCCTAAGTTAAAAGCAACACCCGTTCAGTGTACCATATATTCCATTAGGTATTGAAAATAACACCCATTTAAGAATACAATATATTCCTAATGGCATTATTCTAATTCTTGGTTAGGTGTAAAACGTATTCCATAGGGTATTATATTAATGCCAAGTTACTTATTGAATATAAACAATTTGGTTTTAATCAAAAAAGAGAGTGGACTATGCCAAACAATTTCAAAATAGGCATCGCGATTTCAGGGATCAGGTACTGTTCACAGACGAAAGTAAATTTAATATTTTCCGATCGGATGGACACGCTAGGGTTTGGCGAAAGCGTAACACTGCATATGAAGCAAAAAAATCTTTTACCAACAGTAAAGTATGTTGGCGGAGGTGTTTTGGTATGAGACTGTTTGTCTTCTGCGGGTGTGGGAGGGCTGCTATTTATTGAGGGGATAATGGACAAGACAGTTTACCTTAACATTCTGAAGCAAAATGTCAAAAAAAGTGCAGAAAATCTAAACTTACCTGAAGATTTTGCATTCCACACAGCCCATGACGTAAAAATGTGGCTTGTATTTAATACGGCTCATATTTTGCCACACCCCCCGCAGTCCAAGACTTAAATCCCATTGAGCATTTGTTTGAGGAATTGGAGCGATGAATCAGAAAACGCGCAATTTTAAATAGAACTGAGCTGAAAACAGTTTTAGTGGAAGAATGGCATTCGGGATTAAAGATTTATAACCGTCCAAAAAACTAAGTATTTTTTATTCGCGAACTCAAAAGTTTCAGATTTTGCAGACAAATTAAAAGGTAAATATTCTATATAAATTGCCTGACACTTACAAGGAAGCTTTTACGATAGGTTCCCTTTGAACTTAATAAAATTCGGATAGGTGATAAAGAAGCAAAAAAATATGATAAACGTATTTTTCTGCGGCACAATCCCATGTTTTGGGGTTTGTGTGATGGGGAAATTTAATACATCTTTGTATGAAAATATGATTAAAGTTTAGGAAATTTGAACTTTTTTAAAAATATCGATAAAATCGAGAATACACACGTTTTGGAATCCATTTTGACACTATGACGTGGACTCAGGCTGCCACTTATTTGAATTATTTTAAATATTGGTGAACAAATACTATTTTTCTCTTTTTTCGTATATCTGACTTTTTTAGGATCGGAGGGAGTCCATCGGGCATATACTTCATGTCTTGTATTAACAAAATCTTATATTTTCCAAGGAAGCGCTTAAGATCACTAGTGCGATTGTAGTCTGAAATAAATAATGACAAAGAAAAAATATTCAATTGGAAAATTTAAAAATATACCTGACATCGGACATGTCTTATTCAAACTAAGTTATGCATATATATTATATTCTTGTGTGTTTAATGGATTTTGAGATATGGTAATATACATATAGTAAAAAAATACTTAAAACTATGTTACCAGATGCGTGCGTAGCAAACCAAATTATATGATTGCACTTTAAGTAAAGTATCAACTTTTGAAATGTTAAATAATATGTACAGTTTGTCTGGTAGCAGATTTATATTTCAAACTTAAGTAAAAAACGTGTTCCCATAGCACTTAACCCCACCGAAGTAAAATAATGAATCAGGGCTATGAAACAAAACGCTTCAATAAATTCGCCAACTCTACATCAGGTGGCGAGCAACCACTGTTCTAAGACTTATCATCTCGCGCAATTACAGTGTTGGCATGTTTGAAGCCCTTCATCTTTCACCACCTTTCATCTCTCCACTATCCCCTTTCCAAAGAAAGTAACACATTAATTAATAGGAAGAATTTCCTAAGTGTTGCTTCTCCTTTAAAAAAAAAAAAAAATTATTAAGAGCATTGAAAGATAGAATGGAAATGCGGATTTTATTTTTAAAGAGTATGAACACATTGTTCCAAACGGAGCCTTGTGTTCTGCGCCACACGCTGCAGTAAACTTGGTTCAATTGAGCTGATTTCTCGACGAATATTTTCCTTTAAAGCCACAAGAGATTGGGGATTGTCATTATAAACCCTCTCTTTGAGGTAGCCCCATAAAAAAAAATCCATAGGATCCACTCGGTCCATCACGTATTCGCTGAATACCGAACTTTAAACAAAATTGTCGACGAACAATTACGTAAGAATCATTACTCTTAAAAAATGTCTCCACAGCGAACGCGCAATGCTCACTCGACCACTGCGACATCGTGACTGACAAATCCGCACAATCGATAATTCCAACGGCGCCACCCTTCCTCCGCACCGTTCATTACTTTTTGAAATAATCGTATTTAAAAATATAAATTTGCCACCAGACACCCTGTATTAACTGTTTAAATAAAATTGAAATTTTACAGTTTTTATAACGTATAATAACAACGTAGGAACAAATGCAAAAATTTTAAAAATTCGCCAAAACTAAAAAATCGATTAAAGTGAGCGATTCGTGTTTTTTTTTTAGTTTTGGCGATTTTTATACCCTCCATCCCATAGTGCAGGAGGGTATATATCACTTTGTCAAATGTTTGTAATTCTTTAAAAAAAAATCTGGGACCCCATAAACTATATATATTCTTGATCAGCATGAATAGAGAAGTCGATATAGCCATGTCCGTCTGTCCGTCTGTCTGTGTTAATACAAAATACTCCGCTAATACAGAAGAGGTGTTGCTAATTTTCAGTCAAATTGTTTGTTGATATCATGAGCAGTTTGCTAGTGAAAATGATCAAAATCGGTTAACGCGTTCAAAAGTTATGAGTGAAAATGTGGGAATACCTCTTAAAATTTTGAATCAAATTTTAAAATATTCTATTTATTTCATCATACATACGTACATTCAATGCCTATACACAAGAATATACGCAATCAGGGATGGCAGTCAATATCGCTAAATTACTGTAACCGATTCAAACCCCTTCCAACTGACCATCGTTAACCCAAAAATACCGTTACCGAAATAATTGAAATACCGTTATCCGTAAAATACCGTTACCGATATAAATAAAATATTAATATCTTCAAATACCGTTACCGAAATAATTGAAACACCGTTATCCATAAAATACCGTTACCGATATAATTAAAATTTCAATACCATAAAAATGCCGTTACCGAAATAATCTACCAAGATCTGAAAAAACTTCTCTAAATATATATATTTCCCAAAGTATGATCATAAGCAAGAAAGTAATCAAAACTCGGGCATAATGGGGCTAAAAATTGTGGTGTGTATTAACATTACCTGAATATCTAAAATAACGTTACCCTTGAAATGCCGTTACCAAAATAACTGAAAAATCTTTCCCTAAAATAAAGTTACCGAAATAACTAAAATGTAACGTTATTTTATATCTAAAATACCGCTAGCGAAATAAATAAAATACCGTTAACGCTAAAAGCAAGCAACCGAAATAACTTAAATAACTCCTAAAATAACGTTACCGAAATAAAAGAAAATAGCATTCACGAAGCCAATAACCACATAGAATCGGTTACCATCCGTGGTCATAATCAACACGTACAATAACAAAAAAACCCACAAAATATTGTTGTTGTTTTTTTGTTTTGTTTTGTAATACAGGGTGGCTGATAAATGTCACTACAAAACAAATACGTAATAACTTTTTTTCTGAGTTATTATTCGGTTCCATTTTTTTTTGTTTTTTTGTTTCATTGCTTCGTCTTTCAATTTAATGAAAATGATAAGGAAAATGAAACTAAACAGAAAAAACTAAAATTGAGTTTTAATTAAAATATTTGTTGATTCAGCAAAAGTTTAACTAAATTCGGTCGTGTTGATGCAATTGTAGTAACAACTAAAATAAATTGTATCTATTTAATTAATATTATTTTCAATTACATATAGTTTTATTCACATCTATTTAAAATTTAATTGAATATTGTTTACTATTGGGAAAAATTAGACCATTTGAAAAATCGCAAAATTTGAAAAAAAAATTGCCAAAACAATCCTCAAAATTGCAGAAATTTAAAAAACTCCCAAAATAAACGCCAAAATTAAAAAAAAAAATTAAAAAAAAATGACCAAAATTAAAGAAACGCGAATTTTCAACTTTAAACGATTTTTTTAATTTTGGCGACTTTTTAAAATTTTTGCATTTGTTTCAATGTTGTTCAACGTTATAAAAACTGAGAATTTTTTTTATACCAAATTCAGTTTCAATTAAACAGTTAATTGAAAGTAAGTTTGAAATCGAACAAAAGTTTAATTGAATTTTTTTTTTGACAATGATTTTTTCTGTGTATTTTGACATAATCTTTTAAAATGGAGCTACCACTAAGACTCAAAATTAAGTTTACTTGTGCCGTAAAAGTCGTTACTTTACTTACAGTGCAATCTTTTTGGTAAATTTGGTTTGCTACGCACGCATCTGGTAACATAGTTTTCAGTATTTTTTTTACGATATATATTTCGATATCTCATATTTTTTTAATTGTTTTAAACAAATTTAAGCCTCAAACTTTGATCGATATGCATAACATGTTAACGTGGTCCAATGGGACTCAAATTTTCTCAATTTCTTTTTAGACTAAATGTAAACAAATTTCTATCGGCGCTCCTTGAAATGCGACATTTTAAAATCAAGCAGATAAACCAGTAATAACGATGTAGTTTTTTTTTTAGACATTTTAAACGGTTTTTATTTAAAAAATTGATTAAAGACAATTTGAAAAGCGTTTGAAATTGTAAAAAAAAATATAACAAAGTGAATTGGAAATACGAAATAAATAAGACCTAGGCGATGGAAATAAGACCTAGGCGATGTCAGGTATATTTTTAAATTTTCCAATTTTATATTTTTTCTTTATTGTTTCTTTCAGGCTACAATCACGCTTGCTTGTAAAATTTACTATTTTTTTAATACAATACATGAAGTCGGATATATGAAAAAGGGGAAAAAATAGTGAATAATTTGTTAAAATAATTCAAATAAGTGGCAGCCGGGGTCCACGACATAGTGTCAAAATGATTTTCAAAATGTGTGTTTTCTCGAGGATTTGAACGCTGTTTTTAAATAAGTCTAAATTTCCTAAACTTTAAACATATTTTCATACAAAAATGTGTTAATTTTCACAACCAATTTTAAAAATAGATACGTTTTTCATATATTTTTGCTGCTTTATCACCTATCCGAATTTAATTTCAAAGGAAACCCATCGGAAAAGCTTCCTTATAAGTGGCAGGCAAATTATATAGGGTATTTGCTTTTAATTTGTTTTTTGGACGGTTATAATTCTTTAATTTCCCGAGTTAAAACGTTTGCATAAAATAATACATTATGTTATATGCACTTATAAGGTATTGTCTGCCAGTGCATTTAACCGGACATAATTATATAAATTCATATATAAAATTAATTTCGTAGAAAAAATTTAATATGATGTCATATATAGTTGCGTATAATTGTATATTGCATTCAGAATACGGTAAAACTAATCCAATTAATAATTACGTTATATTTATATACCTAGACATTGCAAAATAATATATATTTTGATATTATATCACATTTAAAAAAACACCATTGTATTTTAGATAAAATTGTATATTACCCCATGCAGAGTCACACTAGAAAATGTGTCAATTATATTTTGGATGTAAATGTGTATTACATCAATACAATACAATTAATTGCATCATTTTGTGTATAATTTTATACACAAAATTTACCCCAATTTCTGTCTTTTGAATTGATTTCTTTCTGGTTCTTAACCCTAAAAAAAGAATTTGTTTCATTTGTAACATTATGAGTTCTTAATTTAGTCTAAGATTTTTTTCAATCTAAAACTCTAAATTTAGTTTCAACGTTTTTTCCGTCTTTGTTATTCAATGGTGTAAGTTAATAAATACCACAAAATCTTCATTTATATTTTTTTATTTTTGAATATAATAAAATTTCCAAATGCTATGGAATTTGTTACAAATTATAAAGTTGTAAACCTTTTGCAAGTGGCTAAAGTCTAAAAGGATTAATAGATATTTTGGATTTTCATGAAGTTTTAAAATCAAAAACCGGACACAACTATAGCTTATTTTGTATATTTCAGTATCAGTTCACATATAAATTTATACCGCTGTATAAAATCGTATTAAATTGTATCGCGTCATTATTCGGATGTTATTTAATCTGATATTATCAAATTAAAACTAAACTAATGCAAATATAATTATTATGCCCATTTCTCGGATAAAACTTTATTAAGACTCATATTAAATTTCGTATGATTATATAAAGCATCATATTAATTTTAATCGGGTTATTAGAAGTTGAAACTTTTTTACTTTTTTTTACATTTATCAAGTTTTAGCTACCCTAGACGTATATTAGCACATAAAAATATAAAGTAACGCAATTTTATTTTTCGTGGTTTTCAAAAAGTTTTCCGCATAATCCTTTTTTTATTTAATTAAACTAAAAATTAATATTTAGCTAAAAATTTAACGTAATTAGACAATAACGATGCATATCCAACTTAAAGTACACAAATATTTTCAAATTTGTGATCAAACAGATTAAAGCGTTGTTTCGCAATATAGACATCAAAATTCGCAAAATAATGAACACAATAAGTAATAAATGAAAAAATGCATTTTAAGGAAATGCACTTTATGCGGGAGGTTTTTGTTTCAAAATCAAATCAGAAAGCTATTTCTATTATTAATACATGATTGCCCATTACGTGTAGGTAAAAATTTAGCAAAAATTTAGCAAACAAAAGAAAAAGCTGTTACTTTAGTGTGCAAAAAAAAATATATAATCAAAAAAAAAAAATCGAAAAGCCCCCCCCCCGAAACAAATTCCTAGCTACGTGCATGTATGTATGTATGTATGCATTAGAAGCAATCACATGCAGTGTTGCCAGGTTTGAAGATTTATAGTCATTTTGACGATATTTAATACCCAAAATAACTAAATGACTATTGGACGATTTTTGCTTCCAAAAAATTTACGAATTTTTGACAAAAGTTTAATATGTCAGCAAAACATGTTAATTTGTCACCGGATCAATTTTTTAATTTATATAATTTGAAAAAATACCAGTTTCTTTAATTTTTTGTGTCACGAAAACACTCTAAACACACACAGTATTTTCTTTTTTAATTTTTTTGACAAACTTAATATTATCACACTTTCCGTTTGACTTATGTGATGTATAGTATAAACACGTGTGTTGTAATGTAAACGGGTATTTTATAATTATTTCATTATGTATGTCTCAGCAAGCGCATTTTTTTTAAATCTTTTTTTTTAATTCGCGTATGCTTTTTAAACCCTAAATTCACTAAAACTAATTCACTAAAACACTAATTTCCCTCTGAAATTCAATAACAATAAAAATTGCAATATGGATCTTTGTTATAAAGAATTCATTTTATTTAAATTGTTTGTCTCGTCAACAAGACTCCGTACAAATGATGTCTGATATAACGGACTTCTTATATCCACAGATTTCATAAATACTTCAATTTGCATTTCCCTTTAGTTCTGTCCAATTCAACTGAATATATGTAACTAAAACGATTGCCACTTAAACTATGTTAATGTAGTATTTACAAAACAATTCAAAAGTTTCTACGTAATCACCTTCTTGGACCCCTAAATGTTTTTTTAAAAGTCCATGTGAAAAAAGCATAACTTTGCTTAAAATGTAATATTAAATTCCTGTCAGTGCATGCAAACGATTTCTCAACTATTTCCACAGTTTTTATCAATTCTGTAAATTGTCACTACTGATTTTAAAACCAACTTTTATTCAAAAAAAAAAAAATTGCTTCATTGAGAACAAACCTGCAGAATAACTTTGAACATTAATTTGTGTTTCAGTGAAACATAAGATGAAAAACATTTAAAGTTTTTATTAATATTATTAAAATATAATATTCCTAGCATGTTTAGATCAAATCGGTATGTTTTTCGCTAAAATTAAAGTGTTTTTGTATTTAATACAATTCATTTTCCTTACATTGCTAAAAGCCTATTTTGAGGCTTTTTTCTACTAAAATCACGGGTTTTGTTTTATAGAAAAATAATTATTTCAGTGCTGCATTTTATGTAAATATTTCATGTACGGATAATATTATTTTCTACAAATATTGATTACGTTGAGACATCGATTTGTGCTTTTCCCCTATTTCAAGTGTTATAAGCAAACTGCATTTAATTATTGCAATAAACTGATTTTATTTTTGACCACATAACCCTCGTTAATCGAGTGTTAGATTGTTTTCTACTAAATTCGTTTCATTTACAAAACAAAAGTTTTTTTCCTAAGAATATTTTTTTTCTATTTTTTTTTTTTTTATAAACTTCCCTTCACAATTTAAGAGGTGGATCCAGTTATTCTTCCAATTAGGTCCTTTCTCAATTACAATTAGATATTAAATTAAATTACTAATTCACAATATTTATTTTATTTATTAATTAATAATCACATAATTACAAATTATATAAATATTACCCTAACCGAGCACTAGCTACTATGGCCTTCGGCGCGTTGTAGCGAAAACAGACCAGTGCCTCTGGTGGGAATCGAACCCACGACCCCTGCACTGATAAGCCAGCACGCTACCAGCACGCTTAAAACAATTTTTTTCTTATTACTGTCCCTTTATAACTTAATAGATGGCGCTATTGACAATTTTCCCAATTGGACGTTTCCATCAATTGCAATTGGATTCTTAAAAGAATATTAATTGGATTTTAGCTCCCAATTCAAATATATATTTAATATCATAGAAATTAAACATAGCGTTTTCAGAGCCTGAATATCGACGATTTTTTTATAGCAAAGACACAAACCATATATATTGAATTGTGTAAATCTTTATCTGTATTTATATACAGTGCAGTTCGCTTTTAACGATAATTGCTACAACATTTTTTTCTTCACCCCAAATACATTAATTAATCATATTTTATTTTACTTATAAAAACAACATTGTTATTGTTATTTTTACAAGGAATATAGATATATATATATATATATTATTTTCACTTGCACTGGTTAATTCAAACAATGAGATGGAGGGTATCCAAAAATTCGGCACAGCCGAATTTAATCGTTTTTATACCAAATTCGGCACATCGGACTTTAATGCTTCCACTTGTTTTTTTTTTTAATTTTAGCATTTTTGGAGATTTTTTTCGAATTGTGGCGTTTTTAAATATCTGCAAGTTTTTTTTAAATATCTGCAAGTTTGGGCAATTTTTTTTTCAAATTTGGCGCTTTTTTCCAATTTTTTCGATATTTTTAAATTTCGGCGATTTGTTTTTCATTTAAGCAATTTTTCGCCTTTTTTTAAATAGTAATTAAGGTTTTAATAGTATCTACTAAATATTTGTTTGAAATTAAAAACAATATTCAATTAAATTTTTAATAGATATGAATTAGACTATAATTAAAAAAAAATAACAATTAAAATTAATTTAATTGCTACTACAATTTCCCCCATAGGACTGAATTCAATTGAATCTTTAACTGAATCTACAAATATATTCATTGAAATTCAATTTTCGTGTTTTCTATGTAGACATATTTAATTTTTCGTTTGCATTGTCTCAAGCAATTTTTGGATTATATTTTAAGGCAAAGACATCGAAATCTTTTATGAAATGACTTTTTTTATTAATGGTTTTTTTTTCGAAAATTTACTCTAACAATGATAACCGCCCATTTCCAGGCGATGTTTTCTAATGAAATTCGGCATTCGAACTAAACTTACAGGCATTTTCTATTTGATTCAAGTCAAAAATAAATATTTTTATATTAAATTTATAAATAACATTATTACTTCCGAAAGAATTGTATTAAGTTTCTAAATTTGTGAAATCATTTTGGGGGGCTCTAGACCCCTTGCCTTTCTTCCTTTTTCAAGTACCTTGTCGGGAGTTTTTTTCAAGTCATCAGAATAAAATCCAGAATTATTACTTTCGTTGTTCCAAGCAAAAGAAAAGTATTTTTCATCATCCAAAATTATTTGAACATTTTTTTATGGAGTTTTCTCCGTTTTCTGCATTTTGTTGGTATTTTTGCCAATTGTTTTTTACTAAATTTGGGTACGGTCTTCGGTGTTTCCCGTTCATTTGGAGTTAGTTTTTGCGAAATGTTTCTCTGGATGAGTAGAAGCCCCAATTTGATTAATCGGCGATTTTTTTCAATTTAACAAGCTCAGCTGCGGTAAATTTTTTGGACTTACTTCCTTTTTTAACCCGATGATGTAACACTTCGTTTTTAGGATACCGCCCAAGCATGTCATAGAAATTTTTTTTTAAACTGTTTTGTTCAAACCACTTTCATTTTGAATTTTTTCATTTTGAATATTTACAATAACGCTTAAATTATAAGATTTTAATGGAATGCATTTTGAAAAAAAAAATATGCCAACTTAACCTTAACTTATATTTGAATTTTTCATAATCAGTTACCTTTTAAAATGTTTAAAAAAAAGTTTCAAAAACTAGTCTTCTTCATACAAAATTACGATTAAAAACCAAAAACGTTTTTCAGAAATTAGGGTAACACCATTTTCAATTGTTTTTCAGAAGTTATCATTTTATTTCAGCAAATATCAATTGTATTTCAAATTTATTAATTGGATTTCGGAAATTACAAATTGAATTTCAAAAACTATCAATAGTACTTCGGTTTTATTAATTGTTTTTCAGAAATCCTTAATTGTATTTCAGAAATTATCAATTTAATTTGAAAAATGGTCAATTGTTTTCCGAAAGACTCCAATTGTATTTCAGAAATAGTCAATTGCAAACGGTGTTTTTTATACAGGCATAGAACTTTGAAATGGAATAAAAGAGAGATGAATTTTTTAAATTGAAATGAAATATACTTTATTCGAAAGAAAATCTTCTGGCATTATAATTTAAATATGACTTTTGGCATATGACCTGGCTCGGACGTAGTCTAATATGGAGGTCCAATTTTAGATGAATTTTTCCAACATTTGTGGCCGTATAATGGCAATAACGCGGCGAATGTTGTTCTCCAAGTGGTCGATCGTCTCGGGCTTATCGGCGTAGACTAGCGACTTCACATATCCCCACAGATAATAGTCCAGCGGCGTTAAATCCAGCGACGTTTAATCTTGGAGGCACGATCTTGTAGGCCAATTCACGGGTCCGAAACGTGATTCAATTAAATATTTGTTTAGTAACAAATATAATCCAAATCAAATCATTTATTCGATATTTTAGGCTGATCATTTTTTCTGTGTATTGGTGATATGAATTCTCATTCAAAAACGACATTTGGCATCATTAATACTGGGGAAAAGCATATTTGGCGGTAAAGGGTTTTGGATACCTTGTGAATTAAAAAATCTTTAAAGCAAAAAATATTTTCATTTTAATTTGTTTGATTGTACGATACAAATGTGTTCCATTACTCGTTCAAAACTTAGCGGGCCGTGAAAAAGACCAAATTAATACAATACACTAGGTTGGCCAGATTTAAAGTAGGAAAAATCAGAGTAAAAAAAAAACAGTACATTTTGTTGGTAATGAATAATCTTTAGTTCAATACATTAAAAGTTTATTAGCCTCTTTAGTTTTCGCAAAAAAAAAAACGCAAAATAAGAATAATAAGAAAATGGCTTATTTTTTTTAAACCACTTTTAGACCAAAGCTACAATATGGACGATAAAAGTCTAAAAAGCACCCTAGACCACTTTTAGACCTCTGTAAACCACTTTTAGGCCAAAACTAGAATACGGAGGATAAAAGTCTAAAAAGTAGACTGGGTTAGACTGCTGCTGCTCACGAATCTGAAATCGGAATTTAAAAATTCAAAATGGCGGATTCAATAAAGCGGTGCTGGTGAAAATAAGACTGTTTTTTGTTTTTTTTTTTGCAAAACTATGCAAAAGTTTTTATAATTTAAAGCCTATTATAGCTAAAAAAATTTAAAAAAGTTCGATCTACGAAATTCAATATTGTCCTTGTTTAAAGCTTTAAAGTGCAGTCGTGCGCTAAAATCAATTAAAAGTTTTTTTTAAATATTTTTCGCAAAGTACAATTTGAGTACTATTACTACACAAATTTCTTGAATTCACAAAAAAAATCCGAACTGACCAAAAACAGAAATTGTAATATATATTTTTTAATAAATTTCTCACATTAAACACAAATCTGAGAGCTTATGAAATTTATGGATTATCGGGTCTTAAGAAGTCGAATATAGTGATTCACTTCTATTCTTATTACCCCAATTCATCAAATTTGCTGTTAAATTTTAGTTACACTTTTCATTAGGAGTTAAGCTGCAAATTTAAAAAAGAATTTGTGAAATTTGCTAAAAATAATATAAAGCATAAAAGATCCTGTCTTGTTGAATAGGTTTCTACCCTCTCTATACTCAGAGCTTGAAAAAAATAATTCTTTTTTTTTTTAATAAATTCGCATAAAAATCACTAAATCGCACACTTTTTAACATAGAATTTAGAATGGAAAGCAATCTAACACTGGTAGTTTTTTAAAACTATTAGTTTTAGATTAAATATTTGCATGGAATTTGACAATTAAACACAAGAAGTTTTGAAAAACTACTAGTTTTGGATATATTATAAATGAGGTATAACGCTCCATATCAGTTTCAGGCAATCGATAAAATAACTTTAATCGATTAAATGATTTATTTCGAGAAGAGTAAATCAAGAGAACCATTTTTGGTTTAAATTATTTGTTAAAGAATCCACAAAATTCCAACAGACTCTTTTCAATAAAAATGAATTTTGCGAATCTATTCGTTGAAAATCGAATCATATTCAAAAATGTAATTATGTTTTTAAAGGTCTTTCTATACTTCTTATAACTGGATTCAGTTCTCCAAAATTCAGATGTAATTTTCTACCAAAAAAATCTTGCTAAAATTTTTTTTTTTTTAAATATTAAGCGTCTTTAATACACAATTTGAAAATTAAAAAAAAAGTACAAAAATCAGCACACACCAAAAAAAAAACAGTACTTCTGCGTTCTATTTTAGGTGTACAGTACTTTTCATAAAAAAAAACGGTACACGCATTGCGAATAACAGTATGTCTGGCAACCCTGCTATACATATTCATATTTAAAGGGTGTTTTTTATACAGGTATAGAACTTTACGTTGGCAACACTTTTTTAACTGGCGGCCATTTTGTCAGCTGTTAAGTGATTTATGTTCAGTTTGGTTTGGCATTTCAACATGAATAGACTGAACAACGCTTCCAAATTGTGCAAATTTATTTTAAAAATCATGGTTCTGTTCGAAATACGTTTCGCGCACTACGTCCATTTTACAAAACTGCCGTATTTAGAGTGATGATAATCCTCAAATGTATGTTGGGGCACCTTTACATTCAGAAAAACTGACTGTTTGGTGTGCTTTATGGGCTGGTGGAATCATTGGTCCGTACTTCTTTAAAAACGAAGCTGGAGCTGTGGTTTCAACAAGACGGCGCAACATGTCACGCAGCTCGTGCCACAATTGATGTATTGAAGGAAACGTTTGGTAACCGCATAGTTTTACGTTTCGGACCTGTGAATTGGCCTCCAAGAACGTGCGATTTAACGCCGCTGGACTATTTTCAGTGGGGATATGTGAAGTCGCTAGTCTACGCCGATAAGCCCGAACCGATTGACCACTTGGAGGACAACATTCGCCGCGTTATTGCCACAAATGTTGGAAAGTCAGATTAGACTATGTCCGAGCCAGAAGTCATATTTAATTAATAATACCAGAAGATTATCTTTCGAATAAAGTAAATTTAATGTCAATTTAAAAAAATTCATCTTTGTTTTATTCCATTTCAAAGTTATATACCTCTATAAAAAACACCCTTTACAACCTTATGATAGATAACATGTATTGTTTTTTAAATTGTGAATTAACTATCCAAAATTCTTATGTTCTCACTCTCAAGTCTCTTTTTTCAGACAATAACTTAATTAATTAAAAATGTTAATTATTTTAATTGTTAGCAATATGTATGTTACGAGTGCGATTAAACGATAATATGTAAGTATGTACTGACTGGTAAATGATCGTTCTTGGATGGATACAAACATTTAAATGTACTAAGTTTCACAAACATTTGTTAACTGCAGCTTTTGTAATATCAACAGTAGTAACAACAACAACAACAACAGTTATCAAAGAAATGTAAATTCCGATAGCGATCTCTGTTGACATGTCATGTTGACAATTCATTTTATTTGTTTCAACAATACTTTTATCGAACAAACTTCATGTGACCATCAATAAAACGAACTGAACTAGTGCACGCCATCGCAAAATAATTACATACATACATTTGTACGAATGTATATGTAAGTATGTGTGTATGTATGTATGTAGGTAATAGGTTCCTCATCTGACCCTCATTGTATTATAAACAAATGTTTTTACTCGTCCTGCTGCAGTTAGTGCAACCACTGTTCATATGGATAGGGAGGACGCGTTGCACAGGTGGTCTTATTTTTGTTACCACATCAACGTTTATTGCCTACTGGTATCATTGAACAACTAAGAACATAACAAAACGGAACCGAACAATTTATGCAAAACGAATTCAATTAACACCTAGTTTGTACGACAGTTTGATAGTTTGCAAATGACACGTACATTCATTAAACTACTTACTTACTTACGTACTTACGTATGAACGTACCATTCATTCATTCATTCATTCTTGCATACTTGTATTAAACTACCTTACATAAATGCTAAGTTGAATGAATGAATGCCTTCATCACCGTTGTTTAAATGCGAATAACTTAATGCAAACATTTCTTAAAAATAAAATATAAACGAGGTTAAGGTGGAAGAAACTCTTTTTCTTAAAATGCAGTCGATATCTTTAAATGTTTATCTCACTCTCTCTCTATGTTGTTGTTTTTTTTTTTTTCGTTTTCGGAAACGTATAAAAGGGTAAAGAGGGAATACTAGAGTATAAATGTATTTACAAAATACTAACTAATCAAATTGAATATCAAACATCCTCAACATAACGAACAGTTCATGCAAAATCTAGATTAAGTTGATCTACACTCAAAGGAAAAGCTTCATCATATCCATGAAATGTTTCATAAATTTTCCTCCTATGTAACGTTTCATAGTATTTATGAAACATTTCATAAAAAAACATAATCAATTTCATCATAATTATGAAATGTCTCACTATATATGTGAAGCATATTTTGTATTATTAAGCATTTTTTATTATCAAATAAAAAAGTCTGTAAAAGTTACAGAAAAAACTGTAATTGTTGCAGAAAATTTGTTAATAAAGGGGTTTTTTTATACAGGTATAGAACTTTAAGTTGAATGGACCCAAAAAAACATTGCTGTTGATCCCGATATTCATAATTGGCCACCACGATCGTGCGATTTAACGCCGCTGGACTATTTTCTGTGGGGATATGTGAAGTCGCTAGTCTACGCCGATAAGCCCGAAATCAAACCGCGTTATTGCCAATTTACGGCCACAAATGTTGGAAAAAGTAATCGAAAATTGGACCTAGGTCCGAGCCAGCCGTGGCGGTCATATTCCAGAAATCATATTTAAATTATAATGCCAGAAAATTATCTTTCGAGTAAAGTAAATTTCATGTGAATTTTAGAAAATCATCTTTGTTTTATTCCATTTCAAAGTTATATACCTCTATGAAAAACATCCTTTATTATGCCAGCAGATCGTTTTGCTAAAATTAGCAAAACGTGACTTTAACTTTTTAGTAAAGTAAAAGTAGTACAAAAATTAGTAAAAGTTACTAAAAATTTAGTAAAATTTTGGTAAACTGTAAATGGAAATCGATTTGCTAAATTCAACCAAATTTTGTACTAAATATTAGTGAAATTAAATAAGTATAAAAATTAGTAAAAATTTCTAATAGTAAGTAAAACTGTTGCAAAATAAAAATGTAAAATAAAACTGCTGAAATCAACAAAAACTTTTACTAAATATTAATTAACAGAAAGGAAGCCTTATTGCTTTAACTACCAATGAAAATTTTGTTTACTTTTTCTATTGTAATTTCCCACATGTTGTAAAAATAACATAAAATGTTTAATAAAAACTATGTACATTTTTCATACAATTTTATGGATTATATAAATATATTCCAAAAACTTTGCGATATGTTTTCTTTATAATTAGAATGTATTTATTTTAATAGAAAATTATTTTTAATATTTTTGGGTATATTAAAATCATAATTGGTAGGGAAGACGAAACGCATCACAGTGGATTCGATTTTTTAGTTAATTTTGTTGATTCTGAAAAGAGAATAAAATACAACTGGTGTTAAATAAAATTCTAAATGAGAACAATGTCTTTTTTTACACTTATTGATGCCTTCATGTTTTGCTTAAGAAGGCCGAAGATAGAATTATTTGTAATACAAAAACAAAATGCATGCAATATCAATACATGCATACAACAGCTACAAAATAGTTTAAGGGCCATTATTACAACTTGCCAATAGCTAAAGTTCGGATGTTATCTGACAGATTATTAGTTTTTCGTTATTATAAGTATACTTTAACCTAAAAGTGACCTATAAGCTAAAGGGAAGATGTTATTGCCTTTAACTTTAAGCGTAAGGTAATGTGCTTAAAGTTGCCACATTTTCTGCTCTATAAAGAAGAAGAAGAAAATACCGAATTTCACAACCGAATTTCACAAATTATTGCTTGTTTGTAAACAAATAAATAAAAGTACGTTGCCACTACGTATTTTTATAAACCAATTCATAAACCAATAATCGGTTTTTAGTTTGGTGCTGCCACATTATCAAAAATATAAATTTTATTTTATTGGGAAGTTGTAATAACGAAAAACATTATAGCTCACTTTATTTTTCACTTTAGCTAAAGTTACTTTTTACTAACATTTACTTTAAAGGCAAGTTGTAATAACGGCCCTAAGTTGTTGTTTTCAAATATATCCTCAATTTCGATCATGATTGCTTTGGTTACATTAGAAACACTCATAATATGATTAACAAATTTTCTTCAAAAATAATATAACAAGATAAAAAATTAAAGATAAAAAATTAAATTTGAAAAATATATTATTAAACAATTGTTTAATAATTTATTTATTTAAAATGTAATATGTATATAAATTTACAATTTTCACTTTCCGGTACACGGCCCCCCGGAGCCAGAATATGCTCCTGAATATGTGTGTTTCTGAATAAATATATTTTAAGTACATTACATTCTTCTTAATATTAATAATTCTATTCACTTAGGAATGATAACACGTATAAAAATGAGATCTGTCATAAAATTTGCTTTGTCCAGCGTTGCCACCTGGTCTTTTGTGAACCTAGGATAAATTCGCTAGGCTAATGGCACGAACGCTTATATTTGGGTTTGTCAAATAAAATATTTGAAGTTTTCTTAAAACCAGTTTAGATATTTTGTGAGAGTGAGAAGAATATATTGCATGTAGAAGAGAAGAATATGTTTCTTCCTATAACACGAACAAAATAGATTAGACTTGTGTTGTTTGTGAACGAACTAGTTCAACTAAACTTCTCCCCCAATTGAACGAATTGAACTAGTTCACTATTTTTCTATATTTTAGTTCATTTCGTTGTTTTACTCATGGCCCAATTTTATATTTTTTCAACACGCACCTATCTTTTAGAGTAATATTTAACACCCAAATTTAAGGAAATGAAATGCATGCAAAATATTTGTTTTTACAAACCAATTTACCTTTATTTTTATCTAAATATTACTTTATTATGTTTTATATAATTTGTTATTTAAATTTAAATTAGTTCGGGCTTTTTCGTTATTAATTAATAGCAATATAAACGAAATATCAAATACAAATAGGTTGCTTAAATTTTGTCAAACAAACGAGCTGACGAAAGATTGAACGAAATTGTCAAAGATCGATTGACTGCCATACCTAAATAAGAGCAGCCTACGTCACAGCTGTCAATTTTTACATATTTTGACAAACAGTATATGTAAAAGACTATCAAGAAAATCTTGATCGTGTGCCTGCAGGGTTATATATCAAACAAATTATAGAGCTAATTCATCAGAATCCCAGGCCTGTACGACAAGTGATGGACGTTAAACATAAAGAAAAGATTTGGTTTAAAGCACACAAATGTGTCAGTAGTAAAATTAAACATTTGTTATCTTGAAAATTATAAAATAAAATAATCAGGGTTGTTATATTTTTTATTTTGATAACCCTGTTTTCATCGATTTGACGTAGCATTGCCGCTATTGTTTAGGGATGACATTTCAGCGTTAACGCAAAGCGGTGAAAAACGTTCCGCTTTCCGCTCTTATTTAGGTATGGCAGTGAAGTAGAAGGGCGACTTAGATTGTTGAGATCAATAGAACAAGAAAGAGCGCTGACTGAAAGAACTAGATTGTCAAAATTCTACAATAAATTGTGTTCTATTGAAAATATTTCCATTTCGCATAACAACTATGTAATCAAACATGTATAATACGGACAAAGATAATTAATTAATAATTATATAATTACAAATTATATACTATTACCCTAACCGAGCACTAGCTACTATGGCCTTCGGCGCGTTGTAGCGAAAACAGACCAGTGCCTCTGGTGGGAATCGAACCCACGACCCCCGCACTGATAAGCCAGCACGCTACCAACTAGCCTACCGGGGCGCACTAATTGAAAATAAAAAACATAATTTTATATTTAAAAAACATCAAATTTAAAAAAAAACATCATATTTTTAATAATTAATAATAATAATAATTGAAAATTAATATGAAATTTCTGACTTTCAAATGATGTTCCAGAATAAAAAATTATTTTTGAGTTTCCAAACTATAAGTGATATATATTTAATTTCAAACGGAAAATCCAAATTGCAATCAATGGTTTTTGAATTGAGACCTTTCTAATGTTGTAGATTTCGTTTAGATAATGTCATCAACATTTTTTGTAAATGCTATTAGCTATGAAACATTTGTCTTTAATTTTTAAATAAAAACTTTCAAAATGTGATGAATAACACAGGCCGACAATATTTGATGAAATTATCTGACCAAGAAGCAGACTATACTTTCCCGCAGGTTTTAGACGTGCTAAGTCCGAATCTGACATCAGAATAACCCTATCATATTGTTACGAGATATTTTAACCTAAAAGAGCAAAAAACACATTTTTTGGGGTACATTTGAGGTCCTGTAACTTCCAGAAAAAATAAAAATAATTACTGTAACTAAAAGTGCTACTCCACCCCTAAAAAATCCATTTCGGGCCTTTTCGGTCTGTGTTATGACAAGCTATTTAAAAAATATTTTCATCAGTACGTGATGAAACTTTTTTCCCTGAGTGTACTTATTATTTATTATTTTAGCAAATCGGGTTTCAAAAGTTAGTGAAAATAAATTAGCAACCAAAATTAGTAAAATATTTTGTAATTTTTAAAATAAGAATAGCAAAAAATTTTACTAAAAAATACTTGTTTTCAAAAAAATTAGCATAAAAGTAAAGTGAGATTGAAAAAGTAAAGTGATTTTTATTAAATTTTTTTTTGTTTGAAAAGCATATAAAGGGTCCGCCATCTACGGTTTTTTTCTTTCAACTAGTGCTTATTTCGTGAATGGTAACACTTAGCTCATGTCTGATTTGACAGATAATTAGTTTTATCCTTCCGCTGAACGAATATGGTTGTGTATACGCTTGAACAGCGCTGGGAAATATTGCGACATTACTTTGAAAATCATGGTAATGTTGCAGAATGTGTGCGAAAATTGAAGAGAAGAGAAGCACCTTCATCTCCGTAGCTCGGAGCTGCGATTTGCCACCGTTGGACTATTATTTGTGGGGTGCCGTCAAAGATAAGTGTTACGCCAACAAGCCAGAGACAATTGACGCTTTAAAGGACAATATTCGTGAAGCCATTGGTGAAATACAGCTGCACACAATCGATAATGTGCTTAAAAATTGGACCGATCGTGTAGGCTACTGCATGGCCAGCCGAGGCAGCCATTTGAATGAAATTATTTTCCATTATTAACCGAAGGATTGTACTTTCAAATAAAAAAATAAATTTGAGAAAATATTCAGTAGTTTTTTTTTATAGCATTTTCAAAAAAAAAAGTTATTTGGCGGACCCTTTAATTTTTTACATACGAGAGCCTATATTTAATATTTTGTATCTGTTAAATAAGTTTTGGATGGGAAAGTTACCATTGACGTTATACCCAGTTATGATAGCAATTTTGAAGCAAAATTTTTATGTTTTGACATGTCTTTGTTATTTTAGTTTTTTTATATCTACAAACAAGTTTTTTTTTGAAATATTAAACAAATTTATGTATCAATTAAATAATTTTATTTTGAGTTTTAAAGTGAGCTATCATATTAGTTGAGATCCTTATATACTATTAACAAAACTCTTAGAAGTTAATTCGACGATTTTTTTTCATAAAAGTGTCAATGATTTTGTCAGGTTCAACCTTTTCTCGATACACTGATGAAAGAGCTAGAGCACCAAGTCTAGCTTCACCCATAGAATTTCTTAAATATGTTTTCACTCTTTTTAGGGTGGAAAAACTTCTCTCCGCGGATGCAGTTGTAACAGGAATTACTATCAGTAAATGTAAAAACATGTAAACGTTTGGAAAAAGCTCCTTGTTGCAATCTTGAATAGCATCTAGCGGATTTGATGGCCTTTCTGTTTTATTTTGCCAGTAGTGTTTCCATAGATCAATTTCAGTTAATATAACATTAGTTTGATCTTTTAAATCAATTTTATAAAATTCTATAATGTTATTAAATTCTTTTGATGGGGCATTAACGACTTGACTTGGTACAATGTTATATAAATTTTTAACAACACTTTCATGCCCAATACATCTATATTTCATACTTGCTATAACTTCTTCTAAATAGGGAATAAGCAACACTGCTCTATAGTAATCCTTTGGGTCAGCTGCTTGTAAATTTGATCGGTAATTCTGTGTTCCAACGCGTCTTGGTAGTTGTGGCTCAATACCATACGCCGTTACCATATTAATGGTCTCAGTGTAAATTAAAAAGAATTCTTCTTCGGCATTTGTTCGCATTGTGCTTAACATGTCAATTACTACATGGATGTGATCGTACGCCTTAATAATATCTAAATTGACAGACTGCAAGAATTTGGACAAGTTGTGCGTGATATTTAAAATTTTATTGCAAATTGCGACACCCAGAATAAATTCGAATTTACATATTTCACAAAAATCGAAAATATTTCGGGGGGGGGGGGGGCTTTGGCCCCTAGGCTCCCCCCCTGGGTACGCCGCTGGTCTTGGCAACCCTTAAAAATAGAATGAATATGTAAACAAAGAACAACAACAAAATAAATAAAATAAAAAAATATTTCAATTTTAACGATAAATTTGATTGGAAATGTGTTTAATTGTTTATTAGTGAGATTTTATAAATTTTTAACAATAAAAATAAAATTGTTAAAAAAAAAAAATGGTGTTATCAATGTTTTTATTTTGCCGGAAAAGATATTATTACACTCAAAAAAATAAGTTAGTAGAAAAGTTAGTAAAACGTCTTGTAAATCAGGTATACTATTTTTTTAGCAAATTTTTTTGCTTAAATCGTGTTTTCAGCTAAAATTTTTGTTATACTTATTCAGCACTTAACTTTTTTATACTAATGCTTTACTAATATACTAATGTTTTACTAATTAACTTTGCTAAAAAAATTGTGCTGATAAGCACATTAATAGTGTGGACTACAACCAGATTGAAAGATATACGCAGAATGAAGCAGATGTCGCGGCATGTCAAGATGTAGTAGAGAAGAGGAAAATGATACTAAAAAGTACAACTCTAATAAGACATATAAAAAATCAACCATTGAAGACTTTTGTATCTGTTTTTCATTCATAAAACAAAATTGAGGATTAAAACAACTTAAATTTTGCGTTGTCACCGGCTTGTGAAAATAATTGTCTTTTAATTAAATAAAAGACAAAATAAAATTAATGTTTAATTTTTCCGACACTTCAGTAAAATTGCTAAAATCATATATTTCTGGCCGTACTCAATCTGTATGCATTGATAGCTCTACATCGAAAAAACTTGCTGTGACAAGAGGGGTACCCCAAGGATCTATTTTGGGGCCTCTTCTTTTCTCAATGTATGTGAATGATCTTCCTACCCATTTGGACAACTGCAACGTGCATTTGTATGCAGATGATGTCCAGCTCTACCTAAGCACCCCAATAAGTAAACTTGATGAGTCTCTTAGTAAACTTAACATGGATTTAAATCGCATTCACCGATGGGCGACAGCCAACGGCCTTTGCATAAACCCCAATAAATCTAAATGCCTTCTAATTTACAAAAAAACGTTTAATTCCACAAAAGATTTGGATATCACACTGAATGGCCAAAAAATTGAGATTGTCAAATCTGTCTAAAACTTAGGAATCATTTTTAATGAAACTCTTACCTGGTCAAATCACGTCAACACCATTGTAGGGAAAACATATTCAATGCTACGTAGCCTTTGGGTAACCAGGTCCTTCACATCTCTGGAAGCCAGAAAACTTATTGCAAATTCAAACCTTCTCTATGGCTGTGAAATTTTTGCTAATAGTGACTCTACCAGTAAACGAAAACTGAATGTAGCTTATAACAACATCATTAGATATGTCTTTGGACTAAGTAAATATGCCGCACTATCACCGTATTACTCGAAACTTCACGGAATAACCTTTGATAATCTCATGAATTAAAGATGCTTAACATTTTTTCATAAAATTATATATGAACATGAGCCAAATTATTTATATCAACGTCTGAACTTAAATCTAAAAGAGGAAAGCTGATAAAATCTTTTAAATTTAAATACCTGTCGTCGACCTGGCAATTCTTTGTTGCCGTTACACGTCTTTGGAATAAACTACCACTTAAAATACAGGGTAACAGTAATGCAATTATATTTAAAAAAGATCTGAACAAATACTTTAACTACAATGTTTAATATCTTCTTTCGTAATATTAAATTATATATATATATATTTTTTTTTTATTTATTCTTTGTATTTTCTTTTCATGATCATCTTCATATCTGTTCTATTGGAATATATATACAGTAGTTTTGACTTAGCTGCACAACCAACTTCTGCACGAATTTTTGTGCAGGTAAGCCAAAAGCGCTGCTAACTCAAATTGGTTACCTGCCTTAAAGTGCAGGTAAACTAAATTGTTGAAAACTGCAAAGACCAGATATGATTTAATTTATTTTTATTAATTGTTTATTTCATACAATAGAATTTATATAAAAAACAACAAAACGAAAATAAAAAAACATCCATAAAAAATTTTATAAGGTTTTTACATACAAATTTATGTAGGTACAAGCGTTAACTAACCTAACTAACTAAGTAAGCAAAACATAAGAGGCAGCTAACGGCGATCTTTTGTATGAAAATAATGTACAACTGCCAAAAACATGAGGCACTTATTTTAAATGCGCAGGTATACACAGTGCACTTAATGAAAGCAATTGCATACGTAATTTTGTAAAATAACAACGAAACCAAAATTTTGTGCAGTTATGTGAAAAGTGCACGTAAGTAAAAGGCAGTTAAATCAAAACTACTGTATATCTGTTTTTTGTTTTATTTTTAATAATCTTTATAAATTGCTATGAGAATTGATTGTTTTTTCTAAATATTGTTTTTCACAACTGTTTTTTAATTTAATTGTACAAACAAATTATGAGCACATATATTTCTATGCTATAATCATAAGATTTAATCTTGTTGCATAGAAAAGGAAATAAATAAATAAAAATAAAATAAAAAACATTTAAATTTAATATGTATTTCTAAACTAAATGTTTATAGATTAATTATATAGTGTGGTCAAATTGCAAACAAACATATACAGACATGTAGACAGAGTAAAGCGAAAGACAAAGACACACATCTTATGTAGATTTGTATGGTTCCTTTTTCTTATTGCAAAAAAAGGGTTGTTTTTTTCGTTTCGTTTGTCTTTGTTTATTTTTTCGTTTCGTTTCTATAATTATCTTCGGCTGTTGCGTCCTTGCATCATTTAGCCAACCATTGATGTAAGTAGTTGAAAGAAATTTTTTTTATGTTATATATATTTCTTTCTATATATTTACAGATATTAAATTAATTCATGTCGTCAATGTGGGAAAATGAAATTTTTATATTTCGTAATTATTGTAAATTATTTTTAAAAGAATCACAAAAATATGTTTTATGATTTACAGCAAATAAATTAACTAAATTACAAGTTTTCTACAAATTTTTTGCGTTTTTATCAGTCTACTAAAGTTCAGCAAAAAATTTATTAATTTTTAGCAAGGCTTTTTTATTTCTAATCCACTAAGTGTTAGCAAAACTTTTGCTGAATCTACTAAGTTTGTTGCTAAAAATCAGCTCGCTGATTTTCAGCAAAAGATTTTGCTGACATTAGCAATTTTTTTGCAAGCACCCTCCTGACTAAAATTTTGCTGACTCAGCAAAATTTTTTGCTGACTTTACAAACTTTTTTTTTTGAGTGTACCTAATTAAATATAATTGTCGTTAAGTAAATTATTTGATGTGTTTCTATTAATGTTTTTTGTGTTTAAATGCAGTTTTTTTATTCTACACCTACAAAATGCACGTGATAGATTTGACAACTCAAGTGATTAATTTTAAATTTTATTCAAAAAATTGTATTTCAAATTAGGAACAATTCAAATAATCTTCAATTAATTTTATGTAATTTTAAATAATTTCTCGTAAATTTTGAGTTTTTAAAAAATTAGTTGGATATTATATTTTCTATACTTCAAATGAAAAATAAAAGTTTAAATTTGTTATTTCTAAATTTCACTATTTTTCCCTAAAAAATGAAAATTTTTTTTCACGAAGTTTATGAAACTTTTTTTATGAAATGAGGAAGGTCTATGAAACATTTGTCATACCTTTTTATGAAACTCTTCATCATATTTATGAAGTTTATTGACGACAAACTAATTATGAATAATTTATGACAAACGATTTCATCTATAATGAAACTTTTTTGCCTGGATGTACAGTCAGTGTTGCCAGGTATGTTGAGCATAAAATCGTCAAATTTTCCAATAAAAATCGTCAAAATCGTCATTATATTTTCAAAAATCGTCAAAAAATCGTCAAAACAAAAAATATTTGTTACAAGTGGGATAAAATGTAATTCACATTTCAAGTGCTCATGTACTATCGGTTTAATAAAATACGATTTTTTTACACTTTTCTGTAATTTAAACTTCGAACGATAGCACTTTACCACTTTAACTGTTAATAATTCTGTAAACACAACTTCAGTAGCACAATTTTTAAATCTTAAATTCTTTTACATAGTTTAGAAATTCTTGAACAATGCTATTTTCTTTAATTATTAAATTTCGACTTCCATTAACGAGTTAAAGTTTCAAATTGCATTACATGTGATGACATAGTTTAATACAATAAATTGTGAAATTTTTGATTATTTCATATTTTTCATTTTGTGTATTTTGTTTATTATTTATATTATTATTTATTTTTATTTAAATATTGTTTATTACTGCATGTTTTTCCATTTTCAAATATAAATTGTGAATATCTGAAGTTTCACTTTGGAACACTTTATTTATATTATTATTAGGCCTGTTTTTTAAGCACCGGATTTATTTTTGGATTTATAAATGAGAATATTCAAACTCGATGTTTGTTTCGCAAAAACTTGGATGTTTTTTTTTTTTAATTTAAAAAATATTTTATTTTTATCTCAATCTTACACTAATTAAACTTTATAAAAATATAAATATTAAAAAAGCAGGGTTGGCATTCAAACTTTTCATAATAACGATTGGCTATCGCAGTAACACTAATAGCGGAAAGGAAATTTAAAAAAGCGATTCCATTAAAGACATGTTTCTTCTTATATAAACGATTTCAGTTTTCTATTTAACCTGTTTGATTTTGAAATATCTTGAACTAGTTAAAGTCAAAATAACGCTAAAATACCGAAACGACGTTTTATAACGTTATTTTGTTGATGTTACAAAATTTAATGGGTAGAATTTTGAAATAAACTCTGTAAAGACACATGCCACTATTGGAATCTTAGCCTTAAAACGTTCATAACGGCATTAGTGTGGCCTTGGCATGCAACCGCCTTTGTAATGAAAAGGTAGTGTTTGCCAACCATGAAAAAAGTAAGCACATACTCAGGGAAATTTTGCTGTAAATATTTGTCGTTGTTTCAGTTGAAATACAGTATCTTTATTTTTAAGTGAAAACCTAGTCATTTGTAGAAGAAATTTAATTTTTGACTACAACTGTAGGTTATTTAAAAAACAAACCACATTAAATTACAGTATTACGATTTTACATTCATTTTATACAGTATTTTTTTTTTTTATTTAAAAAAATAAAACAAATTAAAGTTTGTTTATTTTTTACTGCAGCGACTGAAACACTCATTAATAATACAATTGTAGTTAATTTTTTGAACAGTAAAAAACAAATGACTATGTAAGTTGAATTTACTAAAATGTAAGTCGTTCTTTTTTCAAGTGAAATTTCATTTGTTTTTAGCTACATTTGCAGTATTCTTTACCGTGATTAAGTGCATAAAATAAATTAAAATAAATCTTACATGAATACATAAAATAAATTTTTTGCTAAACTTTCAATAAAAAATAGTTTTTAATTTTAACGAAATAATAAAAATTCAAAAATAGATCCGGTGATTTTTTAATAATAGCAAATAAACATGTTTTGCTGACATATTAAACGTTTGTCAAAAAATCGTCATTTTGGAAGCAAAAATCGTCAAATCGTCATTTAGTAATTTAGGTACTAAAAATCGTCAAAATGACGATAAATCGTCAAACCTGGCAACAGTGTATACAGTTCGTTTACGAAACGTATCCGCTCGAGTAATGAAGCCTTTATTTATATGTATGACACTTAACTTCCATACCAAGTTTGGTTTAAATTGAAGTGGGTACGCTCACATTTTTAACTTGAATTGATGTTTGTAACTTTAATTAATGTATAAAAATATTTATGAAACATTTCATAAAAGCTTATTTCAATTTATGAAATGTTTCATAATATTTATTAAGTATTTCATAGAAAGTTATGAAACTTCATCATCATATTTATGAAACATTTCATTAACATGAAGAAGTCTGTCATCAATTTGCTCTTTTGTGACACAACTTCATCATATTTATGAAGTGGTACATTGGACGAAGACAATGAAGTTTTTCTTCATATTTATGAAGTTTTTCATAAATATGATGAAACTTTTTTGCTGAGTGTAGCTCCATAGAATGTGTACAAATAGAACCAACATACAATATGTTGTCTCTGTTTTACATACTAAGCAAATTGTGACGTATTTGCGGAAAGAAGATTCTATTTTGAACAGAATATACTTTCCGCAAATCCGTCACCATTTGTTAAGTATGTAAAGAAATTTAGCATATGTATGTATGTATGTATGTATGTATGTAGGTATGTATGTATGTATGTATGTATGTATGTATGTATGTATGTATGTATGTATGTAGTATGTATGTATGTATGTATGTATGTATGTATGTATGTATGTATGTATGTATGTATGTATGTATGTATGTATGTATGTATGTATGTAGTATGTATGTATGTATGTATGTATGTATGTATGTATGTATGTAATGTATGTATGTATGTATGTATGTATGTATGTATGTATGTATGTATGTATGTATGTATGTATGTATGTATGTATGTATGTATGTATGTATGTATGTATGTATGTATGTATGTATGTATGTATGTATGTATGTATGTATGTATGTATGTATGTATGTATGTATGTATGTATGTATGTATGTATGTATATGTATGTATGTATGTATGTATGTATGTATGTATGTATGTATGTATGTATGTATGTATGTATATGTATGTATGTATGTATGTATGTATGTATGTATGTATGTATGTATGTATGTGTATGTATGATATGTATGTATGTATGTATGTATGTATGTATGTATGTATGTATGTATGTATGTATGTATGTATGTATGTGTATGTATGTATGTATGTATGTAGTATGTATGTATGTATGTATGTATGTATGTATGTATGTATGTATGTATGTATGTATGTATGTATGTATGTATGTATGTATGTATGTATGTATGTATGTATGTATGTATGTATGTATGTATGTATGTATGTATGTATGTATGTATGTATGTATGTATGTATGTATGTATGTATGTAGTATGTATGTATGTATGTATGTATGTATGTATGTATGTATGTATGTATGTATGTATGTATGTATGTATGTATGTATGTATGTATGTATGTATGTATGTATGTATGTATGTATGTATGTATGTATGTATGTATGTATGTATGTATATATACTCAAAGTAAAAACTTCATCATACCTATGAAATGTTTAATCAATTTTTGTCCAATGTAAAGTTTCATATTATTTATGAAACATTTCATAAAAAGCTAAATCAATTTCATCATATTTATGAAATGTTTCAGTCTATTATGAAGGATATTTTGTATTAGTAAATATTTCATTATTTTTGTGTGAAAAATATTCATAGAGACCATGATGTGGTCATTATAATTGTTGTTAGTTACGTACGGCGTTACAGCCCGTTTACGTAACGTATCCGATCGAGTAATGAAGCCTTAAGTTTGTGGTTGCTAGCTCATACGGTTGTGAAAGTAACGATAAAAAATAAAACAAAACTCGGAAATTTAACAGAAGTAACTTTAAAAAATAATAAGGTTATGACCACCAATTTTATAAATTTTAGGCACTCTGGTTTTAATGGCGTACTTTATTTTTCGATCTGTGGTACAGTTTTTCCACAAAATGACTACAATTTGGCGCGTGTAAATTAAGTTTTTTACATATAACGTTTTTAAAACGCACTCGGTAGGACTTATTTCTGTAGAAATGTAAAAACAACACCTGTATTAGGTTGTCCCGATACAATTACTCAGTTAATCGATACACACACTCAGGCAAAAAAGTTTCATTATATTGATGAAATTGTTTCATAAATCGTTTGTCACCAATTTTTCATAATATTTATAAAGATTTCATAAATATGATGAAGAGTTTCATAAAAACTTGTGACAAATGTATCACACACCTTCATCATTTCATAAAAAAGTTTCATAAACTTTGTGAAAAGAAATTTTTCTTTTTTAGGGAAAGTAATTAGAAAATTCAAAAATAAGAAATAAGGTTAAATAAACGAAAATAATTAGAAAGTAGTGAAATTTAGAAAAAGAAAATTAAATTTTTATTTTTCATTTGAAGTATAGAAAATATCATTTGCAATTAATTTTTACAAAAACTCAAAATCTACGAGAAATTATTTAAAATTCTGAAACATCAATTGAATATTATTTGAATTGTTCTTAATTTTAAATAGAATTTTTAGAATATAATTCAAAATTACGGAAATTTAATAGATGTTTTTTAAATAGAAAATTTTATATTTTATTTTAAATGGAAATTTTTGACTTGAATTGGTGTTCTTAACTTCAATGGATTTAAAAAAATTCTACAAATATACATATTTTTTAATTGCATTGCCAAAAAAAATCAGAACAAAATGTTAAACATTACAATATTTGCTCTTTGCTTCAGCAAATATAATACTAAAAACACAATCAACGTTAAAACAAAAGCGAAACAAATAAATTACCGGGCTTAAGAAAATAAACCCGGTAATTTAAAAATAATTTATCGAAAATAAATTTTGCATCATTGGTTGAACCAGTTATAGTGTTTGTATTCTAGAAATGTTGTATAGTTTTCTCACTCTAACCCAAAATATAAACCAGTTTTGAAGCAAAGGAAGAAAAAGTAAAAAATATTACTTGAGCCAGAGTACAAACTAAAATTTTTTTATATAAATAGAACATTTTTGGTCTTCAAAGTTTAGTAACGTCATGAGGCTTGTTAGGAAAATACCTAACCACGTGCTTGATTACTAAGAAGACAAGAATGGAGCAAAATTGATTATTAATAGGTTTTTTGTTAAAGTTCTGCCTATTATGGA
This sequence comes from Delia radicum, assembly GCA_021234595.1. Lineage (NCBI taxonomy): Eukaryota > Metazoa > Arthropoda > Insecta > Diptera > Anthomyiidae > Delia > Delia radicum. The sequence goes on from CM037853.1 coordinate 178,432,111, forward strand.
GGCTCTAACTTTTCTAAAACTGTACCGTTCCGGTCGTGCTGTTTGTAGTATTGTTTTTTTTGCAGTGTGAAAGTTTTTCACAGTGTATGAATTTTTACGGTGTAATAGAGGCCGATCGTTTAATACAACCCTGCATTAGAGTGTGGCCATATTTCTTGATGTCTAGTCAAATGGTCCGAAGTTGGCTGTAGCTCGTTTTGAGGCCATGTTAACGAAAGCTGACGAAAGTCAAATTCTTTCTCGAACAAGTTGCCAAGGAGGACGGATGCAAAAGGAGCGGCCATTACTGTCGGCCATTTTGGAATTAGATTTTATTTAACCACACAAATTGTAGTGTTGAGCGTAGCGGATTAAAGGTAATTTTTTTTCTTTTGAACATTTTAAGGGTGTAATGTTTTAAATAGAATATTTTGTTAGTTAGATTTTCACACCCCGGAAATAATTTACAAACTGGCACTGGCGAAATTTCGGACGGCCATCTTGGCACAGGGCCGATGAAATTTTTCCAGGACAATTGGTCGCCAATCTCTATTTGCCAATCTCCCAAGGAAAAAGAAAAGGGGAACCTTTTTACGGGAAAAAACGACGTTTTTTTTTTGAAAAAAACGAGTTTTTTTCGTTACCCGAGGCCAATCGTTACGATTTTTCTTATCGAAGAAAGATAAGGAACCTACAACACATTTCTGTATAAAATTGCCCACGATCATAATCTTGAACGTGGGATACAAGGAAATTATTTCACTATTAACAAACGTTTGCCGCAGAGAAAATACGACGGGTGGAGAAAGTCAAATTCCCTACGTTCAAATCTAACAATCTGCAAATTCTTTTGACTAAACCTCAGTCTTATCGTATGGCACTTGCAGCATCATCACCAACTTAAACCTGCAACGAAATCAGCAAAAACAACTTCTGCCAACTCCCCAACAACACCAGCAGCACCTGATTACCTTCGCAGCACAGGCTAAAATTACGCAGAAAACAACGAACATATTAAGGGTAGTTTTTGGCAACAATTCAGCAACCAACAAAAATACACCTTAACAGCATCTGATTGGATGTGAAGCAGCAGCAAATTCCAGGCCCAATTGGACAACTAGGTGGTGGTTTGTATGTCAACATCGGCAAAAACTCCATGTCAACATAAAAACAATTTTATCTACGAGGAAAACAGCTGTGGATACACACAACTAATAAGGGCTACGATTGTCGACCAAGCAACGATAGACGTAAACGATAGACCCCAAATGAAAGATAAGTACTTGTTGAACCAATATTGTCAATTTAAAGTATTTTATTAAGCAATTGTTAATATTTACGGTGCTCGCGATAAATTTTAGAACAAATTCAAATTCTTTCAAGATTTTGAAAGAATAACATCGTGTATTATGGTGGTACGCCGTCGTGCTACTTATTGGCTTAACGTTACGTTTTTGATACTCAGTACGTATCAAAATTTCAAAACCATTTTAAATTGATATTGTGATGAGTATTTTTTTTTGTTGAAAGTAAATAAATTTACATGCTTTTACGTTAAGATAGCACCAACATTTTAGGAAATGTCAAATCCCAAATTAAATATGTCAAACAATTTAGTTTATCCAATGCCCAAATGAATTATAACTTTATATTGATTATTACAAATAACTTATCTTAACCAAAACTCAATTGAAATTCGAAGTCAGGGATAATTATGATTAATAATAATCGTTGACCGGATAATTTAGATAGATTTTGGCGAATCCTTGCATTTTCTTTGGAAGTTGTTTTTGGGAAAATCATAAATTTAATTTTATTGTCATAACCCAACTAACAGTTTTCAGATGTTAGCTTGATTCGGTGCTAAATATTGAAGCAACGTAAATAAATATTTTTTTTTAACTTTTTCAATTGTTTTAAAATTTACACAAGGAGAAAAGATTTTTGGAATTTAAATTGTAAACTATTTTAAGTAATCGAATTACCAATGGAATTACTTCGTCTCTATATAAGTAAATGTACATAATCCATAACTTCACTTTCAAATTTATCAATAATTTTGTGTGAATCGAAATTTTAGTTTGAACTATTTTTAAACTTTAGCTCTAAAAGCTTTTGACCCCCAAACGATAGCGCTATAGTAGGAAGGGTTTTTTTTTCTAATTCAATTTGAGAACACATTATGTTCGAACGATTTCGGATTAAGATTTCGACAATTTATTTAATGTTTTTTTGTAATTATTTGACCTCTCATTACGAAAGTCGGTTTTAAGCAGCCTAATTAGTGACTAAGTTACTTGGCTATTTATTAATTAGCACTAGTACAATTAACGTTAAGTTATCATTTATTGAATTGCCCTATGGAAAATAAAATTGTACTCATTTTTGAATTTATACTCTTGAAATAATTGTCTTTTTTAGAAGATGGCTGGATAAACGAAGAAGAAGGTAGGTATTGGTTCGTGAAAAAATGTTAGGGGTAACCAATAATTTTTGTGCTTTTGCGTTACCATGGATCAAGTTCATTTTGGAACTGAGGGAGGGTAGCCAGTAGATACACAACACCTCTATCTACTTAATGTGATTTACAGTGTGATCCTTTTCGTTCGTGGCCCTTGAATTTTTTAATATCGTGGTTGATGTACACTGGTACAATATAACTTCGTACCCCTGCTACTTTATACTTGCAACGAACACCCGCCCAAGCCCGACGAGCCTTAGCCGCGCAACCGAGTCAGATACCAGTGTGGCAAGTATAAGTAGTGGCAACTCTCTTCTGAGGGTTGAAACGCGACAGTTTTTGGCGCCCAGACGTGGGGCACGAACGGGAAAACGATTTATTACGAATTTTTTTTTTTGAAAAAATTTAAATTCAAACTTAAAAAAAAAAAAAAAAAAAAAAAAAAAAAAAAAGAAACTGAGAGCAACTTTAATGTCGGTGAAGTACAGTGATTTTTTTGGGGATGGATAAAGTACAACAAATTCGGGTTTTTTAATTTTGTGAGTCCCGGTCATACACATAGTAAGGGGTCCGGTTGCAACGATATTAACAAAACCGCCGAGTTTAACGTTCTATGTAAGTCTTAGAGATCGGATTAAGAGATACTCTAATTGCGACGTAGAAACGGAAGACGCGCTGTTGATGCGACGCCAGTGTAAGATCACTTAAGTATAGATTATACGTTTTAGTAGCGACACTGGATTTAGTCGTGGTTGGACGACATTAGAATTACTTTTACGAAACCGTCAGAAAGTAGCACTTTATTTCACGCTGTAATTTTTACATTTTTTTAACTTTTATTTACGAACCAATACCTTCTTCACATATGAATATAGCCACAACAAATTTTTGAGAACTACAAATATTGAGACATTTTCTGCATCAACTTAAAATCTGTGGAACATTTTTTTTTTTTAATTTTGTTCTTTTAGAAAACTAAATTTTTTTTTTTTGAATTTTATGAGCTCAGTATAGCTTCGATATTATTCGAAAACATACAACCAATGATCATAATAAAATTTTTTTACAGATTCGTTAAACTATTATAACGGTTTCACCTTTTTTTCCGTAAACCAATCTTATTGTTAGATTCTACTCGAGTCTAATAGTAAAATATTGGTATAGTACTATCAAGGTTCATTTACTTGATATTGTTTGATACATAGTTTGGTTGATCAAACTTGTAATTATTTGCTTTTTACTTTTTCCTTTTTTCGAATTGTTTCGGTCGCTTTTCGGGATTGTATTTTTCCGGTTTGGTATATGTGGTTAATTTAGCAGGCGATAGATACATTTAATTTTATTTTATAGATTCAGATTTGAGCAGTTGGTACGTGTTTTGCTGGGTGGGTACTTTGATTGATTTTTTTTTTCCTCTCGTGTGATTATCCGTAATAGTTGCAGAATGCCTCCAACGCTACCTAGGGGTACAAACCCAGAAGGCAGTGACACGGGAGCCATGCCGAAAACGGCTAACATGAATGAAACGATGATAGAATTTCCGGAGGAAGAAGAGTTGGGTGCTAGTGGAGGTAGTCTGTCGGGGCACAGCACTATAGTAACCCCGACATTTAGTAGCATGAGTGCTATTGGAGTTGTGGATGCATTTCGCAAAGGCAATGTTCCATTAAAACCACCAGCTCAAAACAATCAGCAGGCTAATGTTGCCAGGGCGGTGACTCATGATGATTTGAAAAACTTTGAAGACCGAATAATGGACTTGATGCCAAGGATAATTCATCGAAGCCTCGGTGGGAACTCGCAACGTCCATCCAACGTCTCTCAGCAGCAAGACTGGACTTTTCCAGATTTTTCGCATCCACCACCACCAATTCAGACACAACAGCCATCTTTTCATGCAACTGGCAACCGCAATTCGGTACTTTTGCCACCAGCAGCGTCGAATAATCGTGTGCGCTCAACGCCCGGACTTCGCGTCGATAAATGGGGGATTACTTTTGATGGAACGAACAAAACCACAAGTATAGAAGATTTCGTTTTCAGGGTGGAGACCCTGCAGGCAGGCTTTGGTTGTAGTTGGGAGGAAATAGCTAGTTCTTTTCACCTTTTATTGCGAGGTCCTGCGTTTGATTGGTTCTGGGATCACCGTCGATTGAATGGTGTATCGAAATGGAAAGAGTTTAAACAGGTTTTGATAGAAAAGTTTCATCGATATGAAACCGATTTCGATATTCAGAGAAAATTACTCGACAGACGACAACAGGGTCAAGAGTCGTTCGATGACTTTTATAATTCGGTTATAAAGCTTCGGAACCAAATGAGAAGCCCCATAGGTGAGCGAGATCTCGTCAGCATCATGAAGGGCAATTTGAAGGCACCTATGGCGCAGCTATTATTTTCTAGTCAGCTAAACGGTTTGTCGCAATTCGCAAAAGAGTGCCGAAGGGCGGAGAACCTTTTGAACAACCAGAGGCAGTTCAACGCTAGATATCCGGTAAGGCAAGTTAGCGAGATAGAGCACGTCGAACCAATTAGGGAAGACATCCTTGAAATTGATGCCATTACGGCCGTTAGAAAACTTGCTTGCTGGAATTGTAAAGGGGATGGCCATACATTCATGGATTGCCCGGATGAAAGAATCCGACTTTTTTGCTATAGGTGTGGAAGAGAAAATACGGTGACGCCAAGATGCCCGACATGCCAGGGAAACCGGGCGGTGAACGTGTCTCGTACGGGGATGGAGACTCGTTCAGTAGACCATTATCCCAAGACAAGCCCGCAGCAATAAAAATTTCAGAGGAGACACATCACCCTGCTACAACAACAAAACCTGCTACAACAACAAAACCTGCTACAACAACACCTGCTGCTACAACAACAAAACCTGCTACAACAACAAAACCTGCTACAACAACACCTGCTGCTACAACAACAAAACCTGCTACAACAACAAAACCTGCTACAACAACAAAACCTGCTACAACAACAAAACCTGCTACAACAATAACAACACCGGAACTATCGATAAGTACTGCGGCAGTAACAACACTTTCAGCACCTAATGTAACAATTTTGAAAAAGATTTCGTCAGGTCAGTCAGATGTGCCTTTAGTATCAACGCGTCCTTTGAAGCCATTGCATGTGCGGATGAAAGAGTACCAAGAAGCGCGCGAGCGAATCTTTGGACCGTCAGACAAAATTTTAAAGACTCGTCAGAGATATAATGACAGAAAGCGGATTCGTTTTGAAATTGCATCGTCCAGTATTTACGAGGGTTCAGATTCGAGAATATACACTACAATAGAAGTAAACGGTCATACAATAGAAGGGTTATTGGATAGTGGATCTCAAGTGACATGCCTTGGTAAAGACTGCCTTGATTTCGTTGAAAAGGCTAAGCTGACCATTTATCCGTACAGGTCACAAATAGGAGTAGCGGATGGTCACTTAAACCACATAATTGGTCGTGTTAGGTCGGTAATCTATTGGAATAAAACTTCGAGATTGGTCGATTTCTATCTGGTGCCTACCCTTAAATTGAATCTTTACTTGGGCTACGATTTTATGAAAATGTTTGGTTTGATTAAAATAAATATTAACAGTTTGGCGATTCACGGAGAGACGCTAGAGGATAACGTGGATGAAACGTTTCCTCGAATGCATTCATTGGATAGTGGGCGGCAGAAAATTCTTGAGGATGCTATAGATTTGTTTCCATGTTTCACTCGAAGGGGTCTAGGTAAGACTTTGCTGGAAACTCACTCCATTGATACTAGTGATGCGGTTCCGGTTAAGGAAAAACACTACCCAGTCTCACCTGCAGTGCAAAAGCTCATGTATGGGGAACTGGATAGGATGCTTTCACTAGGAGTCATTGAGCCTAGCGAGAGTCCATGGAACAATAGAGTTACATTCGTCCAAAAGGGGGAAAAGGTCAGGATATGCTTGGATGCGCGTCGGCTCAATGAACTTACGGTGAAAGACGCCTATCCACTTCCCCATATTGAAGGGCTTTTAAGTAGGTTGGGTGATACGCATTACATTTCCAGCATAGATCTTAAGGACGCGTTCTGGCAGATACCACTGGCAGAACAAAGTCGTGAAAAGACTGCCTTTACTGTGCCTGGAAGACCTTTGTATCATTTCACGGTCATGCCTTTTGGGTTGTGCAATGCAGCCCAAAGGTTATGCCGTTTAATGGATAAGGTCATTCCAGCACGGTTAAGGGAAAGGGTTTTCGTCTACTTGGATGATCTGCTGGTGGTATCGCCAGAATTTACGGAACACGTTCGTTTGTTGGAAGAGGTAGCTTCTTGCCTTGATAGAGCTGGTCTCACCATAAATGTAGGTAAATCAAAGTTTTGTTGTAGAGAGCTTAAATATCTCGGATATATCGTGGGAGATGGTCTTTTAAAACCAGATCCCGAGAAAATACAGGCCATCGTAAATTTTTCCTATCCGGTTACACCGAAACAAGTCCGAAGTTTTATGGGCACCACAGGATGGTACCGGAGATTTATTCTCGATTATGCGACCATAACAGCACCCATATGCGAAACCCTAAAAAAGGGAAAGAAATTTTTATTTACAGAGGAAGCTAAAGCGGCTTTTGATAAGTTGAAGACGTGTCTTACAGACAGTCCGGTGTTGAACACATCCGGATTTCAATCGGAAATTTTTCATTCAGTGTGACGCGTCGGATGTAGGACTGGGCGCGGTCTTATTTCAAGAGGATGAAAGCGGGGGCGAGCACCCGATTGCTTACTTTTCGAAGAAGCTTACACCAGCTCAGAGGAATTATTCGGTAACGGAACGCGAGTGCCTTGCGGTGGTATCCGAGGTTAAACGTTTTCGGCCGTACGTTGAGCTGATGAATTTCGTGGTAATCACCGACCACTCGAGTCTGAAGTGGCTTATGTCACAGCGTGACCTAAGCGGACGTTTAGCTCGGTGGAGTCTACAACTACAGGCATTTTCTTTTGAAATACAACACCGCAAGGGCTCGCAAAATATTGTTCCGGATACCCTATCGAGATATTCCCTCGATGAAATTGAATTAGTTCCCGAACAAAGTGTAGATCTTTCGGCTCCCGAGTTTCAGTCCGAGGACTATAAAAACCTAATTGAAACGGTCAATGATGAAAAAGATAGGCTGCCTGATATAAAAGTGATAGACAATTTCGTATATAAGAGGACGGTTGTATATGATGGCAACGTTGCTCGAGAAGACCATTCATGGAAATTATGGGTTCCTCCAGGGCTCACCCACAAAATTATCTCTTCGGCTCATGAGCCTCCGAATGTTTCCCATGGTGGCATTGCCAAGACCATCCGCCGTATTAGGGAATATTTTTATTGGCCACACATGAATGTCGAAATACGCGAGTATATAAATCGAATGCGAAACCTGCAAAGAATGCAAACCGGCAAACACTGTTTTGAAACCCCCAATGGGATGTGAACCCGATATCGGGAGACCCTTTCAACGGGTATATATAGACTTTTTAGGACCGTACGTTAGATCAAAACGGGGGAAACTGCTTTATTTTCATTGTACTTGATTATTTTTCTAAATATGTATTTTTAAAAGCCATGTCCAAGGCAAATTCGAAGAATGTGATCGACTTCCTGATACGCGAGGTATTTTATAAATTCGGCGTGCCGGAATCTCTAGTATCAGATAATGGCCAACAGTTTGTTAGCAAGGATTTTGCTGCAGTCATGGAAAGTTTCGGGATACACCATATACGAACCGCAAACTACGCTCCTCAGGCGAACGCGTCCGAGCGGGTAAACCAATCGGATTTTGGCGGCCATACGATCGTACCTGGATAGCAACCAGCGGGAGTGGGACCTACACCTGTGTGAGATCGAATGCGCTCTCAGGTCAGCCGTACACAGTGCTACAGGTGTTACGCCGTACTTCGTTTTATTCGGTACGAACATGATAACGCATGCTTCGGCATACAAGCTAGCGCGAAAACTGGACTTAGTAGAAGACTCCGAAAACCGAATAGAAAGCCGGAGTGAATTTTTGGAATTGGTAAGAGATAATGTACGTCAAAACTTACACCGCAGCCACGAAAATAATGCTAAAAGATACAATGTAAGGTGTAGAGATACAAAATTTCGGATCGGGCAGGAGGTTTTTCGCCGTAACTTTCAGTTGTCAGATTTTTCGAAACAGATATCGGCTAAATTGTGTAGGCGATTTATCAAATGCCGAATAGTTAAACCCGTAGGGAGTAACCTTTACGAAGTAGAAAATTTACAGGGGAAATCGCAAGGTGTATTTCACGCTAAGGACTTAAAGGCCTAGGGTAGAATTCGAGTCAGAGTTGCAAAACGTCAAGTTTTTTTAATTTTTTGTTAGATGAGAAAGCGGTTTAAACTTTCGCTTTATCATATTAGCAAATTGTATTTGCTAATATGATAAATTCATAAAACCGACGAAACAGGGTGTGTACCGTTCCGGTCGTGCTGTTTGTAGTATTGTTTTTTTGCAGTGTGAAAGTTTTTCACAGTGTATGAATTTTTACGGTGTAATAGAGGCCGATCGTTTAATACAACCCTGCATTAGAGTGTGGCCATATTTCTTGATGTCTAGTCAAATGGTCCGAAGTTGGCTGTAGCTCGTTTTGAGGCCATGTTAACGAAAGCTGACGAAAGTCAAATTCTTTCTCGAACAAGTTGCCAAGGAGGACGGATGCAAAAGGAGCGGCCATTACTGTCGGCCATTTTGGAATTAGATTTTATTTAACCACACAAATTGTAGTGTTGAGCGTAGCGGATTAAAGGTAATTTTTTTTCTTTTGAACATTTTAAGGGTGTAATGTTTTAAATAGAATATTTTGTTAGTTAGATTTTCACACCCCGGAAATAATTTACAAACTGGCACTGGCGAAATTTCGGACGGCCATCTTGGCACAGGGCCGATGAAATTTTTCCAGGACAATTGGTCGCCAATCTCTATTTGCCAATCTCCCAAGGAAAAAGAAAAGGGGAACCTTTTTACGGGAAAAACGACGTTTTTTTTTTGAAAAAAACGAGTTTTTTTCGTTACCCGAGGCCAATCGTTACGATTTTTCTTATCGAAGAAAGATAAGGAACCTACAACACATTTCTGTATAAAATTGCCCACGATCATAATCTTGAACGTGGGATACAAGGAAATTATTTCACTATTAACAAACGTTTGCCGCAGAGAAAATACGACGGGTGGAGAAAGTCAAATTCCCTACGTTCAAATCTAACAATCTGCAAATTCTTTTGACTAAACCTCAGTCTTATCGTATGGCACTTGCAGCATCATCACCAACTTAAACCTGCAACGAAATCAGCAAAAACAACTTCTGCCAACTCCCCAACAACACCAGCAGCACCTGATTACCTTCGCAGCACAGGCTAAAATTACGCAGAAAACAACGAACATATTAAGGGTAGTTTTTGGCAACAATTCAGCAACCAACAAAAATACACCTTAACAGCATCTGATTGGATGTGAAGCAGCAGCAAATTCCAGGCCCAATTGGACAACTAGGTGGTGGTTTGTATGTCAACATCGGCAAAAACTCCATGTCAACATAAAAACAATTTTATCTACGAGGAAAACAGCTGTGGATACACACAACTAATAAGGGCTACGATTGTCGACCAAGCAACGATAGACGTAAACGATAGACCCCAAATGAAAGATAAGTACTTGTTGAACCAATATTGTCAATTTAAAGTATTTTATTAAGCAATTGTTAATATTTACGGTGCTCGCGATAAATTTTAGAACAAATTCAAATTCTTTCAAGATTTTGAAAGAATAACATCGTGTATTATGGTGGTACGCCGTCGTGCTACTTATTGGCTTAACGTTACGTTTTGATACTCAGTACGTATCAAAATTTCAAAACCATTTTAAATTGATATTGTGATGAGTATTTTTTTTTGTTGAAAGTAAATAAATTTACATGCTTTTACGTTAAGATAGCACCAAAATTTTAGGAAATGTCAAATCCCAAATTAAATATGTCAAACAATTTAGTTTATCCAATGCCCAAATGAATTATAACTTTATATTGATTATTACAAATAACTTATCTTAACCAAAACTCAATTGAAATTCGAAGTCAGGGATAATTATGATTAATAATAATCGTTGACCGGATAATTTAGATAGATTTTGGCGAATCCTTGCATTTTCTTTGGAAGTTGTTTTTGGGAAAATCATAAATTTAATTTTATTGTCATAACCCAACTAACAGTTTTCAGATGTTAGCTTGATTCGGTGCTAAATATTGAAGCAACGTAAATAAATATTTTTTTTTAACTTTTTCAATTGTTTTAAAATTTACACAAGGAGAAAAGATTTTTGGAATTTAAATTGTAAACTATTTTAAGTAATCGAATTACCAATGGAATTACTTCGTCTCTATATAAGTAAATGTACATAATCCATAACTTCACTTTCAAATTTATCAATAATTTTGTGTGAATCGAAATTTTAGTTTGAACTATTTTTAAACTTTAGCTCTAAAAGCTTTTGACCCCCAAACGATAGCGCTATAGTAGGAAGGGTTTTTTTTCTAATTCAATTTGAGAACACATTATGTTCGAACGATTTCGGATTAAGATTTCGACAATTTATTTAATGTTTTTTTGTAATTATTTGACCTCTCATTACGAAAGTCGGTTTTAAGCAGCCTAATTAGTGACTAAGTTACTTGGCTATTTATTAATTAGCACTAGTACAATTAACGTTAAGTTATCATTTATTGAATTGCCCTATGGAAAATAAAATTGTACTCATTTTTGAATTTATACTCTTGAAATAATTGTCTTTTTTAGAAGATGGCTGGATAAACGAAGAAGAAGGTAGGTATTGGTTCGTGAAAAAATGTTAGGGGTAACCAATAATTTTTGTGCTTTTGCGTTACCATGGATCAAGTTCATTTTGGAACTGAGGGAGGGTAGCCAGTAGATACACAACACCTCTATCTACTTAATGTGATTTACAGTGTGATCCTTTTCGTTCGTGGCCCTTGAATTTTTTAATATCGTGGTTGATGTACACTGGTACAATATAACTTCGTACCCCTGCTACTTTATACTTGCAACGAACACCCGCCCAAGCCCGACGAGCCTTAGCCGCGCAACCGAGTCAGATACCAGTGTGGCAAGTATAAGTAGTGGCAACTCTCTTCTGAGGGTTGAAACGCGACAAAACTTCGGGTTCTGATGAGATCTTTAGCCAGATCGAAATACTAGTATCAACCTAGCTAATATGTTTAATTTGCTTTATTTTTGTAAATATACGGAGGTTGAAAGCTCGTTATAAATTGAAAAAGAACGTTTTAGTTTTTATAAAACGGAGAAGTTGTATGCGAGTGATTTCCACGTGAAATAAAAATGAATTTATATATTGCTAGTGTACAAGCTGTACGAATTTTTTTGTCACTAAAGCAAAAACAGTTTTGGTCGTGCCATCTGGTTTGTAAATTTTAAATAAATTTGAATAAACAACAACCTCGTTTTTAAAGAAGGAATTGCAGAAATGTTTTAAGAATACATCAGTGTGTATCGGAAATATATAAATAAAGGTAACAAAACGAAAAAAACGTTATAATTTTTAATCCGATTGAACTTAAGTCGTGATTTAATCTCTTTTTAGAAAAAACAATAAATTTTAAACAAAAAACTCATCAAATCCTTTAAACAAACGTATAATATAATTATAATAACATTGCACTGCTTTTTTTTTATTGTTAATATTTATAATGATTTCGAATTCGAATAATCTTGCGTCATAATTTATGATTAAAAAAGAAACTTTTTCAGCCTTACTATGTTTTATATAAAAATTATATTTTTGTAAAAATCGAGTTTTTTTAAAACAAAAGCGGTAATCACTCTTGATAGAAAAGTAAAGAAGAATCGAAGAAAACGAGAAAAGAAGAAAACTTTTGACAGATACAACAACAAAATGTATGGGATTTGTTTTTTCTCGTTTTCTTCGATTCTCCTTTTCTTGATAGGAAATTTCTTTGACTCAAACCTTGAGTAAGTTGTAGTAGAAAACAAGAAAAACTTTTTTTGACAGAAGAACAACTGATTTTAAGCGTCACAAGATAATAAAAAAGAAAATAAGAGAAAAATCAAACAAAAAATGGACAGATGAGGAGACACAAAATCTATAAATTTAATTATTTTAATTTTTTCTGATGTTTTTGGCATTTTGCTTATTTAACTTTTAATTACATTTGGTGAAAAACGTGTTCAGCCTAGAACAAATGTAAACAAAGATCAGCTGACAGTGTTGAAAACAAACTTGCTAAAAAAGACGCTCACTCTTTAATGAAAAGAAATCGATAATGTTTCCTCCAAGAAAAAGTTTTCTATCAAGAGTGATTACCGCTAAAGTTTTGCCTTAGTATACAAAATATTTAAAATCAAAGGCTTAATTCTTGTAATGAATAATGAAAATAGTTTTGTTATATAAAGTGTCTAATAAAGTTAATTAATCTTCATTAAAAATTAAAATTAAATTCATTAAAAATCCACCTCCTTCATCTAAAATTGAAAACGTTTCTTAATATTTATGAAACATTCCTTATTATGTAGCAGCTTTATGCTATTTAGGAAATGTTTCATGATATTTACTTCATTAAAAGTTATGAAACTTCATCATTATATTTATGAAATATTTCATAATTATAAAGGAGCCTGTCATTAATTTGTTCTTTTATGACACAACTTCATCAAGTCTATGATGTGTTACATTGAACGAAAATCAATGAAGTTTTTCTTCATGTTTATGAAGGTTTTCATAGACTTTTAAATTATTTTTAACTCACACCTTATGTACAGGGCAGCTCTTTCATGCAAATACATGCAAATTCGTTTTGACGAAAATTTTTTCTTTCTTATTTTGCGTTCAACTAAGAGTAAGAATTTCAAAATCTTAACATAGCACTTAATTAAAATAAGAAACTTCAAATTGCCATCAGATATTTATATTGTATTTTATTTAAAACCATCGCTATAGAGTTCTTAATTAAATTTTAAAGAATCGAAATTTTTGTTCGCATATTGTCTATTTTTTGTGCATGAAAGTCGTTGCCCTGGTCATGCAAAACCAATGTTTTACTCAAAAAAAAGTCGAAAAATTTCGAACTAACTTTGTGATATACAATGTTGGTCCACACATAGATTCGCTGGGAATTAGTGAAAAATTGTTCTCCTTTTTGAAGGCAAGCTTCATATAAAAAATATTGCTGGTATACTCAAGGAACTTCTGCTGCAAATATTTGTAGTTGTTTGAGTTGTAATATAGTATCTTTATTTTTAAGTAAAAAAACAGTCATTAGTAGAAGAAATTTAATTTTGACTAAATTTGCAGTTCATTTAAAAAACGAACCACTGTACATAATTAGGATATTAAAATCCCATTCTGAATTTTTTATATGTTTTTGAGTACAATTGATTAATCTACAAACAAAATTTAAGAAACGAGTTATTCGATTTTAAAATCGGACTGCGCTTTCAATTAAAGGGTCCGCCAAATAACTTTTTTTTTTTTTTGAACTCCTGAACCAATTGGACTTTGTATGGCGTCATACCAAGGTCTTTATGCAAAATTCGTCTCAATGATGTCTCCGAAATGTTCAATTGTTGAGAACGACGGTTAATTGATGTTGATGGCGCTTCACGCACACTTTCTGCCACAGCAGCAATATTCTCGGGTGTACGCACTGTTTTTGGCTTTTCACGCTTTGGTGAGGATGACAGTTTCTTTCACTTTTTTCACAAGATAACGAACATACGGAAGGATAAAACTAATTCAGCGGAAGGATAAAACTAATTGTCTGTCAAATCAGGCATGAGCTAAGTGTTACCATTCACGAAATAAGCATTAGTTGAAAAAAAAAAGTTTGATGGCGGCCCCCTTTATTACGACCACTTGAACAGTATGTCTTTTTATAAATTTTCAAAAATGTACCAACTTTAAGCAGCGATAAAACGCCAACGAGAACGAATTTACAAAAATAAACTAATTGTTTTGTCATGCTAATTAGGAGGTTACATATACAGTGGAGCATGGTTATAATGAACTCGTAGGGACCGGGAAATTTTGTTCGTTATAAGCGAAGTTCGCTATAAGCGTGATAAACATTTGAAAAAAAATAATAAAATTACAGGTTTTTTGTCTTAAATTCTCCTAATTTTTAAATTTTTATTTGTAATATTGAAACAATTCTTTCATCTTAGTATCTTTCATACAGATTTAGATTTCTTTAACATGTCGTAAGAGCATTCAAAAAATTAGTTCGTTATAAAGAAAGTTCGTTTTAATCGGTGTTCGTTTTAACCTCACTCCACTGTTTGATGCAAATCAGAAGGGAAGAAGTTGAAAAAGTCATATTTTCGTCAATATGCCTTCTGAAAAGACTCTGTAAAAAAAAAAAAAATAAAACGAAACGTAAAATTTTTCAACTCAATCTCTCAAATTTGTGAGTGTACTAATAAGAATATTTAACATGTATTTAATATTTAACACTAAAAAATATTTTGTTTGATTTTTTTTCGAAAATTTCTATTTAGCTGGACACTGGACAAGCATAAAAAATCAGGACAATCCAGCCGAATCCAGTCAGTCTGGCAACCGTACTTCCTTCAATTCCATGTTTAGTTAAAATTGCAGGGGGTAGAGGTCGAAAATTGGATATTTTTTGAGGCTTTATATGAAATGAGTCTTATATTCAAAACTGCTTTAGATTTGCAAGAAAATTTTAGTTTTCGTTTATTTCAATTTTGAAAATTGAATGAAAATAAAAATTGCATGATCGACTGCACTCCCAAATTGTCAATCGATTGAATTCTTAAAGGTTCCTAATGATTGAATTCCCAATGATGGAATGCCCATTTATTGAATTCCCATTTCTACTAGTAAATTCGAATGAATGAATTCCCTGACATTGATTAATAAAGATTTCATTCTATTTAAATCGAAATCGGATTTGATTTTTAGGGAATTCAATTAAAATAAAATTCAATCTTCGAAGCTCTGCTGTCATTGACCAAGCCAGCGTTTGATATAGTTGAGTAGAGTTTAGGGTGGTCACAAAATATCAAGTTTTTATTTTAAAACGGGCACCTCCCTAAAAAGTGCCAATAGGCTAGAAAGTGTGATTGGCTAAGTTTCAGATCAATCAGATAGTACTAACACGTGCCTCATAGCGGTTAAATTTAGGAAAAATAACCTAATCCTAGTTTTTCGTCCTTAAAACCGAAACCATTTGTTGTATTAATCCGATTTGTGTCTTATTATATAAGAAATTTTATTCTTATAAATTTTGATATTATTATTGTTATTATTGCTAAAACTAATAGATTTATTAGTATTGAGCATTTATCAGGCCAGGTCGTACTGGCCACATTATGAACTAAGTCTAAATCTTTTTTACAGTTTTTGCAAAAAATTTTTAATGTCGTAATAGTTTTTATTCTAAATGAAAAATTAGTTGATATATAGATAAAATTGTCTTTTAAAAAAGGTATAAAAATCCAAAATCGGTTAAGAACTATCCAGTAATAAAAAAGGCCCCAGACCACTAATGTGCTAAATACCACTTGTCCACGAAACTCGAGCACACTTCTTGAACATTTTTGAAACTGATTTTGTTTTTATTGAATATACACAGAAAATTGTTTTTGTTAAATAAACACAGAAAAAATGATCAACCTAAAATATCTAATTAAAGATTTGATTTGGATTTAATTTGTTTCTAAACAAATATTTAATTGAATCAATTAATATTTTAATTGACTTTTAAATATATAAATGCATATTTTATTTTAGACGCGATTATCATATTATTTTTTTATACACTTTGTGCATAAATAAAAAATCTTCAGTATGAAATACCAAATACATTTGAAGTTAACAAACAAAACAAGCACACATACAAACAGACTCAGCATTGCAAAACAACACACATTCCAACGTATAGATCACATACTTTTTTTGTGAGTATCATATTTTTTTTTTGTAGAAGTTATTTATAACTTTTTTTTCCTTCTTAATTTTAATAAAAGGTTTTAATTGATAGTATCATTGTTGTGATAGGTACAAAATCAATTAAAATATTAATTGATTTAATAAATTTTTCAATTGAAATCCGTTTTTAGTTTTTTTCTGTGTACCCATAAATTGTGTTATATGGAATATGTTTTTTTATGATGTCGTTAACCTTCATGGGATATACTTCAAATCACAAATTTAAAATTTTAAAAAAAGGCTTCTTTCTACAAAATCGAAAAAAACTGAGAAAATATAAAAATTTGATAATGCAATAAAAGTTTATAGTTTTCTTTAAATATGTTCATTAGGATATTGGTAATTGAAAAAAAATCATTATATGCATAAACTGTTCATCTGGGCAATATAGTCGCGATATTTGTTAACAAACACCAATTTTTTTAATCAGCCTTTATTTCCGAAAAAATGGGTGTTTAGTTTATCTCCTAAACTAGCAAAGCTAGAATCTTCAAATTTGAAGGGTAGCTTCATCTAATGACCAATGAAATAAAACAAATCTATTTTGTTTATTCGGATGTTTAAGTTATAAAACTGGGTTGAGAAATTTAAAAAGACTTGATTTTCTGATCCATTGTTTAAGGGTTAGGAGAGGGAGGGGGGCATATATGTAAATATTTTTCTTTTTAATTTAGTGCCCCTTAACAAGAATCTGAAGTCAAAAAAGAAATGTATCCACAAACGAAAAGTCGAAAGTGAAAGGGTTAAATAAATCTTAGAGACTAAAAATAAAAAAAATAATTCCCCTGTCACTGGAGTAGGGCGTCGACTTGATTTTTGCGGATTTCGAGAAAATTATGTTTTTGCTTAATAGCATAGATAATTTGTTGTCATAAAATATTTAAAATATAAAATTACACACAGAGAAATAAAGTCCCAAACGCATTGAAAAGTGTATTTTAATGGTAACAACCTACAAATTTAGTTAGTACAACAATATTTATATTAGATTTCTGAATATGTTGGGAGTTGCAACTAAAATTCTGTTGAATTAACCGAACTTTGTTGAGAAAACTAATGTTAAGTTTTGCCAACCGACTGAAATTCGTAATAACCGAATTTGAGTCGTAGTAACCAAATTTCAGTTGCAAATAGCTAAATTTTTCTCTATGTGTAGCTAACTGAAGGTTGATACAAAAATATTTTGAACATCATTAACCCATGTTTACTTGCGGCCTAAAATGACCCCAGACTTATTTATTTTATTTCACAAAAAATGAATAAGCTTTGCTTTCTACTATTGAATTTCAAGAAACTTGATTTCAAGTATTATGACACCAAATTGAACAACGTTAACGCGTGCAGTGCCGCATTGAGATTAAAGAAGATACTGCGTGGTTTTAAATATATTTGAAAAAAAATAAAATATTAAAATTCTTTTTTTACAAACCTGTCTAAACCATTCTCTTAATCTATTAAAAAATATTCTGAACTAAATTAACCTTTACATGGCATTGGGTCACCTTTTGATCTAAAACTTAGTCAATTACATATTCTAGCCTATTGACACATTTTACGGGCGTGCCCCGAAAGATAAAACCAACAAACATTTTCTCATATAACCTTATAGCGACCCTAATGCAGACAAAGTGTCGTGAAGTAGAATTACACTACTCCACAGCCAAAAAAACCTCCATTTGCTACACATCCTTTTCAATAAACCATTGTACGCTGAATTCAAATCCGGCAACAACATTTTTTTCTTATTAACAGGTTTTAAAATATCGCTGTTTTTATATTTACAACATTCACCCTATTTTTTCGTATACTTTGCTTAATTTTTTCGCGAAATCAAGAAATGTATAATTTCATATATATATGCCTATATATGATCCGAAAAATGTCATACATAACCTAATCTCATGTGATCCTATGGGATCACATCTAATGTAATTTGATCCGAAAAATGGATATATCTAATTTTATCAAGTTATATATAATTTGATACATTTCAAATAATAATGAACATTTAATTATAAATCAATGGATTTTAAAATTAGATGTGATATTTATTTTACTAATATGTGATGCCGTATACAATTATATTTAAAAGTAATCGATTTTTTTCTGGTTTTTACCATATATGTTTAAGGCTAATTACTTTTTTTTTTCTTTTGTATGCTTTTTTTTACTCTTTTGACTTTCCGATTTTAAGCTTTAAAAAAGTGGTTTCTTAGAATTTTCGGATTATAATTTGTTCTTTACGATTTTCTGACTTGCTTTACTCATAAATATTTTTTTTTTTTTATTAATTAATAATCATATAATTACAAATTATATACTATTACCCTAACCGAGCACTAGCTACTATGGCCTTCGGCGCGTTGTAGCGAAAACAGACCAGTGCCTCTGGTGGGAATCGAACCCACGACCCCGCACAGATAAGCCAACACGCTACCAACTAGCCTACCGGGGCGCACATTCATAAATATTATTTAATCTATTAACTTTGAACTTTGTTTTAAGTGCAGCTTTTCTAAGTTTTTTTTACTTTTGTTTTTTTTACAACATTAGTTTGCTTTGTTTTTCTGATAATTATATATAAAAGTGGTAGATTTTACTAGTTAATTTCTAGCATATATCTTTACATATTATTATATATAAAAGTGATAGATTTATTTTTGATTTTAACACATGGATTTATATAGAATTATATGTGATGCCATGCATAATTTCGTATAGAAGTTATAGAGTTTGTTTTATTTTATTGTCTCACATATACCTATATATAATTATACAGTGAAATATATATGATCTCATATTAGCTATATCAAGTATATATGAAGAGATAAAAAAGATCAACTTATATGTAACATATGATATAATGATATATGGTGATATATTAAATATTTTCGTAAAAATAAGTATGAGATGTGAATATATATCGTTACATATGTCCACATATAAAATTATATATAACTACACAAAATTATATCACACTACACACGTGATTTCCTTGTGGGCTGATTTCAACATAGAGTATCATACTATGTTTTACGGCAATATTCGCATAAAAAATAGTCAATATCAATTTGGCTTTTCTGTTCGAAAAATCACCTATAATTTTTGTTAAATTAACTGTGAAAAATAGGTAAATATAACGTAAACAAAACATTTGTGATATAGCTTTAATATTAGGTATTTTTATTGCAAAAAGCCCACCTAATAATTAAATTTTCATATTTAATTAAATCTAAATTTATTTAATAAAAAATATGCAAACATAAGTGTAATTTTTCTATAACTGAAGTCATCAGAATCTGAAGGTATTTCTTTAGATAAAAGTTCTCAGATTTTGTGGGCGGTTCAATAGAAAAAAGACCTTAGAATCTGAGATTCTTTTTATAGGAAATGTACTCATATTCTGAGTTATTTTTAAAGGGCAGTCTTTCTATAAAAAAATTCTTAAATTCTGATAGTTTTTTATAGGAAAACGTCCTCAGACTCTGAGGAATCCTTAGAAAAAATTTTAAATTCTAATTACCTGGTTTTTACAATATTGGGCTTGAGTTTCATGTTTTGCTGTTAATTTGGGTAAGTTGATTTTAGAACTTTCCAGAAAGTGATAAATTATTGCTGCTGGTTCTACCTTGCTGGGAAAAAAGGAGTCAGTTGGGTATTGTAACCTTTCCCGTGATACGTTAAAACGGGTCAGGTTCCTAAAATACCTATCACGTGATAACTAAAACAAAAATGATCGGTTTCTAAAGTACCTACCACGTGACCGGTTTAAAAGTCTCTATCACGTGATGGTTCTGAAAGTACCAGGCCTGTGGTAGGTGAAAATAAGACCGGTTCCGGCTTAAAAGTCTGACTTTAAAGTATCTAGTCTTTTAAGGGAGAACTCTGACTGAACTAAACAAAATAGAAAAAAACGATAAGAGGATGAAAAGCGGTTAATCATATTTTTTTTAATATGTTTTATTTTTATTGCCTTCAAATTAATTAAAGAAATTGGAATCAAATTAAAGGTATCAAATTCAAGAACGACCCTAATTTTTTGGATGGAAATATTCGTCCGACTAATTAAGTTTATAATTGTATTAAAAAATAAAAAGTGTTTATAATGAGTAATTAATATTTCAATGGATTTAGTTCTGTGCTTTAGTAAAATAACGTGTTATTTTGCGTTGGTTCTGTGCTATGTTGTTTTGCGATAGTTCCAGGATATGTGATTCTGCGTTAGTCCTGTGCCACGTTCTTTGGGGTTTGTTGTGTGACATGTACTTCTACACCGGTTCTGTGACATGTCACAGATGGAAATTGACCCCCTAATAGGACCAGCTCATTTTCAAGTGACCGATCCCTTTCATACAAAAAACCGGTCCCGTGACAGGTCCCCATAACGATAAACTGGTCACATAACGTGTGCTCTGATAGGTCCGCTTCCCGCTGGGTAGTTATAAAGGGTGTTCTTATAGAGGTATACAACTTTGAAATGGAATAAAACAAAGATGAATTTGTTAAATTGACATGAAATTTACTTTATTCGGAAGATAATCTTCTGGCATTATAATTTAAATATGACTTCTGGCATACGACCGCCACGGCTGGCTCGGATGTAGTCTAATCTGGAGGTCCAACTTTCGATGACTTTTTCCAACATCTGTGGCCGTATATTGGCAATAACGCGGCGAATGTTGTCCTCCAAGTGGTCAATCGTTTCGGGCTTATCGGCGTAGACTAGCGACTTCATATACCCCGCAGAAAATAGTCCAGCGGAGTTGAATCGCACGATCTTGGAGGTCAATTCACGGGTCCGAAACGTGAAACTATGCGGTTACCATACGTTTCCTTCAATAAATCAATTGTGGCACGAGATGTGTGACA
The DNA here is from genome assembly GCA_021234595.1 of Delia radicum. Taxonomy (NCBI): domain Eukaryota; kingdom Metazoa; phylum Arthropoda; class Insecta; order Diptera; family Anthomyiidae; genus Delia; species Delia radicum. The sequence goes on from CM037853.1 coordinate 178,453,467, forward strand.
TGTTGCACATCATGGTTGTCAGTCAGTAATCATGGCTCTATAGCGGTCACCATTGACGGATAGACTGATTGGGGTCTTCCTCTACGCTAAGCTCTACAGCAGCTATGACTTCTTCTGTACGCACTGTACGACATCTCTGTGGATGCATATTATCATTTAGAGTAAACGTGGTGCGAAAACGTTCCATAACGTTCCATTAATTGCTCTGATGAATGCGCGATACGTATTTCGAAGCGTTGTTCAGGCGTCATTCTATTTATGTTGAAATGACAAACCAAACTAAACATAAATCACTTGACAGCTGACAAGATGACCGCCAGTTAAAAAAGTGTTGTCAACTTAAAGTTATATACCTGTATAAAAAATACCCTCTAGTTGTTTTAAAATGCTCAATCTGATCCTAAGAAAGCAGATAAAACATTTATTAACAAAAAAACTTTACTATATTTATTGATTAAATGAATAAATATAGTATAGTATATATAGAGTATAGTATAGTATAGTATTAGAAATACATTTAGATAAGGTTGCCCATAAGATATTAGCACAAAGAAAATATATACATTAGTCCGTTACAACTCACAATTCTAAACCAAACATTTTCGTTGTAGGTACTCTTGTAGTTTTTTATAAGACTTCAATGACAAGGTTCATTGGTTTTCACAGCATAACGAAAAATACGGGAAGGAAATCTTACTACAATAGGACAAAAAAATTATGTAATTGCAGAAAAAACTATAAAAAAATAAAAAAGCTCTTTAAATGATGAGGCATTCAACTTAATTTTCTTTAGCCAATACATTAAAACTTTAACTGTAATTTGTAAATAGCAAATGTTTCATTAACCGATTCGATGCGGTTATCGGTAAGGGTGACGTTAATTTCGATTATTTCAGTTGGAAATTGGAACCTGTCCTGTGATACGTGACCGGTTCCTATATTAAAACTTTGACTGTAATTTGTATATAGCAGTAACTCATTAATAGTAACCGAATCGAAGCGGTTATCGGTAAGGGTAACGTTATTTGCGTTTATTTCAGTAACGGTATTTTAGTTATTCCAATAATGTTTTTTTTAAGGATAACGTGTTTTTAGTTGTTTCGGTAACGGTATTTTAAGGTAATGTTACTTTTGTTAACATTGACTTGACTGACATTAGCAATTAGTTTTTCTGATTTTGACAGATTTTTTCGGTAATGGTATTTTAAGGTTAAAGCTATTTCAATTATTTCGGTAAAGGTATTATAACGAAAGCGGCATTTTAGTTATTTCAGTAACGATATTCAAGGATATTGGTATTTTAGATATATCTATATATATTTTAATTTTGTCAGTAACGGTATTTTAGGGATAACGATAGTCAGTTGAAAGGGTTACGAATCGATAGCGGTATTGCCTGCCATAAATGAAATGCATCTTTTTTTCTGCTAAAACAATAAATTGAAAATATAAATACATACATACACGCAGAAAAAAACCGGAGGAATATTATCGAAGTGCTTAGTAATTATACAACTACATAAGTTTTAAGTTAGCTTTACAAATTTCTTGTAAACTATATGAATTTTTTTAGAAGTATTTTACTAGGCCTGTATAAATTTTACAATCATTTGTAAATGTTTTTTTGTTATTTGTTTGAAATGTTTTTAATTTGATTAAGTTGGGTTCGATTACAAATTTGACTCAACAAAGTTTACTCAACAAAGTTGACTCAACAAAGTTGACTCAACAAAGTTGAATCAACAAAGTTGACTCAACAAAGTTGACTCAACAAAGTTGACGCAACAAAGTTGTCTCAACAAAGTTGACTCAACAAAGTTGACTGACTCAACAAAGTTGACTCAACAAAGTTGACTCAACAAAGTTGACTCAACAAAGTTGACTCAACAAAGTTGACTCAACAAAGTTGACTCAACAAAGTTGAATCAACAAAGTTGACTCAACAAAGTTGACTCAACAAAGTTGACTCAACAAAGTTGACGCAACAAAGTTGAATCAACAAAGTTGACTCAACAAAGTTGACGCAACAAAGTTGAATCAACAAAGTTGACTCAACAAAGTTGACTCAACAAAGTTGACTCAACAAAGTTGAATCAACAAAGTTGACTCAACAAAGTTGACTCAACAAAGTTGACTCAACAAAGTTGAATCAACAAAGTTGACTCAACAAAGTTGACTCAACAAAGTTGAATCAACAAAGTTGAATCAACAAAGTTGACTCAACAAAGTTGACTCAACAAAGTTGACGCAACAAAGTTGTCTCAACAAAGTTGACTCAACAAAGTTGACTCAACAAAGTTGAATCAACAAAGTTGACTCAACAAAGTTGACTAACAAAGTTGAATCAACAAAGTTGAATCAACAAAGTTGACTCAACAAAGTTGACTCAACAAAGTTGACGCAACAAAGTTGTCTCAACAAAGTTGACTCAACAAAGTTGACTCAACAAAGTTGACTCAACAAAGTTGACTCAACAAAGTTGAATCAACAAAGTTGAATCAACAAAGTTGACTCAACAAAGTTGACTCAACAAAGTTGACGCAACAAAGTTGTCTCAACAAAGTTGACTCAACAAGTTGAATCAACAAGTTGAATCAACAAAGTTGAATCAACAAAGTTGACTCAACAAAGTTGACTCAACAAAGTTGAATCAACAAAGTTGAATCAACAAAGTTGACTCAACAAAGTTGACTCAACAAAGTTGACGCAACAAAGTTGTCTCAACAAAGTTGACTCAACAAAGTTGACTCAACAAAGTTGACTCAACAAAGTTGACTCAACAAAGTTGACTCAACAAAGTTGAATCAACAAAGTTGACTCAACAAAGTTGTCTCAACAAAGTTGACTCAACAAAGTTGACTCAACAAAGTTGAATCAACAAAGTTGACTCAACAAAGTTGACTCAACAAAGTTGACTCAACAAAGTTGAATCAACAAAGTTGAATCAACAAAGTTGACTCAACAAAGTTGAATCAACAAAGTTGACTCAACAAAGTTGAATCAACAAAGTTGACTCAACAAAGTTGAATCAACAAAGTTGAATCAACAAAGTTGACTCAACAAAGTTGACTCAACAAAGTTGACGCAACAAAGTTGTCTCAACAAAGTTGACTCAACAAAGTTGACTCAACAAAGTTGAATCAACAAAATTGACTCAACAAAGTGACTCAACAAAGTTGAATCAACAAAGTTGAATCAACAAAGTTGACTCAACAAAGTTGACTCAACAAAGTTGACGCAACAAAGTTGTCTCAACAAAGTTGACTCAACAAAGTTGACTCAACAAAGTTGACTCAACAAAGTTGACTCAACAAAGTTGAATCAACAAAGTTGAATCAACAAAGTTGACTCAACAAAGTTGACTCAACAAAGTTGACGCAACAAAGTTGTCTCAACAAAGTTGACTCAACAAAGTTGACTGACTCAACAAAGTTGACTCAACAAAGTTGACTCAACAAAGTTGACTCAACAAAGTTGACTCAACAAAGTTGACTCAACAAAGTTGACTCAACAAAGTTGAATCAACAAAGTTGACTCAACAAAGTTGACTCAACAAAGTTGACTCAACAAAGTTGACGCAACAAAGTTGTCTCAACAAAGTTGAATCAACAAAGTTGACTCAACAAAGTTGACTCAACAAAGTTGAATCAACAAAGTTGACTCAACAAAGTTGACTCAACAAAGTTGAATCAACAAAGTTGAATCAACAAAGTTGACTCAACAAAGTTGACTCAACAAAGTTGACGCAACAAAGTTGTCTCAACAAAGTTGACTCAACAAAGTTGACTCAACAAAGTTGACTCAACAAAGTTGACTCAACAAAGTTGAATCAATAAAGTTGACTCAACAAAGTTGACTCAACAAAGTTGACTCAACTTTCAACTTCGATAAATATAGTTGATTATTTATGAAAAAATATCACATTTTTTCAATACAACTGTATCGGAATCCCGAGATTTTGATATTGGGTATGACGAGGTTCGATTACAAATTTGACTCAACAAAGTTGTAATCGTCGTTGATTACTTTTGTATGTACGTCGTTGATTGTTTTGTTTTGTTTTCTTTTTTTATATTCAAACATAAGGCCCGATTTTACACATTTTTGTAATTGTCCTAAATTTGTCTGACTATCTTACCTTGAAAAAAAAAATGTAAATGAAACTAAAGGCAGAATTAGTTTGTACGTTCTGTTCTGTTACGAATCAGCTGTTTGTTTCTGTTCAATTGAAAGTCTGTATGTGTGGTTAGTTTTCACTTTTTTGTTCTGTTCTGATGCGGACAATTCTATTGAAAATAGAATTCAACGTTAACCCAATGGACCACAAAATAAGTAAAGTATAACAGTACTTTAAAATAAGCTTTTTTTAAAAAAAATACTAAAGCCTTTTTCAACCGTGTTTGAGAAAGTAGTATTCTTTTCTTTACAACGTGCTGACAACATGTCGCTGCAGCAAAGTCCCGTTAAATTCTGTATGTACGTCGTTGATTACTTTGCATTGTTTTGTTTTGTTTTCTTTTTTTATTCCAGTCATATTTTTTTTCTTTGCCTATGCACACTAAATTTTTTTAAATTTTTGCTTTTAAAATGTAAAAAACTTGAATTTTTAATGAATTGATTTTTTTAAAATTATTTTTTAAGTGTTTTTCAATTCCAAAAACTTAAATAAAAATTTCTTAATAAAAAAAATTAAATAAAATGTGAATTTCTTATATTCAAACATAAGGCCCGATTTTACACATTTTTGTAATTGTCCTAAATTTGTCTGACTATCTTACCTTGAAAAAAAAAATTCTAGGTAAGAGTCACAAAAATGTAAGACAGTCACAAAAATTTCTGAAAATCGGGGCGATAATAAAAAAATTTACAAAAGTAGGCATAAGCTAATTCTACAATTGGTAGCCTAAGCTTGTTCTAAATTTGTGAGCATAAGCTAATTCTACAATTGTTGACATAAGCTTATTCTAAAATTAGCGGCATAAGCTTATTTAAATATTATTTCAGTAATATTATCACGAGGGTTCCGTTTTGATTTTTCTACAATAAAATTAAAGCGTTTTTCAATACTTTATAAAGTCTTTTTAAAGCTTAACGCTTATGCTTGCAAGCTTAATATAATATTTTTCTAAAGGGTTTTGGTCCATTGGGAAGTGACAGCCTAAAGTGCGTATGTATTGGTTTGTTGTGAAATTTTTTTTTTCAATATTTAAATCAGGAATGATAAAGTTGGTACTATAGTACTTTTTATGGTACTATTTGAACCTCAAATGTACCATGATACTCCTATGACTCATTTAGTACGATATACAAATTTTTCTATGTATGAATTTCTTGGTCCCTTTAAAATTTTTAATATATTTTTGTTGTTTCATTTGTAATTGTTCATTTTGGAGGGTACAAAGATTTGTTCGTTAATTTATATTTATATTTAAATTTTTTTTTTTTACTTTTGATGCCGAAAAAGTACTATTTTATATGCAGATTGGTACTAATTTAAAATCGCATTTATCATCCCTGATTTAAATGTTTTTGGTTGGAGTTGCTTTTACTTTTGAAAACAGCTGATTCCTTTCACAGAAAAAGTAATTACAAAATATTACCCACAGAACAGAACGACACAGAACGGCAACAGAAAGTAAAAACTAATGAGGCCTTAACTTGAAACTTATGTACACTCAAAAAAATAAGTTAGTAGAAAAGTTAGTAAAACGTCTTGTAAATCAGGTATACTATTTTTAGAAAATTTTTTTGCTAAAATCGTGTTTTCAGCTAAAATTTTTGTTACACTTATTCAGCACTTAACTGTTTTATACTAATGCTTTACTAATATACTAATGTTTTACTAATTAATGTTTTACTAATGTTTTACTAATAAATTGTGTTGATAAGGAGATGTCGCGGCATGTCAAGATGTAGTAGAGAAGAGGAAAATGATACTAAAAAGTAAAATGATACAAAAGACATAAAAAATCAACCATGGAAGACTTTTGTATCTGTTTTTCATACATAAAACAAAATTGAGGATTAAAACAACTTAAATTTTACGTTGTCACCGGCTTGTGAAAATAATTGTCTATTAATAAATAAAAGACAAAAGAAAATATTTAAATTTAATATGTATTTCTATAATAAATGTCATAGATTAATAATCTAGTGTGGTCAAATTGCAAAACAAACATATACGTAGTCAGAGTAAAGCGAAAGACAAAGACACACATCTTAGTATGGTTCCTTTTTCTTATTGCAAAAAAAGTTTTGTTTTTTTCGTTTCGTTTGTTTTTGTTTATTTTTTCGTTTCGTTTCTATAATTATCTTCGGCAGTTGCGTCCTTAAAAGATAGCATCATTTAGACAACCATTGATGTAAGTAGTTGAAAGAAAATTTTTGTTATGTTATATATATTTATTTCTATATATTTTCAGATATTAAATTACTTCATGACATCAATGTGGGAAAATGAAAATTTTTATATTTCGTAATTATTGTAAATTATTTTTAAAAGAATCACAAAAATATGTTTTATGATTTACAGCAAATAAATTAACTAAATTACAATTTTTTTTTTCAATTTTTTGCGTTTTTTTCAGTCTACTAAAATTCAGCAAAAAATTTATTAATTTTTACCAACGCTTTTTTATTCCTAATATACTAAGTGTTAGCAAAACTTTTGCTGAATCTACTAATTTTGTTGCTAAAAATCAGCTCGCTGATTTTCAGCAAAAGATTTTGCTGACATTAGCAATTTTTTTGCTAGCACATTCCTGACTAAAATTTTGCTGACTCAGCACAATTTTTTGCTGACTTTACAACCTTTTTTTTTGAGTGTAGTTGTGCAATAATATAATATGTTAACAAAATTATCCGTGTGGGAAATGGACCAATCACTATTGAAATGGATAGTCAGTATGGCTACGTCAATAGAACTTTGTGTATATGAACCTGTCCTAGTTTCGGTTCTGTTATATGAAAGCGACGTACCCTAATAAAACCCCATTTCAATCACGAAAACCTCCGATTCAATAACTTTAATTGCTAAAATTCCGCCAATTCAATTAGAAATTGACAGCTCTTTAATTGAATAATTTTTCAATTAAATATTAACTCATTTGATTAAAAAGTTTGTTAAAAAATTTTGTTGACATACCAAATGTTTTTTTTATAAAAGTGTTGTTGCCATACCAAATGTTGTTTATGGCTTGAATTTTATTACATTGAATTTAAACCGACATGAAATTCCCATTTAGTTAGTAGATTTATTATAATTACGTGAACAATTACACACAGAAAATAGTTTTTTCTTTATATTGAAGCGGACTATTGAAGGGACTATGTAAAAAAAAAATTCTAGTTTTTTCTTTGCAAAAATTAGCTCTTTTGTTGAAATCAGAGTATTTTTTGTGTTTGAAATAACTTCTAATTTATTTTTTGCATTTTCTTTGTTGAAAAAAAATGTTAAACTTTTATTAAACGAAATTAAACTTTAAAAATTATACTATCAATTTTACGACAATGTTTTAGAATAAATAAATATTCAAATTTAAACAACTGAAACGAAATTATTCAACTTAATAAAGTAATAAACTAAATAAGAATTAATATCTAATCTAATTGAAATGAATTTAAAATATTTATTATTCGCAGGGCGGGGAACAGGTGGCATAATTTGGATACCTGTAGGACCGCGAGACTTACGTGGCCCAACTACGACCTAGGGCGTACAAACTCTCTCCTGAGCAGGAGCAGGAGGGATGTCTCGAGGCTGACGGCTGTTCTGACCGGTCACTGGCTGATTGGTAGGCATGGCATTAGACTGGGGATTGTACGCGGTTCGCATTGTCGCAGCTGCGGCATACCGGGCGAGGAGGAGACTGTGGAGCATCTTCTCTGCGATTGTCCGGCGCTGCAGAATATTCGACTCCGGATCTTGGGTGACCATATACTGGACGATCTCTCGGTAATATCAAGTGTGGGATTCGGTGATCTCATACGTTATCTTAACCGAACGGGGTGGGTCTAGTACTCCGGATACTAGTTCCTTACGGGTAGTGTGGTCTCTTCAAAACGGAGGCGCTTTTTGACTCTACTTGATGCTCACGAGTAGCGTGAGCTGCCACTTAAACCAACCAACCAACCAACCAACCAACCAATACCACAAAACATAAACATTTATAAAAAACAACTAAATAAATATGACAATGTGTGTTGATGTTTGCTTTTGGGCAATAATATTAAAATTATCAAGCAAGTTCCGAATTCGAGCAAATATTTACTTGATTTAAATAATTTTTATTTGACAGCTTTTAAAATTTTCAAAAACCTATTTAATTGAAAAAAGTAGGGAAATATTTTTTTCTGTGTACTTTTAACATGTCCTTGTCATTGGATGTTTCTACTTTCGGTGCACCTTGTGACTTGACGAATAACTTGACGAAGGTAACCTATCACTAAGATAAGATACGGGACAAGTTAGAAGTAGGTAGTGTTAAAGTAGTATCATTTAAGGATTTATGTGATATGCAACAGGACCAGTGGGAAAATAGAGTATCACGTGACTGGTGTAGGTGCATGTACCGTAAAACTGGAGAAAAAGTGTTGATCGAAAACTAGTTGCATATTAAGCGCAATTTGTTCTGTTACAGGGGTAGTTTGAATGGAATAATTTTATGACGTATCATTGCACTGGTCTAAGGGGTACATGTCTCTGGGCATGCGAAAACTAATTAGCAAGTAACATGCAAGTTTTTATTCAGCGTGTGTCATATTATGTACGGGTAACCAAACAACCAGTCCGGAACCAGTCACTGACTGAACTTACCCAAAACAATAGCACCTATTCCAAACCCCATTGAAAGGGCAAAAAAACATCAATTTTAAAATAAATTTATTTTTTCTATACACACCATTAAGCCATAACACAAAATTCATTATAACAATTCAAATTTGGAAAAGTATATAAACGGTACATTGTAAATTAAAATTTTTAAAATAAGGATGAAGCGCAGTATTGTACACATAAATATAGTTACGATTACAAAACGTTTTGCTGAATTTTATATCCAGTAATCCGACTTTTTGGTTTTAGTTAATTGTTTTATTTGCACAATTTATTTAAAAAATCATTTAAAAATTGTAATACAATAATAGGTTTTCAGGTAAACTCCGCATATCGTTGGCGCATTATTGGTTTGACGCACCGACCATTTTTTCAAAACCGAGCTAGAAATGGATCGTGTATAATGAAAATATCTCCTTTCTGATTCCGAAACCCGTTTCGCGCTATCTCATATCATATCTGAGATATACAGTACAATAGTTGATATACCTGCCGAGTTTGCATACACAAATTATGTGTGTATATGTGTATATGAGTTCTTTATCGTTTTTCGCAATAACAACTTTTTGGCGTATGCCCCAAACCAATAATAAGCCGACAATATGTATAACGTATATATATATTATCTTCAGACAATTATTAAAACCATTTTAATATTGATGATTGTTCATACAAGGATTCATACGAGCTTAAGGCATATTCTGGTGAAATATTTCTCTTTTTTTGGTAGCGATAGTTTACGTGTAAATCGCCATTTACTTGAAAAATCACCCGTCGCCATTTAAAAAATTAAATTTCCGAACGAGTTTTAAAATCGCCACGTGTGGAGAAATCGCCCTATATGACCACCCTGGCCACCATCTAAACTGTTCCGAATTCAGTTCTTTTGAACCAGTGCAGTGTTAAGTCTTTAATTCCACTGTTACAAAGTCGGTGCAGATAAATTTCCTTCAGAGTTATGTCGGCTATGTAGCAGTCAAGGGACTAAATCCTTCGACACTAATCGCCATGTTTTCATCCACTACTAACGATTTTGAACCAGTTCAATGACCAGTAACAACTTCAACTACAACGGCCCTAGTTGCTTCAGTACACTTTGATGTTATGTTACATTTTCTCCAGTTACATGATTATACATGATTATACATGATTGTACAGTGTTGCCAAGTGTAGGGATTTTTCCCTTTTCGTAGGGATTTTTTCCAAAAAATTCATCTGTAGGGAAAAAAGGACAGATTTTGTTTTTTCAGTCAAATTGTAGGGATTTTTTTATTAAAAAATGTATTCTATTTATAATTTATAATAAACAATGAAAAATATAATAAAACCAACAAATCTGGTGGCACTGGAAAAATGAGAAATAAGTTTAAACATTTGGCACCATTGTTTGCAAGTGCTCTTGGCTTTGCATAAATGAAAATGGTTTTGACATTTACGTTCGCACTGTTTGACAAATCGTTCGAAATAGAGAAACCAAATTTTGTATGAAAACTTTTACGTTTTCATTCGACTTGTACTTCAAGTCATCGTTCGCATAGAAATTTACTTAGAGAAACCCAAATCAATTTTCTTTCGCTTTCTAAGCATTCTTTCAAAATCGAGAAACAAGTGTTTATACGAGTATTTTTTAAAAATGGCATTTTTTATTTGTTTACCGTATATTTTTAGCTTTTATGCTATTTTTTACTTTCTGTTATTTTTGTTTAATGAAAATCTATTGTACCTGAATGAATTACTGTACAAATTTATAATAAAAGTAAATATAATTTACTGCTAAAAATCAAAATGTTTGCATTTATTAAAAAAAATGTGTAGGGAAAAATATAGGGAATATTTTTTCTGTCTGTAGGGAAAAAAGGGATTTATTTTCTTTAACGTAGGGATTTAAAAACAAATCTCCTGGCAACACTGATCTGGTACCAACCAGTCAATATTTTATCACCATTACTATAATCACGTGATTGGTCATTCCACTCAAATTAACACTTTTTGGTACACCACAATTTTAGTTTCACTAGTTTCGTGAAATGCTCCCCAATCGTATATCACAGAATTGTCACTTTGGATTAATCGACCCTTCATTTCATGCAGGGATGTTACTTACCACATAAAATATAAAATTTTTTAAAACTTTTGCAAATAAAAACAACAAAAAATATTGTCCCATTTTTTGTTGAAAATAAACAGAAAAATATTTTTATTTTTTGATATTATAAATTTAATAAAAAAAATTTAGAAGAGTAACCTATTTTCGATAGTAAAACTTATAACACTATTTTATTTGCAATAAATAGGGGAACCTATATATAACATTTTTTTCTCCGGGTAACCTGTCTTTGCAATACCTATTTTCTAATAGATTTAGGTACGCTGAGTGTAAATCTGGCAAATCATTTTCTTTTTTCTCATTTGTAGTTTTTGTATTATTGCGGCTTTTATATTTACATTATATATTCCATTTTTTTTCTTTCTTTTCTAAATATTTTCTTTTTTTCAAAATATTTCACGATATTTTCAATGGACTTGGAATTTTAAGATAAATATGTGTTTTGTGGAATGTTTAGTTTATGCATAGTGATAAAATTTAAAATTGTTTTAGCATACATAAAATTTATAAGGATAAAACTAAACATGCTAAATTTTCAACTTCCTTGCAATACCGTTAAAATATCATGAAACAAACACCGGCATGCAAATGAAAGATAATTTTGTGTAGACTTATATTCTTAAAAAAAATGTATGATTTTGCGGTTAAATTTCGAATAATTTTGCAAAATATACGAAAAAAGGGGTAAATGATGTTAATATGAAAACCACGATATTTAAAAAACTGCAAATGAGAAAAAAAAATTGTGACAGATTTACATTCAGCGTACCTGCACTTTACAATATTATTGCCAGTATTATTGTCATTTTGAAAATAGTTTGCAATAGTTTTGCACAAAATATGGCACCACTATTTTGTTATATTGTGGAGGAATATAAAAATTGCACAATATGGCCAACACACTATAAAATATTTTGTACATTTATTGGTTGCGCAATAATCATCAAAACCTTTTTGATTTTTTCCAATATATTGTACAACCTTCCAATATAACATACACACTGGTAATATTTTGCACAATAGCAAAAGTTGCACAAGAATATCGCGTAGTGTATGTTTTAAAAAAGATGGTTCTGCAAAAAACTTGGGAAATTTGTCGAGTAGTGTTATCTGTCATAAAATTTATTTTAAAGTGATATCATCGCAGTGTCTACTCTGTTAAACGGATTTCGAATGAACTGTTTTACATAAATATCGTACATAATTCTACATTTACGCTGATACATGTTTACTACGTACTAAATGGCATAACAAATTTTTTTCGTAATGTTACCCTTTCGGACAATATTTTGACATGTTTTGTTTCAGTTTTGTTTCTTGTTTTGTGTTCTCGACACAACAGCAGCAGATATTGCAATTCGTTTGTATTCATCATCGGTGTCGACAGGTGAAACATGAAATGTGTATGAATGAAATAAAAATATCGTTTAGTGAGTTGACTGAATGACAATGAATTTGTTGAAAGTTCGTTTTGTTTTATTCCCGGTCAAGAGAACAATTCACATGCAGTTTTTTTTTCTCCCCGCACTCTAATCGATCTTTTCGCGTTCATAGTTATTTATGTGACAAAATTTTGCAAATAATTGGATTGACTGATCACAGATAGCACGCATGGTTAAACAAGACTCTTAAATGGTGAAATAATAAACAGAAGAAAATAAAAAAAAAAACGCAAAAACTACTTTAAAAAGTGGTGGAAGTAACCCTTCAAAATTCTAGCTCTCATAATTTAATTCAATTAAACGTGCATTGCAATTCAATTTCACAAATCGATTGATGTTTTGCTCAAACAGTTTTGTTTCATTCAGTAAAAACGGCAAATATTCAGTTATGCGAAGATGTACACCTTGTGACATTGTTTTGATATCTTCATAACCGATGATCGTTAAAACTGATATTGAAAATTTACGACTTATGTATCAAGTTCAATTTATGTTCATCCTCATTCATTTGTACTGCGGCTTGGAAGTTTATTGAAAGTTATAAGGAAATGTTGACATAATTAGGAAATACGTTTTTTGAAGTTTAAATTAGCAAAAATTGGTTTAAAGAGCTTAGAATTGTGTTATTGTAACAATCTATAATAATTGCACGTACAAAGAAGTTCCACTTGCACGGACGTTAAGTCGTAATGAACCATTTATATGTTTTAGAGGGGGATAAATCAAGCAACATTTTTATAGCTGCGCAATATCAGATTTTGTTTTATTTTTTAGTTTGTTTTAGTTTGTTATTAAGGTTGGCCAAAAATTACCCTACACTGAAAGAGTTATCCTTCATGATAATAATGAAACAATTTTATATATTTTTTTCCTAGATTCAATGAAGAATTTCATTATTACCGAAAAAATTTTGTTAATACAAAGACATTTTTCATAAACTTTTTTTTATAGTTTCATAAAAAATTCATATGATTTCAGAAATTATAACTTCATAGATTTAATGAAAGTTTAAAGCTATGGAATTATTTCAAAGACTTATTTTTTCATAAATTTCATAATTTAATTAATTTCCATATAAAACTCATTTTCTGTTTGTTTGTTCTCTATACAAATTTGCAATTCTCAACGAAGTTTCCTCAAATTTGCCATGAATAATCATACTTTTGAAAACAAATGTAATATTAAAATTTTTTTCACCTTTTTCAACTTTTTTCGAATACAAACTTCTAAGAAAGTTTTAACGGATTTCTTTGAAATTGCTCACATATATTCTACGTTTCACGAGGAAGGCCTCAGTAAAAGTTTAATTACCATAGCCCACTTCAATACCGACTTTTGATCAAAAACGTCAAAATCAAAAAATTCCAATATTTTTAATAAAGCTTATTTTTTTAATTTGAAAGTATTAAATCCCATTAAAACATTTTAGGAAAAACTATTTCGTTTTTAAGAATTTTTTTCCCCCGTATAATATACCTAATGATTTTTTCGCAATGTCTTTAAAATCAATATGAGACATCTTTATTGATAAAGCACATTGATTTATAGTCGTGAAATGCTACTGAAAGCATCATTTTGTATTCAACATCTTTAAAGATAAAATAATTTTTGATTTTGTAAAACATTTTAAGCGTTATTACTACTGACAAATAATTTTGTGCTAAAACCAATCAAAAACCATGCCTTCGAAAAAACGATCTCATTTAGGTGGTACCACAGCACAAGCTAAGAAAGCTCGCCTTAGACGAACGTCTGAGACATTGGAGCAGACCCAACAACGTCTTGAGTCGCAAAGAGCAAGACAATCTGAAGCCAGGGCTGCCGAATCTCCTCAGCAAAGCCATTCAGGTCTTGAGTACCAACGTGGGTGACAGGCTAAGTCAAGGAGTGCAGAAAGACCTCAACAGACTCAACAACGCCTCAATGACCAACGGGTAAGACATGCTGAGTTGAGAGCCACCGAAACGCCAACACAACGGCAAGATAGACTTGAACAAGACCGACTGCAACATGCGCAATCACAATTGAGCAGCAGAGGTTCCAATTTAAAACTTGAAGCTTTTCATTACAATAACCGCAATCACCCTCAAGTTAAAGTTGGAGCAATGGATGGCGTCTGTATCCATTGTAGGGCTCTTAAATTTAAGCTTGAAACACCTGGAATGTGTTGCTGAAATGGGAAGGTTACTTTAGAACCACTTGCACCACCCCCTGCCCAAATACAAAACAAACTTCCAGGTTCTGTAAAATCATACAAATCAATTGATACAGTTATGGACCCCGAGCAAGCTGTATTTTTTCCAGCAGAGTTTCTCAATTCGTTAGAGCCCCCAGATATGCCACTACATGAACTCATTTTAAAAATTGGAGCACCTATTATTCTTTTACGTAATATCGATTGAGGCTACTATTCTCACAAACAATGGAATTGGAGAAAATGTTTTCATTCCGAGAATTCCGCTAATTTCTTCCGACATGCACTTTGATTTCAAACGACTTCAATTTCCTGTACGTCTAGCATTTGATATGACCATAAATAAGGCACAGGGACAATCACTTAAGGTAGCGGGTGTAAACCTAGAGTATCCATGTTTCTCACATGGCCAACTATATGTTGCATGCTCAAGAGTTGGCAGCCCACGAAACCTCTACATATAAGCCCCTGACGGTAAAACCAAAAACATTGTGTATCCCAATGCTTTACAATAAATTCGGCACACATTCGATTGAAAAACAAAAACTGAAACCTTATTTCATAAATTGCAAATTGAATCTTTAATTTCAAATTCTAACTGAAACACCTGGCACTTAAGCTAGTATTATATAAAGTGCTTTATTATTTCAGTGTACACACAGAGAAATAAAGTGCCAACCGAATTGAAAAGTGAATTTTAATGGTAACAACTCATATATTCAGTTAGTACAACGATATTTACATTAGATTTCTAAATGTTTTGGGTGTTGCAACTAAAATTCAGTTTATTTAACCGAGCATTGTTGTAAAACTAATGTTGAGTTGTGCCAACCGACTGAAATTCGTAATAACCGAATTTGAGTCGTAGAAGCAGAATTTCAGTTGGCAAATAGCTAAATTGTTCTCTGTGTGTAGAATTGCATTAATTGTGGACTTCTATAAAATTGTTTAAAAGTTCATATCGAGCGGTTCATTGGCTTAGTTCATTTTTCTAGACATTTATGAAGAGTTGTATTAATTCAAGGAACTTCTTAATGTATGAAACTGTTTCACAAGTTCTATAAACGTTTCACTGTCGGAATGATTCATTAGTTTTATGACGATTATTATTAATTCTACAAACATTTCATAAACATTGACTTTAATGAAACCTCTCTTATAGATTTCATGAAAAGTTTCAATGGACGAGTTCCAATGACAATTTCCATTAAAGCTGAAAAGAAATTTATTACTGAAATAAAAATAATTCTCTCAGTGTATCTTTGGTTTTAAATTTGTTTTATTAACTTTAAAGAACTTTTGCACAAATTGGGCATGAAATAAAGGTCTTTTTAAAAGCACGCGTTATGATATATAATTTTTTTTATAAGCTTGTTCTTTCCGTTTACATCCGACTTTTTCCGAAGTGATTATTTTACCTCTATTCCGAATGTGTTAGGGTGACCATACGTTTCTGACATGAAAAACAAAATAGTTTTATGATGAGTTATCAACAAAAACAGCGGTTGCCTTTTCCTATATAACAATTCAGATTAAGGAGAATTTCAAAAAAAGTAATTCAAACAACTGAAACGAATACTCAAATTCTAAGAACTTGTTCATGAGGAAACAATTTTAGAAACTTTTTCGTCCTGAATAAAGTGCGAACCCAAATAAACGTTGAAACAGAAATAATTACATTAATAGAGGCTGAGATAAGCAATAGTTTAAAATACTATATTATTTTGATTCCAAGTTTATACAGATTTATATTCTGTACCATCTTGTATAATAGTTAAGCGTTTAATATGAATTCTTTTAATTGTTCTGGTATGCCTCTCATAAGCAATGTCTGTTGTGATTTTTCTGACCACTTATATCTAAAGTTTGAAAACGATTTGAGAACTTTTTTTTGCAAATTTCGATTGGTTTTTTATTTGGTAATATTCCACGACGTCTCTCAGACTATCTACTACATAAAAATGCGCAAATACATAACTTTTGTCGTCCATAATACAAAATTCAAATTAAAAAAAAAAATATTTTTTAGTAGTTTTTCTTGTTATTCGGCTTTAGTATTCCTCTTAGCATTCCTATCCGCAACTTTTTGCACTTTAAATGTACTATCCCCAACAATTTTTTTTAGCTTGGCGCTTAAAATGTTCCGAATTTCGCGGCCAGAAACCTTTGGATCAGCTCTTAAAATCTTCTCCACCTATTGGCCTTGGAAGAGTTCCTAGGTTTCTATGTTTTACCAGTTTCAGGTTTATGGCAATTGTTAGGTCCGTTTTAAAAACTACTGACAGGATACGTGTAACTTTTTAGTAATTTTTTAAAAGTCCAACTTGTACTATTTCGAAAAGTTTAAATAACTTTTTCTCGCACTTGCTTTTCATTATTTATTGTGACTATGCAACTGATTTTGACAAATCGCTAAATTTTGTTATCTGTCATCACATTTTTCAAGCATAGTCTGATGAATAAATAAATATTAAAATCAATCGCAAAAAAGTTATATAGAAATATGTGTGTTAACGTTTATTAGGGCGCACACTTTATTTATTGTTTTTCTAAAACCACAAATATTTAAAAATATTAAAGCTTTCAGATTATATATAATTTGATTAATATATTATAAGCACATCTTTTCAAACGAATCTATGATTTTAAACGGGTTTCTCACATAAATATTTTCAGATTTTAAGAATTTAGTTTACAGCGTCCATCAGATTAAAAATTTCTGAATGTAAAAATAATATCTGTGGCGGAATTACGACATTCGAGATAGAGTGAAATCGTTCCAAAAAAGTTTGTTTTAATGAGAAACTACAACAATACTAATAATGAAAACACACCGTTTTACATTTATTTCCAATCATTACTGATCAAAAAACTTTCGTTTCAATGTTTCATTTTCAGGAATAGAAATTTAATTTCGATCGAAAAATTACGATCACGAATGCCGTAATTTGAGAACTTTATCCCAAACGGATGAAATAAAATCCTCAATTTTTCTATGAAAAATAATATCATATTCTAAAAATAATAATAATAATAAAATAAATAATAATAATAATGTCAGTATGTACAAATTTAAAAAAATTAATATTCAGAGTACGTAACGTAGCAAAGTCCTTCCGATTATGCTGTTTATATTTTTAAACCTAGTTAAGGTGTTATTAAATATTATCGTGTTGTTTAACTTAATATCCAAATAACGATTAAGGCTAAGTGTTCGCTTTTGTATTACAATAAATTTAGATTTAGTAGGATTAAGACAGAGACCATTAGCAGTTGCCCATTTATAAATTATATTTATATCATCATTAAGTCAGATACACCTGAACATCATTTGCATTCATGCGTATTTTTAGTGTTTTTAACTTGAGAGGGCAAATCATTCGCATAGAGGCAAAATAAGAAAGGACCCAGAATGGATCCCTGGGGCACACCTCTTGAAACTTCAACCACGTTTGATGTACAATTATTCAAAGAAAAAAACGGTTTGCTACCGACGAGTAAGTTACGATTTAAGCAGTTTTGTTGAGTTTTCAGAAAAATTGAATATGTGCTATATAACTTTTTCACATAGAATTTGATAATCAACAATATCAAAGACTTTTGAATGGTCAAGTACAACTAAGAAAACTAGGTTTCCATTATCAATTCCAGTAAAACAAAATGTTTTGGACGGAATCCGGATTGATGTTCAGTGAGAAAATTGTATTGTTTCACAAAGTAGCTCATCTGAGAAGATAATAGTTTTTCCAAAACTTTTGAAAGAAACGGGAGAATAGCAATTGGCCTAAAATCTGTTTTCGATTTGGGGTCAGGTATTAGCATTAGTTTTAGCATGTTTCCATTTAAGTGGATACGAGCTTGTTGTTATGATATTATTAAAAAGATATGAAATATGTGGTATCAATAGTGGCAAAAGTATTTTTATAAACTTCGGATGAATATTATCAAAGCCAACTGCATTTGATTTGATGTTAGAAAAGCATAAAAAGACATCACGTTGGGTATGTTATCATCTGGTTAGTGTTTTTGCAATAGGAAATGTTTATTGGCGTATTGTTGTTGGAACTAGAGTTATTGGTTACGGTAAGACTGATAAAATTACAGAAATACGGATTGGAATTAACCATAGGTATATTTGTAAAAGAGTTCTTAATGATATTAACATCAATAACTGGGCTACTATTTGTGTTAACCTTGCCAATACCTGTTTCCTTAACAATTTTCCACGTTTGTTTTGTGTCCGGTGCATTAGAAAAACGCGCTGAATAATATTCAGACTTAGTTCGTCTGATTAGGCTAGTGACATCTCTTCTTAATTGTCGGTATACATTTAGCAAATTGGTAGTTATAAAATGTTTCCAACGTTTATATGCTACGTCTCTTTGTTCAATCAAACTTTTTATAGCTGCACACAGAAAATAGTTTTGTTGCTCCAACCGAATTTTTTGCCAAACGAATTTAAGTAGTTACATGAACTATCTCCAAATTTGATTTGCAATTCGAATCGAATAATTTTATTGTCCAATTCGAATTTGAAAACGATTTTGTTGATTCAATTGAATTTATTTGGTGGGGCTTATCGAATAGTTTTAAATAATACACCGTTTCCAAGTAGTTTTTTAAAATAGTTTTAATTTTTTTGGTATTAAGAATGATACATAATTTTTTTAAATAAATGATGTTACTTAATTAACAAAATTAGAAAAATCGTTTTTCTGATTGAAAAATTTACTAAACTTTAATTTTTCCTATACCTAGATTTTGATGTATTGTCCCTATAAAATAGAGGCTTTTAACAAAAACCCGGTTTAGAATTTGAGGAATTTTAGATTGGGGAAAAATACATGAAATTCACAGTATTTTCTGGAAAGCAACCTTTTTTATAAGAAAAAACTTTGCGGAATCTGATTCTGACTAAGAGTTCTGTTTTTAAAGAAAAATCGTCAGACTCGGTTTTGGAATATAAATGAAAGTAAGTGACGTTTGTCATTAAAATAGCTTCAAAACTTTAGGCAATTTTATTGTAAAATCGCTAAATTTAAATGCATTTTGTAAATGAAAAACGTGTTATTTTATTAAATCATTATTTTTAATCTTAATGGATTTCTTACCAAAACTTGCTCTGTTCTTTTCAAGGTTGCCATTTAAGGTTTAGAATAACGGTATCGGTTTATCATGCCACAACTGAAACCAATATGAACATTTTAAAACAAGGATATTAAAAGGTGTATTTGTCCCCATATTTAAACGTGTAAAGTTTTCTATTTTTGCAGTTCAAACCCGATACATATTCCCTGCACCGTTATAAAGCCTTTAAGATACCAAAACAGAAATTTTTAACGGTGTTGATCATATGTATACTTAGAATTCGAACAGGAAAAATAGCAGGCTAAATACATTAAAATTTGTTGGCAATTAGCCTTTATATTATCCTTGTTGTGAAACGTTCATATCGGGTTTAGTCTCGACATGATAAGCAATCCTTGGTCATTTATGTTGTGGGAGGTGGGTACCACATAAACTACAGCGGATAAAAAAGTATGTTTGAATCTTAAATAAATAATAACTCTCATTGTTATTAAATAATGGAATACATATACACATCTTGACCTGTAGTGTTTCGACTCTTACACGGATTCATGTCAATGCGCGGGATTACCTGTATAAAAGTTTCAGAATGGTTAATACATCTTCGAATAGTATTTGTTTATACGAGGGCGGATCACTAAGTCCGTAACTTTTCGAACTTCCCTCGTAGGTATATGAAATGCAACACTGCTCCCATCAAGTACTACCTGTTAATAGACTACTGTCACATTTTGAGCAAGTTCCGTCATTTACTTTGCGTTTAACAGCTGTTCAAAGCATACAACCTCGTAGATTTTTAAAAAAATGGAATAAAGTGAATTTCGAGTGCTCATTAAACATTATTTTTGCGAAAAAAAAACCGTCAAGCAAACCAAGGAAAAGCTTGATAAATACTATGGGGACTCTGCACAATCGATTTCAATGGTAAAAAAGTGGTTTACTGACTTTCGTTGTGGTCGCACAAGTACAAATGACGCTAAACGTTCTGGACAGCCAAATGAGGTCAATACACTCGAAAATGTCGAAAAAATCCACGATATGGTGTTGGCCGATCGAAGAGTAAAAGTGTGAGAGATTGTTGATGCCATATGCATTTCATATAGCAGTGTGGTTTCGATTTTAAATGATCAGTTGGGTTTAAGAAAGATGGGTGCAGCGTTTGCTCTAATCGCAATTGACCATAAACGTAATCGTGGCCAATAAGGTGATGGCAACAGTTTTTTGGGATGCACGCGGGATAATCCACATTGATTACCTTCAAAATGGAAAAACAATAAACGGCGAATATTATACCAACTTATTGAACCGATTTAACGAGGGTTTAAAAAAAAAACGACCCCATATGGCCAAGAAATGCCTATTTTATGGACCTCGAAAAATCCTATTTTTTGGAAGGGATACAAAAATTGGAGAAAACGTTGGACTAAGTGTATTGAGCTAAAAGGAGATTATGTTGGGAAATAATTTTTTTTTTTGCCAAAATGTGTTACAAACTACCTTTTGTGAAAAATCTATTTTTCCGGAAGTCCTGCCAAAATTCGTTTCGATTATCGCCTTTATAAGTAAAATTTAATTTGCTTCCTTTTCTTGAAGTGTCCACAATATTTTTGATATTTTCAATTTAATTGATTTTTTTTATAATTTTCTTTTATTAATTTTGTATGTATATTTTTTTTTTGTAATATATTTTAATTTTTTCTAAGTTAAAATTTTTTATATTTATTTTTGACAACTGCAATGATACTTTGTCCATTTATAATTTGATACAAACTACTTATAGTTGAGAGTGTCGAAATGATTTAAAAATAAAATTAATTAAAATTTTTTTGTTACTACCGAAATTTTAACACTATTTGACCAACAGTTGGTAGTAAAATAATATGAATGATTTAAAATTCAAGTTTGATAGTTCCACTATTGGATTTTAATGTTCATAGCCAATTAGTCGGTTAAAATAATAATTTTATTGTTTTTAATATGATCGTTTCTACGGTATTCTTGTGGCAAATTTTTTTTTTTCTAAATTTGGTTAGTAACTCCTCCTTGATTTTTAAATTGAAATTTAATTAGTTGTAACAGTTAAATTTATGCCAATAAATAATAAAATTGGTTGTAATCGTAATAATTATATGCTGGAAAATTAAATTGAGTTGATTGAGAAGAATCGTGTGGGTCATGATAGTATTCTGACTAATTTATTCTCTGTGTGTGGATTAAATCAAGTACGAGAATTATCCAATAGTTTTCGTTGTTTTCATTGACACAGACAAATCATATAAGAAAGAACATTGGAATCAATAAACGAATCAATAAATTTGTTGCTAAAAAAGTTAATATTTTAATTGAATTTTAAATGTATAAATACATATTTTATTTTAGACATATATCTCAAACTATTTTTTCATACACTGTATGTTAAATAGAAAAGAAAAGTTTCAGTATAAAATACCAAATGCATTTGTAGTTTACAAACAATACAAGCACACACACAAATACACAGACTCAGCATTACTAAAAATACATATCCATACAAAAGTGTCGTCCACACACTTTATTTTTTGAGCATCATAATTTTTGTGTAGATAGTAATTTATAGCTTTTTTTTCTATTTCACTGTCAATAAAAGCTCTAGTCAATATTATCATTGCCGTGATAGATGCAAAAGCAATTAAAATATTAATTTGTTCCATAACATTTTTAATTGAAACCCGTTTTTAGTGTTTTCTGCGTATAATTAAAATTTTTTATAAGGGCATATATTGTTCCATACGAAATTACATATATAGAAATTAGGGCGGGTCGATTTAATAATCGCCCAAAGCTCAGTGAAAATCGTATTCTAGGGATCAAAATAAGAAACTTTGCGGAATTAACCATACCTCTAAAACGAATTCTACTACCCCGAAACTGTTGACTTTTGTCCCGTAGGGTCAAGTTTTGAAAAATCCCACTTTGACCCATGTAGAGTGCCCCAATCGAGTCCAAATGTATGACCGACCCCCACTAACTTTGAAGGGCCGATCCACCCATGCTCGTGGCACACCCCCCTGGAACTCCCCTGGGGGGTTCCCCATACAAACATTTCAAAAAATCTCCATTTTTGGCACTTTATTTTATTATTTTTTATTTATTTTATTTATTTTTAATATTTTATTTATTTTTTTCTCTTTAGAAATTTATTTAGTCAGAACATATGTAAATGAAAAAAATAATTTAACTTAGTAATAGAAAAGAAATAAAAAAAATTACTGTTTGAAGTCTTTTTTGCTTTCAAGTCTGGGCAATTTCGCACGGCTCTCTTATGTCGTCGCCATAACAGCCTCTACATTTTCCGGTATAACTCGTTTGGAAACGCTAGCTAGCAATTGAACGTGTCGTTCTGTTGCAGGTCGTAAAATAGGTTGTGTGGGTTTTTTAAGCCACCACAAGACACAGCTGCATGTCGTAAACTTACTTAAGCAAAATCGGTTACAGGTAGAATTGAGCATAAAATTATCATAAAGGATTTTCCAGAAGTAATAAAAGGCGCACTTGCTTAACAGAAAGCATAAAATTATCATAAAGGATTTTCCAGAAGTAATAAAAGGCGCACTTGCTTAACAGTATTTGTGGTCAGATTAACGTTTAATTTACATGTAAGTATTTTATGGGCAGTTTTGACAACAAAATCGGTTACAGGTAGAATTGAGCATAAAATTATCATAAAGGATTTTCCAGAAGTAATAAAAGGCGCACTTGCTTAACAGATTTTGTGGTCAGATTAACTTTTAATTTACATGTAAGTATTTAATGGGCAGTTTTAACAACAAAATCGGTTACAGGTAGAATTAAAATTACCATTTCATTTTTATTACCTCGTAGACCATATATAACGCAACAGTTTTTGTGAATGCATTAAGTCGTTGTGAAGAACTCAAAGTGTGAAGTTCTAATTTCAGATAAAAAAATATTTAAAAAAAAAAATCATTCCAAATCAAAAAGTTTACAATGAATCCACCATCCTTTACACCGCAAGATGAAGCAATAACAACATCAACAACTATCGAAAACCCAATGAGTCATATACCCAGGCATGATGTTACTGTTTTTGGTGTGTCTACTGATTTGACTGATCTTAATTTACCAACCCATCTGGATATTTTGAGATATTATTTTTACTTGAGCGAACAAAAAAAATTGCTCTATAAATCATTCACTATTCAAGTACAAGATAAGTTGATTGGAATTTGGAAAAAACTTGGTATGGAAATAATGCTGAAAAAAAGTGTATATAATAAATTGAATAGATTGCTTGTCAAATATCAAGAGCAAATCAAGAATAGAAACAAACACCAAGAATTTACAGAGTATGTAAAATCTCTGGAAACAATTTTTTTCATTGGAACATGTAAATGCGATTTGAAGGCCTCAAAGAGTTTATGCACGATCAACATAATCAGAGAAGACTAACAATGGATGGATTTGCGATGGAAATTGAAGAGCAAGGAGCAACGTCTATGTCATCAATGCCAACATACCAAGATCCCGATGATTCAACATACGCACCGCCACCGGTTCAAGAAGATTTGGATATAAGCACAAGTTCACAATACACACAGAGATACGATTGTTTTAACTTTGCCTTGGTATGTGACAGATTTGGTGTGCCTGATAGAGTAGCATCAGCAATGGGAACCGCTCTTTTCCAAGATTTTAAAATGAAAGATACCCATGGCAAACCTCTCATCATGGATAAATCGAAAGTTCGCCGAGAAAAGAGAAATGCAGACAAGAAGTGCTTCGCAAACGGTTAGATGATACCAATTTGTTAGCATTTTCATTCGATGGCAGAAAAGATGATACTTTAACGAGAGATGCAATTGATGAGAAGTATCATACTAGGATGGTAAAAGAACCTCATCTTGTTATTTTGAGAGAACCGAATTCTGAATTGATTGGTTACGTAAGACTGGAACATGAAACCGCTGAATACAAACAACCAAATTAAATGATTTTTTTTAACGATAAAAATATATCACTGAATGAATTAATTGGCATATGCGTTGACGGTGAGCCAACAAACACTGGCCCACACGGTGGAATTATACGACGATTCGAATTGCTGTTAAAAAGACCATTGCATTGGTTCGTTTGCCTTCTACACTTCAACGAACTTCCGTTTCGGCATTTGTTTGAAGCTTTGGATAAATCAACCAGCACTGGACCAAGATCGGCAACCGGAAAATTGAGCCGTCAAATCGAAACTTGTGAAACTCTTCCGGTAAGTTATTGCTATCACTCATTTATTATAATTGTCAACCGTTTTTAATTGCTTTATTTTTATATATTTTCAGGTGGTGGACGGCTTTCAGAAAATTGAGTTGAAAAATATGCCCCCTGCTCCAGAAAAAATTGAATTTTCCACCGATTCCAAGTACTTATACGACATGGCCCATGCAATTTCTAGCGGCGTGGTTTCAGTGGATCTGGCTAACATCAAACCAGGGAAAATTGTACATTCTCGGTGGCTCACCAAGGCCGCTAGACTATTACGATTATATGTGACAACGGAAAATCCAGATGCAAATTTAAGAATACTGGTTGAATTTATAATTACATGTTATGTGCCAATGTACTTCAATATTAAGTATTACAGCTCTGTCGTGTACGGTAGTAGATTATTTTTCAAATTCATTAGTTGGTCAAGATTTCTAGAACCTCGTTTACGCAAAATTGTCAATAAAGTAATTACAGATAATTCATATTATGCGCATTCGGAAAATATCTTGTTATCAATGTTGTTTGATGATAGCAAAGAAAAGCGCGACTGTGCTATCAAGATAATTCTACGCTATCGAACCGATGTTGACGACCCAACGGGACTTAGAGCTTATAAAAAACCAGATATAAACTTTTATTGCACAAGTTACACGGAAATGATCAATATGAATGACATAAATGACGTATTTGAACCACCATTCACTCGAAGCATTCCATACGATACTTTGAAAGAATATTTAAATCAAGATGATCCACCGTTTAATGATCCAAAAATTCCATCACACATACAAGGAACAGAACGACACGTTCAATTGCTAGCTAGCGTTTCCAAACGAGTTATACCGGAAAATGTAGAGGCTGTTATGGCGACGACGTTAGAGAGCCGTGCGAAATTGCCCAGACTTGAAAGCAAAAAAGACTTCAAACAGTAATTTTTATCTTTTCTTTTCTATTACTAAGTTAAATTAATTTTTTCATTTACATATGTTCTGACTAAATAAATTTCTAAGAGAAAAAATAAATAAAATATTAAAAATAAATAAAATAAATAAAAAATAATAAAATAAAGTGCCAAAAATGGAGATTTTTTGAAATGTTTGTATGGGGAACCCCCCAGGGGAGTTCCAGGGGGGTGTGCCACGAGCATGGGTGGATCGGCCCTTCAAAGTTAGTGGGGGTCGGTCATACATTTGGACTCGATTGGGGCACTCTACATGGGTCAAAGTGGGATTTTTCAAAACTTGACCCTACGGGACAAAAGTCAACAGTTTCGGGGTAGTAGAATTCGTTTTAGAGGTATGGTTAATTCCGCAAAGTTTCTTATTTTGATCCCTAGAATACGATTTTCACTGAGCTTTGGGCGATTTTTTTGCCTCCCCACAAATCGACCCGGCCTAATAGAAATATATGAGGTCCAGTGCTTTAAATATTTTTTAATTGAATTCAGATATGATTATATATGGTCCATTACAAAGCCACATTTAATTATATGTAGTGCCATATGAAAAATATTTTCTAAGTGATTTTATATATTATTATAAAGGGTGTCCCAAGAAGAGCGCAATTTTTAAATTTTAAATAAAACACAGATATTAAAAAAAAATCGTGAAACTTTATTATATCGTAAAGTAGACAGAATGAGGTTATGTATGGAACAATATATCGTGCAGATGGCCGTCGCGGCTTTGCTGGCATGCACGCGATCTTTTAATGAAATTTTCAATGACCGTTTCGCATGAATGCTGCGGTATTTCATTAATGCAGCGTCCAATTTCCTCTTTTAAGGCTTGAGTCGTCGTCGGCTTATTCGCGTAAACCATCGACTTCAAAAAACCCCAAAGAAAAAGTCGAATAGTGTTAAATCGCACGATCTAGGCGGCCAATTCTGATCAGCATTTTCATGTTGTCTCTCCAATACCCAATTAACGAACTCCCTTCGCTGTCCATGGTCAGCTGGCTTCAGTTCCTGAGTCAATTGAACTTTGTATGCATGAAGATGCAAATCTTTCGTCAAAATTCGCTGCAAAGTGGATTTGGAGACACCAATTTGCTGAGCTCGGTGTCGAATTGAGGTGGATGGATTTTGAGCGACATCATCACGTACAGCTGCGCCATTTTCGGTCGATCGACCTGGTCGATGGGGCGTTGTTGTCTCTACATCACTAACATACCCAGTTTCGGCAAATTTATCCATTAATCTCTTTACAGTTGACTCTTTTGGAGCATTATTGTGACCCCAAATTGATCGCAATTTGCGAACTGTAGCCGCAAAACTTTCACCATTTTGGTAAAACAATTTCACAATGAGAATGCGTTGTTCATTCGTGTAGCGCTCCATTTTTACTAACCTCGTACCTTCTACTAGCAAACAATAACAATTGTTCACATGTCAAACAATGACACTTCGAATGTTGCCAGATTTAAAAATTGCGTACTTCTTGGGACACCCTTTATAATTCCGGATTTGAGATTTCTTAAAAGCTGATATGGATCCCGATGATTTTTTTTTATTAACTTTCAATTACAACCAGATATGTTAATGAAAAAATTAGTCTTGTTTTTATATTAAATACTTTAATAAACATTATTTTTTTAGGCTTAAACAACTATTTTTCATCCCGCTTCCTCAACACCAATTTCAATAAGTTTTAATAGGTTGTTTTAATATTAAGTTTTGAAAAGGTAAGTTTAAATTTCAAATATATAATTGTTTGCCAAAGTTCTTTTAAAATGTTCGAAAGTCAAAGGATGTTTTTTACAGTTTGCATCTTATTTAAAAGGAGTAAATATTCTAACCTGTCAAATAAACATTGCAGGGTTTTTTGTTTAACAAAAACAAATAATCTTGAACTTGAATAATCTTGCTCATATCATAGTTTATGATAAAACACCGAAAAATAAACTTTTGGTTTTATTTTTTAAAATTTAAAAGTAAACCATACCAAAGTATATTTATACCTGTTTTTGATACAAATACATGCATTTTTTTTCTAAATTTATTTAAAAATGTATACATCTTCTGTGGAAATTTGTCTATGTCCATTATTTATTATTACTACATTTAAGTAAAGTTTCTTTAATCAGAATCAAACTTTTTTTGTGTGTATTTCACTTTTAAGGCCTTTAAATGGAGCAAACACAATTAACATAACCTCAAAAAACATCCTTACATAAATTTTTTTGTTTTCCGAATTTAAGAATATTTAATATGATTTCATGCAAATAAGTAACAATAAGTAACAGTATAAGTAATAAACAGTAAACAATTGCGGACTTGGCGAACAACTACTCGAACAAAATTCGACCACTTCCTTAAAAATGTGTGCTTTTTCTAGTAGTTGTTCGTCTAGGCCGTAATTTTCATAAAATTCCTTTGAACTTTTAAATAGGGAATCTGTTAATGTAGACGAAACGGAAAAATTAATTTCTGTATCAAGATTTTCTTTCGTGCACCCAGAAAACAGACTCGACAGTAGCAATCGCATTTGTAGCCAATTGACATGATTCGGTTGTAGCTATCGAAATTTTTGGTAGTTAGCACAGACTTTTTGTTGCGGTAATCCAAATTCTATAGTCGTGCAAGAATTCCTGCTGTTTTCATCAAATGATTGTCATCACAACCGAAAAATTCGGTCGCAACAACCGAATCATTCGATTGGCAAAAAATACTGTTGCTACTACCGAGTCAGTTTTCTTTGTGTGTGAAATTACATCAAATGTTTAAAATTTGCATATTTTCACACATTTGTCTAGTTTTCTCGAATTTTTTTCGAGTAGGCCACATTTTTCATCAAGTTCCTTTGTATTTTTGAATATGAAATCTGTTAATGTAGGTGGTGGAGTTTTTTTGAGTAGTTGTTCGTAGGCTGCGCAGTTTTGATCGAAACACTTTAAATTTTTAAATGAACTATCTATAAAGTGCTTAATTAAGAAAAAAAATAATGGAAATTTTTTTTGTAATCTGATCGACTTTTTTTTGAGTAGTAGTTGGTCCAGGTTCTTCTGATCAAGGTGAAATTTGCTAGGATTATTCTTTTGAAACTTAACTTTCTAAAAAGTATACATTCCCAGGTAGAAACTGCCAACCGTACAAAAGAAAGTGTAATAGCAAACCGCTGCTATTTTTGAAAACCCCACCGTGTTAAAAATGACCAAAGGTACAACTAATATTGTACTAGTTAAACACCATTAGTTAAACACTATTTTGTTTGCAAAGCACATGTTTTGCCGGTACCACCCGATATTGTTTTGGTTTGCCGATATTGTTTTGGTTTTAACAATATTACAACCAATTAGAAGTATTTTTTTAATACATATTTTATTATATTTCACACATTTAAATATGAAGTAAAGGCTAAAACCGAACTTTTGCTGTATTTTAAATGTGCTTTATGATACGTACGATTTCTCATAATTAATTTAATTTAAGCTATTTTAAAAGCCTCTAATTGTTTTAATTCCAACGTTATGCCAATGGTGGCAAGTTCGCTTAAACCAACGGTTGGCCACTCTTATTAATCGGGTAACAGGACAATATTGTCAAGATAGTTAATCCCACGTTCTGCCGACTCATAACGTACCGTCGCCGACGCTTTACCAACTCTGTGCCGATTGAATTTTTCTGTCTGGGTTGTTATACTTACTTTCAAACGAACTAAAAGTGTACTTTTACTACTCGTGGTACGAATATTAACCTAGGCGCTTTACCAACTCTGTGCCGATTGTATTTTTCTGTCTGGGTTGTTATACTTATTTTTAATATGAGTACATGAGTGGTACTCGACGAGTAGTTCGAACTCGCGAACTACTAGAATATCAACCAAGGCAGAAAAATACAATCGGCACAGTGTAGGCAATGTGTTGTCGGCAATCGGTTCTGCGTTGGCAGAACGTGGGATTAACAATCTTGACAGCATTGTCCTGCCACCCGATTGATAACAATGGTCAACCGTTGGTTTGAGTGAACTTGCCACCGTTGGCATAACATTGGCCATTCAAGGAATTTGGTGTTTTCAAAATATCTTAAATTAAATTAATTTTGAGAAATATGTGAAATAAAACACGTTTCAAATGCAACAATACAGTTCGGTATTAGTCTTTCATACCATATTTAAATGTGTGAAATAAAATAAAATGTTAAAAAAGATACATAATACTTCTAATTGGTTGTAATATTGGTAAAAAACAATATTGGCAAAGAAATTTGCAGGTTGTACTGGCAAAATATATGATTTGCAAACAATATAGTGTTTTTATAGTATAGTGGGTTTTACAAATATAACAGTTGTTTAACAGTACTATTTTTTTGTACGGCTGGCAATTTCTACCTGGGAAGTTTCATGCTATCGAGCTACCCGCTGGTATAACAGACCTAAACATAATCCAAATTCAATTTTTTTCAGCTGGCAAATCTCAAAGTCTCTCGAAGGAGGTCTAATTTGACCCCATTTGCATTATCTCTTATTCGGTCCAAAAAAAAATACATTGGTTATCAATAAAAGTCTTTTGAAATGCGAATCCAACGCTGCATAATACATGCTCAAACGTGTCC
Organism: Delia radicum; assembly: GCA_021234595.1. Classification (NCBI taxonomy): domain Eukaryota; kingdom Metazoa; phylum Arthropoda; class Insecta; order Diptera; family Anthomyiidae; genus Delia; species Delia radicum. The sequence continues at coordinate 178,483,941 of CM037853.1, forward strand.
AAAATTTTTGGTTATTCATTAAAGAAAAAAAGACTTAAGCGACACTTTGCTGTCACGTTATATGTAACCAAACTGAATTGTCGCTAACGTTTATTTTTGTTTTTTATGAAATTCGTAACGGCGGAGTTAAAATGTTGAGGAATGATGCAAATGATTGAAAAAAAATTTTATCAAAAACCGAAAATATAAAATTATGGCGCTTACGTCTTTTTGCCGGTTAGGCTCGATATGACAATAAAAATTTGAGAGTATTTTAATATTTTTTTTTCAAAGCAAGAACTGTAATTTTAATTCTTTTTATTTGAGTTAAACTTAAAATCGCTATAATTTTAAATGGTTTTAGTATCCTTAAACATTGACAAACACAAAAGGTTATTCATGTCATCTAATGTCATATAAACAAAATTTGAAAATATTTTCCTCAAAATATCGAACATTTTTGAAATTCATCATATGCTACAAAAAAAGATTACTCTTACAGCTTTTTTAATTTATAACTTTATCATGGTTTGACCGATTTTTATCATTTTGGTCACATGCAGACTAAGAAATGGTATTTACGTTCCAACAAAATAAAAAATGTAGAAACCCGTAATATTTCCATTATCTCTGAGCGATCTCTGAGCCATCTCTAAATTTCTTTTGATTAACCTAAAACTTCAATTTAAACTATTTTTTTCATCCCCATATAATGAAGAGCCACTCTAGTACACAAAGTAGTAATGTTAAGATACTTCGCGAACAAACTTGTGTAACTGTATTAAAAATTTGTTCATAAAGTCACAATTTTGTTGAATAATCCTAAATCCCAACATTTATTTAAGTTTGTCCATATTTCCACAATATCTTAGCAAATGTGACACTGATCATTTCAAATTATACTGTAAATAAACGAAAACCCCTTTAAGACCCACATGCGATATCCAACACAAATATAAAGAAGATGCCCAAAAATCCCATCAAATCGACCGTAATTAATTGATTTCTCTAAATCTATCCTAATTGGATTATATTAGCTCGTTTGAATGATTTAAGATACACTGATCGTATTTGCTTTCAATTTCAAACTATTGTTTTTTGTTTCCATAAAAATGACACAAAAACGAGTCAATGAAACGTTTACATGGAATTTTTAGAAATTCTTAATCATTTCATTTAATTATGTATTTATCGAATAAAGCCTAAATATTAGGTGAAACAATATCCCTGGGAAAGCTTTAAAGGTAAATATGTACCAAAGTTGATAACAAAAAAAAAAGTTTGTAGGTAGAAGTGGATAAACATACATATATATCTATTAGGGAGGTCCAAAATAAAAAAGGGTCGAATTTTCCAACTCCACAAGGCTCCCCTATTCCAACAGTAATCAATAGAGCAAATAATTTCCAATATTATTGCATTATTTAACGGAAATAAAATCCCTAAAGTGAAAAAAGTTAATATATACTCATATACAACTTGCTATCATTGCATATGTTTATATGTGTGGCAATATATTACGATATATGTTCATATCTTATATTTAGTTTATGAACATTTTTCAATAAGTCGTAATATATCATCATAAATCATTGTATCGTATTTTATATAGTAGCATGTCTTGTATATCTGATCATATGAAATAGATATAGATCAATAAATGATCATATGTAAGAGGATATGTCAGAATTAATCAAAAATAATTCCCTCAGTTTTATATAAAAGGTGATTTTTTAAGAGCTTTCGGATTTGATAAAAAAACACATACAATTTAGAGAAATGTATGAAATATTTGTATAAGTCGATGGAACAATCTATATAATTCAATGTTTAGAGATGATTTTATTTAAATGTTGACCGCGGCTAGGGCTCCAATGGTTCATACGCTGGGTCCAATTTTAGCATACTCTCTACAACATATCGGCTGGTATCTGACGAATAAATTCTTCAATATTGGCTTTCAGCGCGTCAACCGTTGCGGGCTTATCCCTACAGACATGAGCCTTAACATAGCAATACAAAAAAAAAACTCTAGAGGCGCTAAATCGTACCAGCTAGGCGGCCATTTGACCGGCCCCAAACGTGAAATAAACTGCATACCGAACTCGCCCCTCAATTGGGCCTTTGTTCCGCGTGCTGTGTGGCACCGCCTTGTAAAACTACATGTCACTCAAGTACAGCTCTTCCATTTTGGGCAAAAAAAAATTTGTAATCATTGCACTGTAGCGCTCGCCAGTCACAGTAACGTTCCTGCCTTCTGCGTCTTTGAAAAAGAACGGTCCAATAATGCCACCGGCCCATAACCTAACCAAACAGTGCATTTTTCGGGATGCATTGGCAGTTCTGGCAATGCTTCTGGCTGCTCTTCACACCAAATACGGCAATTTTACTTGTTCGCGTATCCATTCAACCAGAAATGGGCTTCGTCGCTGAACACAATTTTCCGATAAAAAGTCCAACTTTGCCAGCTCCCATTCACTAAAATTTAGCCGTTGCGGTAGGTCGTGTGGCTTCAATTCTTGCACCAGCTGTATTTTAAAAGGTTTTACACCCAAATCCTTCCTAAAATTTTTCCACGTAGTGGAGTCACAGAGGCCCAATTGCTGTGAACGGCGCCGAATCGATAACTCACGATCATCAACAACACTGGCGGATACAGCTGCGATATTTTCCTGTGTCCATACTCTACGTATGCGTGTTGGTGGTTTAATGTCCAATAATGAAATTTAGTACAAACCATAAATTTGAAGAAGTGCACGATGATGCACTTTCTTAACCGAGCATGAATTTTGATAATAAAATTCAATAATCTGCAAGCGTTGTTCGTTTGTAAGTCGATTCATGGTTAAATTAGAGACCAAACTGAACATGTTTAACAGTAACATGTTACACGAAAACAGCTGAGCTGCCAAAAAACAGTGTTGCCAAAAAGAAAGTTGCTAAGAAATCACCCTTTACATGGCAAAACATATCACTATATAAAAATATATATAGTTAAATTTAATGAAAAAATGTTTTCACTTTTATATAGCTTTTTAATACCGTTTATAATTACAATATAAATATGTTTCAAAATTTGCTGTAAAACAACATTTGAAACTACGGGTTTTTTTGTTTTGCAATGATTATTAATATTTTTTTTTATTAAAGTACTTACACACAACGTTATAATTATTAGGTTTTAATTCAACGAACATATAGACTAAATGAAAACCAGTACTCAACATCTGTTAAATTTTATATGCCAACTGGTTTTAAGAGAATCACTTTTTAAGAGGGTTGTTAATGAATATTTTTGACTCACAAAAAAAACTAGGATCATTTCAACAAATAAAGTTTTTTCACATTAATTATTCAATATATAAGTAGAAACAAGTAAAAACTTGGTAAAATGTTACTAGTTTTCGCATAACTTTTGTGAAAAACTTTATTATTTGAAATACTCCTAGTTACTTGGCAACGATTTTTTTGAGTGTAGTAAATATAAACAAAATGTAGTATTAATTATACAAAGCTAATGATTATAATGCATTAAACACACAAATTAACTTAAAAATTTAATTAAAATTGCTTAAAAGCATGAAAAAATTTTTTAATTTTAAAAATTAAATAATTGCTTAGTTCTACTATAGGCAATATACTTTCTACCACTGATCCTGTTTTGTCGTTAACAAAATAGTTATTTTGAACAATCTGAAGTTGCTGAAGTACGATATAGTGATTTTTATCCTGCATAAAAAAATATCGTATTGATCCATAATACCGACCGTATAGTTATTATTTTGTATAACAAGGACGTGTAAAGTTTGCTGTTTATTTCTGCACTTGAAAAATTTTGCGAACAAAATATTTGATTTTCTTCCTCGGTAAATGTTTTTAGCTTTTTAAATTTATCTTATGTTCCAACTTCAGGTTAATAAAAATCATAAATTGTTAGATTTAACATTATTTTTTTAAAATTAATGTTTTATAAATGAATTACAAGCAGTGTTGCCATGTATTTTTTTTAAAAAACTGTAAGAAAAAACTGTTTTTTTTTTTGTTTAAATAAAAAACAGTAGAAAAAACAATTAATATGTGCATTTTGAATTCAATTGCATTTTATTTAAACATAAAACAACATAAAAAACATTAAACACATAACATATTTATATACACAGAAAAAAAATATTTTTTGTTGTAGACTAACTTTTAATTATACTAACAAAAAAAAATTATTTTCAAATTTATGTTATTACAGAAATCGCCTAAGAGGAAGGGTGCCTCAAACGCCTTGAAAATAGGGAAATATGTCAAATTTGACCGTTAGATGAAATAAAATTGTTTTTTTTGTTATTCAATTTTGAAAAAAAAAAAATTGTTTACTAAGTTCGATGACAACTATTCACAAAAAAAATTAGCTTTCCAGGACATCGTTAACCTATTTTAACTTACGAACAAAAAAGGGCAGTTATTTGTAGGGTACCCAAAAGCAACATTTTTACATATTTGAAAATTTTATTAAAGACAATTTAAAAATTAAAATCGCTCTCCACTAGTTTTTTATATATATATCGTAAAAATAAAAAATTTGAAATTTTATAAATATCCGTTCGCTAGTTTTTTTTTTATAGCAATTTGAATTTAGCGGATTTCAGGGAAATTTAATTTGTTGCTGTATTTTCTTTAATTTTGCACACAAAGAAATAAAGTGCCAACCGAATTGAAAAGTGTATTTTAATGGTGACAACTTATAAATTCAGTGAATTCAACGATATTTAAATTCGATTTGTGAATATTTTGGGCGTTGCAACTAAAGTTCAGCTGACTTAACCGAAGTTTGTTGTATAAACTAACGTTAAGTTGTACCAACCGACTGAAATTCGTAATAACCGGATTTGATTCTAAGTAACCGAATTACAGTTGGCAAAGAGCTAAATTTTGTTCTGTGTGTGAACTTATAACTACGTTTTAAACAAAATTGACGAAATAGGCTTGCAACTTATTTAATTGGATCATAAATTTTAGTCAGTAAATAATTTTGACAGGACAGCTTTAACCCATGTGAACCCGGGTCGAAGATAACCCACAGCGCAAATATTACCCTTTGTATGACGGCTTATACATATATTTTTTTTAATATTATAAAATTAATCAGTGAAAATAAATGTTTTAGTCCAAGTTTATTTAAATTTATATGTGAAAAAACAGTATTTCTAAATAACAGCGCATTTTTTTATATACGGTGGGTGACAATACAATGGAAACTTTTCTATTTTAGATGCAATTTGTCAAAGAAAAATTTACCAATACTAAACGTTATTATTATAAAACGAGTATTATTTTTAAAAATATTATGTAGATAATTTATAAAGCTTTAATTTAAGTTAAATAGCATGCAGATTGAGCAAATATTAAATGAGATACGAAGCTCGAGCTGGAAAATTAAATTATTTTTAGACATTTTTTAGAAACTTTTTTTTAGAATATTTCAAAGTCGGTTTTCTCCAAGTTCAAAGATAAAAAAATTAAAAATAGCCCAATAGTTTTTATTTCGTCATCAACTAATTTTTCCGACAACCTAAACCAAAAATTATTTTTTTAAATAAAGTAGAAGAAATCCGCATTTTTTGATCTCCAATTTTTTTTCTTTCATCATATTTATGAAAAGCTTCATTAAATATACAAAAACTTCATAAAAAGTCTTCAATTCTTTTAGTGCATACACGATGAATTGTTAAAACTATTTTCATTTAACAATTTCATGATTTAAAAAAAAAATATCATAAAGGGTAATATTTCCTAGGTGGGACATAATTGACCAGGGTTTACATGTGTTAAAGCTGTCCTGTAAAAATTATTTACCTACTAAAATTTATAATCCAATTAAAAATTAAACTTAGTTATAAGTACAAAATTAAAGAAAATACAGCCAAAAATTAAATTTCTTTGAAATCCGCTAAGTTTAAATCGCTATGAAAAAAAAACTACTGAACGGATATTTATTATATTCCACATTTTTTATCTTTACGATATATATAAGAGCAATTTTGATTTTTAAAAATGTCTTCAATAAAATTTTCAAATATGTAAAAATGTTGCTTTTGGGTACCCAACAAATAACTGCACTTTTTTATATTGTAAGTTAAAATAGGTTTACGACGTAATGAAAAGCTAATATTTTTTTGTAAATAGTTGTCATCGTCAACTTAGTACAAAATTGAATAACAACAAAAATTTTTTTTTTTTTTTTCATCTAATGGTCACATTTAACATTTTTCCCTAGATTCAAGATGTTTGAGGCATTCTTTCCCCTTAAGCGATCACCATAATTTTTTACATAGTGTATTTTGATATAAAAACTAATATTTCTGGGGGGAGTTCCGATCTCTAACATGATTTTTTCTTTACCCATACAACTTTGGCGCACCCTAATATACAAGGTGGCGCAAAAGTAATCCTCCTATGAGAAAATGCTATAAATTTTGCGATTGGCCCTTAATGTCAGTTCTGTTTTGACATTTGTGTAGTAAACACATGCGAAATACACGTTAATAAACAATATTACGCTACACTGCTCCAGAACGCGGAATATTGGTGACTATTTATTTGACCAATAATCGGTCGGTGACTTTGGCACAACGTGAATTTCGTCGCAGATTTCCTGGCCGTCCAACGCCTACTGGTGAAACACTGCGACGTTTAGCCGCTCGCCTCGAAGAGACTGGCACAACACGAGATGCTGCCAGGCGTGGCAGACCCCGGAGTAGCCGTTCTGCAGAGAATATTGCTGCTGTAGCCGAGGATGTCATGGAAGCGCCGTCGACATCGACCAGACGACGTGCCACGAAAATGGGTATCAGTCGACGGTCTTTACAGCGAATTTTGGTACAAGATTTGAAGATGTTTCCGTACAAAGTCCAGACGGTGCATCAGCTGTTAGCTGCTGACCGCCAATCGCGTGTAACATACGCTCAAGCCATCCTTAATCACCACCAAGAGGAAGATGATTTTTCATCAAAAATAATCATGAGTGATGATTAGCGGGTACGTAAATAAGCAAAATTTACGCTTCCGGGGCACTGAAAATCCGCGTGTAACCCACGAAGAGCCATTACACCCGCTCAAAGTCACTGTATGTTGTGCTGTTTTCGCTGGAGGAGTCATCGGACCTTTTTTCTTCGAAGACGTCGCGGGCCAAACGGTTACTGTGAATGGTGAGCGCTACAGAGCAATGATAAACGAGTTCTTTTTGCCGCAACTTGATGAATTGGGATTGGAAAACATGTGGTTCCAACAGGACGGTGCAACGGCTCACACTGCACGTGCCACAACCGATATGCTGAAGGATGCATTTCCCGGGCGCCTAATCTCCCGTTTTGGGGATTTGCACTGGCCAGCAAGATCGCCTGATTTAACCGCTCCAGACTTCTTTTTGTGGGGCTTTTTGAAGTCGCGGGTTTATGTCAACAAGCCTCAGACTCTTGCAGCTCTTAAAGACAATATCCGTCAAGAATGTGAGGACCTATCGCCGAAAGTTTTGGCCAAAGTGATGGAAAATGCCATAAAAAGGGCTCAAATGACAATCAACTGTGGCGACGGCTTTTTACATGACATCATATTCTCGACTTGATGTAAAAAAAATTAAAATACCAAATAAAAATAATCCACAAGAAGAATCAAAGTTTTTCATTTTTTTTCTAAATTACAGCCAAAAAACATCGGAAGGTTATTTTTGCTCCACCTTGTATATACCCACTTTGGTTATATCGGAACTTTTTTCGTCGGGTATATATGATACAATAAAACCAAACAAATATGTAATTATATATAAACATACTTGGTAAAACTTAACAAAAAGAATTATCACTTTTATATTATTTTTAAAAGCAAAAAAAAAAAAAATGTGAAAAAATAAAAGTAGAAAAACTTAAAAAAGCTTCACTTAAAAACAAAAGTTAATAGAATAAATAATATTTCATGAGTATTATTGTTAGTATTGTTATTATCAGCTGATGATTTAATCTGTAGCTGATTTTACGATATAATTCATGACATTTTTCTTACTTATCATTTTAAAATCCGCCAAAGATCAGACCCTGATGTGTACGCGGTCTCCAAATTATTGGGATAAGCCCTCTCGGTCGATAAGGGTGGGTAAGGGAGTGGCGGGGTAGTTCTTAAAAAAAAAGAACTTTAAGTCAGAATATCTTCAAAAAGCAATGAAAAGCCCAAAAATATTAAGAAAAAGTTATTTGAATGCTTAAAATCGGAAAATACAAATAAAGCAAAAAAAAAAAATCAAAAGTAAAAAACGGTAATTTGTCTTCTTTGATAATTATTCATAAATAACCATATATGGTAGCAACAAGAAAAAATTCTATCACTTTTCATATAATTGTATATGACATTTGTCAAAATAAAATCACGTATAATTTTCCAATCCATTAATTTATATTTAAATTTTCATTATTATTTAGAATCTGATACAAAATAGTAGTGCCTATTTCCAAATTTTATCAAATTATATATAACTTGATCAAATTAGTTAGAGCCATTTTTCGGATTAAATTATATCAGATGAGATCCCATGGGATATTATGAGATAAGGTTATGTAGGCAATTTTTAGGATCAGCTATGATATTATGTGATAATGAATTATAAAGGGTCCGCCATCTAACGTTTTTTTTTCAACTAGTGCTTATTTCGTGAATGGTAACACTTAGCTCATGTCTGATTTGACAGATAATTAGTTTTATCCTTCCGCTGAACGAATATGGTCCGTATGTTCGTTATCTTGTGAAAAAAGTGAAAGAAACTGGCATCCTCATTGATAAACCAAAGCGTGAAAAGTCAAAAACAGTGCGTACACCCGAGAATATTGCTGCTGTGTCAGAAAGTGTGCGAGAAGCGCCATCAACATCAATTCACCGTCGTTCTCAACAATTGAACATTTCAGAGACATCATTGAGACGAATTTTGCATAAAGACCTTGGTATGACGCCATACAAAGTCCAATTGGTTCAGGAGTTTAAAAAAAAAAATGTTATTTGGCGGACCCTTTATATACAGTAGTGGTCAAAACATTTGGCATTTGTTGTTTTCATTGATTTATTTTCTTCAAATCACACTTAGTTACTAAAATTTATTTTTTACATATTCTTCATACATTGTTTTATGTTAAACAAATAAAAAAAATTAATTGCGTTAAATTAAAACAACAAACAAATTAATAATAATAGATGTATTCAAAATGCAGGTATTCAAAACATTTGCAACTCTCATTATTCTTACTCTTAACGAAACAATTTATACTAACAAATGCTAGGATATAACGGTAATCGCATTCCTTTTTAATATGAGATTCAGGCCGTTACATTTTTTAAACAAAGTTATTATATTATAATTATTGTTCTATAATAGTTGTAATAAGATGTTGGAAGCATAAACATCGTAAGAATAATTTTTGTAAAAAATGGCAGGAAATATATACAATTCTGATTTTAAATCAAAAGTTTTAAATGATTTTCAAAATAGACTTTCCCAAAAAGAAATTTCGATAAAGTACTCTGTTCCAAATTAACGATTTGCCGCATTGTTAATAGTGGTAACATCCACACAACTCATAAAGGTAGAATACCCCGTATTACAACTGTAGGAGAAGATCGGAAAATCAAGAATTTTTTTACGAAATATCCCAAAGCAGTTCCCAGAGAAGCTAAAACTGAACTTTTAATAGATACCAGTCTTCCAACCATTAAAAGAAGAGCACCAGAATATGGTCTTAGAAGTTATAGATGTACAAAAAAAAACCGTTTGTGTCGGAAAAACACCGAAAAGCTCGGCTTGACTTTGCACGCACCCATTTGAATTGGACTCAACAGCAATGGAAAAATGTATTGTGGTCAGATGAGTCTAAATTCAACCTCCGGGGATCAGATGGAAGAGCCAATGTTCGAAGACACGAGGCGAAAAGTTTAATCCCAGATACACAACCGCCACAGTGAAACACGGAGGTGGAAGCATTATGGTGTGGGGGTGTTTTTCAGGAAATGTTGTTGGCCCAATTCACCGCATTACTAGCTCAACGACGGTCACAATCTATAGAGATCTTTTGAGTTCAGTTATGCTTCCGTATGCTGAATGGGAAATGCCACTCTCATGGACCTTCCAGCACAACAACGACCCAAAACACACGGTTCAATCTCCCGATCTCAACCCGATTGAGAACATGTGGATGATTGTAAAGCGGAATATCGGCAATAAAGTATTCCGAAATGGTGATGAACTTTTCATCGAGTTGGAGAAGCAGTGGAATAAAATTTCTGACGATTATATTAAAAAGTTCATTGCCTCAATGCCTAAGAGGTTTTCAGAAGTTATAAAAAATAATGGCTACGCTACAAAATACTGAGCGTTAAAACCATTGTTTGTATTTCCTGGTAATTACTTCAAGAGTTGCAAATGTTTTGAACATTGCACTATCGAATTATTTTGTTAAAATTCCTTTTTTTATTTTTGAGAAGTTATGAATATTTTTTTTGTATTTGTAAAATAATATGCTATAACTGAATTTAATAAAAAAAAACTAAAACTTATACCACAAATCTTTTTGACCAAAAAAAATTATAATTACCTAAACCATGATTTCAGTTGCAAATGTTTTGAATACCACTGTATGACTATATATGATTATATATACCTATATCGAAACTTTTTTTTTCGGGATGTTACTTATAGTTAGTTAATGTTAGTAGTAATATTCTTTAAACTTCTACAGTATTTTTCGGTTATAGTCACATCGCTTATAGACCATTTAGCGATATTATTCATGTTTATTTAATTTTTATTTTTTTTTAATTAATTAATAATCATATAATTACAAATTATAACTTTTCATCTTTTTCCAGAAATATGTGTTGACTCCAACAACATGTTTCTGCAAGCACTGCCCCTGATGACTTTTTTCCTCTATATCTCGAATTTATTACTGTTAAAAATTCTTACATTTATTCTATATCAAAGGCCAATAGCAATACCTTTTTTCAAATGGCATATCGACTTGATGATACCGTTTGCCTTGTTCATCTAGTTCAGTTAATAGCTGCCTACTAAAATAGTCCATGTGGCGATGCAAAATGGTGTATTTTCAATAACACATTTATACCAATGCTGTTAACATTGTTATAGCAGAAACTTCGTAGTTTTGGGAACGATATTTGCCCAAAAAAACCTAAATTACTTCCTTCACCGCAATCCCAGCATCGAATTCTTCTTTATTTAAAGAATTGTCGAATTTTCATCAGATTTCTAATGTCAGGACCATTGAGCACTCCTGAAATAAAAAAATAAAAATAAAACGTTACAGCTATTTGACCAATCATGTGTTATTCCATACCATTTCCAAAATTTTCATCGCCTATTCTTGGAAAGATAACTTTTAAACTCATACCCACTCCATCTCTTTTGCCAACGGCTTTGATAAAATTTTTTACGACTCCAAGCTTTATATGAAGTGGCGGCAGCAGATTTTTTTTTTTGGTACCAAGGGCTTCCGAATCATGTTCCAGTTTTTAAACGCACTATCTTCTATGTTCTTCCAATCGTGACATAAATACTGATACTCCAGTATATCTTGTATCCCAGTCACAAATAAATCACATCCGTTTGATATGCCCATCAAAACGGGTTTCAATTCTTCATAGGCTTTCTTTGTTTCAGTGCTATTAGAACGGATGACTTCGAATTAGTTTTATGGAGCAATATTGCTTTTAAACTACATTTTGAACTGTCAATAAGAATGATCCAGTCATCTGATCGATAGATAGTTGATTTCCATAACATTCATTAGTCTTTCAACATCAATACAGTATGCTGATGTCTTTTTTTCATTAACAACAAACATTGTTTGTAGTGTTGCATCACGGCTTCGATACTCTGTAACTTTTACACCAGATTCCAAAAGTTTCTCAGATTTCAAAAATGACGCCAGCTCTTCAGATTTATGTTTTGATAGCAACAATTAAATCCATCTCGTTTTGATGAATGAGAATCGGTAAATTCAGGTTAATCGGAATCGTAAGATATATCACTTATTTCAGAGTATGTGGGGCAACGGTGGATTGAATATCCATTCTTCAGAATTTCGGTTCAAAACGATCTTCCGAATGTGGCAATGGTGTTTGGGCACTAAAAACTTCTTCGTAAAACCTTTGTTGATACCTGCGTAACAGCTTAATGGATTATGTTCTCCAGCGTTAGTCCAAATTATTGGAACCGCGAAACTCATGCAACTCTTATTATTCGTCTATTTCATGAGACGATTGTAGTAATGTTTGCAAACAATATTTGATACCCAATTTTCATTAATGATGACTTGTTGGTTGAAATATGCCTCGTAAGCTTCCAAAAAAATCGGCAGTAAAACGTACTTTTTTGATACAAACTTAGCACAAACATAACACAACCTGTTTATGCATGCTGCCATTTTTTTAATTTTCACTTTTGTACACTTTTTTGATTTTAAAATTCGAATAAAACGCGACAGACGTTTCTTTCCGAAAAAAACAAATTAAGAAAAAAATAAATAAATTACTCAAGCAATGGCCACTTTGCGCGAGCAAAAAAATTATATTTTTGTTATAAAATTATATGTTATGTACATTTACGAGAAATAAATAATAAAAATATAAATAAATTGTTCGCCTTTGGCGAAATTTGCAGCCGAACACATTCTCACAACCTTTTAACTCATAAAACGACCGTTTAAGGTAACTTTTTTTTTTATATCTGTCAAAAAACCTTTATTGGCTCATATAAAGGTCATATATAGGGTTATAAAAATATATTCTACATCCGAACACAGAATTAAGCTCAGAAGAATATATCGAGCCCTATCCGCCGAAAAGACGTAAGTAACAATTTCATAACTTTACAGGAAAGGCATTTTTAAGTTTTTTTCTAAGTTTTCTTTGGCTTATCGGATTTTAATGAAATTAAAATATGTTATAAAAGACCAAAATATAAAGAAAACTAAACTGTTTTTTGGTACCAAATCTCACTTTAAGGGGTTAAGCAAGGGGGTCTAATTTGACCCAATTTTACTTTTTTTGATTTATTTCTTGCTTGGTTTAAGAAGAGTATAAACATATGATAAACAAATTAAAGTCTTTTGAATTACGAATCCAACGATGAATAAAACATGATCGAGCGTGTCCTAGATTTTGAGTTATTTGCAAAATAAAAAAGGACGTAAGTAACACTTTGCCGTCAGGAAATATGTAAACAAACTACTGTTTGTCATATAGGAATAAGCACTTACGCCTTTTTTGTTTTTGTCTAACTTTGTAACGGTACTTCCTAGAGCTATGAAGTTTTGACCAATGATGCAAATAGTCGCAAAACAAATATTTTCATCAAAAACCCGGTTACTTACGTCTTTCTGGCGGATAGGGCTCGATATATACTTTTTGCCTCATATTTAATTCAATATTGGGCAAACAAATTTAAATTACCTGACTGAGCCCACACAGCTCCAAATTGTTTAGACTTTTTATTATACCACCCTAAAACCTTCATAAATCGTTCATTCCCGGAAATAGTGTTGCACATTATTAAATATTTTACATTGGACAGAAAGCGATAAAATAAAATTCATCATTTTCACTAATTTTTCGTCTTCAGTAACCCCTAGTGAAATTTTCAGCAGAACATTTCATGTTTCGCCGACCATTTTAACCCTCTAAACGCCCATTTTAGGGCACTATGTGTTAGTATATCTTCAAAAAGGGGTTAAATGACTCATAAAAAGAGCCGGCAGAGTGTTAAAATGTTCTATAAAACAAATCCGCATAAAGTTTAATTTAAGACATCCGACCACACAGTTAAGCTTAGAAGAACATTTCTATTGTTTCATGCGTCTTATTTTATACAGTGTTGGCCAAAAAAATTAAAACTTTAAATGGCCATAAAACTTGACTGTACCCATACAGCCCCAAATCCTTTGGGAGTTTTACTTTACTTACCTAGTACATTCGTCTGATGTAGGAATCATCGACACCAATTTTGTTTCATAGTGTTATATCGTTAAATAAAATATTATATTATGTGATCCAATTTAATATAGTTCAGTATGACATCATGTACAGTAAGATACAAATTTACTTGCCACTTTAATTTCTAGTAAAACGGCATATTTAATTGTATCTTACAATATATTATACCAGCGGTTCGCACAAACTTTTTCTTCTCGGACCCCTTGACGCATTTCTATTGGTTTACGGACCCTCATAAACATTTTTTTTCATAAATTTAAAAAAGTCGGAAGTAAAACAAATATATATTTTTTAAATTGAAAAAACATTACAAAACTAAATGCAGTAAAACCAATCTTAATTGCGGAACGCCGATTGACCAAACAAAATTATTCGCGATAAGTGAAGTATTTACTGAAGTAAAATTTGCTTTAATTATCTTTTTACTGTTAACAAAATATTAAAATTTGTTATTAACTTTTTTTTTAGTATTGATACAAATCACACGACGCATTTAAAGTTGTTTCCTAAAGTCTACATGGTGAATTTTTGCTTGCAACAACTCTTGACTCTATTTGACGTTTAATCGGCCAACCTTCTTTAGTTGTTCATTTGTAACTATGAAAATAAATAAAAATTTTGGACAGTCAGTTTAATTTGTTCGCAATAATTTAAAATACATGTTAAAACCATGGCGAAGTATAATAAAGAAAAAATATTGGAATAATATATTGCTGATTGCTGCAAATTTTTTCTTTTTAAAAACAACTACTTAATTCAAAAGCGGAATAAGAATGAAACAACATTACAAGAACACGAATGAGGATAATGAGAAATGTTCAATGCAGGCACGAAAACGTTCTACCACGTTCTCCCACAAGTGAGAATTGCATGCCACAGATTCTTGTTAAAAAGTCACCATGTGAATTGCCTTATTGTGAAATTCTTTCATTTGATTTCATAAATCAGGCGCGGATCCAGGAAAAGGTTTTGGTGAGGGAAATTAGAGTATTTTTAATTAATTTTTTTTAATCTTTTTCACATGTTTGTATTGAAAAATTTAATTTTGGGGGAAGAAATTTCCAGTTTTCCCTTCCCGCTCCCGCATAAATGGACAGTTTTTGATACTTTTGGGATATAATTTAGGCGTGTTCCGATCAAAATATGTTCAAATTCAAAGAAATTTTGGGATAATTTCAAAATTTTTGGAATTTGATATTAAAAATGGGGAATACAGTCATAGCTAGAGTCACATTGGGGATGCAATCAATAGGTTCACAAACTTTTTCGTATAAACAGGCTTGAAAAATTGATAATAGAATCAATTATAAAAACAACCAGTGAGAGATACTTCCAAAGTTGGTGCACAATTATTAAAAGGACTTATTGTAAGTAACAGACAATTTTAGGCGAGAACGAATTTATCTAACTTAAGTGGTCCAAAAAATGTTCAATTATTTAATTTTCCTAATTTTTTGGAATATTAATAAAATTGTAATGAATATTGTGATTTTTTTTTTAAATTAGTTTTAAACATTAATTTTTTCGGAACTCTTCGCGGACCCCCTGGAACACCCCTATTTACCCCTGGGGGTCCGCGAACCCCCATTTGGGAACCATTGTGATATACCTTATTAGACGTTCAATATATAATTGGATTGGCAGAATTAAATTAATAAATGCAATTAAACAAAACAATGTATTATCTCATGTAAAAAAATATAAATTTTTTAATTTGTGGAAAAGGGACGTTTTTATTTTGAAAGCCCACTCAACATTACAGCCCTACTCGAAAAGTTGCATAGAAAATATCGATTGAAATTTTCTCAAATGAATATCACAATTTAAAATTTCATACTCCAAAAATTTTAGATTGACATAAAATCCCAGGAAAAAATTACACATTCCAAAAAGAAGGTGATGCCAACACTTGCTTACATATCTCATTGCCAAATTTAGTAACTGCAATACCAAACTCATTCCAACGATAGAGTCAAAAAAGCAAGTAATATTGTAATCAATTCTTTAAAATTAAACCAGAAAGCATGAACTCAATAACAAAGTAATTATTTACTTAAAAGAAAATAACAATGTTATTAACTTATATGTATAACTTGTTGTACTCAAGAAGTAATCATATACTTTTTCTTAATAAAAGGACGTTATTGGAAGTAGTTCCTCATTTTGAAAAAAGAAGTTATACAATTTTAAAGAATTTATCTTATATATAACACTAAAAACAGAATTAGCATGTTGCCAAAATTTTGTTAAACTGTGGTTAGGTATAAATTAACGATCGCATGTGAGCAGAAAATTGTGAGTGGAAGTTGAAATTACTGACGTTATTGTGCGTGAGTCATATTTTTGTTTTTCAATTTTGAATTGTTCTTTTTTTTTTAAAAAATTTATATTTTCGTGGTTTATAGCTCCAAAGTTATGACAAATCCATGATTTCATAACAATTCGATGTTTCACTTTTTAAGATTTTATTTCCGTATGAGTTTTGATCGTTATATTTGAGTGGCGTAGGAGAATTACGTGTGAGTAAAAGTTGAATTTACTTATGAAACCACTTCTTTTTTTTTAAATGTAAGTACTTCTTATTTTTTCTAGGGAACTATTTATTTATTTTTTTTTGTGTAAGTACTTCGTGGTTTTAAAATGGAACTATTTCTTTATTAAAAAATGTATGTAGTTCTTAAAAATATAAAGTAAATGGTTCTTCGATAAAAAAAAATAATCAATTCTAAAGAATCAATTATTTTAGTCTCACGCCCTGTTAAAAGAATCGAGTAGGTAATCTAGTAAGGAATGCGTTCTGCCCAAAATGCTTGATTACAAACCCGCTTACCTTTTTGGAAATTTTTTGCTGGGATGTTTGTATTGTATATTTTATATATAAGTATATAAAATTAAGATTTAACTGTAAGTAAAATTCAAATTGGGCTCTTAATAGTCGGAAAATAATATCTAGCCCCCGTATACAATTTAACAAATTTGTTTTCAATGAATTTATTCGTATCAAATTATATCAAACTCAATGTAATATAATCCATTTATATACATTACGATCCACAATTTTTCTGATAAAATTGTATTTCAATTAGATATGAGGCTATATCAAATTTGATGTATTTCTTTGTTGTATCATATTCTTTTTTTTTTTTAATAGGGTCACCCTATTCTGGCTTGTAACTTTTAAAATTTTTTTAATCCTTTTGGTGGATGATAATCTGTAACTCTGTTTTTTTAATAAGGAGAAATTTCGTAAATTTTTAATTTTTGCGCTTTTATCGACTACGTAATTGGCTATAAATATAAATGACAAATAAACTAATGAAATGAGATCAAATCGATTAGTGTGCCTTCAGAAATAAAGAAAATAAGACAATACAAATCTCATCATGTCTAATTTTATATTTTTAAGGGGACATCCGTATTTTGAGCAATAATTATGTGCAGTCCTGCGTGATCTGTAAATATCAGTACTACTATTATTGTGTGTATGTGATAAATGGATCATATTATTACTTTGGAATCCAGAGCCAAAGTGATGTAGAGATGTCCGGAGCTAAAAGAGATGTAGAGATGAAAAGTATAATCCGCCCCCTTTTACCACTTACAGAGAACAATAGTAATGGTGATCTGTATCATACTGACGTAAAAAAAAAAAATAAAATCCGATCTACGAGTATTTAGCAATGATTGTTATGATAACATGTACAATTCAAGATATATTGGACCGCATAATTGTTTAAGCTACGAGCCTTTAATTTGAAGTTAGCCTTTTAGTGATTTTCGGAGAAAAAATGTTGTAGAGAATTCAAAGTTTATCCGATCCATTTAGCGCTTTCACATAATAATAGTAATGATGATTTATACATTTCAAATTATGGTAGTTTTTAAATGAGTAGATCGCATTAACAGAGTAGATCGCATTAACAGAGTAGATCGCATTAACTCAAAAAGCTAATACCATCAAAAGTATTATATATGGTTCTTGAAATGGTCTACGGTTCCGTAGATTTGGTCTTTGGTTCAGTAGATTTTCCCATATGAATAGCAATAAACGGAGAAATACAAAGTTTTGGGCAAATCAAATTATGTTTAGAGGTGGTTCAAAGCGACTAAAGTTTGTGATCGATTATGACCAAAAGGCTAGGTCATTGGAAATGAAGAAAATAAATTGACCGCTAGCAAAAAATCTATTATATGTAGAAAAAAATTTGGATAGTCTCATAGCCGTCTATTAATACTTTTCTAATTTATTTCATAGACAGCTGATTGTCAAATTGCGAATCTTTCAATTTATTTCGCTACGTGCGCAAATGCCGGTCGAAATAATGAATGTCAATTATAAGATTATAAACCATATTAAAATGTGTTTTGCAACAATTTTGAAGATTCGATTTTAAGAATAATTAGTACCACATTTTTGTTCACGACTGCAAACCAAAATGTTGACCGATTGAAAACATGCAACAAAACGTAAAACGCTGTAGTTTTTTCTAATATAAACTTAAAAGTAAATGTAACTTTTTTTAAAACCAATACGCTACATTAATTTATTGAAAAAATAACAAATTGGCTCAATTCATCCAATTTTGAGGCAGTTCGCATGTACTTTGTCCATAACTATTGAAAATTTCGATGTTGGGATTTTACCGAGCTTCTTTTCAAAATTGCACACAGAGAAAAATTTAGCTATTTGCCAACTGAAATTCAGTTGCTAATACTAAAATTCAGTTATTTCGAAATTCAGTCTTTTAGTACAACTGAACATTAGTTTTCACAACAAAGTTCGGTTAACTCAACTGAATTTCAGTTGCAACACCTAAAACATTCAGAATTCTAATGTAAATATCTTTGTACTAACTGAATTTATAAGTTGTTACCATTAAAATACACTTTTCAATTCGGTTGGCGCTTTATTTCTCTGTGTGTGTTAATTGGATTTTTGGGTATTTGTTTGGTCGAAATTTTTAATTTTATCATTAGTATAGTTATTTCCCTCTAAAACGTGCATTTCCTGGCGTTTATTAACATCTAAGATTAAATATGACTAATCGTAAATGTTGTAAATAATGGCGTTTATGATTATTTGTGACCAAATTAGTAAATTGAAGATTTAAGGTTACTCTTACATTTTAGAAAAAGCTCGCTTACTCTTTCGGCATCTGTTAGCGTGTAATTTAGGAACATTTTAAATGTTTTTCCATCGACTAAACACCCTTTTCAAGCCGGCTATACTATTTAGCGGCTTACCCAGCAATTACTTTTCTAAGCCCGGATCACATCAAAACATCACTTTTTACTGGAGCAAGAGATATTCTTATCACTTTTTCTTTTTACTTACCTATCCACTATTCAGTATACTACACGTTGACTTTCTAGCTGTTCAACAACTAGAAAAACTCTTTTCGCTTTCTAACAATAAGATTGATTATCAAAAAAATTAAAAATTATTTTTGAAGTTGTTTTTGATTTCTTTTTCATTTATTATTGATTTTCATAAAATTGATGTAGTAACATAAGGAAACATGTCGTGATTCGAAACTAAGTCAAATCAACTACTCAAAATATGATGTCATGAAAATTTAAAACAAAAACATTAACTTCGACTAAAGTGTCATTACAAAACTAACTATAAATTTTAAACTATAGAAGATAAAAAATTCGTGTTGGTCTTTTTTTTTGAACCTTTCAGAATGATAAGTAAATTGATTTTTTTCATGGGAGGGTCAGAGGGAATATTTTGGGGCCTTGAGTTCAAGTGCCTATATCTCGAAATGCCCATTTTTAAAATTCTTAAAAAATGTATGCTTATTATCGAACCCTTCTCTACACACAAAAATAAATTTAGCTATTTGCCAACTGAAATTCGGTTAGTACGACTCAAATAGGTTATTACGAATTTCACACAGTTGGCACAACTTTATATTAGTTTTCACAACAAAGTTCGGTTAATTCAACAGAATTTTAGTTGCAACACCCAATATTTTCAGAAATCGAATGTAAATATCATTGTACTACCTGAATTTATAAGTTGTTACCATTAATATACACTTTTCCATTCGGTTGGCACTTTATTTCTCTGTGTATACAATTGAGTGAACAATTCAGGTTGGTATCTCGATTGGTCTCTGAGTCAAAAATATATTCCTAACACATATTTTGGAATAAAATCGCCGAAAATCCATATTTTTGCCACAAACTGAACCAAAACTACATTCAAAACAAATAAACAAAAATTTTCTTTAACTCAGATTAATTTTTACTCAAAGTTTTTATCACTTACCGCTTATTTTTAAAATTTTCTTAAAATAACGTTATAATTATGAAACACTAGACAGCTACCCGATGAAAAATGTTTCGATATAAACATATATAAACATATATAGACATACATATATATAATTTCATATGACATTATATATCAGTTGATCCGAAAAATGGCGTACATAAAATTACCTCATGTGGGCTCACATAATATAATTTTATCTCATCTCATCTGATATAAATTGAACCGAGAAATGGGCCTATCTAATTTGATCATGTTATATCTAATTTGATATAACTTCATAAAATTCTTTAAAATTGTTTGTAAATTTTCACTAATATTTTATTTATTGTTTCATATACATCTATATATAATTATGCATTGAAGTACCTTAGTTATATCAAGTATATATAAAGAGATAAAAATACCAACTTAGATGTTAAATACGATGTAATAATATATGGTGATATATAGCGCTTTATTAGAAATTTTCGTAAAAGTATGAGATGTGAATATATGTTTTTACATATTTCCATCGTGTTGGAAGATTGCCAATGTCCAATACCCAAATAGGGTGCGGCTAACAACCCTGACAATCACAGCCCAATTGCAATCTGCTCTGCGTTCTCGAAGGCTATTGAGAGCATGGTCAATTACCATCTTGTTAATTATCTGGAGTTCAACTCTCTTCTTAATGATCGGTAGTATGGCTTTCATAGAAGTCGTTCTACTGGAGACCTGATGGCGTTTCTTTCGGGCCTTGGAGTTGGTACATCCACAGATTTGGCGAGAGCAAAGTGGTTGCTCTCGATATTTCCAAGGCGTTTGATTGTGTGTGTCATAAAGCACTCGTGTCAAAGCTCATTGCTTTTGGTGTCGGTGATGTCCTCTCTCGGTTAATATCGTATTTTCTCAGAGATCGCACTATAAGAGTTGTTATAGATAGGGTCATATCCGATGAGTTTCTGCTAAATGCAGAGGTACCGCAAGGATCCGTTCTTCCTCCTTCTCAATTTCTTATCTCCTAAATTACTTTCTTAGTCTAACTTCAAAACCTATCTACTGTTTTGCAGATGACAGCAACATTTGTCATACAGTTTCCTTTGACCACAGCCAAGCCTTGTGGAGGTTGGGGGCAAAAGGCTGATTATGAATGACACCCTCAATCAGGCCCTGATTACAATCTCCGAGTGGGGTCGTGCCAATAACGTCGGATTTAATGCACGCAAGACCCAATATTGTTTGTTGACCCATAGGAATGTGGGTTTATAAATGTCATTTGTGTGCATGGGTGCTATCAATATTGAGGCATCAGATGCTCCTGATGTTCTAGGTATAAGTCTCCAATGTGATTACCGCTGGACAAATCACGTTATTCGGGTGTCAAAAAAATCATTAAAGTTTCTTGGCTTTCTTAATCGCTGCAATAATTACATCACTCCATCTGATCCCCTTACTATTTATACCACCTATATCCGGAAGATGGAATACAACTCCCATATATGATGATTGGGGCTTTAAAGTCTAGTTTTGAGCTTCTGGACCGTGTCCAAAGGAGGGCGATGGCGCTCATTAATGACAGTACGGTAGAAAGCTCTATTGATTCATTGGAGCATCGTCGGAATGTGGGTTGCGTGTCATTGTTCTATCGATACTAATATGGAAAGTGTTCTACTGAGATAAGTGAACTTATTCCAAGAGCCCATGTTTTTCTTCGTAACACAGGTTAATCCAGTAGAACTCATCCATTTAAGGTCGATATTCCAGTGGATCGCACAACTCATTACCGAGAAAATTCGTTCATTAGTCGAACCACCCATATGTGGAATAATCTCCCAGTAAACGTCTTTCCTGGCACTTACAATTTAGAGAAACTCAAGTCAAACGTCCATCCCTAATTCCTCCACCCCATAACCTATTTTCCTGATATCAACACAATGTACTGCTTTAGCGGGCTACATCCCCTGAATATTGGTCCATAGTAAAAAAAAAAACAACAACACTTAACTACAACAACTTTTAATGTTGCATCACTGGAAAAATACGACACCTTCTGAAGACACCTAAGCGATCGATGCAGTAGCTTAAGAAATAATTAGAGAGAAAAATTTACGTTATAGTTTAAGTTCAAGTCATAAATGCCGAAAAAAGTTTTCTAATTTTTTATTTCTTTAAATTTGTAAATATTATTGTTCTGATATTTGTCAAAATAATAGTAATGGCAACAAAACACTTACAATGGAGGTATTCAGACCCGATTATTTGTACAGCAGGGTTAAAGTACTCAAGAAAACAAAAATTTTGAAACCCAAATTGCATATAGTGGACACAGAGTTGCCACATTTCTTAATTATTTGAAATACAGGCGAAAAAGGCTCTTCGGGAAAAGTCGCATTGAAACCGCACGATTTTGAACAGTTGAAAAAGTGCAGACAGCCCCTCGATTAGCTTCATACAACTAAAATTTCAATGAAAATGAAAATTATTCAAGTTCGAGGCCATACTTTATATTTCTTTATTAGGATATTGTCCTAACAAATAATCTATAGAGTTGTGGTTTTCAAATTTATTCTTTGACCCTTTCAGGAATGTGTTGATAGATCTATTTCGGGAGTTTTCTAGGTTCCCATCATCAGAACACGTTTTAAAAGAGGTAACAATCCCATGCCAAACATAAAACATTCATATAAAATAGTTTACTCACTACATGAGAACTAATAATACGAGCTCGAAGTAAAAGATTATCACCACCGATCAAAAAAAAAATTGAAAAGTTGTTTTTTGTGTGTATGTCCACCTTTGGTAAATATTCAATACACGTTTTTGTTTCTTTTCCTTTGATATGTACATTTTTTAAAAACAAAATGTACAGGGGAAGTAGTAACTTTGTCTTTTATACAAGTTTGATATAATTTTTATTAAAAATAAAAATTTTGTTTTGAAAGAGGTAACAATCCCATGCAAAACATCAAACATTCATATATTTTTTCGCAGCGTTTTTGTTAGCGAACGCTTTAAAACCCCGTCCGTCCCGCCAAACTCTACCTTTGTACTTCCTGGTTTATATATTCCTTGGTTTAAGAACCTAAATAAATACTAGCCGGATTCGTGTAATATTATATATAGTGTAAACATCATATTTTTAGCACATTAGTCATAAAAGTTTTACCAACCACGTAAAGTTTATTTTACAATTTGTTTTGTAGTTTTCTTTCTATGTTTCAATCATTTAAAGAAATTAAAAAAAAAAATATTGTTTTGATTGTTTATTATGGAATATTATATTTTATGTATAAAGGAATAATTTTGTGTAGAAATAGTCGTGATATTTAAGAACAAACGCGGTAACGAATTATATATAAAACGCGGCAACAAGTACACATTGTGTACTTATACACCATATACGATTCTTTTATGGAATCCTCCAACTATTTAGCAAAGATATTGTATGACTAGTGTCACGGAAGTTAGTGCATTTATAATCGAATTTTATGTACATAAAATATGCATAAAAATTGGAGAATATGAACTAAAAATTTTAAAAATATGCATTTATTATTTTTTTTTGTCTAACGTTTTCTATATTTTCAACACAATTTTAGTATTTTTGTTTTAAAGATCGGAAAATTATCATTCATCATAGTCAGATAGTTAGTAATTGCATTTTTCTGCTATTTTTGTCTTCGCGATACAAAATATTTTTCGGAAGAAAATTTTTGTTTTTGAAATAAAATTATAAACTTCATAAATTTATCAAAAAATATTAAAGAAATGTTCTTAAAAATATGCATTTTCATATAAAATATGCATTTATATTTTGCTATAAAAATTTTCAGTATACACATTTATCACAAAATATGTAAAAATATGTATTTTATCAAAATATGCATTAACAAATCGATGCCTTTATGGTGCAAAATTGTTGATTCGCAAATATATTTGGTTAACCATGTTCTCCAGTTTAGGACATCAAACATGTTGTCCGAGCCCTACACTTAGAATAATATGTAGGTAACAACCATTGTTAATGTAGTTAAAAACAAATGAAATTTCACTTAAAGAAAGGACGACTTACATTTCAGTAAATTCAACTAGCATTCTCATTTGTTTTTTAATGTTCAACAAATGACTAACAATTGTAGTAAAAAGAACCACATGTTATTAAAAAATAAACAAACATTTTTTTTATATTTTTAAATAACAAAAAACTACTATAAAAAATTAATGTAAGATCATAAAACAGTAATTTGATATGGTTTGTTTTTTTAAATGAACTACAGGGTTAGTAAAAAATTTAATTTGTTTTACAAATGACTGACATTTACATTAAAAACAAAGAAACTGTATTACAACCCAAACAACTACATATTTTGAAAGCAGAAGTTCCCTGAGTGTACTTATGTCCATTTCGTCCAAACTCGAAAGTGTTTTAAACAGGTCAGCAAATTTCCTGCATTAAAAAATATGCTTAAAATATGCAGTGCAAAACGCAAAATATGTTCTTAAATATGCACTTCATACAAAAATATTCACAAAAAATCAAAAACATATGAACTTTAAACAAGTTTTTCGAAAAAATTTATTTAGTTATTTATTATCAGTTAAATTTTTATTCGGCTGTTAATTTAGCAATTTTTTTATTTAAAAAATTATTACAGATCTACATACGAAATAGGGTGAGTTTTGAAGTTGTAAACGGTTATACAGCGACATACGACACTCATAGAATAAAAATAGCAGAAAAGCTACTAAAAAGTAGTTAAAATTTGTGTTGCAGAAAAAACTGCTAATATTAGCAGATTTTTTGTTTGTTAAGTATTAATACAATAAGAAAAGCGAATCTAAAACTGTTAACTGGTTTACTTTTCAATTTTAAAACCACATCAGAAACTGTTAATTTACAAACGTTTTTTTTAAATTTGAGTTAATGGACACTAGCAATTTAATCTGCTAAAATTAGCTAAAACCTTTACTAAATATTTGTAGACTAAAAACAGCAAACAAAAACTATAATATCTACAAAAATTTTAATTCTTTAGAATGCAAACAACAGACTATTTTGGCAAATTCAACAAAAATTTTTGCTAAAAAATTGAAAATTGCTGATTTCAGGAGGGCAGATTTTTATTCGCAGTAAAAACTACGTTAGAAATTTTTAACTTTTTCAGTTTTTTGCCTACTTATATCTAGCAAATTTTTTTTTGCAGATTTTAGTAGATTAGTTTGTTACTTTCAACTAATTAAAATTTACTAAAATTTTGGAAAGTTAACCGTATTATTTTTTGCTGTTCTTTTATTGTTATTTTATAAGTATTTAGCAAAAAAAAATCTTCTAATTTTAGCAGTTTCTTCTACAATGCAATTTTTAACTAATTTTTAGTAGTTTTAGCAAAAAAATTTACTAATGTTTTCTATCAGTGAGGGATTCACTATGATTCCAAATTAAATTAAAAAAAAAGCATTTATTTGATACGAAATTCTGACTTTAATTTTTCTCTCATTTTTAATTTGTTTAAAAAACAATCAATTATGAATTTAAAATTTATATGTAAATCAGAAATTATCAACGGCTCAAAAGTCAAAACACTGGTAAAGCATTTATTTTAAAAAAGTTATGATGCTTTTTTAAAAAAGTTTATGATAAGAAGGTTTAGAGTTCGTGACCGGCTCTTTTAAGACAAGCTTTTTTTTGTTTTTCCAACGTTGGCAAGTTGTTTCCACCAAACCTTATGCCAGTGCTGATATATTGAGCAGCCAACTGTTGCACAGCAGTTGTCATGAACTTAGGTTTTAAGCTATTAAGAATTATATGTCTCGTTAGCTTAATGGTTAGAACTGTCGGCTGTTAATCTGGTCGGCCAGGGTTCGAATCCCGGCGGCAAATGAACTTTTTTTAATTTGATTTTGGAAAACAAATTTTTATACCATTAATTCATAGTTTTAGCAACATTTTGCCAACGTTGGAAATTTTGTTTCACCAGTTCTTGTCCGACACTTTTTGAACTGATGGAAATTTTGTCTAATGATGTTATCATTTTGGGATTGGTATAGCACTTGTTGCCAGCACTAAAGTTTGTCTTTTCCTGACTGGTTATCAAAAAAAAAAATTATGATACTAAAAAAAAGTGTGTGAACGACACGTTTGTATGTATATGTATTTTTGGTAATGCTGTGTCTGTTTGTGCATTTGCGTGTGTGCTTATATTGCTTGTAAACTACAAATGCATTTGGTATTTTATACTGAAGCTTTTCTTTTCTATTTAACATACAATGTATGAAAAAATAATTTGAGAATTTTTTTTTTTTAAATAAAGTATGTATTTAAATACTTAAAAGTCAATTGAAATATTTATTCAAATCAAATCTTTCATTAGATAATTAAGGTTGATAATTTATTCTGTGTAGAGAAAAACGTTTCTTTCTCTTCTCAAACTTACTAATAAAAAAAATTGTAATAGTTTTTGCGCCATTAACGGAAGCATGCTTTAACATTGGGTTACACAAAATGTAATTCATGGCTTACACAAAACTTTATATCCTGGTTACATCACTGCTTACGCAAGAGCATACATATATTACCAACATCTTAATATACTCTGATTGTTTAAGATTTCATTATATCGAAACATTGAACTTTAAATAAATACAGTGACAGCGGCAACTTTTACGACAGGATCAATGAATGCGTTATGTTACATTAAAGGGCATTCTACTGTCATGTGGACTACAAGTACATGACAATGTGTCCTTTTAGTCGACACTGAATCTTGACACCTGTGATATTCACATTTGAATAAAACTTTATTAAGATCTTTTTGGTTAAATGCCGCTCAGTGTTGCTTCAATGAAATGCTATAACATTGTAATGTATGAGTGTTTTTTTATCAATAGTTCAAACAAAGTAATAGTTAACCCTTTTACAACCAGGCGTGGTTCCAGTGGGGATGAGGGTGATAAATACCCCCCCCCCCCTAAACCGTTTTTAAAATCATATTTAAATTAAATAGGTTTGCTCTTAAAACTTTTTTTTTTGCCTCCCCTCAACTTTTTGCCAATTTGGCACGAAAAATTACAAAAATGACATGCCTATTACAAAATATTTTTTATAATAACAGTTAATTTAAGGTTTTTTTTGTAAAATATTTTTAATAAAAAACAATAATGAAGGAATTTACAGTTAAAGTGCTATCGTAGTTTATTAATTTGAACTTAAAACTACGTTTTCACTGAACGTGCCGTGGAGGTGTTTTGAAACAAAACATGTTTTGTATATGTTTTTCCATACATTTTTTTTCTTCACCAAAACACATGGTTTGGTCAAAAAACATAAGTGGAAACATATTATAAAAGTTTCAAATTTTCGTTGGTTCACACTGAAAAAATTTTTGTAAAAAAATTTCAATTAAACTGTTGTTTGATTGTAAACTCACTTTCAATTAAAAGTTTAATAATATGTAATAATAATAGTTATTCAAAAAATTCGTCAAAACTTGAAAAAAAAAATCTCTAAAATTTCAAAAAAAAAATCTCTAAACTGAAACAAATCGCTAAACATAAAAAAAAAAAAACACAATCATACACTGATAGAAATTTGTGAGTAGTATTAATGAATTCCTTCAATAATCCAATGAATTTTTTCATAAAAAAGTCCCCAAAGAAACGTTTCATTGAGTCAATGAAAGGTGTTTCATTAATCAATTTTAAGGAATGGTTGCATTGACCCAATGAAAATTTCATAAAATATATGAAATTTTTTTCATTAACCCTAATCGTTAAGAAAGTTTCATGTTTTTAATGAATAAAATTCATAGTTTTTATGAAATATTTTCGTTGATATTTAATAATTTGCACTTTTTATGCTTATTTTAGCATACAAATTACAAAATTTTTATCCATAAAAAATAAATATTTTAATTTTTGTACTTTTTTTAAATTATGTATATTAAGAACTTTAATGATTGAAAAAATCGTTTAAATATAATTAACAGGCATTAAAATATTAAAAGCTGAACTAAAAAAAACAATTTTAATTTATTTCTGTTTTTATTGTTTTACTTTTACAAAATTGTTCAGTCTTTCTTTACATCGGTATAAAATATGTAATTTTTTATCTGGCTTGTAATTCTGTAGAACGATCGACGGTTATAGTCCACTTTTTGTAGTTAAATTACGACCATATTAGATACAAATGTGAAATATTGTTAACAATGTTGTTAAAAAACAAAAATTTATTATCGCTTAGCATAACGTTTTTGTGTAACATCGTCAGAACGATAACAATTTAGGTCTCGTTTTGAACAAAACTATATCGTTGTTTCTTAGAGAATCCGTTCCCTGGAATTTAGTGACCAACTATAAAAAAATTTATTTATATCAAAGTTTTGGTTAATTCTGTTTAAAAGAAAATTTTCAGTTTTTTTATTTCAAAATGATAGTACACAAAAAAAAATTTTTTTTTCTTATTACAAGTGAAAATTTTTATTGAAAAAAATTGGAAATATTTCCATTGATTTAATGAATTTTTTTTATGAAATTGTGAAAAAATCATAAAAATGTTAATGAAAAATATACCAATATTAATGAATTTTCATTCAGTTAATGAAATTTTTCATTAAACCAATGAATCGATTTTAATGAAATCGTTTCATTAATATTATGAAGGAAAAATCTATCAGTGTACGCATTAGTTTATTAAATGGAAAAGAACGAAATGACCTATGAACTGGAATGCTTAACTCTATCAAATATGGGCATATTTGAGTATTTTTTGCATGCCGTTTTTAGTGAAAAAAACGGCAAGAATTCGGACTGGATACGGCATTCAAAAACAGTGTAAACTCCGTCTTCACGGTCCTTTAGTTACAAGTTATCGGTCCGTTTCATACGAACTGATTCCGTTTTTGCAATTCAATAAACTGTACGAAAACGGAACGTTTTGTTTGTTGGGTTGCTTTTAAAACTATTAATAAAAAAGATAATATTTAATAACATGTATGCCTCGAATCTGATTCTTAGATATTTTCAATAAAGACAAATTCTTAGATTTTCAGGACTTTTCTTGCAGAAAAAGTGTAAGCATCTAAAAAATACCATACGTTATTAAATCGAGAACGAAATGTTCTTAAATTGAGAATACCCTGTGACAAATCAAGAACAATGTGTTCTTGATTTGACAACAACGTTGTCGCTGTATTGCTTTTCATATAATTTTTTCATTAAGTTATCAATTGTTTGTGAAAGCGGTACGGGAAAAAATTAAAAATGGAAAATAGTGAAAATATTAATAATATTCAAGAAAATATCTTATTTAAAGTGCTTGCCAGTGATGAAAGTTTTGTTTTTGGACAAAATTCAAACAGTGGAACAGCAGACTACATTGATAATGAGGAAATTGTTGAGACTTTTGTTTTTGGACAAAACTCAAACGTTGGGGTACACAACAGTGGAACTACAGATGACATTGATAATGACGACGAAAAACTTGAAAGTTTTCTTAAATCCATAAAGATGGAGTGCATTTTTGATTTGTTAAAAGTAAGTTGTAAACAAAAACAGCAATTGAATAGTTTTTTTAAATATTTTTATTTCAGCTGCCAATGTCACTTTTAGAAGCTTGCCCTACATAAAGAAAGAAGACCTTAAAGAAGTAGTGCAACACTTTGGGCTCTGTGCTGAATTTAGGGAAAAGTTGTTTTCGTGGAAAAAAACAGAGGTAATATTGTGTTAAAATTTTCGGTTTTAAAAGAATCTTAAAATTTTGTTTTTAGTTGGGGATTGATGATGACACCATTTCAGTACCATCCAAAGTAGATTTATGGCTTAATCAAAATGAAAGCAACAGAGTATCTTCGAGTAATTCTGTTGTTGGTAAATCTATAAATAAGGTAAAGTAATTAAAAATAGTAATGTCTATCAAATACAACCAAAAACAAATTGTTTAAGATTAAAAGTTTTTGATTGAAAATCATTCAGTTTATGTATTATGTTATTCTATTAATGTAAGAAACTTTGACTTTCATTTTCAGTCGTACGAAATTGGTTCCCCAAACAGAACCATTTATATAAAACCAATTATAGATTTTATTTCCCTTCGATTTCATTTATATGCAGTGAATAATGCTAAAACTTACTTTAGAGTTAAATATGTATAATTTAGTTTATAAATATTATTAAATAAAAGATAAATGAATTTAAGTGTGTATCATATCTATTTTTATATTGGTGGGGTTCGCAATGGGTTATTTGTTTCCAGAATGAGAACACTACGTTGTCAAAATAAGAACGATTTGTTGTCAAAATGAGAACCAAGTGTTGTCAAAACAAGAACGGTTTGTTGTCAATATGAGAACCATGTGTGGTCAAAATGAGAACTATGTGTTATCAAAATAAGAACAATTGTTGACGAAATGAGAACCAGACGTTCTTCAAGTTTTGACACCATCCGTTGTCAAAGTAAGCACAAACGTACTTAGCTCACTATTGACAACGGATGGTATCATTTTCGGTACTTTTATACCGCTTTTTTTCCCTCTGTGTACATACATATGTCGATTTGGTCGATTTGAAACAACAATATAAATATTGTTATTGTTTTTTTTCATTTCATTTTATCTTATTTTATTTGTAATTCTAACACATAAAAATATTTTATTTTACTTCTTTCAAAATAATCAAATGTCAGATACTTTACTACTACACATTAAGTCTGTTCGATTACTTTTCCAGTAAAGTCCATTAAAAATTACTCAGTAACAAAATTACAGGGAGTAAGACAAATTTACACAAAAGTAAACAAATGGAAAATTTTTAAGAATTCGTGAAACAGATAAAACAGTTGATTTTAAGTACCAAATATTGAAATAAAATCAACTGGTCGTTATGGAAAAGATAAAAGTTAATTGAAATTGTTGACCAGAAACAATTTAAAATGTTTTTTAACTTCTTCCATAGTTAATTCTTTAATATTTTTCACTTTAAATCCATAAACAATTATAATTTAATATTTGTTTTTGTTTACTAAAAATACAAGTATATTTTTCAATCATATGTTTTTTTCTTTTTACAAATTTTAACTGGCAAAAATGTATCCAGTAAAAACTTGTAAGCTCTTTGGCATCAAACTGTCAGTTTACTCTCGGTTTTTACCAGTTTTAACTGAGTATTTGTGTAAACGTACACCTTCCAGTAAAACTTGTACGAATTTGTAAAAATTTTTGTGTTGTCGAACAAACTTATTCTGTTAAATGTAATGTCTAATATTTATTTGTGGAGTAGTTTCACTTAAGGTTCTATAAATCGACTTTCTGGAAGTCGAATTTTGTCTGATGAAAAAGTCGAAAAGTCGACTTTCTTCTAATGAAAAAGTCGAAAAGTCGGCTTTTTCTTTCGACTTTTTTATTTGTCATATATTTATGGCTTAAAAGTTAAAGTTACCTCAAATGTAAAATTAATTCGGAGCATCAAATTTCATTAAATATGGGCAGATTTAAATGATTTTATGCTTTTGGCAATCTGCTTGATGAGATTAGTCTTATAGTCCAAAACTTATTTGTTCGTTGACATGAAAAATTTATTTTTTGGAATGACTTTTGGGGAATTTTTTTAATAGTGAAATGTGCAAAAATGCCATAAAGTATTTTCTTCGAACTTTGTCTTTAAACTTAATACAGTTTTAGAATTTTTTTTTAATGATTATTTTAACGTAAATAAAATTCGAGTTCGTTATCAATATCAAAATCAAAAAAGCATAAATTCTACGTTTAGATGCCAATTAATTGACACCAAAATAATCTAAAAAATAACTTTTTTCACGAATTAGAAATTTTTATACAAAAATCGAGTAATCGACTTTTACTAGGAAATAGTTGAAAAGTCGAAAAATAGTCAAAAAGTTGATTTTTACAATTTTTACAGAATTTGAAAAGTCGACGTTTTGGTTTTACTATATAACCCTAGTTACACTAACAAAATGTGTAATTGTAAATTAAAAGCATTGAATAAATACTTTTTGCGTACTTTTACTACCGTAATGTGTATTCAAGAGTTTTGTAGGTACAAAGGTTTCATCTATATTCTATACAATTTTGTAACGAACAATCTAAAAAATTTCAAAAATGATTTATGATTTCAAGTATTCGGAAATATTGTATTTTTACAAACTAATATAAAAAGTGGCAGTAGTGTTGTTTAATGACAAATGTCAAAGTAGGTCAAATGCCCTACTTATGAAAGGTGCTTTAAAGACAGATCTAACGAGTTTAAATATATTTTGCCAGCATGAATTTGAATTTGAAAAATTCTGAACTTTTACATTTAAGGTCATCGAAGTTACCCTTAAACTGATAGTTTAAGCCCCGAATAATTTTTTGAGTAGCCTTGATCTTATGAGTAGTGGTTTAACCGCGTTTGTAAAAGCATCACACATGATAGATTAAAAATTGTTTATTTTTACAAACAAATTTTTGATATAAAACCCATCACAGGAAATCTTTTCCGCTTTAAGAGTTGCAAAAATAAAAAAAGAATTCGCTAAAACGCTCCAATGACCATGTTTCGAGATTTTGAAATGATATTGTTCTCAGTTATTATAATATAATATAAGTTAGCAACGCTATGTTAGCACCCCTACTATTTTGTGAATACCACTATTGCAAGTGGTATTATGTTGCAAATTATAAAATTATACTTATCGTATTGTGATTGGCCAAAACAGCGTAAATGTTGATAAATGTAATTTTAATTGTTATCATATTACAGATTGTTTAATGCTTACCTTTTTATTACTCATTTTATGATTGGTAAATATAGCTAAAATTTTGAAGAATGTTTTTTGTTATAAAAAAGTGCAGACACAAACGTCAGCACTTTTTTAAAAGTAAGTTGAGGGTACTAGTAAGAATAAAGAATAATAAAAGAACATTCCATAGTGGATCATTAAAAGAAAAAGACGTGTCTCTTTTATTTAAAACGTAAAACAAAGGTACATAGTACCGAACGCGTTAAGGATAGTGAAAGAGTTAACTGGCGCCCAACGGGAAATAAAAAAAGGGGAACATAGTCCCTAAGTGAAAAAAAAGTAAAAGTAAAAACCTTTTTAAAAAAAAATCCTTGTAGAGGATAAAGACAAAATAAGAGTAAAAACTTTTTAAAAAAAAAAAAAAATCCTTATAGAGGATAAAGACAAAATAAGAGTAAAAACTTTTTTAAAAAAAAATCCTTATAGAGGATAAAGACAAAATAAGAGTCAAATTTTTTTTTTAAGAAAAAATCCTTATAAGAGAGCAAAATAACGAACAAGTAAAAATAAAAATTGCAACAAAAAAAGTGAAAAGCAGTAAAAACAAGTAAAAACATTGTTAAAATAAAAATTGCAACAGAAAAAAAGTGAAAAGCAGTAAAAACATTGTTAAAATAAAATTGTAACAGAAAAAAAGTGAAAAGCAGTGTCACCAGGCAACGATTTTGCCTGGGCAGCGAACATTAAAAGAACAACTAGATGACCCAATACAACAAGAACAACTAGATGACCCAATACAACAAGCACAACTGGATGACCCAATACAACAATAACTATAGATTAAGTAGCACCATGGAAAAACTGTAAGTACTCCTCTTGATATTATTTTTTCTATATAGTGCGTGTCCTTTTTATCTCTCGTGCGCGAGTTATTTTTTTTTATTATCCTATCAATTGAATTAGTATAAAGTGCATATTTTTTTCTCGTAACTTTTTGGCTTGCTACCTAAAAGGAAAGCTAAAGCGCGAAACCATTGGAAATAGATATTTTCTTTTTAACGGGATAGATTAGTGATTTTTCTTTTTTCTTTTCTTCGGACCTTCCTTCCTTTTCCGCTTAATTATGAGTCTGTCCAGGGAACAAATCATGGGTATAGTCGAGGCCTCCGTGGAGGTACTGACTGATAATCTGACACGTCAAGTTGCCTCGCTGGCACAACAGTTCGAACGACTTACCCCGAGGGTCGAAATATATGAACCGGTGGCGATCGCTGGTGTTAATAGGGGTAATTCACTGGATCTGGTTAAATCCTTACCGGAATTCAGGGGGTAAATTCAAACCTATCCTGCGTGGAGGGACGCGGCGCAATTCGCGATGAATTATTACCCGGAGAATACAGAAAATTACTACATAGCAATGGGGATATTTAGAAATAAAATTACAGGAGCGGCTAACGCCAAGCTCTCATCGTTTAACACGGTACTGAATTTTCAGGCGATTATCGCCAGGCTAGACCAGTGTTACGCGGACAAGAGGTCTTTACAAGCCCTAGAGAACGAACTGAGTATACTCAGGCAAGGTGGAAGGTCAATTTCCGAGTTTTATGACTCGGTAGACGAACACCTAACACTTATAATAAATAAAAATAAAATGAGCTACTCCGGTAATTTGGAGGTGGCCGCTGCGCTTAATGAACGCGCTAGGGACAACGCTTTACGCGTTTTTATCTCGGGTTTGCGTCGTCCATTGAGCGACATTTTATTCTCCGCCAGACCGACGGATTTGCCAACAGCTTTGGCAACCGCCCAAGAGCTGGAGTCTGACCAACGGCGTCAGGAATTCGCAAAGATTTTTGCAGCTGGGGACTCTGCAAAAACCAATCATTTTCAACAAAAGAGAATGGGCAATCTTCCACCGGTACACCCCTCTTATAGGCCCGTACGCGGACCAAATCCCAGATTGGAGGGTGTGAGTGGCGTAAAGCCCACACCAATGGATGTTGACCCAGAGTCGTCAATGTTCAGAAGACCAACAGCCCATTCGGCTGAACGCCAATTACAACAACAGCAACCACAGTCATTACCAATGTCCGACCCAGCTGGACGACAATATCTTCAGCAACCAGCACAGGGCCACTTTAATAAACGTAGATACGAAGATTCAGGGAGATCCGCCCCTGTTCCCAAGACCCAGAGGGTTAATTATATCGCGACAGAGGACTCCCAGGAACAGGACGACGTAAGCTCCGTGTTCGACTATGACCAGGACGATGGGGATGACGTGATAGCCGAGGAACAACTTAATTTTTTAGCATAAAACCTACCCTACCTTTCGTGAAGAAGACGATCAAGGGTAGGGAATTGAGACTTTTAGTGGACACGGGGACGAAAAAGAACTTTATTCAGCCAATGGATTCCTTGGTAGGCATAGTTTCAGTGAAACAGCCTTTCAGGGTTAATTCTGTGAACGGGACGAACTTAATTGACAAAAAGTGTAAAATGGTCATCTTCGGTTATGTAACCACATTTTATGTTTTACCAGCATTAAAACACTTTGACGGGATAATAGGTTCAGATTTCCTCAGGGAAATCCGGGCTATCGTGGACATGGGAAATGACGTTTTGAGATTTAGAAAAGGGGATATTCCTTCGTCATATGGGGGTAGAGACGACATTAACTTTATGGCAATAGATAAGGGGGATATACCGCCTCATATTCGGGCCAAATTCGAGGAAATTTTGTCCTCAAACGCGAATGCGTTTGCCGACCCGAATAGATCCCTACCGTTTAATACTAATGTAAGGGCTACTATACGGACTAACACGGACGAACCAATTTATAGCAGATCGTATCCATATCCGGTTTCAGTGTCGGATTTCGTGAATAATGAAATCGAATCACTTCTGAGGGATGGCATTATTAGGAAATCATCGTCTCCTTATAATTCCCCGATACATATTGTTGGGAAAAAGGGTCTTGACGACCACGGTAACCCAAATCACAGAC
Source organism: Delia radicum (assembly GCA_021234595.1). Lineage (NCBI taxonomy): Eukaryota > Metazoa > Arthropoda > Insecta > Diptera > Anthomyiidae > Delia > Delia radicum. The sequence continues at coordinate 178,519,956 of CM037853.1, forward strand.
TGGTAATTGACTTTAGAAAACTGAACGAAAAGACGATAGACGATAGATACCCTATGCCGGATATATCGGTGATTCTGGCAAATTTGGGGAAATCTCAGTATTTTTCAACGCTGGACCTTAAGTCGGGTTTTCACCAAATAATGCTCGATGAGAAGGATAGGCAAAAAACTGCCTTTGGGGTTAATAATGGCAAGTACGAATTCTGTAGACTGCCATTTGGTTTGAAGAATGCACCGAGCATTTTTCAGAGAACTATAGATGATATCCTACGTGAAGAGATTGGTAAAACATGCCATGTTTATATGGATGATATTATCATCCATTCACCAGACGAACATTCCCATCTGGAGCACATAAATGCTATAATGGGAAAACTCGAAAAAGCCGGAATGAGAATTTCACCTACGAAATCAAAGTTTTTCAAGACGGAGGTAAACTTCCTCGGTTTCGTGGTGACTAGGGACGGCATTAGGACATGCCCCGAGAAGGTTAGGACAATTTTGGAATTCAAGACCCCACATAATTTAAAAGCTCTTAGATCATTTCTGGGCCTATCGGGGTATTACAGGAAATTTGTTAGGGATTACGCAAGAATAGCTAAACCCCTGACAAAATACCTTAGGGGCGATAATGGCCATGTGGCCGCTAAGAGCTCCAGAAATATTAAGATCGACTTGGATGACGAGGCTTTGTCGGCCTTCAACAAGCTAAAGAGGATACTCGCTTCGGAGGATGTCTTGCTGACATACCCCGACTACAACAAGGTATTCGAGCTTACAACAGACGCATCGTCTGTCGCCTTGGGAGCCGTTTTATCACAAAACGGAAGACCAATAACTATGATATCGAGGACACTCTCGGCCACCGAAGCAAACTACGCTACAAACGAAAGAGAGCTGCTCGCGATAGTCTGGTCCCTAAAGAACCTTAGACATTTTTTATATGGTATCTCAGGGATCCATATTTACACCGACCACCAACCACTTACTTTTGCAATATCCGACAGAAACCCGAATTCAAAGATGGAGAGGTGGAAAGCATTTGTGGAGGAATTCGCTCCCAAATTTTTTTACAAACCTGGGAGAGACAACGTGGTAGCGGATGCTCTTTCACGACAATACATTCATCAGATGACGGAGGATGATGATGGAACCGTCCACAGCGAGATATCGTCAACTAATGCGATAAAATCCATAAAATTTCCGCTGAACCAGTTTAAAAATCAGTTTTTAATATCAAAAGGCAGTCACTGCTCTAGGGTTAGAAGGATAATCTTTCAACGTTTTAATAGACACATAATTGTCTACGACACTATTGACAGCCTCTTCAAGTGTCTGGAGGATACCATAGACACGACGGGCACAAATGCTATTTCGTGTGATCTTCCGACACTGGCGGAGTTTCAAGACCGCCTCATTTCACAATTTCCATCCACTAAGTTTATTCACACCGAAAGGGTTGTGATGGACGTTATTCGGGAAGACGATCAGTGGGAAATAATAACCACCGAGCATAATCGGGCTCATAGATCTCTGCAGGAAAATTTTCAGCAGATAATGGGGGAATACTATTTTCCAGGGATAAAAAAGAGACTGAAATATGTTATAGCAAATTGTAAAATTTGCAAGGAGAACAAATATCACCGGAAACCTGAAAATATTGGTATTGCGGCAACACCTATCCCCACTTACCCGGGGGAAATACTCCACGTGGATATTCTAATAACAAATAAACAGCATTTTCTAACCTGCGTGGACAAGTTTTCTAAATTTGCGACCGTGATACCCATAAACTCAAGATCCGTGGTGGATATCAAGACTGCCATGTTTCAGATCGTGGGTAGGTTTGAGAGGGTGAAACTGATTGTCACGGACAACGAAAAAGCGTTCAAGTCAAATGCAATTGGCACCTTTCTAAGGGACTACTTTGATACGAAGCAATTTTTTGTTCCTCCAATGCACAGTTAAAGCAATGGTCAAGTAGAGAGATTTCACTCTACGCTTTTGGAAATTGCACGATGCATCAGGGCTCAACAGGGTGTTGATGACACCACCGAGCTAATTCTGCTTTCGACAGTAAAGTACAACGATACAATTCATTCGGTGACGGGAAAGAAACCTCTTAGTATTATGAATGGTTTCGAGGGCGGTTCACTGGTCGAAATTAAGAAGCGTCTCGAAGTCGCACAACAGAGAACTTTAGAGGCAAGGAATGGGGATGCGATTAGTAAAATTTACCAGCCGGGGGAGATCGTGTTCATCAGAAGGAACAAAAGGTTGGGGAATAAATTTGATAAGGTTTTTACCCAGGGGGTAATCGAGCGGGATCTTGGGACAACTGTCATAATCGACGGGAAAAAGGTCCATAAGAATAACCTTAGGTAACTTACTTGCCCTCTTTCAATTTCATTTTTTTTCATTATTTTAGAATATTTCTTTTTTGCTTACCATGGGTTTCTGCAAGAATCATAGATTATTCGGACTCACACTTTATCACTGTAACGGATGGGGACGTAGCGACCTTCGTAGACTATGACTACCTGGTACATCGGACGAACATTACCGAATACGAGACTGTAATACGGGAAAACGAGGACCTACTCAAGAACCTGACGGACCCCAGGGAAATCAATATGATACGGGAACAGATGAGGGAGATCGGTCGGTTATTGGGGACTTTGCGTACTAACAGACGACATGCTAGATCACTTGATTTTCTGGGAACTGCTTTGAAATTCATTGCAGGCACCCCCGATCATAGCGACATGGAACTTTTGACTACAAGGGAAGGGGCATTGGCCCGCAACAATGATAGACAGACAATTATAAACTCAGCCTTACGGGACAGAATCAATGACCTGACGGACAGGATAAATGTGATACAGAACCTTAGGGACAGTAACGTTATCGGCGGAAATGAACTGATCATCTTCGAACTTATGGGTTCAAGGAACGGGGAAATTATATCATTTCTTAATGGTCTCGCGCTGTCAATAATCTTGGCTAAGGAGAATATCGTGAATCCGATAATTTTTGACGAAACCGAATTGGGACACGCACTCGAATCAAGAGGGGTACCCATTAGCATAAGTAATGTTTTAAGAGCTAGTAACGTAAGCGTTTTTCAAAATGAGGACATAATTTATTACATTGTCAAATTTCCGGTATTGAATAATTTTTGCAAATTTTTAAAAATATATCCTGTGATTCATAATAATTCGATAATTAAATTAGAATTGGACCAGGCCTCGAAATGTCGCGACTGCACCCTCCCCTTAACCGATTGCACAAATGTCGGATCATCGAAAATTTGTCGTGAAGCCGAGCAATCCTGCCTTTTTCAACTGCTGAACAACAATACAGCTTCCTGCCAAACACAGTCAGCAGAACACATTCCACCGGTACAATGGGTATCCGAGGGATCGATACTCTTAAATAACGTCTACAATACGGACATAGCCGAGGGAGAGTCCATCAGAGTGAATGGCACACTACTAGTTGTATTTACTGGCAATATTACAGTCAATGGAACCGTTTACCGCAATAACAATAACAGACAACGAAGAATTGTGGAACCTCATCCACCAAAAATACTGAATGTTACACGAACCAAACATGAAGTGAAATTGACGCTACCGTACCTACACAAAATAAATCTAGAGGCTTATGAAGCGATCTCCGGTATTCAAGGGCATTTAAACGCTCATAGATCAATTATAATATCATTAATAATTATCATGCCGTTTATAACATGGTTAATCTATCATTCATGTGGAAACAAAAAGGCTAATTTGGCAGATATGGAACATATTATCCAACAGATAAGGTCGAAACAGGGACGTTCCGACAATTAAGAGGGGGGGGGGAGTTAGCAACGCTATGTTAGCACCCCTACTATTTTGTGAATACCACTATTGCAAGTGGTATTATGTTGCAAATTATAAAATTATACTTGTCGTATTGTGATTGGCCAAAACAGCGTAAATGTTGATAAATGTAATTTTAATTGTTATCATATTACAGATTGTTTAATGCTTACCTTTTTATTACTCATTTTATGATTGGTAAATATAGCTAAAATTTTGAAGAATGTTTTTGTTATAAAAAAGTGCAGACACAAACGTCAGCACTTTTTTAAAAGTAAGTTGAGGGTACTAGTAAGAATAAAGAATAATAAAAGAACATTCCATAGTGGATCATTAAAAGAAAAAGACGTGTCTCTTTTATTTAAAACGTAAAACAAAGGTACATAGTACCGAACGCGTTAAGGATAGTGAAAGAGTTAACTTATATAATATTATTTTTGTCTCCCATATAAAATTTGAATTTAACTAATTAATTGAAAATGAGTATTTTGTGAACAATTCAAAAAAGGCTTTAAAAAAGATTGTTTTTTGAGCCAATAGAATTTTTTTTATAAGAATTAAAAAGGCAGGCTCTTTGGATGAACCACTTTCATACGAAAATTTGAAATTTTAATAATATATGTTGAGCCAATTTATGACACATTTTGGAGCTTGTTTGCTGGCACGGTAATATCAATGGTTTCGGCAATACCGATTTATTTATTTGTTAACCTGTGTAACAAGGCATGACATATTTTAAAAAGTATAATCTTCATTCTAACATTGTTTTTAACAATAGAAATTAATTATATTGAACATTTATTTCATTATCACAAAAAAGAGAAAAAAAAAATAAATAAAAAATGGTTAAACATTAATCAAAAAAAGAAAAATTTAACATAATTATCAATTAATACAATTAATACCAAAAGGAAAATAGATTTGAAAAAAAATTATAAAAATCAAAGTAAATAAAATCAATCTAATAAAGATCAAAGTACATAACTATGAATATAGGTCAAAATAAGTGTTTTTGAAGCGTAGAGCATTGCCTATACTTTTAATATTATTATGGTTATTATTGGGTAAATAGTTCCAAAGACGGATACCATTTATAAAAAACTGCCATTCAGACATTAGGCTACGATGTCTAAATGTTATTAGATTCCCAGTTTGATTAAACCTACTAAACCTCAATCTTTTGAATAGATGATGAGGTACATCTGTGTAATTAATATCAGTAAGAAAATAAGTTTTCTTGTTTTCAAGAGATCGTCATATTGAACCCGGGTATTTTTGTTTTGTAAAAATCGAAATACTGTCGAACGTACGACGTGCAATATTATTAGAAACGATATTGAGTCTTCGCTGACTTACAGTATCACAGCTAGAATAAATCTCACATCCATATAATATAATTGGAATTAGATATGTTTTTGCTAGTAAGAGTCTTGTTTTTACCGGGGTGCAATGTTGTGTCGACCAGAGGGTTCTAAGCATTGAAGACGTTTTTCCACAAGTTGCTGTTACATGATCATTCCATGTAAGCGTAATATTAAAGATGATTCCTAAATGTTTAGCATTATCAACAATCTCAATTAGTTAGTTGTTTATATAGATATTTGGTTTAACGATTAACTTACTAGTTCGTTTTCTGATTACAATACATTTGGATTTGCGTGGATTTAAGCCCAGAGAAAAACTCTATTCAAATCATTATTAAGTTTTACGAAACATTCATCGACGTTCTTTTCATTTCTGTTGCTCATTTACAATTGAGCATCATCAGCGTACAAGCGGATCCTGCAGTGTAATAACTGATCAGAGAGATAATTTTTGATCCTTGTGGAACTCCTCTTCTAAATGATGAGATTCCAGTGTTAGTTTCAACAAGGGAAAATAGCTTGTCGTAATACTTTTATTAAACACGTGAGTCAAAATTGGTAAAATTGACGGAAGTAAAATCTTTATAAATCTTGGACGTAGCATGTGACTTCATAGAAATAAAGCTTTTAAATATATCAATCTGACTCACACAGTTGAAGGAAAATTGATTAAGTGGAAGATTACTCGCACAATAATCGTCATAGAAACTATGATTAGCATCCGGCATGGTAAAGTTAATAAATGCCTTATTGATTTCTTCAGGGTTTTCTATTTTTATATCCCCATGATTACTTTTCTTACCAATTCCAATCTCACGAATGATCTTCAATTTTTGATTTGTTTCTACTGAATTTGAAAATTATTCAGAATAGTATTCTGTTTTTGCTTCCCTTATTTTGTTCGTTACCATTCTCCGAGCTATGCGATAATTTTCATACAATTCAGTTGTTTTAAACCGTTTCCATCTACTGTAAGCGGAATCACGTTCAAATATAAGACTGCTAATTGCTGATGTAAACCATGGTTTTTGCCGAATACTAATTGTCTTAGTTACTAATGGAACTGTTAAATCATACAACATTATTAAGTTTTGTTCTATAAAATGTAACTGTGTATCAACCGAGACGATGTAGTAGATACAGTCCCAGTCAAGTTTAAGATATTACTCCTCTAGAATCAAGTAGTTTAAATTTTTAAAGGCGCGATAGGTGATAGATCATAAAAATGAGATCGTGCTTTGAAAAACAAGGAGTTGATAATTTATCATAAATTAAAAATTTAGATTTGTTAGAGATGAATAAAATATCAATTAAAGTGTTATCAGTGGCTGCAAAATGTGAAGGCATAGTAATATTTGTAGAAAAAGTCCCAGGAAACTACTAGAGTCCACTAGTGTATTTGAATTGAAATCACCAGAAATGACAATGTCCTACGAAGTGGTCAAAATTTCAAACGTTTCAAAAAATTTATCGGTTTTAACATATAACATAATATAATATACTGAGCCATTAAGAATTTTTATACCCTCACTAGTTAACTCTATAAATATATATTTAACAAGATTAATATCAGCTGGATTATCATCTTTATTGTTATCATCACCGTTTTTGAGATCGATTTTATCATTTGAGGAACATACGATTTTGCAAGTTATACCATTTTTAACATATACAGCCACTCCTCCAGCATGATTTACTCTATCAGCTCCAACCACTGTATAGCCGATAAGGGAAACTAATTTATCCGTAGTTGATGGATTGAACAATGTTTCAGCAACTGTAATGACATCAATACCAGAACATTCCAATGTTATTCTAAATTCATCTATTTTGTTAGTTTTTCAATGTACTTTTTGATCAATGGGGATACTCTTTAACTTCGAGTCATCTAACGTTTTTTTTTTTCAACTAGTGCTTATTTCGTGAATGGTAACACTTAGCTCATGTCTGATTTGACAGATAATTAGTTTTATCCTCCCGCTGAACGAATATGGTTGTGTATGCGCTTGAACAACACTGGGAAATATTGCGACATTACTTTTAAAATCATGGTAATGAGCAAGGAGTGGCCGTTACAGTCAATGGCGATCGTTATCGGGACATGTTGAACGAATTTTTGTTCTCAAAAATTGAAGAGGAGGATATTGGCAACATTTGGTTTCAAGAGGACTGCGCTACGTGCCACACAGCCGAAGCTACACTCGATGTTTTGCGCCCTGTTTTTGAAGATCGCATTATCAGCCGCAGAGCTGATGTCGTTTGGCCACCTCGGAGCTGCGATTTGACACCGTTGGACTATTATTTGTGGGGTGCCGTCAAAGATAAGTGTTACGCCAACAAGCCAGAGACAATTGACGCTTTGAAGGACAATATTCGTGAAGCCATTGGTGAAATACAGCTGCACACAATCGATAATGTGCTTAAAAATTGGACTGATCGTGTAGGCTACTGCATGGTCAGCCGAGGCAGCCATTTGAATGAAATTATTTTCCATTATTAACCGGAAGGAGTGTGCTTTCAAATAAAAAAAGAAATTTGAGAAAATAATCAGTAGTTTTTTTTTATAGCATTTTCAAAAAAAAAAAGTTATTTGGCGGACCCTTTATTAGCTCTCATTTAGTGAAAAAACTAGTTTATATGAATGCCTGATGTTTTGCATGGGATTGTTACCTCTTTCAAAACGTGCTCTGATGATGGGAACCTAGAAAACTCCCAAAATAGATCTATCAACACATTCCTGAAAGTGATCAATTAATAAATTGGAAAACAAAAAACTCTATAGATTATTTGTTAGGACAATATCCTAATGAAGAACCATAGAGTATGGCCTCGAGCTTGAATAATTTTCATTTTTATTCCACCATTAAACGTCGAGAAAAAACAATATGTTTATTTTTTAATAAAAATTATATCAAACTTGTATAAATAAAATAATATTAAAAGTTTGACATTGTCATTTTGAAATTTGAATCAACAAAATCAAAAACAAATAAAACAAAATTACAAATACAAAAAATAAAATTAAAAAAAATAAAAAATGAAATTATTGATAATTATTATTATTTATGTAAAAAATTGGAAAATGTTTTTTTTTACATTTAAAAAAGGCTTTATTTAATATATTGATGTACCCGCGGTATTGTTTATAAGTTTATACTGTAAACCACGGTACTTAAAGCTGAAATTAAATTAATATAACTTGCATTGATGGTAACCGATTTGATGTGGTTATCGGTAAGGGAAACGCTAGTTGCTTTTATTTCGGTAACGGTATTTTAGCGGTAACGATATTTTAGTTATTTCGGTAACGGTATTTAAGGGTACCGTTATTTTATTTATTCATATAATGACAATTTACACCGATATATTTAAACCCAGTATGTCCAAATTCTAATGTCTAGCAAGTTTACGATCAATCTTTTGGAAAATACATCTATTTACAGCTATTATTTTTTCTGATTTTGTCAGATTATTTCGGTAACGGTACTATAAGGATAACGTTATTTCAATTATTTCGGTAACTGTGTTTTAGCGATATCGGTATTTCAGTTATTTCGGTAACAGTATGTTAAGGATATTGGTATTCTAGTTATATCGGTAACGGTATTTTAGTGATAACGGCATTTTAGAGATAACGAAAGCCAGTTGAAAGGGGGTTGAATAGATAACCATCCCTGCTTATAAATAATTTGCACAAGCTTTTCACAAAATTTGTACGATTAGAAAATTATTTAGAATTAATGACCTGTTCCACGATCTCGAACGAAAACCTAAGCGAACGCAAGCAAGTCACTCGAACTCGACTCAATTTGGGTTTCTCTATTTCGAAAGCTATCGTTCGCCTATACTTACGTGTGTCAATTTTTGTGTTTTACGTATTTACAAATCATAGTGGTGCCAGACCGGATATTTTAAATACCAAAAATACTACTAAATTGTTTGAAGATAAATACAACACTACTTAACAGTGATCAGCTGTATATGACAAATAAATAATTAAAACAAATAAATAAAACAAAAGAAAAATTAATAAATCAAAAGAAGAAAATCAAAAAATACACCAGCGTTTTCAGCTGTTCCATTGTGGATTTCATTAAGCTGAAATTTAAAGTTCTTAAAAAACTACAAATATTCGTGTTATTTTGTTATTCATTCTTTTTTTTTTAAATATTTATAATTTTGTATTATATCATTCATTCCAGCAAAGAACATTGAAAACTGAGGATTTTTTTTTTAGATTCTCCGATTTTTTTATATTTTGTACAAGAATACTCTATAGTCCCACTTGCACATAGCCTTTTTCAGATCTCGAAATTTGTAAAAATCGCGATTTTATGCACATTTTTAATTTTCATAAATTTGATAAAAATGCTAAAAGTGTTTTATAAAAATATTTCCATTTTATAGAATAAAAAAAAATTTTTTTTTTTTTTAAATCATTATTATTATAATTAGCTAATATATAACTATATAAGAGTAGCGTGACTGAGATACTGAGTGACTGAGTGACTGAGGGCTGAGTGACTCAACATCGCCCAGCCAAAACCTCTGGACCTAGGAACTTGAAATTTGGTAAATATGTTCCTCCTCCGACTTAGACCTCCACTAAGAAGCGATTTTTTGATATTCCAACGGACAAGACCACAAAGTGGAAAAACTCCTCCTTTTTTGGAAAATAATGTCCCTTTTCCCCAGCCAAGACCTCTGGACCTAGGAATTTGAAATTTGGTACATATGTTCCTCCTCCGGCTTAGACCTCCACTAAGAAGCGATTTTTGGATATTCCTACGGAGAAGGCCAAAAAGTGGAAAACTCCTCCTTTTTCGGAAAATAGTGTCCATTTTTCCGAAAAAGTACCTTTTTCCAAAAAAAAAAGTACCGAAAACGAAGTCCAAAAAAAGTACCTTCTTTCAAAAAAAGTACCTTCTTCCAAAAAAAGTACCAAAAACGTTAATTTTCAAAAAAAAAGTACCAAAAAATTTTTATTTTTACCAAAAAAAAAGTACCAAAACTATTGACAAAAAAGTACCAAAAAAGTTAAATTTTCCAAATAAGTACCAATTTCAAAAATGTCCCTTTCCAAAAAAGAGTACTGAAATTTTCAAAGAAAATAATTACCAAAAAAGCCCCTTTCCCAAAAAAAAGTACCAAAAAATGTACCCTTTCCAGAAAAAAAGTACCAAAAAAAGTAAAATTTCAGAGAGAAAAAGTTCCGAAAATGTTCATTTTCAAAAAAAGTACCAAAAAATTTTTCTTTTTACCAAAAAAAAAGTACCAAAACTATTGGCAAAAAGGTACCAAAAAAATTAAATATTCTAAAAAAGTACTGATTTCAAAAATGTCCCTTTCCAAAAAAAAGTACCGAAATTTTCAAAAATAAATAATTGCCGAAAAAGTCCCTTATCCAAAATAAAAGTACCAAAAAATGAGAAAAAGTTTCGAAAATGTTCATTTTCAAAAAAAAAAGTACCAAAAAATTTTCTTTTTACCAAAAAAAAAGTACCAAAAATATTGGCAAAAAAGTTCCAAAAAAATTAAATATTCCAAAAATGTACTGATTTCAAAAATGTCCCTCTCCAAAAAAAGTACCGAAGTTTTCAAAAAAAGTTCCTTATCCAAATAAAAGTACCAAAAAATTTAATTTTCTTAAAATGTATCAATTTCAAAATGTCCCTTTCCAAAAAAAAGTACCGAAATTTTCAAAAAAAAAAAATTACCGAAAAAGCCTATTCCAAAAAAAGTACCAAAAAATGTACCCTTTTCAGAAAAAAGTACAAAAAACTATTGTAAAAAAGCACCAAAAAAATTTTCTCTTTCTGAAAAAGTACCAATTTCAAAATAGTACTTTTTCCAAAAAAAAGTACCTTCTTCAAAAAAACTACAACTTCCAAGAGAAAAAGTACCGAAAACGTTAATTTTCAAAAAAAAGTACCAAAACTATTGCCAAAAAAACTACCAAAAAAATTAAATTTTATAAAAAAGTACCAATTTGAAAAATGTTTCTATCCAAAAAAAAGTAACGAAATTTAAAAAAAAAAATACTTACCGAAAACAGTCCCTTTTCCAAAAAAATTACCAAAAATTTTACCCTTTACAGAAAAAAGTACATTTTCCAGAGAAAAAGTATCGAAAAAGTTCATTTTCAAAAAAAAAATACCAAAAAAAGTACCGAAATTTTGCAAATAAAATAATTGCCGAAAAATACCCTCTTAAAAAAATACCAAAAAATGTACCCTTTTCAGAAAAAAGTACAAAAAACTGTTGTAAAAAAGTACCAAAAAAATGTTCTTTATCTAAAAACGTACCAATTTAAAAATAGTACTTTTCCCCTAAATAAGTACCTCTTTTTCAAACCATAAGTATCTTTTCCAAAAAAAAAAGTACCTTTTCCAAAAAAAATTACGAAAAAGTTCCCTTTTCAAAAAAAAACCTTTACCATTTTACCAAAAAAAAAAGTACAAAAAAAAATTATTTTTCTGCGAAAGTACCAAATTCCAAAATAAAGTACCAAAAAAGTTTATTTTTCCAAAAAAAGAGGTACCAAAAATGTTTCTTTTTCAAAAAAATTGCAAAAAAAATTTAATTTTTCTAAAAAAGTATTGGAAAACAGTACAAAAAAATAATTTTTCTAAAAAAGTACTAATGTAAAAAAAGTACTTATTCCAAAAAAATATCCTTTCCAAAAAAAAGTATTTTTCGCACAAAAGTATTTTTTCCAAAAAAAGTACACAAAAAATAAATTTTTCTAAAAAAAAGTACCAATTTCAAATATGTACTCCTTCCAAAAATCATTTCCATTTTTCAAACAAAAAGTACCAAAAGTATAAAATTTTTCTAAAAATGTAGGAATTTCTTCTTTCTGTATCTTCCAAAAAAGAGTACCAAAAAAAGTACATTTTCCGAAAAAAAAATACCAACAAAATTTAATTTTCAAAATGAGTATCAATTTCAAAAAAGTGCTTCTTCCCAAAAAACACCTTTTCCAAAAAAAGATACAATTTCCAAACAAAAAAGAAAATAAATAAAATTTTCTTAAAAAATACCAATTTCAAAAAGAACTTTTTCCATAAAAAACAGTAATTTTTCCGCAAAAAATACCTTTTCCTAAAAAAACTTCCAATTTCAAAACAATACTTTTTCCAAAAAAAAAATAATATTAGCGAAAATTTTTTAGCTTTTCCAAAACAAAGTACCAAAAAAAAATTACTTTTTCTAAAAAAGTACCATCTTCAAAAAAATACAGAAAAAATACATTTTTTCAAAAATTAAATTACAGTTTGAAAAAATTACTTTTTCCAAAAAAATTTATAATTTTTGAAGTGCTTTTGCCATTTTTTTTGTATTTAAAATTTAAAAAAAAAAATAAAAAAACAACACTCAATGAAAAAAATTCCCGGTTCAACGAATGTCAAACTTTTCACACTGAAGTAACGCTTTAACAAACAAGTCGAACGAAAATAAAAAATATATAAATTTAAAAAATATAAATAATAATTGCATAGTTTTGTTTTTTATTCGGTTTGTTGTTTAACGAATACTCGATTTAACGAACAACCTAGACGTCCTGTAATTCGTTTAACCAGAATTCTACAAAATATTCTACAAATATAATTTATAATTACGTTCTAATTTTCTACACTTTTTCCCGTATAAACTTTATTTTAGTGGTTTTTTACACTTATCGTGTTACAATCTTAGACTACAAATAGAGGTTAAAATATTTCGTGTATATTTTTTTTTTCATATTAATGTATATAATCTATACATATAAAGAAGTGGTGTGAGTGACTGACTCAACATCGCCCAGCCTAGACTCCTGGCCCTAGGAACTTAAAATTTACAAGGGATTTTCCAATATTTCAATGGAGAGTGCCAAAAAGTGGAAAAAGTTTTCCGTTTTTGCATAAAAAGTAACGGCATTTTTAAAAAACTAACCGTTACTTTTTTAACACATAAAAGTAACGGTTTTTTTAAAGAAACAGTTTAATCAACAACTAACGGTTTTTGTTTTTAAGTAGCGATATTTTTCAAAAAATAACGGGTTTAAAAACGTAACTGTTGTTTAAAAAAAATAGTGGGTTTTAAAAAAATATAATGCGTTTTTTTAAGTAACTTTACTTTTCAAAAAAAGAACGGGTTTTTAAAACAAAAAGAAACGTTTTTTTTTCAAAAAAGGAACGTTTTTTTAAGTATTTTTTTTCAAAACTTAACGGTTTTTGTCATGGTACTTTTCAAAAGAATAACGGGTTTAAAAAAAAGTTTTTTTTTCACAATATGGAACTTTTTTTTAAGTAACAGTAGTTTTTATCTGTCTATCTATTTATATAAAAGAGTAGTGTGATATACTGAGTGACTCAACATCGCCCATCCTAGCACCTGCTCCTAGAAACTTTAAATTTGGCATATATGTTCCTCCTGGGAAGGTACCCTCCACTAAGATGGGATTTTTTTATATTACATCGGAGATGGCCAAAAAGTGGGAAACTGGGCCAAATAACCGAAAAATTGGTATACAGTTTCCTCCTGGAAAGGAGAATTCAAATAAGACGGAATTTTTTGATATTCCAACGAAGATGGCCAAAAAGAATTCAGATAATAAATATCTTATTCCAAAAAATATCGTTTTCCAAAAAAAATACTTTTTCAAAAAAAAAGTACTTTTTCCACAAAAAAAGTACTTTTTCCACAAAAAAATACGTTTTTATAAACAAGTGCTTTTACCAAAAAAATGGACTTTTCCCGGAAAAGGTGCTTTCACCAGAAAAAAGACTTTTTCGAAAAAAAAAAAAATGCTTTTACCAAAAAGTTGTCAAAAACAAAAAAAAAAAAAAATACTTTTTCAAAAAAAAGTTAAGATTTTTTTTCAAAAAAACTACATACTATTCTAAAAAATAATTTATTTTTTTTGATAACAAATTTTCAAAAAATCTAAAAAACTGTAAGTTTGTAAAAATTTGAAGAATACATATAACAATTTTCATGTTATATTAATTTTCATGATAATGGCACGATGGGTTATTTCCAAAAAGTTCTTTAAACAAGTACTTACTAATTAAACATGGCCAAATGAAGACCTCCACTAAAAGTAAAGAGTCCCATTTTACGACCATTGGCTAAAAAGTAGAAATATAGGTTTTCTGTGATGTAGGCTAATACACTGAAAATGCACTTATTAAATTTTCCACTGAAAACGTGGTATTACCGGGATTTAAAATGTTTAAGAAGTGCTCATCTTAATCAAACTGTTAAGCTAAGTCTGAAACTTAAAACTTAAGTTGTTTCCAAAATAGGCAGATCAGTAAAAATTTGGTTTTTGAAAAATTTTATAAGAACATGGAAACTCGATTAATTGATAGTCGAAACATTGAATTTTATATGTAGTTATAAAAACATGCGCACTGAGAAGGGCTAATTAGGAACTCGGAGATGAAGAGGATAGAATGTTAAAAACCCCTAAAATAATTAAATGTTTGCCTTTAAGACATCGAAAAAGTTTTTTGCAAAAATTGATACCATTTTTTCACAAAAATATTATATTTAAGTTTCAATATTTCAAGTAGTTCCAAAAATAATAGTCTTTTGAACTAAAAACTTCATTCACATTGTATGTATTTTTTAATTTTCATTAGCATTGTTCTCAAACCTTATTTTTATAAATCAATCTAAATTGAAAAAAAAAAAATAAAAACAACAGAAAAAATTACAAAATGTATTTCCGTTTTTTTGGCTCAGAAAAAGTATTTTTGTTAATTATTACAATTTTTAATTTAAGTACAAAATAAGTACATCTACAGTCTTATTTCTACTTCTAATTTACACACAATTTTATTCAAGCTAAAAAACAATGCTACATTGATGTGAAATATAATAAAATAAGTTGGTCTTTCATGTGCGCCATTACTTTTTAATGTTGGACTCTTTGTTCATACGGATCGCGGAAGCTTTACCAGCCCTGGTCCATATATATATTAAGAGCATTTGTGGATACCCCGATGAAACGAAAATTTTGACTGTTTTATAAAATAGAATATTTTTCGAAAAAATTTCGTGGCTCCTGGTCCTAACCAAGGTCCAATTTTTGATAGGGATGTCGTTATCACGGGCGTAGGGTAAAGGCAGGAGTAATACATATTTTCATCGACTTTCCTTTAACTTTATCAGTTTTTCAAGCTATAGGTCATATTCTAAAATCAGATAAGGAGCGCAGTCTTGAATACTTCAGATAAGCTGATGGCGCCATTTACCAGGTAATATCATATTTTAACAATAAAATTTAACAAATAAATTCTGGAAAATAGTTTTGAAAAATAACACTCAAAAATGGTTAAGCCACAGGAAATTTTTACTATTTTGTTAAAGAAGATTAACTTAAATCTATGCTTAAGTCAGTTTTTAAATACAAAATGGGTTCAAAAATAGTCAACTCGATTTAAAACACATTCAATAGATTTTTTATGTTTATTGTTTTGGAAATACATAGAATTCCGTTCTGAAATTTTAGTATAAACAGTTTTTGTAGAAAAGTTTCTACTATCGACTTACGAAAAAAAAACTTGGAATTCTGGAAGGCCCATAATGAAGATGTACTCTTAAAATTAAAAAGTGAAAAATTTAAAAAATAAATTTATGATCGGGAGATAAAAATCGTATAGGACCAAATTTTGTTTACAGGTTCCACAATTTCCTGCTTTTGTTTTCATTGGTTGCCCAGGACCAAATATTTTTTACAGGTTCCCAATTTCATGCTTTTGTGTTCATTTGTTAAAAAGAGTAAATAATTTTGCTGCAGTTGAAACCTACAAGTTTTAAGTGAATAATAAATTTCTTTCAGAGTTGTAAAGAATACCATTTACCAACTTTTGCTCTTTTTTAAACCTATAACTTCTAAATATTCAAAATCTTCTATATCTTAAAAATCCTAGACGCCGTTAACGGTAGTTTTTAATATCGGAATATATAAAGATTTCATCTTTTAATAATTAAACATTAAAATTGTTTGCTTAATTCCAAGTTCCTAGCTCCAGTGGTTTGAACTTTGTGATTAATGGCCATTTATCCTATTACTATGGTTTTATATTAAATTCCAAAAAGTTTTTCTTCAGTGAATTACCTGAACTGTTTTGGACAAAAGGAGACTTTTCCCCGTAAACATTTCTAAAAATCCCGTCTTAGTGGATGTCTTATTTAATAACAATTTGAAGTTGAATATATTTTTACCATTTTTATCAAGTTTTTATTGGAAATTTCAAAAAGTATATTTTCGATAAATTAGCGCATACATCAGGGAATACATATCCTAAAATAAACATTTCTATACAAAAGGGTTGGGCAGTAAATCAAGAGGAAACCTTTTCACTTTTTGCTCCATTACGTAAACATTTCCAATAATCCCACATTTGTGGATGTCTACGCCAGAGGAGGAACGTACATGCCGAATTTCAAAATCAAGCGGTTTGGGCTGAGTGCCTTTGCACCACATTTTTATCAAGTTTTATTGGAAGTTCCTAAAGGCAAATTTTAGATTTCCAGCTGAAGGGGTTTAAGTAGGACGATAAGGGCACGACTTTTTATCCTTTTTGTCCTAACAATTTCCATAGGTCGTGATTAGTTGTACACGATCAAGAAGGAACCTCCATGACAAATTGAAGTTCCAAGCTCCAGTGGCTTAGATTGGGTGGTGAGCCTGTACTAAATCCCTTTTAAATACAATTTTTACTATGTTTTTATTGCATATTTTAGAAATTATTTTTCCAGTAAATTAGTCCATATACCAAAGAGCACATAATTATAGTAACGGGCAATCCCTTTACAGCGTTTTAATTAGAAGTTCAAAGAAACACATTTTAAAAGTCAAATTTCTAGCTAAATGTTATTTGGGATGACATTTAAAGGAAGATTTCGCTCTCACGGTAAAATTTCTTTAAATTTATTCTTAGATAATGTCTTCGCCGGTCGAGGAACTTTCAAACCAAATTTCAAGTTCCTTACTCCAGCGGTTTAAGCTTTGTAATTAATCCCAATTTTTCTTATTAAAACCCCTTTTTACTGTAATTCCATCTTTGTGAGTGGATGAGAAACCTACATGCCGTATTAAAAAATCAAGCGGTTTTGGCTGTGTGATTAAGGGAACATATTTGCTTTTTTTGTTTAAAATTCCTAAAGGTATATTTTAAGTGCTGTAGCCCATAGATTATTGGCTAATGCACTTGAAATTTCAGATTTTTAGCCAAAGAGGTTTAAACAGGACGATAAGGGGAGGACTCTTTATCTTTTTGTACTACATACTAACAATTTCCTAAAATCGTGATTAGATGTATGTGATGGAGAAGGAACCTCAATGATAAATTTGAAGTTCCAAGCTCCAGCGTTTTTGGCAGCGAGATTTGGCGGTATTAATATCTTATGAATACCATTTTTACCATATTTTTATTGCATATTTTAGAAATTATCTTTTCATTAAATTAGAACTCATACCAATGAACACATAAGTAATGGTAACGTGAAAGCTCACTAGGTTGTTATCATAGATAACACGTTGTTTTGCCTTAAAGTTTAAAATGTAATTTCTATTGGAAAACGGAATAAAGTATTTACTTTTTTATTTTACAGCCTTCCATAAATGTTTTACTCAGGGAAGCTGTCTTTGGACATACCACAGAATAGAAAAATCCTAAACCTGGCCGCAGTCCGTCTACGCAGAAAAACTGTAATATATTGGGGGTTAAGACAAACATATTTTCATTCGTAATTCCCAAATTGTAAATAGTGATAATGCCAGGCCATACCTGCCTAAAGGTTTGGATGCCATCTCTACTACATTGTGTTTTATTTTCCTTAAATTATTAAATTCTTATCCAAAATCAATTACATTTTAAACTTGAAGGCAAAACAATGTTGTACCCATGCTAACAATGCAGCGGGCATACCCCTATTAGTACTAAAAATACATCTTAATCCGCTATAGTTCGTACCATAGTGTGGACGTATCCCAACGTCATAGGGATGAGCCCTCTTGGTCGGTTAGGGTGGGTAACAGTCCGTAAAAAATGTTTATACAAACAAAAACTAATTAAAATTATTAATTATAGGTAAATAAAAACCAAACACAAACTACATTGTTATGAAGCTTCAAACTCCTGCAGCTAGAGTTTGCAGGCAAGGATTTGGATCTGTGATCAACATCACATGAATTCTGTATAATATTCCACATGTTGGTCATAATATAAAAAAATATTCACAAAACTTACAATGAATAAAAATTTTTAGGCAGAACTACACGCAGAAAAAAGAGCATCGTTTTATAATAGTTTTAGGGCATCATGTAATGACTACAATTCGTAGCAATCATATTATGCTCCTAAATGACGATAAAATCGCCTTCGGTAATCGTAATATGATCATCCAGAGTCATGTATATGATAATAAAATCAAAGTATGATAATTTCAATCAATCATACCTTTTCTCTGCGGGTAGGGGCACTCCGGGCAAGCCCGGCTTGTATTCCATATTTTAGTAAACTGTATTTTTTTTTTGAAAATCGTAGGGGGGAAGATTTGAAAAATGCATTAGAAAACTGCATTTGCATTAAGTATGTATTTTTTTTAGCAATCATTTTGTTTAAAAATCCAGCTATAAAGAAGACAAGTGCATCTTCCAAATATCGTTTAAATTAATAACATGCGATATACAATTAAAAAGTTATGGCACTTCAAAGTGAAGTGCTTTTAGCATTTTTTTGATATTTATGAGAACTAAAAACGTGAGTAATATCACGAGTTTTTACAAATTTGGAGATTTGAAAAAGGAAATGTACAAATGGGACCATAGAGTATTCTTGTACAAAAAATAAACAAATTCAGAGCACCCGTGTTCAGATTTTTTGAGTTTTCTAATGGAATGAATGATATTTTTTTTTGAAAATATTTTGTTACTCGAAAACAAAAAGCAAGTGACTGGTTTTGACATTTACGTTCGCACTGTTGACAACTCGTTCGAAATAGAGAAACCAAATTTTGTATGAAAACTGTTACGTTTTCATTCGACTTGTACTTCAAGTCATCGTTCGCATAGAAATTTAGTTAGAGAAACCCAAATCAATTTTCTTTCGCTTAGAAAGCGAAAGAAAGCATTCTTTCGAAATCGAGAAACAGGCCATAAGTCACTAATAAGGGAACAAACACGCTCCTACAATTTTAACGTATCAGTCAATACATTAAATACAAACATTTTTATATACATATGCATGTGATCATATACATATGTTTTGAAAAATTGAAAACGAGGATAACGACATATAATCATTAATGGGAAGATATATGCATGTACTTACAAGTATGATACCATATATTCCCATGAATGTGTCTCCTTTTAAAATATCTAGCTAGATACATGTATGCTATCATATATGTATGTCACATATGATCATATTGGATTCATATATGTCTATATTAATTAAATCATATATGAGAATGCATAATTTTTTCATAAAATTTCATTAATTTTCATACATTTCAAACCTAAGTTTTATTATTTAATTGTTAAGTGTTCCACACGTTTTATAAAGTACTTTATTATTTCAATGTAGCCTCGTATTTATTTTGGTCTTCTATGAAATTGTTTAAAAAATCATATGAATCGGATCATTTGCTTAGTTTCAATGCATTTTTCAAGAAGAGTTGTATTAATTCAAGGAATTTCTTAATATTAACAATTTATATGAAACTCTTTCACAAATTCTATAAACGCTTCATTGCGCGAATGATTCATTAGTTCTATGAAGATTTTCATTAATTCTACAAACATTTCATAAACATTGCTTTTAATGAAACCTGTTTCATAGATTCTATGAAAAGTTTCAATGGACGAGTTCCTGTGACAATTTTCATTAAACCTACACACACAAAAAATCTAGGGGGACGTATGTCAAAAAAGGGTATAATATTACCAAGTACAGTATGAGCATTTCAACTAATAATTATTTCTAGGAAAGTTTGTCAATCAACTTAGGAAAATTATTGGAGCAATATATAATGACATTTGACTACAAAAACTTGGTAATTTTTCGGCTTTTATTTTATCAAATTTAAGCAAAATAAATTTAAAAAAGTTCTACTTTGTTTGTATACAAATCCTTATATAGCTTAATAGATTGTCCTATTTTCCTTGAATTTAAAGTGTAGCCTTTTGATTTTAATGTAATAAAAATACAATTTATTTATAATTTATTAAATATTGTCATTTAGCACCAAGAGCCGGAAAATAGCGCAATACCAGTGTAGTTGTCAACCAAAAAATAATACAATTGGGGTTAGAATTTGACATTTTATTTACAAATTTAAATATACTTACTTGTTTTTTTTATAACTATTCGAGGTACTTTTGAAAAATGCACAAATGACTGTTCGATTTATAATAATCTATTTCTATTAAATGTAGTTTCACTACACATAAAATAATTTCCATTTATAGTTCACCATTTCGACTTTGTGTTTTATCTTATTTTTGTTTTTCATTTCTAAGTTTTTGCACTCATTAACAAGAAATGACCTATTATCTGTTATGTTCGTCCATATTTATTTTGCTACATTTTACCAAGTGAATTAAATATGTACACAAAATGTACGAGGTATGTAATATAAGTTTAAGATTTTGTAAATATTTGGCACAATTGGAACAATTGTATAAATAGATAAACATGTTAAGTAAAATTTTATATTGTATTAAATGACTTGCTACTTGGAAAATAGTTAAGGAAAATTGTGCAAACACAACTCAATGAGATACATTATTTATACAAAATTTAATAAAATCCACAGAATTTTAATGGAAAAATTTTACTAAGTCTGCTTTCATCGTATTACCTCTGGAAATTTTTTGTGTGTACATATGAATACATTTATGACTGAAGTGAAGATAATTCTCTCACTGTCGTTACCAATAATAAAACCCAAATAAAGTCTTTACTAAACGCGTTATTCGATTTGGTTGGAATCCTTGCTTAATGTCCTTACAGATAAATTTGCGATTTTTTTTTTTTTTAAATAGATTGATGATTTGCTAAAATCAAGACTTATACATCAAATTAAGCTCAAACATCTAAAAACTTAAAGAATCGTAGAAATTTTTAATTCAAAGTGAAATGAAGCGAATTTTTACTTTTTAGCCTACAGGGAACCCAATCGTTTTTGAACATGTTTTTACCAAAAGTCAGTCGTTACTTTTAGCAGTATGAAAATAGAACGGTAGAACAGAAAGAAGTAAGTGTTGTGTTATAAATTTGTTAAAATACCTCATTCAAATCTCGAAAACCCCAAAAGGTTGGCTATAAATTTCAATTTAGACCACAAACCATCGACGAAAATGAAAAAGCTTTCAAAATCAAAATTTTCTACATTGGCAGTGAAATCTTCCAAAAAATTATACTCAAAATTTAATAAAGGTTTAGACCATTCTTATTAATTTAAGTTACAAAACGAAGCAGTTATTGAAAATAAAGATCAATTCGCAAGCGTGGAATTAGCTTATTATGAAAGTTGACCAGTTTTAACATTTTGACGACGAATGGTATATGACTTATTTTTACAATTTTGCCATTTTAGGATAACCTGCAGGACTATTTTTACAAAACTTGTTGTTATCGGCATATTGTCGACGTGGCTTTTAACGATACCTATATATTGTAGCGAAATGGTCTCAGAGCCTTACAACGTCAACCCAAAATAAAAAAAATAGTTTTTTTTTACGTTTTTTTTTTTTTTTTTTTTTTTTTTTTTTTTTTTTTAGATTAGATTAGATATCTTATTCAATTCTATACACAAGACTAAGAGTCTCTTATTGCAGTATAGAACGTTTCATTAGCATAATACAGTGTTTACAATATTTCTTAAAAATAGAATTGCATTATTAAAAAAAAATAAATAAATAAAGTGACAAAATGGCATGATTATATTAATAATTGTATAAGCAAACTAAAAATCAGAGAAAAAAAATAATCAATTATCAATTAATTTAATAATTTAATTTAATAATTTAAGTTATTTAATTGGAAAAATGTATAAAAACTTCTTTTCTAAAGTTCTGTGCGTTACTTATTATTTGTTTGTTTTGTGGGAGTCGATTCCAAAGACGAATTGCATTAATGAAAAATTGCCAAGTTGATATTAAACTGTGGTGTCTGAATAATATAATTTGTTTTCCTCTATTCGATCTACACAAGGTAACGCGGTTATACAGATGTTGTGGTTGTTGAGTAAAAACGATTTTGTGCATTAATATTAGTACTCTAGTTTTAAGTAGATCTTCAAACTGGATACCATATAATTTAGTTGTGAAAGAAGAAATAGAATCAAATCTTTTTACACCATAAACATAACGTATAACACCGTTAAACACTGACTCAAGTTTTTGTTGGCTTCTGGAATCACATTTGGCAAATAATTCGCATCCATACATCAAAATAGGCATTAAGTAGGTTTTAGCTAAAAGTGTTCTTACCTTAACGGGTGTGCAATACTGTGTGGACCAGAGTGTTCTTAGCATGGACTTCGTACGACCACAAGCATAATTAATATGGTTAGACCATGTTAAGTTTCTATTAAAAATAATACCAAGATTTTTTGCTGAATTAACCCTTTCTATACGATTATCATTTAGATATAAATGAGGTATATTGTTGTTGACTGTAGAATTTCTTTTTTCAATAACAAGGTATTTTGATTTATTAGGGTTGATACTTAAACCATTTGCGGTAGCCCATACATATATGCGTTGCAAATCAGCATTCAATGTTACAACACATTGTTCAATCTCAGACAAATTACAACTGGTATAGATTTGAACATCGTCAGCATACAATCTTGCCTTACAGTGCTGCAGTTGATTCGGAAGATCATTAGCATAAAGCGAGAATAATAGAGGACCAACGATTGACCCTTGCGGTACGCCTCTTATCACTGGTAGTGAAGTTGACTTTTTATTACCACTTTCAACATACTGATGCCGGCCAGTGAGGTATGTTGATATCAGCTGTGTAGCGGTTGTAGAGAACTTGAACATATTACGAAGTTTAAAACAGAGAAGATTATGATCGACTGTATCGAAAGCTTTCGAATGATCTAAGAGTACTAGAAAATTTGTTTTCCGTTTATCTAATTCGCATCTTATATCTTCAGCAACATCTACGAGTGCAGTTATGCAGCTGTGTTTTTTGCGAAATCCTGATTGTTGGTCAGTTAATAGATTTTGTTCACTTACGAAAAGAGACATCTGGTTATGAATGATTTTAGTTTTTATAATGTTAAAAATTCAGTTAGAAGTTTATACATAAATGGATTAGGCATAACTTAAAGCAAAATACAAACTTAGACAAAATTTTAACCAATTAAGGAGCGATAGCCCATTAATTATTTAGCTTTAGTACAATATTTCTCCGATAGGGGGAACAGGAATGAGCCATAAGCAGCACAAAATTTATTTTTAGTTTCCACGAAGTTTCGTCAAAAAATCTTCAGCGGTTTAAGTTCGGTCGTCAAAGGTGATATTTTGATACTTAAAGGTGAAATTTTGATACTTATGAAACATTCGTAAAATCAGATCTCCACTAAGTTGATGAAGTATTGTTTTAAACTAAAGACAAAAATGTTGAGAAATTCCTAAAAAAAAAAATCTTCCCCTTACAATGTTTAAATTTTCTTTCATTATTGAAACTAAACGGTTCGACTTCTAAGCCATACCCAGCAAAATAAAGTGGAAGTAGTGCTTTAAGAACCTCTTTAACTTCACTTCCAAAGCATTAGTATACGCACATTTTTCGCTTTCATAGAAACTTTTGTTAACAACTGCCAAAAATGTTTAATTAAAGTTATTTTAAACAGCACTTGCATCACCATATAAATTAATTGGTATATAAATTAATAACATCCTAAGAGGTGCTTTTTCATAAGTACATGTATACTTTTTTTTATATGGTGGTAAGGGGTTGGATTTGCACTCAGAAGGTTGCGAGATCGATTCCGGACTGGGGAGATACATTTTTTTTATATATTTTTTTTAATTCTTATTAATTTTTTAGTATTTTTTTTATTTAATTCAGTTTTTTCTGTGTATTTTAAAGTAATTAAGTAATTTAAAACAACCGAATAATATACATCTTGACTTTAATCATAAAGAAAACTTTTTTAGAAAATTGTTATCCAGAGTTGACAAATGATTATTTGATAAAAATCTATTTTTTGCCTTTGCGATGGAACTTTTTGAACAACTTATTTAAAAATATAAAAAAACTAAAGTTTTTTACTTTTTATTGTTATGTTGATAAGAAAATGAAAAGATGTATTTCACTGCTAAAAATTAGCTTATCGATTTTTTTTAGGTGTGATAGTTAACTTTTAGCGATCTTATGCCTGTTTGATGATATTCTTTAATCGAAAAAATTCATGCATGTATAAATTTGTCTTTAAAAACAGTTATTTTTATTTCGTAAGATTTTCTCAATATAGATTTTCCAAAGTTTTGATATATGTTTTTTTTAAGCAACTGTATAAGGATTTTCTCTTAATGTTTTAAAAATGTGCTTTAATAATACAAATTAATTAAATATAAATAAAATATTTAATGAAAAATTAATTAAATATTTAAAAAAAAAAACTAAAATTAATTTATAGAAGAAGAAAAAAGAAACAATGTTGTCGCAAACTTATCTTAAAATTCTATATAACATGCACGGAATTAACTTTTTTAAGTTTATTTAATATATAAATGTTAAAATCGTATTGCACAAAGATAATATTATAAGAATAATTTTTCTGTTTGATTTTTTTTTTATATTTTCATAAAATTTCAAAATAAACTCAATGAAAATAAAAAAAAATATATAAAAAAAATCTAATATTTTTTAAAAAATATGTTAATTGTACCATAAATATAAAAAAAATAATAATTGTAAAAAAACAACAAAAAAAATAATTGGCGGTTCCGGGATTCGAACCCAGAACCCTCTGATTGCTATGCCAGCACGCTTTCATGCAACCCAAATAGGAAATATTAACATTTGTCACAAGTAAAAAAGAACTCCAAATTGGCATATTTTTATTCAAGACCACTTCTTGTTGATTGAAACAATGAAACAAGTGATTCATGTATGAGTTGTTCCATTTATTTTTACTGGGATATTATGCTATGCTCAGAACCTTATTATTATTTTCTTCATGTCCTTCCGAGTTACTAAATAAATGTACATTTATACTAATATGCATATCCTTTTAATCAAGCTTCAACAGAATGCTGGAAGAATGCAGGGAATGCATATTAGTATAATTCATAAATTTTGCCATGACCATAATATGATAATATTGGTACAATTTGGAATCATAATATGGTAATCATACAATCATATAATAAGGAAAAAGATAAGAGTATGGTTGTCACAACAATTTAGCAACATGGTTATCGCATTCATAAATCAAAAAATCTATGATGCTACTCGAATATGGTTGTGCCAATCATGTTCTTTTTTCTTTGCATGTTAGAAGTCATTTTAGCATTCTTTTCCCCCGAGCCTAAGATACTACCTAAATATTTATTAAATTAGTTGACGATTTCTTTTGGTGATTTAATAAATCAAACTCAAAAATTTAAATGTTTTTCACGCCATTTTTTCTTAGTTTTTTTTAGGCGTCTAATTTAAATAATATTAACTTAAATGAAAAAAACAAGAAATGAAAAAAGAACAACTCAACAGAATGCAACGCAACGCAACATAAAAAACATCATGATTGTCGTCAACATTAATAACCAAAAGAGGTTTTAGGTTATCGCGCTTTCAAGTCTTTAATGACGGCAAACGAGATTGAATTAGCGCTGGTGACGACAAACAACGGATACCAAAAGGTTTGAATATGATATTAAAGTGTTTTTAATACAATTTAATTCACTTTGTTCGATGAGCATTATCAGAAGATAGCAGATAAATGTTGGATAGCTTCACGCTCTTAATGGCACAATATACTCGTATACACAAAAAATCCAATCCAATAGAAACAACATCATCATCTTTGTCAACAACTTAAGCTGAAACACTGACCAAAAGACAGGCGGACGGACGGATTGTCAGACAAACGAACAAGATTATGGGTAGAACACAAAACCTGCAACTCTCGTAACACATGCGAGTGTTACAGAACATCATTATGGAAACGAATATTTACGTACAGGTGAGTAGGGACCAAATAAATGGCATATTTAGAGTATTATAAATATTTTAGGTACGATCATGTGAAATACAAATACACACTTCATCGGTTCACAATTGACAAGAAATTCTCTATTTGCCAGATCCAAATTGGTTCGCAAATACACCCAGCAAGAACATGGTAATGATAGGTCATTACCGTATAGATTAACAAGTAATGATAGGTCATTACCGTATAGATTAACAAGTAATGATAGGTCATTACTTATTGCATTACTTTAAAATACAAAATAATGACTTACGGACAATAATGACTTACATTAACAATAACACTGTGCTCGAATCTGACACTTTTTTTTTGTAACAAACGGGCACCCGGTGGGTAAACCTAATTCGAGTACGCTGAATCCTGTGGTGCTAACCGTTTTTTTTAGGTTAGCTCTTGTTTAAAAGATAATTAAGATTGAAAATTATGGTTCCCTCCCATACAAAGTAAATATTTAATATCATATATCTACAGTACTATAATAGTCTTAGTCTTAGAAATTTGTGCACGTTGATTATTTGATAGTGTTAATAGTCATGGGAAAAATGGGCGTGATCGGACCAGTGTTCGTGTCAGCTCCCATACAAAGTAAATATTTAATATCATATATCTACAGTTCTATAATAGCCAGAGTCTTAGAAATTTGTGCACGTTGATTATATTATGAAAAATCATGGGAAAATTGGGCGGGATCATACCAGTGGGCGTGGCAGCTCCCATACAAAGTGAATATTAAGCTCATATACAAAATTAATATTAATATTAAATATCTAGGGTTCTATATTAGCTATATAGCCTTCAAATTTTGTACGAGTCCATCAATTACAAATATTGGTAGTCGAACTGAAAATGGGCGGAATGCGATATTCACTTTTAGGTGACATTTGTTGGAATTTGCAAGAGGAAGATAATGATATAGAAGAATCAGGAAATGAAAATTGAAAAAATCATGAAAAATTTATTTATTAAAAAAAAAAAATTATAAATCACTTTAAAATTGTTGTAGTCAATTAAATTTTGTTGCAAATAGTTTATTGTTGATGTTGTTTCATAAAATGTTCTCAATTTCATACATTTAAAATCAATAAATGGTAAAAAAAAACGTAAAAAAATTGTTTTTTTTAGGTACTTGGAACCATAATTTTCAATCTTAATTATTTTTTAAACGAGAGCTAACCTAAAAAAAACGGTTAGCACCACTGGATTCAGCGTACTCGAATTAGCTTTACCCGCCGGGTGCCCCGCTTGTTACGTTTTTGAACTAGCACAGTGTAATTAATTTATAAAACTAAATGTTAAGTACATTCTCGCTTGCTTGAAAGCGCTGCTAAAATGTCTGATAAAAACGAGGTATTTGTTGCAAAAATGTTGGGGGTCATTCCTTTGAATCCTCTTGGGGCTTCCTTATGACAGTCAGACGGGGGGAGCAAATTTTATAAAAATATAATTTTTTATGGGGGTCACCTTAGAGAGTGGAGATATGAGGTAGGTATGTTCAGAAAAAGTATTGAGGACTTAAATTTAAACCTTGCATTTTAGCCTTCTAAGAGCGCCTCCGGGGCAATTGTGGGACTTTTTGGATGTTCAACCCTTCAACTCCAGCTTTGACCCCTATGTGGAGACCCCAGCCCTCTCACCCATTTTTTTGGCTGATGCATTTTTTTCGAACCTCATAAAATAAGGAAGTTCTAGCGCACTAAAATCGAAAAATCGTGCACTATCCCACCTCTAATGAGTAACCAATCACTTTTTTGTAAGCGAGAGGGATTACCCATGAATTTTGGGTAATCGCGAACAAAAGTAATAAAGCGAGCAAATAGCCTGGTAACTATTGTATCCCTTTGTGCGCTACTTACACGCTTAATTACATGGTAATGCCTGTTTTTGGAGGGCAAGCTAGGTTTTTTGGTTTTTGTAAAAAACTGGTACAAAATATTGTCGAACCACAAATTTTGTACATCGTTTTCAGAAAACAAATTTAAAAATATATTGGAGGTGTTCATAATACGCTTCGTATTTAGTGTATAATAGGCAGCTTCTTTAAAAAGCAAATTGTCGAATTTTTAAGGGAACAACTCTGGTTTTTTTTAGAAAACAAAGTAGGAGTTGCTTCGAACCAGACGTTGAAAATTTTCCTGATTTAAAAAAAAAAAACATTTCATAAAAATATTTTTTTAAAAAACTTTAGGCAAAAGTATTTAGTTTTTATAAGATTGTTAACCCTTAACTACACTAGGCCAAAAAAATTGCTAAAACTTTGCATTATTTTCATTTTTATTGAAAAATTTGACGGACACAATGGATTTGCCAGACTGCCGCAGTTTTGTCCCCTCCAAGGACTCGTCAGTTTTTAATTTAAGTGCCATCTATATTTTGGTCGCTATTCTTTGGAGACTTACAAAAAAAATAATCCTGAAGGAAACCATCTATCCTTTTAGAGTGTGGACTGATTTAATTTGGCGGATTTGGAGTAGAGTATGTTTTTTGATAAACAAAATTTTAAAAACATTTTTTTGGTGAAAGAAATTAATTTTACATGATTTGCAAAATTTTGATTTATTTTAGCATAGAAACATGTTTAAATTAGCATAGAAACATTTTTACAGAATTTAAAGATATTTTATTGATTTAAAGTATATAGTTTTTGAGTGTATATTACATTCAAAATAATTTTTATCTTATATTAGAACTTAAAAAAAAAACGCGATTATTTTGGAAAATGAGATTTTTTTTGTTGGATTAATAATATCTAGTTGCGTTTAGAGTTACTTAAAATATTTGCAAAAATCGGAAAGTCAAAAACAAAAGCACAAAATTATAAAAAAGCAAAAAAAAAAAAACAAAGCTAATTTGTCTTCACAGGATTTTATACTTGGTACACTCAGGGAACTTCTGCTTCAAAAATATATAGTTGTTTGTGTTGTAATACAGTTTCTTTATTTTCAATGTAAATGTCAGTCATTTGTAGAACAAATTAAATGTTTTGCTAACCTTGGAGTTCATTTAAAAAAACAAACCACATCAAATGACTGATTTATGATTTTATATTATTTTTTTACAGTAGTTTTTTGTTATTTAAAAAAAAATGTTTGTTTATTTTTTAATAACATGTGGTTCATTTTTACTACAATTGTTAGTCATTTTTTGAACATTAAAAAACAAATGATAATGTTAGTTGAATTTACTGAAATGTAAGTCGTCCTTACTTTAAATGAAATTTCATTTGTTTTTAACTACATTTGCAGTGGTCTTTACCTACATAGTATTCTAAGTGTAGCATATTAAAAGAAACCTTGCAAATTATTTAAAAAAGTGCAATTTCGTTGAAAATTTATACGCGGTTTCTCGAATAACTAGAAAACCGCCTTATTTGAAAAACCGGAAAAATAGAAATATCGAATAATTCGGAAACCGTTTTTTACAACTCTATCCGTAATTGAGTAATGATATTTTATTGTAGAAATATAATAAGAAATTGCTACAAATGTGATATTTCAGAAATTGTTTTCGGTGCGTAACGTTTTTTCTCCACTATGACCCAGGAGATATGTATCTCTTATTAGAAAAGTATTACCCGCCATATTTTTCCGCCTAAAAAAGCTAGTAACTAATAAACGAGCATATTACTTTATATTTTACAAAGAAAACTTTTTAAAAAATACGAAAAAAATTAATAAACATAAGTGTGGACTGAAATAAAGCAATTTTTGGATTTACTCGATTAATCGACCAAATTTTTTTTTAGTTATTCGTTTCTCGAAATTGTGCATTTTAGATTGCTCCAACAATTATTAGATTAAATTTCATCGAGTAACGTTTAGCCGATTAATAGATATATTTAACTTTTGTTCTATATAATAAAGCTAACAAACTTTTAAAATGTGTGTATAATTGAAGGAAAAAATTCCACCTGAAAAATACTCTATCAAAAAAAAAAAAATTACTTAATATTGCATTTTTAAAAGTAGCCTGGGCCATACATCCGACTAGCTTCATTTTATTTTATGGTCACGATATAAACTTTGAACTTTCCTTTCTTTAATGTAGGCGAAAAACGTTAAAATTATTATATAAACTTCGTTTAACTTGCATTTAAAGCAAAAGCTATCTTTAACATTTTAAATCCCATATTAAAAATTAATTTATAACTTTTTGTAGAAGGCATTTGTTAAATGCATCTTTACGCTTTTTTAGCAATCAGTTTTATAAAATATCATTGCGATATCTTCAAGACTAAAGTGTAAACTAAACATTTATCTCTTTGAATCATTAAAAAGCGTTTAAACGTGTAATTAAAGGCTTTAAAAAGCCGCTGTTCTCACAAAATTGTGACGTGATAGAAAAATTTGGATAACGGATTTGGAATCAAAGACGACATAAATCAAATATGGGCATTCAAAGCAAGGAAGCTTGTCCAGGTTTACAAATTTTTTTCAAAGTTGTTTTTCTTTTGTGCTATTTAAAAAAAATATATGCTTGATTTTTATTAAATGCAATGATGCAGTAGTAACATGAGAAAATATGTGGTTACCCGAAACTGAAGTCAAAATGTTGATAACATAATTATTTTTTTTTAATCAGATACGCAAAATTTGTTGCAATTTCATTCCGCATGAGTTCGATTATTTCAAAATAAAAATATATTTAAATTGAAAGTTTGCATTGACTCAAGCGATTTTTTGAGTGTATTTTCAAAAAAGTCTAACAAAAAACGCTTGATGATATAAGCGTATAATTGAGATAATTTGCATGCATATTTCGAAAACAAAGTCAACTTCATTCTAGAAAAGCTCAAGTCGGGGAATTTATAAATGTTTGGGTAACAAAATCGTGACAGTTTAAACTTTATTGACATTTTGACTATTATATTGACATAAAACCCAAAAGCTTTACTTGGGTACCGAATTATTTTAATATGACCACAGATATAGAAATCTGAGAAAATTTCCTTTTAAACAAGCCCTCTCGCGGCTATGCAGGTTAATCATTCATCAATTGCAATAATATTTCCTAGTGTTTCCAATTATAGGCGGTTAACTCGTTAAGGCATTATTCGAAAAATCGCTAAAATTGCTTAACTGGTTATTCGGGTTGGCTAATCGACAACATCGACGGTTAATCGTTTAATGCAAAATAAATATAAAACCTAAAAACTTTGCAGCATTTCATGACAAGATGCCCAATACTTTTAGAATTCAGACATTCAGGCAAATTATATTTAGAGGAAAATATTTATTTTGTTTATTTTTTAATAAAAACGCAAATAAATGCTTTTTTTTTAATATTTAATAGTTTACAAAGTTTTTGTTTAGTATCATTCAAAGTATTGTGCGATTTAGTTTGGAGGAGTTAAGGACACTTCGAAAAGAAAATGTTCTCAGATATTTTTAGTGTAAGTAAATCTTTAGAGTTACAGAGTTTCTTTCATTAATAAGCACTTAGAATGTATTTTTGTTACCATTTTTAAAATATGTGAACTTAAGAGAACTACTTGTAAAACAACTTATTTTTTGTTATAACCTGTTCTAGCGTCGGGTTTCAAATTATTTTTCTTTGAATTTGTTCCAAAAGCAATCGTTTCAATTGCTCCAAAGGAGAAAGTAGGTAGTTCTAGAACCATTTTTGAAACTAATTCTATTTAGTTCTCCAGAGAAGGCAAATTGTAATTTTTTTGCTTTTTTGCCTTTTTTATTGTTACACTTATTTGCCATATTTGACCTCAAAGGAATCCTTTTTTAAGATTTTTGTTCTTTAAATGTGCCATTTTTAATTTGTATATATATAAAAATGCAAATGATTTTGACATCTTACAAAAGATTGTCGGTAGAATATACTGAAAATGACAGTTAAAACAAAGTTCCATGCATTTTAAAATGCAACTAACTAAAAATATAGTTTTCTTAACTG
Organism: Delia radicum; assembly: GCA_021234595.1. Taxonomy (NCBI): domain Eukaryota; kingdom Metazoa; phylum Arthropoda; class Insecta; order Diptera; family Anthomyiidae; genus Delia; species Delia radicum. The sequence goes on from CM037853.1 coordinate 178,552,326, forward strand.
TAAGAAAAAAAAAGGTTTACTTATTGGAGAAAGAAAATATATTTTATTTGCAAACTATGAATTTATAATAATTATGAACTACACAAGAATTATTCATCGAAATTTTTATTTTTAAATAACTTGCGAAAATTAGCTCTTCACTGCAAAAAAAATAAAACAACTGATCTAATAGTTGTTTTGTATTATTTCATAGAAAAACAACTGTCGAGCAGTAACTGTCAAACTGTTTTGAGTGCGGGTTCGAGTTCCATGATAAAGGGTGGTTAAATTTCAAGGGCCGATGTTGATTTTGAATAAAACACAAACTATTTAGGAAATTATTGTAATTTTATTTTATTATGATATATTGGTATTACTTAATTATGTGTGGAACAAAATATCGGCCAAATGGGCGCCGCGACCACGGCGGCACACCTCCATCCGATGGTCCAAATTTTCGATGACGCTGAGGCATAATGGAGGTTCTATGCCGTTAATGTGCCGAATTATCTCATCCTTTAGCTCTTGAATTGTTGCTGGCTTATCGACGTACACCTTTTCTTTCAAATAACCCCAAAGAAAAAAGTCCAACGGTGTCAAATCACATGATCTTGGCGGCCAATTGACATCGCCATTACGTGAGATAACACGGCCATTGAATTTGTTGCGCAAAAGAGCCATTGTTTCGTTAGCTGTGTGGCAAGTGGCACCGTCCTGCTGAAACCACATATCGTCCACATCCATATCTTCCAATTCGGGCCATAAAAAGTTCGTTATCATCTCACGATAGCGAACACCATTCACAGTAACTGCCTGATCGGCCTCATTTTGGAAAAAATACGGCCCGATGATGCCGCCAGCCCATAAACCGCACCAAACAGTTACTCTTTGTGGGTGCATTGGTTGTTCGACAATCACTCTTGGATTCTCATTCGCCCAAATGCGGCAATTCTGTTTATTGACGAATCCACTGAGGTGAAAATGTGCCTCATCACTGAAGATGATTTTCTTCGAAAATTGATCATCCACTGTTGCCATTTCTTGCCACCATTCTGCCCATTCACGACGTTTGGAATGGTCACGAGGCTTTAGTTCTTGAGCCAATTGCACCTTGTAAGCGTGTAAATGCAAGTCTTTATGCATAATGTTCATCAACGACGAGCGTGAGAGGTGCAATTGTTGGGTACGACGACGAGTTGAGGTGGACGGCTCTTCAGCCACACTATCGCGAACAGCAGCAATATTTTCTGCAGTACGAGCTGTACGAGCATGCACTGGTGTTCTCACATCTTCTACAGACCCGGCTTGCTCGAATTTTCCACGATTTTTGCGATTGTACGCACATTTGGACGATCAAATTGACCAAAAAAATCACGAAGTGCACGATATGCATTTTGATTTGAACGCCCATTTTCATAATAAGTCTGGATAACTTTAACACGTTGTTGGATTGTGTATCTCTCCATGGTTCAAATTGAGTAAGTCTGAAATAGAGAAATGTCAAATAAAATTCGGAAAAAAACTTGGCGTTTAGGTGTGGTTCACATTCAACATCGGCCCTTACAATTTAACCACCCTTTATGATTAGGAACCGTTTGTAAAAAATATTCTTGCGAGATATAAGAAAAGAGGCATATAAATTTCAATAATTTGAATTTTTAAAACAGAACATATTTAAAAATTGCCTTTCCTATCTTCTTATTTTGCATTGCTTAAAATGTTATCTAAAGGCCATTTTCACTCAAAATTTCTTGCCATTTTTACCCAAAATTAAGAAAACTATAAAGCTATGGGGAAATATAAAGAAAAAAATCCATATACAAAGTTTAACCGGTTAATCGGCCTGTTTTAACCGATTATTCGGGTCGAATAATTATTTAAGTTTTTAATTATTTTTTTTGACATAACGCGAAATAAAGGCGATTAACCGAGGAATCGGAAAATCGTTTAAACCGAATTGGAAACACTAATTTTTCCCTAAAAATGGCATATATTGCTGTACTCTTTGTCAAGTGTTTCGTTCGCGAACAAATTGACCCACCCTATTTTTCATACAAACTCGCAGTAAAAGTATTGGTTTTGTCTGTCCAAACACTCATTCTACATTCTAACCTAAATTCACATCGAATTGCTACAGTGCACTGTGGGTTCAAATAGTGTCAAAGTGGCGATTAATTGAAATTAAGTTTTCATAATTAAATTTGGTGTCGGATAAGAAAAGATAAAATTCTGCATCACTAGTTTTCAAAATCAATGGATGAAGTTGTTTACTTTTTTTCTGTGAGCTGTCAAATATTTGCTATTTTTGCAAAAATTGAAAAAAAAAACTAAAATTCTTTGCGATTCAAGTGCTTACCTTTTCTATTAAATCTTTCAAAAGTAAAACTTTTATTATGGAACCTTCAACTTTAAGTATTTTAGTATATAGTAAATACTTGTTTGTTGAAAAAAAATGTGTAAATATTTTTAATAATTTTTTAAAAAAATGTCCAAAATTACAACATTTTCCACATTTAATGGGCTGCAAATTAGTTACAGTTGGGTTTAGTTTTGTAGATTTAAGAAAAGTTTTTGATGTCAGTTTGTATTGTATTTACGAAAAATGAGTTTCACTTTTTTTGGTTTTTTAGTTTTTGTATAAAAAGTCTGGTTGTCATATCGTCGGCTTATTGTTGGTTTGACCCATAAACCAAAAAATTGTTATCGAGAAAAACGATAAAGAAGATACACTTATTTTAATTTTTGTATGCAAAATCAGCTGGTAGGTCAAATTTGTTACTGGATATCTCTGATATGATACGAAATAACGAGAAACGGTTTTCGGAATCAGAAAGGTGATATTTACATTATATACAATTCATTCCTAGCTCATTTTTTCAAAAATGGTCTTTGGGTCAAACCAATATTGTATTTGTTGTGTTTAAATATTGACTTTTTCTATTGATTTAGTATTTTTGTTACTGGTTTTGTCGATGCATTGTGGTTTTTGTTTAAAGATGGGTGCGTGAGTGATGTTGATCACTTAAGCTTACGTACACAAAATTTTGTCACGCACATTTTGCAGTAGGCTAAAAATGTTTTTAGTACATTTAGCAAAATTCAAGTGATTAAATTGCATTTCAATTACGACAACAAAAGATTTACTTACGCCCACGAATTTGAGCTCACCCACAAAATTTTCGTAATCAAAAGCTACGTAAACCATATAATTGATCTATGTATTTTATGTTATAAAAATTTTATTTTATATTAATTTAACCAAATGAAAATTTTTAATATTAAACTCACACACCTTTATTAATTTATTCTCATTCGTGCGATAACGCTTGATTTGGGGAAAATGTGTCACTAACGCAAAAATTTAAGAAATCGTTACCAAATTGTTATTTGAAAAAATCAATTTTGTGTTTTTTATCAGACACTTTCTAAAATTATAAATTATACTAAACTTTTGTGTTAACATTTTGATTAGCAAGTTCCCTTTATTTTATAAAAAATCTGGCCGATCGCATCAGTGTTCCAAATAATAAAATCAAAGTATGCTGAAATGTATTTTGTTTTCACTTTAAACCAAATGCCAAAAAAAAACTTTTAATGAAGCATAGTCATATATATCTAAAAAAATTTAGCTAAATATATATATTTAAATTTTATAATTTTTATACAGATTAGATTTTAGATTAGATTAGATTTTTCTTTATTTTTTTTTCAAAAAGTTTACAAAATTTTTCTTAAATTTAAAGATAATTTTATGAACAATAAAAATAATAAAGAAATGTACGGCTTGGTTGTAATTAACCGTCAGCCGGAAAATTGTGTTAAACATAAATAGTTTCAAATACATTATACTTTTTAATTTACTTTTATAAAATTAAAACATTCTTTTAAAAATTAAATTCAGCTATAAGCATATTTCTATATTTTAATGCTTCTTTTAAAAAACTATAGAGACCTAGCCAATAAGTATCTTCACCTCCGTTAAGAACGTCAATAACCTGATCGTCAGTAAGTGTTGTACATCGAAAAAACTTTAATCTTATTGCATTTAGCACGGGACATCTTCCAATAAAATGAATTGTTGTTTCTGGTTCTCTGAGATTGCACAATGAACACAATATTGCTTGGCCTGTTCTGAATTGGTTGCCATTTAACCACAGGAGATCACCTCTTGCTTTCATTATGTAGGTAATCTGCTCCTGATTGTAATTTTGGTTGCAATAAGTCAAGCCTTTTGAGTGATCTAGATTCTTATAAATTCGTTGACGACAACTGTGCACATTTGTTAAATGATCATTATATTTAGCTTTTTTCATCTCGTTTATAAGTTTTGAACAAGCCTCGTTCCACTTGATCTTATTTTGTTCCAGTCCATCACTACTAATGTTATACAGTCGTAATTTATCTTTGAAGTCAGCATTCCAAAATATATGTTTCTCCATAATTTGCTTCTTAAGTCTATGAGGTAGCCTGCTTTCTTCTAAATCAAATACAGTTTTTGAAATATACCTTAGATGCAAGGAGTATGTATAGAAATGCCCTTCTTCGTAGCCAGTTTCTATAGCTAAAACGTAGTTAGGGGTGTTTTCTGGAAGTTTTAATAATCGCTTTGTGAAAAATCTTTGGAATTTATCAATTTCCTCCAATTGCGAGTTTCCCCATACTTGAGCTCCATAGGTTTGTATGGCTCTGCAAACTGCTAAAAACATTTTCCATTTAGCTGCTAGTGATACTTCTCTACGCCCAATGAAATTCTTCCACGTGGAATTAATACTAGCTTTTGCTGCATTATTTTTAACTGCCACATGTTTGGTGTACGACATTTTGGGTGTTAATGTTATTCCTAAGTATTTATACTCTTGTACAATCTTTACGGGTTCACCATTAAATGTCCATTTTTCGTTTAAACTATGTCTGCCACCTTTTTGAAATATCATTATTTCTGATTTAGCGAGATTCACCTCCATACCCCATAACTGACAATATTCCTCTAACTTATTACTCATATTTTGTAAAGTATTTATATCCTCCGCCAACAGCACAATATCATCTGCATTCATTAAAACTCGAACATTGATTTCATTTACATACAAACCGCCACCCAAATAATCATGCAGATCATTGAGGTAGAGCGCAAACAACATACAGCGATCCTAGGAAATTGACGCCTTCATGCTGTACTTTAGCAATAATTTTTGGAGGTAGTTTTCTATACATGGAACGTTTTGAGCTTTGTTTAATTTGTAAAATAAATCTATTCTGAAAAAATACATAATTAATTGAAAAACAAAATATCGCAATCTTGTGTTTAAAGTTGAATCTACTTTGTTTGCCACAATATGAAAGTTTTGATGTATTTTTGCATTGAAACCTTCAATTTAAGTAAAAATGATTAGGAAATGGAACAAACAAACTGATTTAGTATGGATAACTGTAAAAACTGCATGAATTACAAAAACAAAGTTTTTATTTTCATGAGAAAACTGGAAAACTGGTAATCATCCCAACAAAACTGGAAAAAACAGTTAAAACTGGATATATGGCAACACTGCTCACAACACAACTAGATAAATACTTCGTTGAAAGATATCCAATGGTTTTGCATGCCACCCACTTTGCATAGATTTTTTATTCGCTGTCTGGAGATTATACAGCACGCACTTTTACCAATTGGAGAATTATCTGAATAAGCTCTAGAAGCAAGAAACAAAGATTTTTAAAATTATACTCGTAAATGCAGCCGGGAAAAGTCCAATGCAGATATTTTCAAGAGGTTTCCTCTAAGTTCTGACCCATTTATATCAAACATGAGCAAGAAATATGAGCAGAAAAAATATATAATTCACCACCTTCGGAATTAGAGTTATTACGTAGCTTTGCCAAATATTTCTGATGAAAATTATGATAAAGATTATGATAATAAAGATAGTGAGACAGAAGATGTTGATAAAGAAGATAATGATGATGATGACAATGATGTTGAAGTTTATGATAATGAAGATTATGATAATTGGTATATTTGTGATGAGCAATGACAATGCAGAATAACACAATTATTTTAATATTTTTTTTATTTTTCCTTCCAATTTTTTTTGCTAAATTTCTCTGTTTTTATGTATTTATGATTATTTATCAATAAAAAATTATAATATTCTCTTACGTGACTATTTTCAGATAAATTTGTACATTTATGGGATTTAGTGAAAAACAAAAAATTGGATTTTAAGTTAAATTTACACTAATATAAATAAATAAATATAATATATTAATTCTTCAAAATTTTTAATAACACATTAAATACGCTCTAATTTCAAATTTTATTTATTAATTTATCGCCGTTTGTTCTAAAGTTACAGCCAAAATGTAATCAAAGATCGTTTTTCTAAAAAAAAGACGCCTAACAGGAAAAAAGACGCCTAACAGGTTAAACTATACAAAATTATAATATTTTCATTCAAGATTATTTTGAGCTAAATTTGCATATTTATTTGGTTTAGTGAAAAACAGAAATTGGATTTAAATTAAATTTATACTAAATAATATAAATACATACTATATATTTACCCCCGTATTCATTAAAATATAATATTTACAACATTTCAAATACATTTTACTTAAAATTGTATTCATAAAACGAGTATTGACTTTTACACAAGGCTTAAAATAGTAATTTTAAGCTAATATTCGTTTATGAATTCAGTTCTAAGGCTTATAATGTATTTGAAATCTGAATTAAGATTTTTTATGTATATCCGAAGTTATTTTTTAAATTTTTTAATAACACATTTCAAATTTTATTTATTAATTTATCGCTTTTCGTTCTAAAGTTACACCCAAAAATGTAAACTAAGATAGTTTTTCTGAAAAACTATAGGAAAAAAACGCTTAACAGGATAAAACATTTGTTTAATTTATTTCTTTTTCTTTCCAAAATGCTGTGCTTTTATGTATTTATGATTATTCATCAATAAAAAATTATAATTATTATAATATTCTGTTTTTTGTGGCTTTTTTTGTGTGCTAAATTTGTATATTTATGGGATTTAGTGAAAAACAAAATATATTATATTTATATTATACTAATATAAATACATATTATATAGTTATTGTTTAAAGTTTTTTAAAACACATTAAGGACGTTCTAATTATCAATTTTATATTTATTAATTTAACGTTTTTCTTTTTCTTCCAAAGTTACAGCCTAACTTGTCAACAAATATCTTTTTTTTCCGCAAACAAAAAGCGCCTAACAGGTTTAAAAAAAATTTTTGGTTCCAATTATATTTTTCTAAAATGCTGTTTTTTTATGATAACTCATAAATAAAAAAAAAATAAGTTTAAAACTAAGCCTTCCCTGAATTAATCGCCATTCTGGGTATCATCGAACCCACTGTGCAGTGTATAGAATGGGATGTGATAGTTCGATCGCTAGCTCACTCGAGCAATAGTTTGCCTAAAAGGTATCACAATAAATTAGGAAACGAAATCTTCACTAAATAAAGACATAAATTACATTTATAGTGAGAAATAAAAGAAAACAAAACCGATCGAAAAAGTAAATTAAGAAAAAAAAAAAAAAAAAAAAAAAACAAATAACGAGAAAGCACATCTTTACTGACCTATCGATCGAACGGTCAGTCGGTCGGTCAAACACGCACAGAGCTTACTGAAATTGAATGATGCGCCGCAGTGTCCCCTTAATGTGGTTAATCGACGTATCAAGCGTTGATGCTGCTGCTGGAACCAACTTGGCAAGCTACGGATGGGTAGACATCTAGACGATACAATTAAACTCAACTCAAAGGAACGAATAAGAACAAACAAACAAAAATATAAACCAAAAACAAACAATCAAAACGAAATGTATTTTATGGGGTGATAAGAATCAATGAAGCCACTGAAATCCAATTGAGACATATTGTATATGTCCTATGAGACATCACCGTCATCATCGGTTTGAAAAAATATTTAAATTTAAATTCTTACCATTTCGTGTTCAAGTATGTAAAGTTGTATATTGGGCCTGTTACCATATGAAATGAAACTGAAGATGCGACACCCAATAACCAATACATACACACACACACACACACCCATAAACATGGTCAATTGTACCTTCTTTAAACCTTTTCGATAGATATTTACGTTTTGAATCGTTTCACTTCACGCTTTTATCACATACAAACGTGGTACGTGGCTGCAACAGGTTGTTGTTTTAAATGTTGCACTTAAAAATCTAAAATCAGTTTCACTGTCTGTCCATCCGTCCGTCCGTCCGTCTGTCTGTCCCACAATTCGTTTGTCTGGTCTTTTTGTGTTCATGTAATTTAGAATTCGAAATTCTCCTAATGTAACTAAAATGCATCTGTTGACACCAAATTTTATTGGTATTGTTCATACTGATGTTAAGTTACTTTGAAAGACATCATTAATTTCTATTAATCTATTCAATATTCCTCATTTTCAGGGTTTGTTAATAGATTTGTTAAGAATTTACCTTTGATCAAACACGAATAAATTGATAACTGCCTCTAAGACGATAATTCTCTGGCTTTCAGACATGTCATAAATCTTATTTTCTATTTAGATGTCACCAAAAATCGTTGAAAGTTTAACATTTGAAAAGAATTTTGATAGTAATTAACTAGCAGGCAGGCAGGCAGGCAAATGATATCAATTTACAATTCAGATTCCTCAACACAAGTTTATTTAAACTTTAACTATGGTGGTGAAATTTTTGGATAGAGTCAGTGACGAGTGGTAAATTTGCCTATTTTTATTTTAATAAAAAGAAATGTTAATTAAAAAACATTCAGGGCATTCCTAATACGCTTCGTATATGGTGTATACCCAGTAAAAAATTTTCGTGTTTCTAGAAGCAGGAAAAAACAAATGCGCTCAAGTAAGTGCTTACTATTATGTTGTTCGTATAAAAATAAACAAAAATTTGGTTGAGCTTACTGTTTTCCCTTAGAATGATGTAGGTTGTAAGCAGCTTACGTTAATCCCTTACGAGGATGCAGGTTGTAATGCAGAAAGTTTCATGTCGTGGATTATAAACGATCTGAGCTAGTTTTCCCGAGTGATATCCGATTGTGTTTGGTGTTTTCGAGTATTTTAACAAAAATAATTAGTCATTTCACTGTTTCTGAAGAGGGTACCACGTGGTGCGGTAAAAAAATAAAATTAATGTATTATGTCTAAAATTAATGTCTGTAGAATTGTACGTAAACTAAATTATATATTATTCATATTATTACTTTTAATCGTAATAATGTAGACATGAAATATGATTTTACTGAAAGCCATGAAATCACAGCTTTTTGTAAGCGCTAAAACCCGCGCTTATTTTGCCCAAAAGTAATGCTTCCAAGTGGGAATTCGCCATATAAAAATCATAGCATATGTAAGCAGGTTTTAAAGGGATTCTTTTTGGCTTACTCCCTTACAAACCTGCTTGCATGTAAGCAGCGTTTTTTACTGGATAAGTGCACAAAGCAGGTACGGAAAAACTTTTGTTTTTTTTACCGCAGTTTTAATATAATTCGTTCACTCAGAAAAAGGATTGGTTGGAATTCGGTCGAAACCATTAACATTTTTTTGATAGGACGATATTTTATTTGAAAATACCAATAATCGATTAGTAAAGCAAAAATACTATACTGGAAATTGATAAGAGGGAAACGAACTAAAAAACAATCCATTTATCCAATTATTGGTATTTCCAATTAACTTTTTGAATAAAATTCGTTTAGTAATTGTGTACGGCAGCAGCAACCATTTATTTTGTGACAATACAAGAGAATCGATAATCAAAAGTGGTTACTGCAAATACGGTATTCGCGTGTCTTGTACTCCGAACTTCCGAATACAAATATCGGCAAAAGCAAACACAAAAAGTTTGTTTTTTAATAAAATAAAATATTAAAATGTTTAAATGTCTAAATAGCATATAAGGCAGTGAAAATTAAAAGTGATTGTTGTGCAATCTGTAGGAGAGAGGACTATTACTAATAATCTGAAGGACACGGTTCAATACCAGAAAAATTAATAAAGTTTTTTAATTTCAATAAAATTTTGTGGAACGTAATAATATTTATTTATTTGGTGACCAGATCTGAGATTGTGTTCTGGGTGTTTGTTTCATCTAAAATTGCACGATTTTGACTTCCGAAAAATATTTGTATATTTATAAAAGAGAATATTTTATTATAAATAATCAAAATAATTTTTTTTTCTATATTGATAAAATGTTTGAAATATTCAAATAAAATATAAAAGAAATTGCCTAAGAAACTTTCCAGGTTTGGCAAAACATTTATGACATTAATGTTATAAAAATATGATGTTTACACTGCATTGCATAACTATAATTACAAATGATTTTTGCTAGATTTTCTAATATTAAAAAGAAAATTTAATCTTTTAACTGTTTTTAAGAGCATCTGATCTTGAAAACGCGAATAATTGCGGTTTTAACCATTTTGAACTAGTTTACACAACACATCCGTACAGCTTAAGCATTTTTATTACGATATTTAACTTTATAACTTATATAATAGAATAACGTTACTCACTTACTGAGTGACCTAACGTCGCCCAGCCTATAACACTGGAGGTAATAAGTTGGTCCGTCCTTCAGCGTAGACGGGGAATGGCAATAAGGGGAAAGTCTTCGCGTTGGCAGCGCGATCAAACCGCTTATGATAGAAAGCTGAAATTTTAATATGTGTTCTTTCGGATATGACATAACTCGCTGGAATGGTACTTTTTAAAATTTTGCCCAGAAACGTGGTGAAATAGGAACTATTTACGGCCTGCAGTATTGCCAGCTAGGAACTTGAAAATTAGTATGTGGGTTTCCTAATTAGGAGTAAACATATGTATAGAGCAGATTTTTGGAAATTCCTACTAGGAGGGCAGTAAGGGAAAAGTCTCCCCCTTGGCGGCCTGGCCAAAACACTAAAGCGAAGAATTTGAAATTTGGTATGTGTCTACCATTTCGAGACTAAATATCTGTATTGACGTAATTTTTCGAAAATGCCACGGGAAGTTTGACCTGGAAAAAGCTAGGAACTCCCTACAGGGAGGGGCAGTAAGGGGAAAGCCAAACAACCAAAGCGAGGAACTGAAATTTGGTATGTGGATCCCTTATTAAGAGTAGATATCTAGGGAGTCGCAAAAAGGGCAAAATCTCCGCCTTGGCGACGGCATGCCCAAACCGATGATGCCAGGGACTTGAAATTGTGTACGCGAGTTCCTAAACAGGAGTAGACATCTGTATAGAGCGTATTTTTGGAAATTTCTACGGGTTTGGACTAAAAGGGGAAAAGTATTTCGCTTGACGGCCTGACCACATCAGTAAAGCGAGGAACTTGAAGTTTGGTATGTGGGACCTTATCACGAGAGTCATCGGTATTGACAGGATTTCAGGCCATTTACACGGGGAGGGGCGAAAGGGGGGAATATCTCCCGTGGCAGTCGGGCCAAACCGTTGACGCTAGAAACTTAAAATTTGGTATATCAGCTTCTAATCAGAAGAAAACATCTGTATAGAGCGGATTTGGAAATTCCATCGGGTAAAAGTCTTCCCCTTTGCGGCCTGCCCTAATATTTTGTTCAGAAATTTGAAAATTAAAATATATGTTTCTTCGAATATGAACTAGCTCACGTACACAGTACAACACATGATTTTGGCATTCAATTCTGATAATTTTTTGTGAAAGTAGCCCCAAAAATAAGAACTTCGGCATCATTCGTTTGGTCAAGTTACATCAAATAAAATTTTAATAATTTTTTCAAGTTAGTAAGTATCGTATTGGGGAATTTGTCACGTTTTAGGCTCTTTTGTTTAACATAACTCGAGAACCACTAGTCGGATTTTGCTGAAACAAATTTAGAAAAATCAAGAATTACAATTACTTTCGTCTGTTCATTTAACGTTTCGCTTCCTCAGTAAACAAGTTTTTTCGAACGTAACAAAAATCATCCAATTTTGGGCACTTGTTATTTTCCATATTGAAATATAAAATAATTAAAAAGTGCACTTTCCTGTTTTCCTTTTAATTGTCCACGCACAGTTATTAGCGCTTATTACTTTGCTACCGCAATCATAAAAATCAAATAACCTTTTGTTTATTACTTGTTTTTTTAATTCTGAGAATCATAAAAAATTCATCAATGTTTTTTCCAAAGAATTTTTGCATATCTCGAGCAAATTTTTGAAATTCATACCTTTACTTAAATGTGAATAAAAGCTAAACGCGTTCATCGATTTTCATGATTTATGTCTCATTTTGTTCATAGGTTATGTGACATAACGTAAAACTAATAGGAATTGACTCTTTTTACTGTTTTGGATTTTTATGAATTAAAAAAAAAATTATTATTGATTTTTTAGGCAACAAAATATTTTTTGTTTCTTCATACATTTATTTATAACTGCGAAACTGTTCCTTATGTTTCGAAACGTTATATGAACAGATGAAAGTAATTGTAATTCTTGATTTTTCTGAATTTGTTTCAGCAAAATCCGACTAGAGGTTCTCGAGTTATGTCAAAGAAAGGCCTAAAACGTGACGAATTCAACTATACGATACTTACTAACTTCAAAGAATTATTCTTATTTTTGGGGCTACTTTCACAAAAAATTATTAGATTTAAGTTCCGAATCAATCAGCTGAAAAATGTTGTACTGTGTTATATAATACTTTTTGGATTTCTGGTCAGAAACGTGGTAAAAACACGGGTTAATGTAGGGAAAATTCTTCCTTTGCTGCTGGAACGTTGAAAAAGTCTCTCCCTTGGAGGCCTTGCCAAACCGCAGAAGCTAGGAACTTAAAATTTGGTATGTGGGTTCCTTATTAAGAGTAAACATCTGTATAGAGCGGACATCTGTATTGACGGGATTTTTGGAAATTTCCAGGAAGGGGACAAAAAGGGGAAAGTCTCACCTTGGCGTATTTTTGAAAATGTTTACGGTTATTGGATAAAATGGTAAAATTCACCCACTTGAGTTATATATTTATGTGGGTATCCTTCATATATCCCCAATTCTTCATTCTATTGTTTCACCATTGTTGTTTATTATCTATATAATTTTAATTGTTTTGTTTAAAGTAAACCTTAAGTTTATCAAATATTTTCATTTATTGAAAATTATCTATTTATCTGTTTTGTTCATTATCATCAAATATTTTCTTTATCTTTATTTATTTATCCTTATTTCACTTTAATAAAAACTAGTATTAACCGTTATATTTAAATATATATAAGACCCCAGACTTTTAAAATCTGGGTCAGTTTGTAATTGTAATTCGTATCATAAACCTAAATCAAAAAAAACCAGAAATAAAATCAAATAAGTTTGGAATTAATACGCACACACAAACCGACTTTTATTTCAAATTATTCTTGGCGGCCTGCCCAAACCCCTCTGTCCAGAAATTTGGAATTTATGTACAGGATCGTGGCAAAACTAGGGGTTAAATTATGTAAATCTATTCTATCTGTAACCGCTTAAGTGGGGGTCTTGAAATATGGTATGTGGGTCCTGATCCCATGCAGACAGATTTTTAGAAGAGAAATTCTTTCGGGGAAGGCAAAAAGGGGTATACTCTGCCCCTTGACTGCCTTGCAAAGCCGCTTAAGCGACGTTCTTGAAAATGTGGTGTGTGAGTCTTTAATGGCTAAAAGTTCACTAAGGGAACTTATGCTTTAAAAATATATAGTTGTTTGGGTTTTAATAAAGTTTCTTCGTTTTTTTGTTATTTAACCCTTTCACTACCGACTTTTTGTGTGTTTCAAAATAATTTTTTTTGACTTATGATTTATTTTTGGGACCCCTAAAAATATCATAAAAAAGTTAAAGAAAAAATTTTACCCCTTCCCCTTTATACCCAAATAACTTGTACACTACAGTGTACATTGGTAGTCAACGGTTGCAGAGCTCTATTACTCTATAGTACTTGATACTTACTGTTCAATATGAAATTTGAAAATAAAAAAAACGCAAATTATTATTTTTTTACAAATATTTATTAAAAAAAGAATATTTTAGTTCACGAAAAGTTAAAAAAAATATAAATACAAAATTTATGGTGAGTGATAAGTGAGGAAACAGTTGTTGTTACGTTGTATACATAAGTGTGCTTTACATTTTACGCATTGAATGTACGTTCTTTTTGTGCAACTTGGAAGTTTGCAACGTCCTGGTGCTGTAGAATCATGAAACATGGGAAAGTGACCAACTCCATCCAAGCGAATGTCTCTTACAGGAGCCGTAAAACGTCTCTTGTCATCCTGATTGACTTCGGAAACGGATTATTTGATGGACGACCAACTCTTCTGACAGAGGGTTTTTCTAGTAAAACCAATGTATTGCACACCTGCATTCTAAAGTTCATGAGATCAATTTCGTCTTTGGATTGAACACCTGCCATGGCTGCATCTTTTCGGTATTCGAGCCATGAAGCCGTTATGGCAATATCGAAAAAATGCATCATTAGGCGAAGCGTCCATTTTTTTTTATTTAAGAAAGATACGATAGTATGCCACAAGTTGATCAAGAAGGTCAACACCACCCATTCCATCGTTGTATATCTTTACAACTTCTGGTCTTGGAATTTTTAGGTATGTTTTTGATGTTTTGTTAAAAAAATTCGAAGCCGTATGGACTGGTTTATTATCGTACCATTTAGTGATAATAACTACGTTTTCTTTACAAATCAGTTGATCTGATGAACCACGTCCTTTTTGTGTTTGCTATATTTTGTGTTTGCTATAAAACTAGTTGAAAATCGCTCTGTCTTTCACTAAAATTGTTGTTCCCCATTATGTGTTATAAAACCCTACTGTCGTATTTGTTTTAGTCTGTAATAATGCCTTTTTACTAAAAAATACAACCGCGGAATTCTCAAAAAAATTACACAAGTACCAGGTACTTTAACACAAACGACCTTTTAAACTACATGCAAAAAATGAAGCCATGCTTAACATATTGAGTAACAACCGTTGACTACCAATGTACACTACAGTGTACACAACTTTTAACTATTGCCGAGACCCAACCGATCGCTCAATTTTTTTCAAATAAAAACTAAAATAATCGTTGAAGTATCTGCTTTAATAAAAAAATTATTTGAAGTACCTAAAAATTATTCTAGAGAAGTTATTAAAGCTCCAAAATGATAAAACTCTCACAATCCGAAAATAGCAAATATTGGCATGAAATATCACGAATAGAAACAACCCATATGTATTTTTCCTCCCCAAAAAAAATTTATAGCTTAGATAACATCCCAATAAACATATTTGTACACAAAAGTTAGTAAATATTTTATTCGGTCATATTTTAATTATTTGTCAAAGATGTGTACACTGTAGTGTACAAGGGTAGTGAAAGGGTTAAAAAAATAAAAAAAAAAAAAATGTTTGCTTATTTTTTATTTCATTTTCATTTTTACTGATATGTAAGTCGTCCTTTCTCTAAGTGAAATTTCACTTGTTTTTAACTACATTTGCAGTGGTCTTTACCTACATAATATTCTAATTGTTATAGATCTAAATCATAATAGATATGCCCTAAATTACTGTTAAGGTTCTTTTAGAATTTTCACGAGGTACGTAATAAAAATTTTGGTACAAAGGTGACAAATAAAATTTTATAAGTTTGTTCCTTCATCCTCTTAGACGGGATTTTTGAATTTTTTTTTTAGAAACCTAAATTTTTAGTTAGAAATTTGTTAGAATATTTAGATAGAATATTTCAATGATAAGTTATATTTTTGAACTTTTGAAAAGAACGGCGTGAAATGGGGGTTTGTTTAGGAAAATGTCTTAAAATTTGGTTTGTCAATGCACGCAGCTACAAACGTCGAATCTAGAAACTTATAATTTTAATTTTATATAATTCTGAAATATATATAAAATGTATATGTGTTTGTTTGTAAAAGGCATTTGATAAATGTATCTTTACGCTATTTTAACAATCAGTTTAAGAATCTTCAATATTAAAGTGTATTCTAAATATTTATCCTTTGGAGGATTCATAATACGCATTGTATTTACTGAATAGATACATAAAGCGTATTTGCAGGTACGGAAACTAAAATTGGGTTGTTTCTCCTCAAATTTCTTGATTATTTCTTTCGAAAAATATTCTTGTATTTTTAAAATATAATATTTTATTATTAACAGTCAAAACAAAAAGTTTGAAACGTTGAAATAAAAACACAAAACAATAACAAATAACAATAACAAAACATATAAATTTAAATTTTTGATTTTAAAGGGGAGAGCTATTTCGCAAATGCATCTAAAAATGGCTTTGTATAAAAAATACATTTATTTTTAATACTCTGTTAAAAAGCGACATATATGGATACATACATGAACACACATGCATCCATACATGATTCATATGTGTTCATAAACCATTCTTATATGTGCATATGAGGAATCGTAAATGTTCATCTGTGTACCTTAGCGAAAATTGAGGTAATATTTATATATGTGATCACATATGAACTCTTATGAACATATATGAATCCTATATGGTGGTATATGGACATGTATGAACATTAGGCCGGGTCGATTTGTATGGAGGCAAAAAAATCGCTCAACGTTCAATGAAAATCGTATTCTAGGGAACAAAATAAGAAACATTGCCGAAGGAACCATACTTCTAAAACGAATTCTGATGTCCCGACTTTTAACCATTCAAATTTTGAAAAAGCCCACTTTGATATTTCAGAAAGTAGGAGGAATCTCTCCAAGATTATGGGAGATACTTCTTCTCCGGGAGACGCGCTAGCAGATTAATGTATAAATCATCATTCTAGGGGTTAAAATTTACGTTAAAAGAGGGCCTTTTTAGCCGTGTTTTTTAGCAAAATGTACAAATCTCGGGATAGAGAAAGTAGGAGGAGTCTTTCCAAGATTAGGGTCTCTATTTCTTCTCCGGAAGTTGGATTCGATTGGGGCACTCTAAATGGGTCAAAGTGGGATTTTTCAAAATTTTACCCCTACGGGTCAAAAATCGGGACGTCAGAATTCGTTCCTTCGGCAAAGTTTCTTATTTTGATCCCTAGAATCAAAATCGTTGAGCGATTTTTATATCGACCCGCCCTAATGAACATGATTGAGTTCATACATGTTCATTAATGGATGCATATATGTTTATTTTATAACAGGTATAAAATGAACAAAAGATAACCATATAAGTCGAATGCTTTTTGAATCAGAGAAATCCGTTAACAACTTTCGAATAAAGAGCTCTTCAAAATGACATACTTTTCCGGTTTTGAGAATTTTTTTTAAATTAAAACACTTACAAAATCTCGAGTTTTTAAAAACTGAATATGGGGATGTGTTATAGGCTCCATGGAGTATAATAATCTATGCATATAAATACGACATTATTGTCAAAACTACAAAAACTTTGTAAAATTAACAAATTTTCGTTTATTTTAAAAAATCTTTGGTTGTTTTGACATTTTTTCGTATTTTTACGCATGGCTTATTATCAGTGTACAAAAAATTAATCAAATTTGAAGGCAATTAAATTTGTGATGTAATATGGATCTCACGATGTTTCTGTGGAATTTTATTACTTGTATTATTTATTGCGCATACGCCATGTATACATGCACTGTGGAGCAAAAGTGAGCCAATATTTTACAATTAAAACTCAAATCTTTTTGTGAAAACGAATCTAGTTAGGAACAAAGGTATGATAATGTGTCTTCTTTATAATCAAAGAGGTACAACCTTTTTACCCCATATACCTTCTACAATCTAAAATTGTAAAGGAGAAGGTCATTGGCTCACTCTTGCACCAATATTCCGTTTAACTAAAAACTGTACTTTTGCTACAGAACTACACTCAGGGAACTTCTGCTTTAAAATATGTAGTTGTTTGGGTTGTAATACAGTTTCTTTATTTTTAATGTAAATGTCAGTCATTTGTAAAACAAATTTAATTTTTTACTAACCTTGCAGTTCATTTAAAAAAAAAAAAAAACCACATCAAATGAATGTTTTATGATTTTACATTCTTTATTTGCATCCGTTTTTTACTATTTAAAAAAATAACATATGCGGTTAATTTTAACTACAATTTTGGTTCATTTTTGAACATTGAAAAACAAATGACAAATGTTAGTTGAATTTAAGGAAATGTTAGTCGTCCTTTCTTCAAGTGAAATTTCATTTGTTTTTGACTACAATTGCTGTCGTATTTACCTCCATAATATCCTTAGTGTATTAACTTATTTTTTATATAAAAAATATAGAGGGCAACTAGGAACATTTTGCGTCAACAAAGTAATTAAATTTCGCATTTAAACCGATCAGGATAAAAGTTAGACTTATATAATATGCGTTTTAGGACCAAAATGTTTCAAAATTTCTTAAAATAATAGGGAAATGTGTACTTATATTTATTTATAATTGTTAATACAATAAAAACTAGTGAAAACGAACAAGTTTTTCTGTTAAAAATATAAGATTTATTTGTTTTTGTAGAACACATAATTCTCCTTTGGGAAGATTTTCAGTATTTGGCTCTGGAATTTAAGAAAAATACATCAATGGACTAGGGATTTTTGCATGATTAGTTGATTTAAATTGCCTTATTTTAGAAAAATTTTAATTAACATAAAAAACATGCGTAAACTCATATTTTCACAATAAAACTGAAGTCATTGACACCTTTCATTTTGCATATTGGGCATACGTGACACCCTATAGATTGTATTGATCACTTTGGAGATTAAATGCATATTGCCTTAAAACACTCAAATTCATATAAATAAAAATACTTTTTTTTGCCAAAAAAACAAAAAATTATCAAAATATGATTCCTATTTTGCATTATTGGAATCCAGTTGGCATGGAAAAATCAATCTATATGTAGTGATTTTGTTTATCGCTGATTTTTCTTAAAGTTCAGAGCCAAATGCTAAAAGTTTCCCCAAAGGATAATTATGTGTTCTATATACGTAAAAGGAATAAGTTTTAACTATTTTACTAAAAACTTTTTTTTTAATAGTTTTGGCTAATTTTATAATACTCGTAAAATAGTATTATTAGCATACATTTCAAATTTTTTAAAAGATATTTTGGCACATTTTGGTCTAAAATCGGGATTTTAGGATATAAATTTTAACAATTATCCTGATCAGTTAAATTTCGAAATTTAGTTATTTTTTTAACTACAAAAGCACTTACCCCATACTTTTATTAAATAGCGAAAAATTTCTTAGTTTTGCCATAAGTGTTCTGTTTTTAGTTAATCGAAGTCTTGATGCAAAAGTGAGCCAATGACCTTTTCCTGTACAATGTGTGATTGTAGAAGATATAGGGAGGCCAAAAGGTTGGACCTCTATGAAGAGGACACATTGCCATATTAGTATACCTACTTGGATTAATTTTCCAAAAAAGATTTGCACAGTAAATACATTTTGGGTTTTAGTTTTGAAACATTGGCTCACTTTTCAACCACAGTGTAGCTATTGTACTATGAAACTTTCTGGGTCGATAAAAGCATGGTTGGCAGGCAATACAGCTAAAATACCGTTATCGATTCAAACCCCTTTCAACTGACTATCGTTATCTCTAAAATAACATTACCGAAATAACTAAAATACCGTTTTCGCTGAAATACCGTTACCGAAATAAATGAAATAGCGTTACCCTTAAAATACCGTTACCGAAATAATCTTAAATAACGTTTTCTTTAAAACAGCAATACCTTCATTGTTTTTTATGATTTAGGGCCTATTGTTAACTTTATCTAACCGTTTTATATCGTTACATGATAAATAATTATAAATCAATATAATTGGTTAAAAAACTTGTTTGTATCTAAAAGAACATTACTTTTAATACCGTTACCAAAATAACTGAAAAACTTTTCTCATTAAAATATCGTTACCGAAATAACTAAAATACCGTTACCGCTAAAATACAGATAGCGAAATAACTTAAATACTGTTATCGCTAACAAAAACCGTTACCGAAATAACTGAAATACCGTTACCGAAGCAAAAGAAAATAGCGTTACCCTTATCGATACCCGCATTCGAGTTCATACTTTTTTTAAAACTAAAAAAATATCAAAAAAATTATGTCTGATGTTTACTGTAAATTTTTTTAACTAGTTCTGTATATATTCATAAATTTAACCACTCCCATTTCGGAAATTTTTTGGACAAATTAGAAAAGTTGTTCCATTTTTTGGTTCTTATACTGTTAGTTTGGCATTGCTGCGATATACTTTTTTGCTTGGAAAGCAACTTACTGCTATTTGAAATAGAGATAGGCACGTGAGCAGCATTTTTGCGTGATTCACGTGAATTACTCGTGCGTGAGAGTAAAAACTTATTTTACCTAAGTGAGCGTGAGTGAGTGCGAGTAGGAAAAAATCATTCTTTTCTCTTTAAATAAATATTTTCTTTAATTTCGAATTATATGACAAAATTACACAGTCAGAGCAATTTTGAGTTAAAAAAATCACAATTTACATTATTTTTTACAATTTCTTTTTTCCGGTACGATTTCCTTTGGTGAATTTGTGTGATTCAAATGAATAATGCGTGAGTCTCGATCTGTATTTCCTCATGTCCATGTGCTTGAGAGAGTGTGACTAATAAAAATATGCTCGTCAGTAATTGCAAGACATTTTTTTATACAACAACATTTTTTTGCTCTAATTACATTAAATCTTGAAATTTATAAAAATATGGACAAAATTAAAGTATCACATGCAAAAAATAAAAACTGTTTTAAATGAATTAGTCTGTTTTTTACTATTTGAAGTATAAAAGTCGACAAAGCTGTCATCACAGCACACAAGAGAATAATTTTAAAACATTCATGCTAGCCTTTAGTTGATACACTGAAAGGATTTTTCATGAAAAATTCCCCCAAAAATTTGTTTTATTAAATCAATGAAACATGTTTCATCAAATTAATTTTAATAAAAGGCTTAATTGATAATGGGTCGTGCTGACTCAGTAACTTATAGCGCCAGTGGGTAGGGTGACGAGACCATAGGATACTATATTTGTGTTTGACCCGCTTTCACAAGGAATAGGGTTCAACACCAGTCCGCTGACAACATTCCGACTTTGGGTGATCGTAGTGGAATGGGCTGGAGGAGACTAAGGAATTTCGTCAACGGAACGGAGTTTTTGGAATAGATAGGGACAGGAACCACCGAACACGAGGGCGCACAACAAGCCGACTTTCGGGATTCAGTGTATGTCTTAATTTATTGGACATGAGTCGGTTGTGAAGGGTATCTTCACTTCCAAATCCATTTTTCAACCTAACCTAAGAATTCATTGATCCAATGAAAATTTCATAATTTATATGAAATATTGTTCATTAAGTCCAGCATAAAAGTTATGAAAGTTTCATGTGTTTAATGAATAAAATTCATAGCTAGTATAAAATATGTTTGTTGAAAAAATCTTAAGTTTTTACCCATTCCCATTTTTTGTATTGGCATACCACGTATGGCCAACACATTCTCATGCACTGACATCTAATGCCCAAGAGTTTGAGATCTATATAATCTATGCCTTAGAAATAGAGTTTGTCCGGTAAAAAAACTATGTGTTCTTAATTTTGCTCTTCTCGATCACACAGCCAAATTTTAGAGAAATCGATTGGTGAGCTCGGAGAAATTTTAAACAAAAATACACCTAAATACTAATTTATTATATTTTTTATAGAAATAAAATAAAAATAAGTCATATTTATTTTAATTACTTTTTATTATAAAACAGGCAGTAATTTCTTTATAGTACACTTTTTAAAGAGTTTGAGATATTAGCCAAAACAATTTACTTTTTAATAAAAAGGACTCTTCAAAATAATATTTGAAACATAATTGTGTTCACAAGAGTCACAAAGCTCTTACGTCGACTTACAAGGGAACTTCGAATATGTTGTATAGAAAACAAGTTTAAGGGACACATGGTTTTTTTTTGTAGCTGCCCAATCTCATGTTTAGGTATTACTAATTGAGGTCAAAAATTACCCCCATTTTACGTTTTTTTTTTCGGTTTATTTCGTTCTATTAAAAGAAACAATATACAAATTTGGTATCAAATGAAAGGCTTTTTGAAGACATATTTACTGGTATATAAATTATGACCATAGGCATTCAATTACTATTTGCTTTTCAAAAAAATATGTTTTGAGCAACATTAAATTAAAGGAATTTTAGTGTTATTAAGCAAAAAATAATGCATACACTCAAAAAAATGTATAAAGTCAACAACATTTTTTCTGGAAGGATCATTGCAGAAAACTTGCTAATATCTGCGAAAAAATTAGTAAATTTAGCGAAAATGTTTGCTTAATTAAGCAAATTTTTTGTTGATATTAACAATTTTTCCTCACAGCAAAAATGATTCTGTTTTCACAGACTTTTTTTTTTGTCTAGCAATGCAAAGAAAATTTAATCGAGCTGGTGTCTGAGCTTTTTCCGTCATTCGAAAATGCGACTTTCCCGGAAGAGCCTTTTTCCCTATATTTGAAATATTTCAAAAATGTGGCAACTCTGCGTTTTAAAATATTTGTTTTCTTGAGTACTCTAACCCTGCGTACAAATAAATCTAGTTTTCTTAAATTACCTCCCATTTTAATAAAATTTTTTAGAATTTTTGTAGTCAATTAACATTTCACATACACGAAATGATATGAGACCGCCCCAACAAAAAGTTTCGGTTAATTCTGTTTTACAAAAGAATTTATGTCATTTGTAATATTGGGCATTTTATCGTGCCATATATAGTAGGCCGGGTCGATTTGTATGGAGGCAAAAAAAATCGCTCAACGTTCAAGGAAAATCGTATTCTAGGGATCAAAATAAGAAACTTTTCCGAAGGAACCATACCTCTAAAACGAATTCTGATGTCCCGACTTTTGACACTTAGGGTCAAATTTTGAAAAATTCCACTTTGACCCATTTAGAGTGCCCAATCGAATCCAACCCAATCGAATATAATTTATACATTCATTTGCTAGAGGGTCTTCCGGAGAAGAAATAGAGACCCTAATCTTGCAAGACTCCTTCTACTTTCTGAATATCTCTATCCCGAGATTTGTACATTTTTCTGTGAAAACACGGCTAAAAAGGCCCTCTTTCAACTCAAATTTTAACCCCTTAACGGTCACCTAGAATGATGATTTATGCATTAATCTGCTAGCGCGTCTCCCGGAGAAGAAGTAGCTCCCATAATCTTCGAGAGATTTCTGCTACTTTCTGAAATATCAAAATGGGCATTTTCAAAAATTGACATTTCGGGCAAGTTTCTTATTGTGATCCCTAGAATACGATTTTCCTTGAACGTTGAGCGATTTTTAAATCGACCGGCCCTAATATATAGGGTACCCATTTTTGTGTAACATGAAATCAGTACAAAATGTTTAAGAAATATAAATAAAAACCACAGCGAAAACTACTTTACCTTCACTGGGAGAATTATCTGCACAATATCAACGAATTTTTCCATTAGCTGGAATTCGTCCCTTGAAACTTTAACAAAATTAATGCAGTTTATTTCATTCAAAATAGTTTTATAAAAATTATTAAGCTTTTTTTATAAAGTTGAAGAAATTTTTCATCTACTTTGTGAAGAAAACTTCAATAGTACACTGAACGAATTCATTAAACCTCGCTCAAGAAAATTCTCACTGCGTATGTAAAGTTTCAAATTTGCCTACAAAATTATGAAAATTACTGAAATTGTTGATCTTTTAAATTGAATTGAATTTTGAATTGTCAGGTTTGAGATCATAATTACAAAAAGAAAACACTAATTGTTAATAAATGTAAGAGAAGATGAAAAAGATCTTGTGGCGGTCAGCGCTAGTGGGATCGCCGCACTTTCGACATAAGCGACTAGGTCATCTTCAGCCTAATTATAATCCACCCACCACCCACAAGAAGATAACAGTATATAAAAATTTAGGACTCAGCTAATTTTTATGAATTAAATTAAGGACTGAGAGAATAATACGCATGATATTAATGAATTTTTGCATTAAGTTAACGAAGTTTCGCTGGAATTCGCCTATTAAAACTTTTCATTAGATTAATGCAGTTTTTAATAAAATTTAATGAAAAAAATCATTTTATTTAGTTTCATTGAAAATAGTTTCATACAAATTTTAAAGCTTTTTTACTTGGTGAAAAACTTTATTAGTTTAAACAAAAAGCTCGTTCTAAATAAAGTTTAAGTTGTATTAACTGAATTTTATTGTGATAACAAATTAGTAGTAATTCCAACTGATTTTAATCGTATTAACTTGATTAAAGTTGAAAATCGTTCAAATTTGTGTCAGTGTGTTCAGACAGACGACTTTTTTAATTTTTCGTTCTGAATATTTGTTTTTCTAAATGCACCCAAGATTTCAGAGTATTTAATCTCTCGGATTCTAAACACTTCTTCTTGTCAAACAAATTTTGATTTAAAACGAATTTTCCACATAAAAAATTTTAGATATAAAATTTCCATCAGATTAAAACATTGTTAATTGAGAAAATACATCTGGTTCTGAATGCTTTCTGTTTTGGAAAATTATAAATTTGGAAAACTTTATTCTAAATTAATCTAAACATTAGTTTTTCTATAAAAAAAATTAAATTTTCTGGAAATGTTAAAAATTAGTGAAATCAACACAAATTTTACAGTACAAAGTAAAGTACAGTACACTCAAAAAAAAAGTTTGTAAAGTCAGCAAAAAATTTGCTGAGTCAGCAAAATTTAGTCAGGATGCTTGCAAAAAGTTGCTAATGTCAGCAAAATCTTTTGCTGAAAATCAGTGAGCTGATTTTTAGCAACAAAATTTGTAGATTCAGCAAAAGTTTTGCTAACACTTGTAGATTAGAAATACAAAAGCCTTGCTAAAAATTAATAAATTTTTTGCTGAATTTTAGTAGACTGAAAAAAACGCAAAACTTTGTAGAAAAATTGTAATTTAGTTAATTTATTTGCTAAAAAACATAAAACATATTTTTGTGATTCTTTTAAAAATAATTTACTATAATAACGAAATATAAAAATTTTAATTTTCCCACATTGACGACATGAATTAATTTAATATCTGAAAATGTATATAAATCAATATATATAACATAACAAAAACTTTCTTTCAATTACTTACATCAATGGTTGTCTAAATGATGCAATCGTTTAAATGACGCTTCTGCCGATGATAATTATAGAAACGAAACGAAAAAATAAACAAAAACAAACCAAACGAAAAAAACAACCCTTTTTTGCAATAAGAAAAAGGAACCATAAAAATCTACCTAAGATGTGTGTCTTTGTCTTTCGCTTTAATCTGTCTACATGTATATGTTTGTTTGCAATTTGAACACACAATTATTAATCTATAAGTTATATATAATATATAAGTTTTAATAAATAAATATTTTATTTTGTCTTTTATTTAATTAATAGACAATTATTTTCACAAGCCGGTGACAACGCAAAATTTAAGTTGTTTTAATCCTCAATTTTGTTTTATGTATGAAAAAGAGATACAAAAACTTCCATGGTTGATTTTTGTATATGTCTTATTAGAGTTGTACTTTTTAGTATCATTTTCCTCTTCTCTATTACATCTTGACATGCCGCGACATCTGCTTCATTCTGCGTATATCTTTCAATCTGGTTGTCGTCCACACTATTAATGTGCTTATCAGCACAATTTTTTTAGCAAAATTAATTAGTAAAACATTAGTATATTAGTAAAGCATTAGTATAAAACAGTTAAGTGCTGAATAAGTATAACAAAAATTTTAGCTGAAAACACGATTTTAGCAAAAAATTTTGCTAAAAAATAGTATACCTGATTTACAAGACGTTTTACTAACTTTTCTACTAACTTATTTTTTTGAGTGTAGAAATCAGTACACGATTTTTTCATCAGTACAAGTGACCAAAAGTCAGTACAAATACTGGTCACATCAGTACAAATGGTCAGCCTAACTTTGTAGGAACCAGACATGGGCGGCGTCAATTACATTTCACAATCATTCACTAATGAAATTTATCATATAATTAATAATTTCAGACCTACGCTAATACTTGTTGACTTAAACACTACCTTGGAAAGTTTTAAATTATATATTTGTTTATTTAAGTACAGACCAATTACTTTTTTACGTCTAATTACATGTAATTGGGTGTAATTGCCCTGTAATTAAATACCCAGAAGTTATTACTAATCCCCATGTTTGGTATTTAAAATTTTACAAATTTCATAAGGAAGCGTTAAGCCCACAAGTGTGAGCGTAGGTCTAAAATTATTAATGATATTGAAAGATTTCACATGTCAATGATTGTGAAATGTAATTGACGCCGCCCATGTCTGGTAGATAAAGCAATGAATACAATTTAATCAAATCAATTCATTAATAGTATAAAATAAATTCTATAAGTGAAGGTTTATCTGTTAAAATGTTTACCTTAAATACCTGAAAAAAGCAAAATTTCATGTTTTTTGTTATATCTTTTAAACTGGAGCTGATCTCTAAAAATCATTGTCATATTCGGAATCAGCACCCTCGAATTATATGAGCTCATTTACAAGTTTGACTGCCTCCAAATGGCTATCTACACTAAGCAATAAAAATCCCTTTTTTACCCTACATTCTCGAATTTTTCCCCCCCACAAAAATCCCTACGAATTTGTTATATTATAAACGAATAATTTCAATTATTTTCAAAAATTTGAAAAGATTATTATTCAAATAATTTGTAAATTGTTGAAAAATTGTTTTTTAAAATAGGAAATTTGTTAAATTTTGTGAATATTTGTCATTATTTGCAAAAAAAAAAAATCATACCAACTATCAAAAGTGTTTTTTCATACTAGAAGTTTTTTTTTAACGTAACCCAGCCAAAATTGTATTGCTTTTCATTGATGAAATTGTCATTGGCTGGTCAGAGGTATTAAAACTGTTCATACAATGCTTCAAATCAACTTCGAAATGATATTATATGATTAAATAACTTCAAAAGAGAAAATTAGTTAAAAACTGTCAAATAATAGTTTTTGAAATGTTTCCTTCTTTAAATTCATCGATTAAAATACCAAATTGGAAAAAACTATTTATTTCCGGAAATATTGTCGCTCAACATATAATTACACAAATTCAGGTTAGCAAAAGTTAGGTCGATTCTGAGAGTGAGGGGTGAAAATAGAGGCTAAATTAGAAGACACGTATCGCGGCGTTTGTTTACGTTAGTTCGAATTGTTTTTTAATCCACCTTCGAACTTTGCAGTCAAATGCCGATTTTCAGCATATTGTTTATATGGTTTTTTTGGCTATAACTCGTCGACTAATTGATATTTTTCAATCTGTAAAAGCCAAATTATTGCTAGAGACCTGACCAACAATTAAAATTTTTTTAAAAATTGATTTAGAAAATTTTTGTGGTGCTTATGAAGTAAAATGTTGGAATTTTTTTTTTTCATGCTTTTTGAAAATATTTTTTGCTTTCTGTTTGATCTATAATATGCTTCTCAGATTCTTCAATAAATTTCATTTTACCACATTTTTATGTAAAATAATTATTTTTTGTGGAAAAAACTGTTTCTGAAAAGATTTGCATTATTTGGAAAAGGAACCTACATACATTTAGGAATTTCCCCCTACTTCTGGCAACACTGTGTGTAATAACTGTTACACTAATAGAAAAACTCGGTAAAAATTTTGCTAAAATTACTATTTAAAGTTAGCTCAAAATCACATTGCAGGAAAACCTGCAAAAGTTAGCAGTTTATTTTTTTTGCTAATACAAAAATAGTGTTATATTTGACCTACATACGAGTATTTGTAAATTGAATGTAACAAGCGATAAATATTTTAATAAAGTAAAAAGTACATTTTTTTCAACTTCCGATTTTTATCATTATAGTCGCGATTAAAAAAAATGGGAAATATTTTTTTCTGTGCAGACCAGATACGACAATTTTAAGTGTGACAGCACCGAAAAATTTCCTCAAAACTACTTTTGATGGCAACTCTTCAATATTTCATGTTCGCATGAGCCAAATAAAGGGTGTTTTTTATACAGGTATAGAACTTTAAGTTGGCAGATCTTTTTTTACTGGCGGCAATTTTGTCAGCTGTCAAGTGATTTATGTTTAGTTTGGCATTTCAACATTAATAGACTGACGCCTCAAAAACGCTTTAAAATTGTGCAAATTTATATATACGTATCGCACACTACGTCCATTTCACGGTCAACTTAATGAAGCTCACTTTTGGGTAAATGGATACATCAATAAACAAAACTGCAGTATTTGGAGTGATGGATAATCCTCAAGTGTATGTTAAGACACCGTTACATCCAAAAAAAAACTGACTGTTTGGGTTGGTGGAATCATTGGTCCATACTTCTTTAAAAACGATGCTGGTCAGAACGTTAGTTAATGGTGACCGCTATAGACCCATGATTACTGACTTTTTCGTTCATCAATTGAACAACCATGATGTGCAGGAGCTGTGGTTTCAACAAGTTGGCGCAACATGTCACACATGTTGATTTATTGAAGGAAACGTTTGGTAACCGCATAGTTTCACGTTTCGGACCCGTGAATTGTCCTCCAAGATCGTGCGATTTAAAGCCGCTGGACTATTTCCGATAAGTCCGAAACGATTGACCACTTGTAGGACAACATTCGCAGCGTTATTGCCAATATACGGCCACAAATTTTGGGAAAAAGTCATCGAAAATTGGACCTCCAGATTAGACTACGACCGAGCCAGCCGTGGCGGTCATATGCCAGAAGTCATATTTAAATTATAATATCAGAAGGTTATCTTTCGAATAAAATAAATTTCATGTCGATTTAAAGAATTCATCTTTGTTTTATTCCATTTCAAAGTTCTATACCTCTGTAAAAACACCCTTTATATACATAATACAGTGTCTATAATAACTTTGCCAAAAACTGCAGCATTTGCATTTTTTCACTTATTTTCGTGAAACGCCATTTTTGCTCCACCTTGCCATTAAATGCTATTTTCTACTTTCTTCCAATATTTTTAGATTTTTTTTATAAAATGCCCTTTTGACCATTTACCTTAAAATTACCAGATTGTAGAGTACCAGGCTTTATACGTTTAAAATTTGAAGATGTCAATTCACTTATTGCTAATTAAAAGCAGGTAAGTTTAGCATTTAAGGCCTAATTTTTGGGATGTCAGTTAGACTTCGTTTAGCAAAACCGGACAACGAATTTTGTCCACCATTTCCAATTTATTACAAACATTTGCCGCCACAACTTTTTTCTAGTTCAGAATTCGGGTCTTTACTCTAATAAAGCAAAATGCCAACAGCAGTATTCTGTTACAAACTGCGTTAAACTGAGAATAAAGATAATCTACATGCTAAAAACTCAACATAAGTGGTTTGATATCTGGTTTATAATTTTGATATATTTGTTACATTCCATGTATCCGAATTTAAGTAAACCTTGGAGTAGAACTGAAAATAGTATTGTTATATTTTCAATGGAATTTGTCACGTATTACATATGCTTAGTGACGATGATGCATAGTCTATGCGCAATGCAAATTGATATTTCAAAAGCATGGAATAAAATCTGAAAAAAGTAATTTCAAATGTCCTTGTTTAGGGCATCACCAAATTGGAAACAAAAGGATTCTCAATAAATGAAAGTTTAGATGTTAAAGATTGCGTTAAGGAACAGATTAAAGATGCCAACAACAAAGAAATTATTGAAAATTTTAATAAAGTTTTCAACCGAAATAGTGGCCTGCAAACTTTGACTATAAATAAAACTTTGACTAAAATAAAAAAAATATATATATTTTTTAATTAGAAAGAAACTAATCCTCTTCGCAATTATATGCTTTCAAATAAGCTGCAGTTACATCTACAGATGTCGAACTCGTGTTTTTCAGGTAAACACAACTGTTTTAGGTGATAAAAGTAGATGGTTTATTTTTGATAAACTGTGGCACATGGCTTGTACTGTGCACTCAAATTTAATAATTGAAAATCGCAATAAAACTTTAATATTTAACTTTTAATTTGTTACACATTTTGTTTGCTATTTTTCCATTTCTGGTGTCATTTTAATGATTTTTGGTGCTATTTTCGCATGACATTTTTAACTTTTTTCGTGTCAAAAAAAACTTGCCCTAATAATAACTAATGGGTAATTCAGCGTTCCTGCCCGTTCTCCACGCAGCATTACAGAAAAAAAAAAGTTATTAAAAAAAGATATATTTGTTTAAACCCAATTTGGCATCTGCCACTTGTTTTGGGTCTGTTTAGTCTGTAGTATAACATTAAAGTTTTTGCAATCTCTAATTTAAAGCGACGGGAATGTATAATCGAAACAACCTTGATCAGATTTGTGGCGGTTATTCATGGAATTAACGATATATATTTTTGTTAATCAGGCTAGAATGCTGTAGAGCGATCGACGATTATCGTCCACTTTTCGAAGTTTAATTACGACTATATTACACAAAAATTTTAAATAATTTTAAAATTCTGGTAAAAAAACAACAATTTTCCATCATTTAGCTTAACGTTTTCGTTAGTGACATCGTCAAAACGAAAGCAATTTGGGTATCGTTTTAAACCAAACGTGAAAGTTTAACTCCTGATTCAAAAAGACGGCATACATCGGTACAATTTCCGCCATTAACGTGTATTTTGTTGTTGCGCTATGTGCATCTTTCTGAGTCAGGGGTAAAACTTGATTTAGAAACATATACTTTGAAATTAATAAAAGATAAGAAAATTAAAAAAGGGACGAAGTGTTTTTCTTTTTCCCTCTACGAATGTATATTTATCGTTCGACATTTTTATTGTTATGTAGATTAAATTAATTTTTTATAATAGAAAACCACTAAATTGACAATAAATTTAAAGTAATATCGCTTTATTAAGGTGCACGGACATACTATGGATTCATTTAATGATCATGAATTAAATTTGATACTTTTTTTTGTTTGATTTTAGAGCAACCTTCGGATACAATATAAAATAATTAAAAACTCATTTCGTCTGTGTTTTTAATTGCATACAATTATTTTAATCAGGGCAATGCCGATATGGACCAAATGTCTATCCGAATCACAAAATCTATGACATAGTGGCATCGAGTTGGTGTCGAATATTTTAATAAAAAATGTATATTTTGACATAAAATTCATGTTTGGAGCTTTAACAATTAACAAACTTACCTTCAATTTAATCTACACAGAGAGCATTTTCGTCCACGAGTTGAAATTATTTTTTGTCACTAAACTAATAAAGTTTTCTTCACAAAGTGAATGAAAAATTTCTAAAAACTAATGAAAAAGCTTCATAATTTTAATGATACCATTTTTAATGAAGTTTTTCATTGGACTAACGAAATTTGTTATACATAAAAAAATATTCCATAAATTGTATGGCATTAATTAAATGAAAAGTCTCATAGAGAAGTTCCAGTGACATTTCATAGATCTAATGCCAAAACTCAATATCATACAGATAATTTTCTCAGTGTAACTTGCAATTACAGATGTCAATTCGGGATTACGTCAGGCAGTTATTCGGTTTGCGGGAAAGCTGAACAGTTTTTTTAGATCTCTCGGGATCCTGCTACTTAGAAATAATATACACAGAGAGAATTCTTGGACGAGTTTTAATGAAATTTTTTCATGCTAATTTTTTCAATGTTTTCTTTTACAATGAATGAAGAAGAAACATTTCTTAACCTGTATGAAAAAGGTTCATAGTTTTAATAAAAGTAATTTTAATGAAACTTTTTCAATAGCACGAAAGTAAAACGTCCCGATTATAGCAAAAACCAGATTTTTCAAACCTTGTTTACGATATCTCGAAAACCTGTTTATGATGAAGATATTCTGATTCTGTTTTCTGATTTGGATTGGATTCAGCATACCTCAAGCCTTCAGAAAAGTATATTTTAGTCGTACAGCCTTGACCTATCTAAATTTTTTAATCCTGTATAGTCATTACTTTTAAATTAGTCTACAGATTTTTTTTTTTAAATTGGTTTTTGCTGAAATCTGGAAATATAGTGTTTGCAAACCCTCACTTTTTTAGACCACATGTGTCTTGGACCAAAATATGGGATTTAGCTGAATCAAAACAATGTAGTTTACGGTTTTGGGTCTAGTTGAGGTTAACAGAATGGTTTTTCGATATTATTATTAATTTTGAAGTTTTTGCAATAGTTAACACAAAATACATTTTTTGACGGCAGAACAGTCAGCTGTTTTTTTTGTTGATAAATTTATCACGCTTGTTTACCACAGTATTTCGCCACAGCGTGGTAAATTTTAGTGCACTACATTTTGTTGTTGGTTCTGGTAATTCTGATAAATTTATAAAACGTACACCATTAACCAGATCTACAAGGGTAGTTTACTACCAAGAATGAATACCCTTATTATAGTCTTCTAAAAGAACACACGAATTGCTTAAAAGTCGTTTACATATTCTTCCATTTGGTTAATTACACATTACGTGGCAACTGTGAGTGTAAATGTACTCCCAAATATTTAAAGTCAAAAATCAACTGAGTATGTCCCTCGAAAGAGGTAACTATTAATTTATTTAATTTGGGTTATTTTGTGTATGAGAGAGTAAACAAACGCATGCAAGCAAAGGTTTCAAATGTAAATGTAAATGAAATAAAAGAATTATAAGTGGAAGAATACTAAACTATGCATTGTGCAGTAGGCTGGCCCATAAGAAAAGACTGACGAATTTTAGAGCTAGACAATACTGTCCCTTTTTAAATAGTGCTCAATAACGGTAAATCCAAATTTTTGGCGATCGGTCCATAATTAGAGGCCACAGGCTTATAATAAAACTTTGTTTAAGTATTTTTTCCTCCTGAACACGAATCGGAACTCAAACACGTAAATTAAACTAGACTCCCGAAATATATGCCTAATGGACATTAAAAAAAATTTGGTTCAAAACTTTGGATTATTTTCCATAAATTTCTGGATGTACTTAATGGATTTCCAAGTTTGACTCCTCGTTTTATTTATTGAAGTGCATATTATAAACGTACTTTTAATATGATAAACTTTTTGAACAAATTTGAATGCTGGCAGTACAATTCTGAAAAAATAGCTGTTTCGAGACCAATCCGGTGTTCCAAAATTGCCCTTACCTTACACATTTTCCGACATATTTTTACTCAAATGAGGGTTAAATTTATGGTGGATTCAAATCAATAAAAAAAACAAAAAAGGGTTCTAAAGACATCTCCGAATTATGACCAATAAACCATTTTTGCCCAGTAAGAGATTTAAACAAATAATGGTTCATAACTCGCAAAGGCTTGCCGGTGGGACTGTTTTGACTGCAGATTCGGATTTAGAATTCCAACTACTTTAAAAAGTGTAAACTCATAGGCAATAAGTACACTTGAATTAATTTTATGTTTACCTCTTACTTTTAATTCTGCCTCAGAACACATTATACAGTGGAGTACAATTATTTGTATTACGAACGATTTTTTCTGGTTTCAAAGCATTTACTAACGTATTTCATACACAATAATACAGTTATAGCAACACCGTTCTAGCAAACGAACTCATTTTTTGAACCCTTTTACGAATTTTTATACAAATTTTAAATCTGCTCGTTATAACACATTAAAAAATCAAAATTTTTTTTCAAAAATGTGCTGAAAATTTTAAAAAGTTAAGCTATTTACTTGAAACTTACTAAAAGAGTTAAAAACGAGAATTTAAGACAAAAACCTGTAATTTTATTAATTTTTTGAAATGTTTTCTACACTTGTAGCGAATTTCGCTTATAACGAAAAAAAAAATTGTCCGGTACCGACGAGATCGTTATAACCGTGCTCAACTGTATAATTATAGAGAGGGATGGGTGCATTTAAATTTTCATGAATTTAAAGCAAGTTAAGAACATAAAGGGTCCGCCATCTAACGTTTTTTTTTTCAACTGGTGCTTATTTCGTAAATGGTAACACTTAGCTCATGTCTGATTTGACAGATAATTAATTTTATCTTTCCGCTGAACGAATATGGTTGTGTCTACGCTTGAACAACGCTGGAGGAAATATTGCGACATTACTTTGAAAATCATGGTAATGTTTGCAGAATGTGTGCGAAAATTGCGTACGTATTTTGGAAGAAGAGTAGCACCCGTCAGCTCCGTATGTTCGTTATCTTGTGAAAAAGATAACGAAAAGCCAAAAACAGTACACCCCGAGAATATTGCTGCTGTGGCAGAAAGTGTGCCTGAAGCGCTATCAACATCAATTCACCGTCGTTCTCAACAATTGAAAATTTCGGAGACATCTTGGAGACGAATTTTGCATAAAGACCTTGGTATGACGCCATACAAAGTCCAATTGGTTCAGGAGTTGAAGCCAACTGATCATCCAATGCGTTTTCGCTTCGCTAAGTGGGCCTGCGATCGACCTTACAGAAGATGCCGGTTTTGCCAAAAAAAAATCATCTTGCCAGATGAAGCTCATACTGCATGGCCAGCCAAGGCAGCCATTTGAATGAAATTATTTTCCATTATTAACCGGAAGGATTGTACCTTCAAATAAAAAAGAAATTTGAGAAAATATTCAGTAGTTTTTTTTTATAGCATTTTCAAAAAAAAAAAAAATATTTGGCGGACCCTTTATAAAAGAGTTGGAGTAGTATTTACAATGACCAAATTTACAAATACACCATAAAAGAAGGAATACACAGTCAGAAATACAATAAACACTAGGAATTGCACGTAGTATAGTAACGAAACTCAACAATCGCATTTTCTAGCGCACCTCTTCCGATTGAGCTAATTTTTGGTATACACGCATATTTTTATATGTATAAGAAACAAAAGCAGCTTGTGGAGAAATAATCGAAATATACTTTTATTTTTCCATACAAGCGTGGGCCAGTCTAATGTGTAGTCAAAAGTAAATTTATGTATACCCAAGTAAAAACGTTTTCATATATATTTATATATTATTTTATGCAGTTATTTATTGCAAAATATATATTCATATA
The DNA here is from genome assembly GCA_021234595.1 of Delia radicum. Lineage (NCBI taxonomy): Eukaryota > Metazoa > Arthropoda > Insecta > Diptera > Anthomyiidae > Delia > Delia radicum. The sequence continues at coordinate 178,587,382 of CM037853.1, forward strand.
AAATCGTATAAAATTATGTCACAAATATATCACAAATATATAATTATTTATATCTTTATATTGCACTTTATATAGTGCAATATGTAAAAAATATATAATTACATCTCGATCTATGATGACATATGTATGTCAGATGTATTTGCATATATTTATATACAATATATATGTATCACATTAGATATAATTTAAAACATTTGGATGAGGACAAAAATCGAATACAATTGCATCAAACTATATTTAATTGCATCAATTTAAATATAATTGTATCAAATAATGTATATTTGTATCAGATTAGATCTAATATGATGCAATTAGATATTCTCAGTTTCGAATATAATTATATACTACGAAAATTCACAAAATATTTGTTTTACATGGGTATATACTTAAATATCTATAGATATAAAACTGTGAATATACTACACTCTAAATAATATTTCATTCTTATAATACTTCACCAATAATACTTCAAGCCTGTTGTTTACGGTAGTCGAATTTTACTTAAACAAATTCTATTCAGAATTTCCTAAAATAATATAATCAGCAAAGTCAACTTGAGATTAATTTCGAGATATTACCGTTTTATTTAACCCTTAAATGCATACTATATCTTTAAAGATACAACCATTTAAACAATTTTCTTTTTCTTAATTCTTTGTTTTCAGCGCAATTAAAACGAAAACTTCATAACTGGGTTTAAAAACCCCAAACGCTCTTTAACAAAATACATTTTTAAAAAAATTTTTATAATTGCGCCTTTAATTAATCACGAAACTCGAAAAAATAATAATGTACGAATTTAATTCAAAACCCAAAAAATGCCGTTTTTATGATATCTAAAAAAGGAAAAAATAATATCAGAAATTTTAAATATCTTACTTAAGTATTTAGAGGCAAATGAGAGCTTCAAAATAAATAAAAAAGTTTCCACATGTCACCTTATTTTTGTATATATTGCCATTTTTGATTACAAAGAGCGAAAAAAAAATTATTTTAAAAATCGCGGGTACTCAGATTTTGTTTACTTAGCATTTTACAAACGTAAAAAAATCTTTGAATTAGTTTTCTCTTATCCATTTCCCAGGACGAAATGAGGCAGAATATGTAATGGTGTCTCAATAAACTTTTGCAGAAGTTTTTGTACATTTATTGCTGCCTCTAGCGGTGATATTAGCTGTTTAGATTCATATTTTATAATTATAATTTTTATTTGTTTTAATAATAAATGTCTATCAAATCGTAATATACAATTTGATTTATCGGATTTTGACGATTTTTAAGATTTTTTTTTTAAATATTGCTGTTTTTTAGACAATTTTTCAAAATTGGAGAATCAATTTTTAATTTTTTTCTTTTGTTATTGAAAAAATAGCAAATTTTCTATACTAAAAAAAATTATGTAGTTTTCTAAATATTAAGTTTTACAAGTTCGGAAATTTCTGCATCCGATCTTTTAATTTTACATAAAAAGTGCACATTGCACAGCAAATTTTTTTCATTCAAAAAGTCTCTCATACGTCCTTAACCAAATCAGCATATAACTTTTATAATACAGTAGTCTCAGCTTAAATGCGAAATTAGAAATTTAGAGTTTATAGCGCATTTAAGCGGAGAATAATTTATCCGAAAACTTAGATAAGTGCGCACGTTTAGGAAAATATCACATAAATGTGTAAAAACACGCATTAAATTCAATTATTTATCTTTAAGTAAATTTTTTTTACACTTTTTGCTTATTTCTTTCCTTTAAAGGACATTTTTGCTTCGTTTTTGAGTTTTAGTTAAAATAAGTTAAGTTTTTAATATAATTTTGTGTTTAACAAAAAATTTCGAAAAAAATGTATGTACTTTATGGTTTGTTTTTACCCAAAAAACCACATATAGACAATCAATTACGTTTTGACTTTACTCAATTGACATTCTCACTCAATTGCAAAACACGGACACATTTAAATGGAAATATTTCCATGCATTTTGTATGAAATATATTTTGCCAGTACTTTTTGCGTATTTTAATGGAAACTACCGTAACGGTCTCTTCCTAAAAATTAATAATGTTTAATAAAGTGCCATAAAAAATGGCAGAAGTTGTATTTCTCAATTCATTATATGACAACGCTGGAACAATAGTTAAATTTTTTTTTTTTAAATTATTTGAACAGCAAGAACTTAAATTATCACATGCTCGAAGAGCGACCTAGTTCAGTCAGATCAATCGAACTAAAAAGAGCGCTCACTCAAACGAACTAGACTTCCCAAGTTTACATTTTTACGATAACATTGGTTTTGTTAAGGTAACAGCCATATTTCGGACTTTAACATACTTTTTAGTTTGAGTGTACCCTACATAACTGACTATATAATAGAGTGGGCTGCAATATATTTGATATTTGAAAAGTGTTAGTTTTTAAATGCCGGGCTCCTAATTCGGATTTCGCTAGCTAGATCGGCTTAAAAGCACTCAAAAACGTGATACAGCGTTTTCCGAACATTCCGATTTACATGTTTAAAGCGTTCTGAAAACGACCCAAATGATAAATATGCGGATGGTATTTTATACCGTTCTCAAAGGCGTTGCCCAAACAAACTTTGAAATGCTTTCTTTAATCGTCAAAAAAACGTTCTTTTAGCATTCTTGTTTGAAAATTAAGAACGTTGTGAAAAGGAACCAAATGATAACCACTATGTACAATTTTACGGTGGTATTTGATAGCGTTATCAAAACGTCGGAAAAACCAAATTTTAAAGTCATAGTTTAAAAAAAAAAATGACCTTGTATTAGAATGAATCTAAATATTTCAACAGAATAAATTATTCTTTTGTTTTCTCATTTTCTATTAAAATTTTGACGCAGTTTTTTTTTAACAAACTTTTTACTTTTAAAAGCTTAATTTTTTAAAATACAATTTACTTGGTTGTTAGTGTGATTTAAAATAGTCCATATGTATACCAATTAAATACAAATTTTAATTTAAAAAATTAAATTACTAAAGAAATTAAATATTTAGACCGGCTAACTCTTCATACATTAACTAAAGTTAAGGGCTTACCATAGTTATTAACGTAAAATTTATTTGGAAATATTTGGGGTTAAAGTTAAACTCTATTTATAAATAGAATTGTTAGTCAGCCTTAAAGTTATACTGAAAAAGTCTTCCATGAAATTGTAAATTTACATTGGAAATTTAGAACTGAAAAATTTTAAACAAATTTTTAATGAACAATCAGTTTAAAAGTTTCAGTCAAAAATTTAAGTTTTGTGTTTGGAAATTTTAATGCAATTAATTGAAATATAGATTTTTCCATTTCATCAGAAAAGGTATAAGGTGCTCGTCACAATGATAAGGTCACTTGCATTTTGTGTTGAACAGTAAAGTTACTTAAAAAATTTTGTTGCTCAAGAAAAGAGTTGAAAAGAGTCAGATTGACGCGTTTTTCTAGCAGAAATTGTGGATGCGAGAAATTGCTCGAAAATTGGGTGTTTCGCTTTACATAAAAGATCTCGAATATTATGGTAAAAATAAAAGCTGTGGTCGATCAAAAGTTCTTTCAGGGCGTGAAATTCTTCAAGTTTCCAGAATGGCTTCAAATACTGTACGTAGAGCTAATATGATAAAATTGGAATTGAGTTTGAATGCGTCAACAATTACGGTTTTGAGAGTCATTAACGTACAGACCCACATTATCCGAGCTAAATTTAAGAAAGATCCATGTTTGAATAAGAACCATAAGATGAAACGCTTGGAATTTGAGAAAAAACAGGTACAAATTTTAATAATTTTTAAACTAACTAGCATTAGGTACCTATTTCACTAATTTTAAAATTTGTTGTTTTGAAAATTGTTTTTTCTAATAAAAAAAATTTAATCTGAATGGTCCAGATGGTTTAAGAGACTATAGGAGAGATTTGAGAAAGGAAATCAAGTATTTCTCAAAGAGAAATTTCGGCGTTGGTTACCTAATGGTTTGGGGTGCGTTTAGCTCAAGTGGAACCCTTTCTTTAGTGTTTCCTTTAACTAGAATGGATAGTATGGAGTACCAGCGAGTGCTTTTAAATCATTTGTTGCGATATCTGGCCACACATCGCAAAAAAGAATTTATTTTCCAACAATACAACGCTACAATACATGTTAGTAGATCAACTAATTCCTGTTTTGAGGAACATGGAGTATATGTTGATGGAATGGCCGGCACGTTCACCACATCTTAATGTTATGGAGAACATGTGCGGACTGGTTGTGCGACAAGTTTATGCTGAAAACCAGCTGCATAATTCGGTGGGAGCGCTAAAAGTGGCAATTTTGAATATTAAGCTTGATATAAGACTAGAAACAATAGAAAGCTTGATAAATCCTTTGCCCAATCGCATTTATAAAACAATAAATAAAAATGGTCTATGTATACATTGAAAAAAAATCGAGGGTATGTTGTTTTATTGAAATTATATGCACTGACCTTATCATTTTGACGCATTTCAAAATGCACCTTATTGCTATTTTGATTTATGATTTGAACTAACGGTAAATAAACGAAACGAATAAAGCAAATGATGGTTATATAAACAACTCTAGAGCAACAAATTTTTTAATTAACGGTACTATTCAATACTCTTTGTATTTTTGCAGAAATAGAACAAAATATAAGTGACCTTATCATTTTGACGAGCACCTTATTTCGAAGCCCTTCAAACAATGGTTTGCCAACTTTTTTTATTACTAAAGACAATTTTGCCAAAAAAAAGTGCAAAGGAAGCAGTGTTTTTTATTTTTTTTAATAATCAGATACATAATTTTGTGCAAGAAGTGCTGCTAAAGTACTTTTGCAAACGTTAGAAAAACTCTTTAAATCAATGATTTTAAAGTGCTTTTATTTCATAAACAGTTGTAAATTTTGTATATAAAGTATTTCCAAAGTACTTTTTGCGAACTTTCCAAAAGCAATATATTATAAAGCTTATATAATGCTTTTATATCATACCATTGTCAACTAACGCTGTGAAAATGCATTTGTTGGTGTACCATCGCAAACAAACACTTTGACAGCGCTTTGTTTTTTGTACCGTCTCTAATTTCTACCTAATTTCTATTACTTCAATGTGACGAAACTAAACAAAGAAACAATATTACATTCTTGAAGACAGACATGTGGCAGAAAGGATTTGGAACAACTTAAGACAACTTTCAAGACTTAAAAATTTAAAAAATAAACGTTATAAAAAGTATAAGGAATCTGGTTCACTTACCCATTATGGTAAATATTCAGTAACTCGTGCTGAATATAACTTGCTCAACACGAGATTATATAAGGACTACTTAAATAATATAAAAAATACTTTTAAACGTGATCCCAAATCGTTTTATAAATTCGTGAATTCTAAAAGAAAATCCGGTGGTTATCCTTCTGTTGTAAAATATTTAACTAATGAATCTTCTGATGATGTTGTCATAAGTAATATGTTTGCGGATTTTTTTTTCCACTACGTATTCTGATGCTCAATATAATAATTCCAACGATTATCATATTCCAATAATTGAACAACAGTCAATATCAATTGCATCTATAACCACGTCTCACATTAAAAAATGTATACGGGGCCTTAAATCTTCATTTCATCATGGACCTGATGGGGTACCAAGCTGCATACTTACTAATTGTGCTGAAGTTCTCTCTATTCCTTTATCGATCATGTTTAATTTATCTATTAAATACGGTTATTTTCCCAAATACTGGAAAGATTCTTATATTATTCCTTTATTTAAATCAGGAAATAAATCTCTTGTAACTAATTATAGAGGGTATTGCCAAACTTAGTTCAATACCCAAACTGTTTGAAAAATGTTTAACTGATCATTTTTGTTATACAATATCATCGATATTATCACCTTCTCAACATGGTTTCCGTAAAGGATGCTCTACAACCACAAATCTACTAAATCTCACAACAATAGTTAACCGCGGATTTACAAACGGTCAACTTACTGATGTTATCTACACAGACTTTAGCAAAGCCTTTGACAAAGTTAATCATAATCTTCTTTTAAAAAAATTATATTTGATGGGATTTACTAAAAATTGTATAAACTGGATAGGATCTTACTTGAGTGGCAGAAAACAACGTGTGTTATTTAACGATTCTAAATCAAAAAATATCGATGTAAAATCTGGAGTACCGCAAGGAAGCCACCTTGGGCCAATTTTATTCTCCCTCTTCATAAATGACTTACCACTTTCGATTAAATTTTCCAACGTCCTAATGTATGCTGACGACGTTAAAATTTTTTTAAGTTTGATAAAATTTCTTATCATACACATCTTCAACAAGATTTAAATAACCTCTACGTATGGTGCAATGCAAATTTTATAGAATTAAACTTGAAAAAATGCAAACATATGCGCTTCTCCAGAAAAAACTTCGTTCCTTCTTACTACTCTTTGGGTGGAGACCAATTAGAGTTAGTGGATTCATTTTATGACCTTGGTGTTTTATTAGACCCCAAACTAAGTTTTTCACAACACATCACTCTGGCCGTTAATAAAGCTCGTGGAGTTCTTTCTTTTATTAAACGATGGGCTAAAGAATTTACTGACCCCAATATAACTAAACATCTTTATACTTCCCTAGTACGGCCAATCTTGGAATATGGTTCCGTAATTTGGGATCCTCAACATAATGTTCGTATTCAAATGATTGAATCAGTTCAAAAACAGTTTTTACTTTTCTGTTTACGAAATTTCTACGTGGGATCTATTGTTAATCTTCCATCATACTCTATTAGACTTGCTCGTATCAAACTACCAACCTTGGAAAGCCGAAGAAAAATGCTAAATGTTACTTTTGTAGTCAAGCTGATTAATGGTGACTTATGCTCCGAATTTCTAATGAATAACCTGTCATTTAATATTCCTCAACGCTCAACGAGAAACTTCAATTGTTATATGTTCCATTTTTTCGTCAAAATTATGCTGATGCTGATCCTCTTATTAGAATGTGTAATGATTTTAATGAATTTTATAGTTATATTGATTTTAATATTAATGTTAGGATTATTAAACGCAATATTATTTTATTTCTAAACACTTAAATTTATATCTGTTATTTGTATTAATGCAATTTGATGTTATTGTCTGTAAGGATTTTTCCATAGACTAAAAATAAATAAATAAATAAAAATAAAAAACAAACCCGTTATTATTTAAAGCAGGGATGTTAGGTAATACCGCTAAAACACCGTTGTCGATTCAAAACCCTTTCAACTAACTATCGATATAACTAAACTACCGTTACCGAAATAAAAAAAATAGTGTTATCCATAAAATACCGTTACCGATATAACTTAATTACCAATATCCTTAAAGAACCATTACCAAAATAACTAAAATACCATTATCGCTAAGATATCGTAACCGATATAACTGAAATGGAATTATCTTTAAAATAGCATTACCGTAATAATCTAACAAGATATAAAAAATAAGTCGCTGTAAATATACATATACATATATTTTCACAAAGTTTGACTATAATCTACATAGTCATTGGAATTCGGGCATAATTGGGCTAAAAATAGAGGTGTGCATTGACATTACATTAACGTTACCCTTAAAATACCGTTATCGAAATAACTCAAAAACCGTTATCCTCGAAATAACGTTACCGACATGAAATGAGTAAAATACCGACAACGCTAAAAAACCGTAAACCAAGTATCAGAAATACCGTTACCCCTAAGATACCGTTACCGAAATAAATGAAAATAGCGTTACCCGCATCGAATAGGTTTCCATCCATGATTTAAAGTGATATTTTTGGTAAATATAGTTTTACAATAAGTGTGTTTATTAGATGATAGTTTTTAAAAACTAGATGTATTTACTTGTCAAATTCCATATAAGTTTTTCATTAAAAACTCGAAGTTTTTAAAACTTCTAGTTTTTGATTGTAGTATAAATGAGGTACACAAATAATTACAAAAAAAAATCTCTATTAAGAATTTTTTGTAAATGCTGGTAATGTTGTTTTAACTGCATTTGTAATTGTTTTTACTACACAGGCGGGTAGAGAAACGATAAAAATTACTTTAAGAACCTTTTGGGGCAACTTTTCGCACCCTGCCAGGAGTGTAATTAGCGGTTCAAAAGTCTGCAAATTTACATAGTCGGAAAAATTGGACGAAAATGTCTCTGAAACATTGGAAGATCGAAAAATGTTCTTGTTGGCTAAAGATCTTAGGTGTTCTCAATCGTACCAAAAAGATTTACCTGTTTATGACCACTCACTGGGCTACAGGTGTAATTTCGTGACATGAGCATTAAATTACAAATTTTACAGTTTTATAAAATAAAAATGAAGAGTTTTATGTAGAAGATCATAAAAAAAGATATTATAAAAAAACTGGCGGAATTATTTTATATCAGTATTAAATTCATAAGTCGCCAGTATGGGAAATATGAAAAAATATACCATGTAACTTTTAGAACCTTAAATATTAACAGCCGTATTTATAAAAATGTATTTTTGATTTATTAACCGTTTTTAACCAAAATTTGCTATAGTTGTATTTATAAACGAAAAATAGTCTATTAAACCTTTAATAAACCATTCATAAAGTAAGAAATTTTATTGTTGGATTTACCCTTCTTTAAACCAAAAATAAGAAGACATTTTGCATTTAGACATTTTGTTTAAATCTACATACGACTATTGTTTACCTTTTATAAAAATATTTCTGCAGAATATTTTTGAAAAATATTAATAGAAAGTGATTAAAGTGATTAATTTTATTTTCTATATCCTTAACTCTTTTTTTATTAAATCCTTTAACAGCTCCTATAAGAAATTGTAAAATGAAAAAAATTATAAGTATGTGTAATAGACAATTTTAAATATGTTGAATGATCGTTTAGAACCAGCTCACGAAGCTCTTACCTTATCCTCTTCACACCAGTTTTGAGACCTTTGCCTCTTTTTTGTTTCCTTCAAAAATAGAAAATATACAATTAAATTATTTTGGTATGTCCATTCATAGTATTTATTAACACATATACCTTGTTTTCCCACTTCTTTTATTGGTTTTTATTTGTTTTTGGAAATCTAAATCCATTTTTTATTTTTTTTGGCACAAATCAGTCTATTTTTGGTAAAAAAAATCACAGAAATAAAATAAAAACCTGACAAAATATGTTAGTGATGTAAATCAGATGTAAACAAACTCTTTATTCGATTATTTTTGTTACCATATACTACTAAAATAGAAAACTCAAAACAGTTTTGCAATATTTTTGTTGAAATTTTTTCAGAACTCATTTTATACGTTTTTTATTTTTAAAACATACTTTTAAGTCGAATGTTGAAAAAAAATTATGGACAAATAAACATATAATTGATTATCGGGTTTATTAATCAGTGGTTTAAAGCGTCACTAACAACTAAATGGCAAGTAAATAAAAAGAGAGAGAGAGAAAATTACTACAAACGCTCAATAGTTATGGAGCTGTTATTGTTTCTTTATGAATTAAAACTTTTATGAGTGATTAATAAGACAAAACGTCTATAATAGCTATTGCACTCTGTAAACTCACAATAAGACTTTTTTATAAATACGGCTGTAAATGTGTTATGTTTCATCGACATTGGACAATGGAATGGGGAGTCAGTCATTAATAGGTTAACTTCAAATGTAGTGTACACTTTTTAAACTACAGGTTCAGTTATTTTACATGCCATTTGCAGTTGATTGTTCCTGCATAATTTTTCTGAGTGTGTCAAAACCACACTATGCCATTTTTGCATAATTTTCAAATTTTTCATGTAATTTAGAGATTAATTTTTTATGCTCCTCTTATTTTATGTTATAAAATATGTTATGTTGTAGTTAAGATTAAACAGCGAATGTGCCATGCGAAAAACTGCGTTTTTAACAAAATGCACGCTCATGTTTTCCTCCATTTGTGACGGTTCCTACTCGTTATCTGTTAAGGGCATATCAACAAAACTTACCTTAAACTGTGCATTCTTACAACATGTACGAACCATTGTTTTCAAATTTTTATTCTATTTATCCCTCAAGTGTTGAATTTATCCCACCAAGTGGAATCCAAAATTTGAAAGCCGAAAACAGAAAAAATAAATAAAAGTGAGCTTGTTTCGAACGATTTTTTTTAAATTTATCAACTTTTCGTAACGATAAATATAGAACTAGTTAGGGCCTACAAATTTTGCGCATATATTAATTTGAGTGGATAATCGAATTCGATGAGAAAATTTTTATTTTAATACAAAGACCAATAATAAGAAATTAAATAGAAACCGAACTATTTTAAACTGCACTCACCAAAAAAAATCCGTAAAGTTAGCAAAAAGTTAGTTGAGTCAGGAAAATTTTGGTTGGAAGGATCCTTGCAGAAAAATTGCAAACATCTTTAAAAATGTTTTACTGAAAATCAGTGAGCAGATTTTTAGGAAAATATTAGTAATTCAGCTAAATGTTATTCTGACACTTATACTACGTTTTCACTGAACGTGTTTTGAAATAACACAAGTTTAGTACATGTTTTCCCATACATTTTTTTCACCAAAACACACGTTTTGCGAAAAAACACGTAAGTGGAAACATAGTATTAGTTCAATGCAAATGAAAATCGACTTGTTGAAATCAACAAAATTTTTTGCTGGAGCTTAGTAGATTGACAAAAACTAAAAACCGTAGTATACAATTTTTACTTTAGTAAATTTATTTTTCTGAAATTTAAATCCATTTTTTTGTGACTGTTTTAAATAAATAAAGTGAGTGGAATATTGTAATTTATTAATTGGCCAATAGGCTTTATATTACAAAATGAAGAATAATAAAGTAAAAAAAAAATGTATATAAAAATGTCAGGCATTCATTCACATCGCTAACATAATGCAATTAAATAAAAAATCTGGAAATAAGCAAAATATTTTATTAAATAAATAACGAAATATAATAATTCCCAATTATTTACTTACATGCATGTTCTTATGTATATGTATGTATGACGCAATTTTACATTTTTCAAATGAAGATAATTCTAAAATACAAAAAAAAATATTCAAAATATCGCTAAATACCATAAAATCCCTTTACCTTTAAACCAACTTCCTGGGACTTTAATTTATTGTTTTATTGCGTAGCACCAAAGCGTATTTTATATTTTATTTTTACCTGCATCTTCAATTTATCAAAATATTGTTTTGCCTGCATCTTCAGTTTTCATTCATTTAGTAAATTTTTTAAATTATTTTAGTTTATTTATTAATTATTTTATTACTATTTTTTCATAATCAGAATATTTATTATCACGCACATGCGTGCCTTTGTTTGATGTGCAGTATACAAAAGAAATAAACTAAAATGAACGAAATCAAGCGTGGTTGCATTTTGTGTAAGTCCTATAATGGCAGTGTTAGTTTGTATATTTTGTTTTTTCTCGTCTTCGGCCATAAAAGCTGCGACATCTACATATCGTCTTTTTACTTGTTCTCCATTCTATAAATGTGTTTATCAGCACAATTTTGGTAACAACGTAAATTAGTTAAACATTAGTTCAAATTTAGTGTTTTGGTAAAAGCGTTTTACTAAAATTTTAGCGGAAAACGCAATATATGCAAAAACATTGCTTAAAGTTAGTTAAATATTTGAATAGACGTTTAACAAAAATTTAAACCAACTTTTTTTGGAATATATATTTTTATTAAGCATTTTTTAGATTTCGAACCACTCTACTATATTTAGCCGTAGTCATACCCTTTCATTCTATTCGAATAATTTGGTTCCCTCTGACAAATGCAAATAAAACATGAAAGTCTCTAATTATAGTTTAAACAAATAGCGTAAATATATAATTTTAGGTTACAAACATAACTAATATCAATTATAGAATTGTTTTTAACTTAAATTGTGAGTTATTATGTGAACTACACTCAGAAATAGTTCTGCAGTTGCTACATGAAACAGCAAAAGACTGATATACATTATACACCTTTTGGACTTTACAAACTTTACTACCAGGCAGAAAACTATTGGATTTATTAATAATTTATATCACTGCGCAACTCGAAATATAACGTGCCGTTCCGGATGGCTGTTTTGTGTGGTTAGTCTATTCCGTAACAACATAGCCGCTGCTTTGGCTAAACGACTGTAGTTGTCATTTGCTTATCAAAATGTGTCACAAAATCCTGTTTTATATTATTAATTTGTATAACTAAGCTTGAAAAATTAAAAAAAAAAATGTTGTTGTTTTCGTTGTTTAGTTTTTTTATGTGAGAGCAATCAGCTGTTTTTAGCTATCACTTAACGTAGTACAGAAATTCTGTTTTTTACAGGTTCGTCCGGCACGGAACGTTACATTACAGACTAACCACACACACTCATTTTCATACATCAAAAACAAATCAGCTGATTCGTCACGGAATGTTACGTACAAACTAATTCCGACTTAAATATTTCGGCCACGCTTATTTTAATGGCGTTGTCAGTTTTTTCTCTTATGAGCCAGATTTTTCTTTAGGTAGAGTCGAAAATGATAAAAAATGCAAAAGAAAATTAAAAAAAAAAACATTCGAAAAATGGCAACATAGATATTTAAATACATTTAAAAAAATAAAGTACAGGACCATTAAAATAAGCCATCAACCATTAAAATAAGCCATCAAGCAATCAAAACTCATCAATTTAAATATCGACATTTTAGAAAATTTAAAATTTTTTTTTTTTGATTTTTTTAAAATTTTTTCCAAAAGTACATGTCAAAGAGTAAAAACTAGGGCCAACACCAATCTTGTTTCTTGTATAGTTTAAAATTTATAGTCAATTTTGTAACGGTACTTTAGTAAAATTTGATCGTTTTTTGCAATTTTAGTGACGTCATATTTCGGAAACCGAAAGGGTCCAGAGACTCTGAAATTTATGTTTCGCGGATTTCTTGTCGAGTATGTCAGTTATGGCGAATTTGTTTGAAATCGGATAAGGACGATCCGACTGGTGATTGACTTGACGTGCTTTCACTCTATGTGGGAGTAGTTTTTTAAAATTATTTTATAGATAAACATTCTTCCTAAATAATATTTTATTGAATTTAAATTTATTTTTAAATAATAAAAAGCAAAAATAAAAAATATTTGTTTTGTTTGTTATTTTCAATAAAAAGCCAGTTAACGAAACGATTTAATCTTTGGACCTGCGATTACTACCCGTATTTCTATAGAACTAGTGTTTTTCACCTTTTTTGTTAATGAAGAACATTTTGCAAAAAGTGCTGGGAAGCACTTTTTTCTCACATTTTAAGAAATTATTAAACCAATGTTTTGACAGTGTTATTTATTTCAAATAATCAAATATATAATTTGTAAAAGAAGTACTGGTAAAGTACTTTTAGCAAACGTTAGAAAAACGCTTTAAAGCAATGCTTTTACAGTGTTCTTATTTCATACCGGTTTGTAAATTTTGTATAAAAAGTACTCACAAAGTACTTTTTGCTGACGTTCAAAAGGCAATCAAAAATAATGCTTTCGTACGCTTTTTTTATACCATTGGCAACCAACGCTTTGAAAATGCTTCTTTTTTATACCATCAAACGTTCTGACAGCGTTCTGTTTTTTGTACAGTATCTAATTTCTACCTGGTCATTTCATTATCAGAATGTGGCACAAAATCTTTTTTATATTAATCTGTATAATTTTGATAAAACAAATAAAAAAAATAATCTTTTGTTGGTTGTTTGGTTTTTTTATTTTTTTGTTTGAGAGCAATCTGTTGTTAGCTGCCACGTAACGTAGCTGTTTTTAAGGTTTGTCCAGCACGCAACGTTACACTACGAACAAACTAATCACACACTCATTTTCATAGATCAAAAAAATCAGCTGAGTCGTCACGGAATGCTACGTACCAACAAATTCAGCCTTAACAGAGCGTTTAAATTGAAAATTTGATCTAGTAACAAGTTAATTAACTGCTATACTTTAGTTCAAACATATGCATTAACTTTTCAGTCTAAACGCCTTTAAATACCCCAGCAAAACTTTGGTAATGGGTGCGATGAAGTAATGCATTACCTTCTAATGCATGCTCCTTAAATGTATCATTATTGACCAACAAAAAGTAATGAGTTACCGATAATGTGTTACATAATGCATTACTTTGTAATGAATACTAGTACATTCAGCATTACTTTGAAACATAGAGTAATGAATTATCAGTAGTTGGTTACTTAATGCATTACATTTTAATGTATACTCATTACCAATAATGCGACACTCATGAGTTACCTTGTAATAATACATCATTACCTTTTACATTATTTCAACACTTAAAATAATGACTTACCGATCATCAATAACATAATACATAAAATATAAACGTAAAGTAATATTAAAAATATTTTTTTAAAAAAACCTATATTTAGAAACATTACTTTGTGAATTCTTGTAAGCATGTATTTTTAAGGGTATGGTAAAGGGTTTTCAATAAGGACTTGACAACTTTTTTTTTAAATAAAACGTAAACCATTTGAGATAGTTCCAAAACTTTATTGTCGACTTGAAATACAATCAAAACATTTAACAATGGAACTCGACTTCGTTCATATGGCCACCGCGGGCACGTCGGCAGCGGTCGATTCATTGGACCAAATTTTCGATGACTCGGTCACACATTTCGGCCGTAACGGCCGCTATTTCGCGTTCAATGTTGGCTCTGAGTTCTTCCAACGTCGTCGGCTTGTTGGCATAGACCAATGATTTGACGTAGCCCCAAAGAAAAAGTCTAGAGGCGTTAAATCGCACGAACGAGGCGGCCAATTGACTGGTCCATTTCTTGAGATAACACGCTAACACCAAACTTTTTCTTCAATAAATCGATTGTAACGTGTGGCTTGTGGCACCGTCCTGTTGAAAGTCCATGTTTTCCAATTCGGGCCAAAAATAGTTGGTAATCATGGCGAGATAACGATCGCCATTCACAGTAACGTGACGATCGTTATTGTCGACGAAAAGTACCTATTGGAAAACCCTTTATAATTTTTAACAACGCAAACGAAAACTAGAAGCACAACAAGTCATTTATATTTTAAACATCTTATTATTATATATTGGGATAGCACCGTTGGTAGAGTTCTAGCCTAACAACCAGATATCACAGGTTCGAGTCACAGTGCCCACGTTTAATTTAATTTTAAAAATATTTGTAATATGTTTTTATGAAAATTTATTTAGAGACACATTACTTTTCCCAACCCGGGTAACCATATACATTGTAATGGGTACTGGACATTACAATGTAATGAGTCCACCCATTACTTTTTGGCTCATCGCCAGTAAATTCATCATTGAAGTAAGGTACATTTTAATGCGTGGAGCCCTATGACCAAATGGAACATCAGATATAACAAGTGCAAAATTATTCATATTTCCTCCAACAAACATGGGGCCGTCAGGGCAAGTAGTCAAAGCTAAAGGTAAATAGTTTCTTTAGTGTATACTTATATGTGCCTACATTAGGGTTATAACTTTTTTGCGAAAATATTACAAGGCACCTCTACACTCAAGGAAAAAAGCTTTTTCATATTAATGAAATTGTTTCATAAATGGTTTGTCATCAATTATTCATCATATTTATGAAGTTTTTATAAATATGATGAAGGGTTCCATAAAAATGTATGATAAATTTTTCATAGACCTTCATCGTTT
Organism: Delia radicum; assembly: GCA_021234595.1. Classification (NCBI taxonomy): domain Eukaryota; kingdom Metazoa; phylum Arthropoda; class Insecta; order Diptera; family Anthomyiidae; genus Delia; species Delia radicum. The sequence goes on from CM037853.1 coordinate 178,603,091, forward strand.
CATAAAAAAAAATTCATAGTTTTAGAAATAATAGTGAAACTTAAAAACAAATAACTTAAATTTTTATTTTTCATTTGAAATATAGAAAATAAAATTTACAATTAAATTTTAAAAACTCAAGATCTACGAAAAATTATTTAAAATTCTGACAACACAATTGAATATTATTTAAGTTGTTCTTAATTTTAAATAACATTTTTAATATAATTTAAAATTTAAAAACTTCGGAATTTTTATTAATGTTTTTTAAAAAGAAAATTATATATTTTTTTTAAAATAATGTATGGCAATTAAATTTTCGTCCTTTCTTTGTAGCCATTTATTTGCCTCACTCTAACAAAAAATGTGAACCAGTTTAGAAGCATTGGAAGAGAATTTTAGTTTAGTTTGTTTTACCAAGCGTATTATTAGATTAGATTATATGGCACTATGCACCGCGACCAACTTAGGTCTTTTGTGCTGCCTAAAGATTCAAGCTACCTAGAAAGCCAATAATCCTATTAGGCAAAATCTTCATAATGTCCGAAGGGGAGACAAAGCGATCGCCAAGAAACTTGGCACGCCTTTCACAAAGCCTCGGACATTCGCAAAAAACATGCTCCGATGTCTCAGCTACCAGTTCGCAAAACCTACACTCATCCGTGTCCGAAAGACCCCTTTTGCGCAGGTGGTATCTGAGATTGCAGTGTCCAGTCAGGTAAGACACCAGGGTACTCGAGTCACCCCTCCCGAGGGACAAGAGTCTCCTCGATCCTGCACTGGAAAAAGAGATTAATCTCTTAGCCTGTCGTTGGCCAAGAGAGTTTTCCCAATAGAGAGAGAATTCTAATTCCCTCCACGACCCGAGCTTCTCCCTAACATACCCCAAAGGTATACCACAGAATGGTTCAGGGCCAATAAAGGGCCTTCGGGCCCCGCAATTAGCAAGACAATCTGCCCTCTCGTTGCCCTCATGCCCCTCGTGACCAGGAACCCACCCTAAGGTAAGCGAGTTGCGCCCGCCAAGTCGGTTAAGAGACAGAATGCATTCAATGACCAGACCAGATGAAACCTCATAGGACATTAAAGCCCCTAATGCCGCCTGACTGTCAGAAAGAATGTAGATGCGAGATCTAATAGTGCCCCTTCGTAGACACTCCTCCGCGCAGACACAGATAGCAAAATCTCTGCCTGGAAAATGGAGGAGTATCTACCCATGGGTAAGGCCGGTTGGAAACCTGGTCCATAGACACCCGCACCAGTGTCACCATTCGCATGCTTTGAGCCAAGCGTATAAGTTGTATGCGAGAGATCGATCGTGAAAAAAAAAATATTTTGTACAAACTGTACGCAATTTATTTGCTTTAAAGCAAAATCTGTTTTGTTCGCGTTACCTGTGGCCGAATTACGGCATTCGGGATTGAGTGCAATCGTTCGAAAACTGATTTTTTAAGCAGTGACTTCAAAAATACTTATAATGAAAACACCAAATTTTATATTTATTTTTAATCAAGAATGACAGAAACGCTTTATGTTTTATTTTCAGATAAAAAAATTAAATTTTCTAATTATTTGAGTTAAGGTTTGCTTTTTATATAAAAGTTTTTTTATTTTCAATATTTCGCTACTCCTTTGTGTAGCATCTTCAGGAAAATAAATAAATTAATAAATTTTCAAAAAAATTTTAAAGTTAAATTTTTAAATTAAATTTTTTGAAAATTTATTAATTTATTTATTTTCCTGAAGATGCTACACAAAGGAGTAGCGAAATATTGAAAATAAAAAAAATTTTATATAAAAAGCAAACCTTAACTCAAATAATTAGAAAATTTAAAAATAAGAAATAAGGTTAAATAAACGAAAATAATTATAAAAAATTAATTTCGATAACAAAATTACTATCAAGAATGCCGTAATTCGACCCCTAGTTTGCAAAATTTTAAATCAATTTGAATAAACAACGACATCGTTGTTATAAATATAATTTTCAGAAATCTTGTAAGAAGTTGTCAAATGTTGTCAAAGTGTATGGAAAAACAAAAAAAGTTATAGTTTTTAATCTGATTTAACTTAAGTTCTATTTTAATCTTTCAGAAAAAATAACAACAAATCTTCTCCAAAAAAGCTCGTCAAATTCTTTAAACAAAAGTGACGCGCTTTTCTTCCTACACTGATGAAATTATATTCACTTCAGTAATGAATTTCTTCATAGTTTCAATGAAAATTGACACTGGAACTCGTCCATTGAAACTTTTCATTAAATCTATGAAGCAGATTTCATTAAAGTCAGTTCTTCTGAAATGCTTCATAGAATTAACGCAAATCTTCATAGATGAATGAATAATTCCTATAGCGAAGCATATCATAGAATTTATGAAACAGTTTCATAAAGTTCTAAACTCGAATTTTGTACGTAGTATTAATGAATTTGTTCACTATTAAAATGAAATTTTCATTGGACTGTCTCTAAAGAACTGTTTCATTGAGTTAATAAAACGTTCATTAAATTTATGAAACTATTTTATTACATAAAAAAGATTTTTTAATTATTGAAGCGAATCTTCTTGAAGTCTAATGGAAAAACATTTTTTGGTATTAGAAATTGGCGTTTCAGTTTGCGAAATGCCTAAAATTATAACATACTCTAAGAAGCAACCAAAAATATCAGTGAAAGAAACTTCATTGAATTAATGAAACTTTTCATTAATGTTTTAAAAAAAATCCATTAGAATTCAGCCAATGAGTTAATAAAACACTTTAAAAATACATGGAACACTTAAGAATTAAATCTATAAAATAAAGTTTTAAATGTATGAAAATTAATGGACGTAAAAAACCGTAGAAAAAAAATAAAAAAATCTTAAATATTGTTGAGCAATTTCATAGGTCTGCAGAAAATGTTCATTAAGTATATGAAGACATAAATTATGAAATCTAATGATTTTTTTTATTAAATTACTAAATTTTTTTGAAAAGAAATTATATGGAATATTTCATAATAGGAATAAAATTTCATGTATATAATGAAATTTTTCATTGAATCTACGAAAAAACTCTATGACGTTGTTTCATTAATATCATGAAGCATAATTCTTTCAGTGTATTACAATTTAAATTTTAATGTTAGACATTACTTAATTAATAAACAATAAAAAGATTTATAAAAAACACAGCGCATCTTTTTTGTAATTTAAATAAAGAAATTTTGGGAAAAATTTTAAACATATTTTATTGTGTAATTTATATTATAAATAAAAGCATATATAAAAAACTTAGACCTCGAGCCCGAATATTTATTTCAACAAAAATATTTTATTAACATTTTTCACAATATTTATGAAACGTTTCTTAACATTTATTAATTATTTTATAAAAGCTTGGAGGCAGCTTCATAATATTTATGAAATGTTTAATGACCTGTTCCTCGATCTCGAACGAAAACCTAAGCGAACGCAAGCTAGTCACTCGAATTCGAATCAATTTGGGTTTCTCTATTTCGAAATTTATCGTTCGCCTATACTTACGTGTGTCAATTTTTGTGTTTTACGTATTTACAAATCATAGTGGTGCCAGACCGGATATTTTAAACTTCTATTACAATTTCCTTTCAAAATACCAAAAATACTACTAAATTGTTTGAAGATAAATACAACACTACTTAACAGTGATCAGCTGTATATGACAAATAAATAATTAAAACAAATAAATAAAACAAAAGCAAAATTAATAAATCAAAAGAAGAAAATCAAAAAAGTACACCAGCGTTTTAAGCTGTTCCATTGTGGATTTCATTAAGCTGAAATTTAAAGTTCTTAAAAAACTACAAATATTCGTGTTATTTTGTTATCCATTCTTTTGTTTTTAAATATTTATAATTTTTTATTATATCATTCATTCCAGCAAAGAACATTGAAAAATGAGGATTTTTTTTTTAGGTTCTCCGATTTTTTTATATTTTGTACATGAATACTCTATAGTCCCACTTGCACATAGCCTTTTTCAGATCTCGAAATTTGTAAAAATCGCGATTTTATGTACGTTTTTAATTTCATAAATTTGATAAAAATGCTAAAAGTGTTTTATAAAAATATTTTCATTTTATAGAATAAAAAAATATTTTTTTTTTAAATCATTAAAATAAAAGACATGTTTGTTCCATAAAAATCAGTATTATTATAAGTAGCTAATATTCCATATTTTAGTACTTTTTTTTTTGAAAATCGTAGGGGGAAAGTTTTGAAAAATGCATTAGAAAACTGCATTTGCATTAAGTATGCCTTTTTTTAGCAATCATTTTGTTTAAAAATCCAGTTATAAAGTAGACAAGTGCATCTTCCAAATATCGTTTAAATTAATACCATGCGATATACAATTAAAAAGTTATGGCACTTCAAAGTAAAGTGCTTTTAGCATTTTTTTGATATTTATGAGAACTAAAAACGTGCATAAAATCACGAGTTTTTACAAATTTGGAGATCTGAAAAAGGAAATGTACAAATGGGACCATAGAGTATTCATGTAAAAAAATAAACAAATTCAGAGGACCCGTGTTCAGATTTTTTTGAGTTTTCTAATGGAATGAATGATATATTTTTTTTTGAAAATATTTTGTTACTCGAAAACAAAAAAGCAAGTGACTGGTTTTGACATTTACGTTCGCACTGTTGACAACTCGTTCGAAATAGAGAAACCAAATTTTGTATGAAAACTGTTACGTTTTCATTCGACTTGTACTTCAAGTCATCGTTCGCATAGAAGTTTAGTTAGAGAAACCCAAATCAATTTTCTTTCGCTTAGAAAGCGAAAGAAAGCTTTCTTTCGAAATAGAGAAACAGACCATAATACTATTTATGAAGCACTTCATAAAATGTTATGAAAATTTATCATCATATTTATGAAATATTTCATATATATGAATACGCCAGTCATCAATTTGGTCTTTTATGACACAACTTCTTCATATTTATGAAGTGCTGTATTTGACGAAAATCAATAAAGTTTTTTTTTTTCATATTTATAAAGTTTTTCATAAATATGGTGACGCTTTTTCCCTCAGTGTATACTCCACTTTATTGAACTGATAATAAATATCGGTTTTTAAGGTAATTCTGAACAAAAACTTTCCGCACCGAAACCAATTTTTAAAGGTACCTATATACTACGCTACATTATTATGTAACTTTTGCTATTGTACAAAAAATTACCAGGATATGTCATATTGCAAGATTGTACAATATATTAAAAAAAATACAGGAGCTTTTGATTCTTATTCCGCAAACAAGAAATTGGAAAAATATTTTATAATAAGGGGCATCACAAGGTGTACTAAGTGTTGTATGTGGTATTGTAATAAATAGAGATGAAAAATTTAATTTTGACAAAGATTGTGTACACTTAAAAATAGAACACTAAACATAGGTACAAATGTTGTATCGTGCTATCATCTATTGTTGTATATTTTAAAATAAAATTTTACCATCTCCATTTTCGAGAGATTGTGCAATTTCACACAAAACAATTAAATACGAGTTGTAATCACGAAATTTATAATATCAGTTAAAATTTTAATTGATTTTGCGTCTATCATGCAAATCATAGCTTTAATTACTAAAAATTGAACACGATTAATCGAAACAAAATCCAATAACATTAGTAATCATATCAACTAAAAAGTGTGTAAAATATATGTTTAAGTGCTGTGTATGCATTTGGTTTTTATACTGAAACTTTTCTAATTAACACAAAAAAAATTATCATCCTAAAATATCTAATTAAAGATTTAATTTGAATTAAATTTGTTTCTAAACAAATATTTAATTGAATCAATTAATATTTTAATTGACTTTTAAATACATGAATATTAGACCTGCCCTTATTTCTATGAAGATTTTTCAAAATGGCGGCGCATAGGAGAGTAGGGTCCCAAAAGTTTCCATTTTATGCCGCAATGCTCCATGTAAAATTTGGGCTCGATCCTACGACTCTAAGTGGACAAAAAATTTACTTGAATAATAAGACAAGGTTTTATTATAAGAAATTAGGAACTTTATTCGGCATTTTTGGAAAAAACTCAATTTTGGTAACAGTTTTGTCAATATTTTGTAAGTTTCTTATTTTTATGTTATTCTCCAATAAATTACCTTTTCACTAAGCTATTACTCAGAAAAATCTGATAATAAATAATAAAGTTATAATATCTTAAACATTAACTAAAGATGTTTTTTTGAACGATGGATATTTTTTGCGATAAGCTTCAACAACTTGCAATAAGAATTGCGTTTCGTCTTCTTTGTTGGTCAATATCCGATTATAGTCCTTCATGAACTTCACTCCTCTTTCAGCGGTGTCATTAACGAAGGCTAAAGTTTTGCAGAAAACGCGGCCTTCTTTAAAACTCTCGTTGGTTTCCCATGTTGATGGGTCCAATTCCAAAAACTCCGGCGACAAACCGAACCGCACAAAGAAATTGTTAGTCTTGTTTGAAATGCAGTCGCTCAAGCTATGGTTCGCGAATGTTTGCGGTTTTGAAATGGCCCGATTTTGATCCACTTCAATAATAGGCTTATCGTATGCAAGGCGCTCAACCATTTTTCTTTTCTGTTCAAGAGAAACATTCGAGTCAAAGAAAGCCAAAACCATTGGTTCTGCTGATAAATACCACATGTGGTTACTCAGCGTATTCAATGGAATCTCGTATGAAATTGAAATCCTGGTTTGGAGCATTGATTGGATTTGTGCAACCAATCCATGCACGAATGTAGATTCGCGCCAAGAAAATGCACTCGTCGCGCAATCCACTCAGTTCTCTGGCCGTCAATGTGAAATGGTTGCGGAAAAGGAACATTTTGAGTGAATAAATGCCTTTTGCCATCCATCGCGCGTTGCTGGTAGCGCCAGGAGAACGGAAACTACCACAATATGTTTCACCCAAGAAAACAGCAACCAGTTGGAGAAACTCTTTATAATCATAACGAGGGTGACGTTCTTTCAACTGCTGATTGCAGTAATTTCTGATGGCGGCTTCTTCATCGGGGGGAATTTTTGAACCAACGATTTCGTTCTCGACACCATTCTGGAATGCAGTCTGGTCAAGACTCTTCCAGACTTTCGCGAATCTCTCGAACAATTGAACTTCAGGACCTCTGCTTGTCGACAATTTCACTTCAAAAACCTGGCGCAGAACGATTTCGTAAATATGATGGCGACAGACCAAGTGCAGCAGTTCTCGACGGCAATACTGTGGTTTCTGCAAGATAATGCAAGCGCCATTAAGAGCTCCAGTGTTACTGAAGGTCGTTTCGAATGACATTGCTTCAACTCGATCGGCAATGTTCCAACGAACCAGCAGATTGTAAACAGCGTCAGCTGTATCTTTTCCGCTTGAAGATTTTATTTGAGGTGCTCCAAGGAACTTCGAAGTCCCATCATAGCTGACCATAACCGCAACTCTCTCAACTTTTGCGCTGCCGACAAAGTCAACCAACATTTTGCCGTCCCAATGTACGACAAGCGGCTTATTAATACTTAGCTGTTTAGGGGAAGAGACGAATGACTTATAAGTACTTATATCGCTAACCATAAATAATACTAAATTACGTTTTCTACGAATTCGGTTTGGATAACTTCTGCTTCCTTCCGGCGGTTTTCTCGACGATATCGATTAATCGTTGTTCGGATAATAGCCAGCTCGTCTACGGAATAATTCAATGCATCGGCGCAGGCTATTAACACATGAGCTGCCATTGGATTGGTAAGCTTGGCGTGGTCAAGCGCAGAAGCAAGTCGTGGCTTGCTTCGCAGAAATAGAACCATATCGCAGCCAATCATGCATCCCGGGCGTACTGGTTGTCGAATGAGAAACTTCTTATCTTCTTCAATTCGAATGGTTCTTAGGGCATCTGTAGTCGCAATATCAAACAAATTGTCCAGATCGTTGGTAAATGCAAGCTCCTTTTTTTCCAAGCTACAGACCTCTTGCTAGCGAGCACTTTTTGTACATCTTTCCACGTATTGTACAATTTCAACAATTTCTCCTAGCATCTTGTTCCGTATCGTGTTGGAATTCGTGCTTGTCGCCAGAAAATATACACTGCATCGAGCGTTAATTTTGCACTTTCCTTTGCGTCGAATTTCACAAAACGCATGTTATGAAAGAAGACCTGTAGGACTTGACTATTGGACGGCAGTTTGACACCTGTTATCTGATGCGCTGTTCTGCCCACTAAGTCTATGTTGTAGAGCGATTGAACGGTTTGACGCGTTTCTACCAAAATGCCGAATAAAGTTTCTAATTTCTTATAATAGAACCTTGTCTTATTATTCAACTCAATTTTGGGTCCACTTAGAGTCGTCGGATCGAGCCCACATTTTACATGGAGCATTGTGGCATAAGATGGAAACTTTTTGGACCCACTCTTCTATGCACCGCCATTTTGAAAAATAAGGGCAGGTCTAATGAATATATTTTATTTTAGACGTAATTATCATATTATTTTTTCATACACTGTATGCATAAATAGAAAATTTTCAGTATAAAATACCAATACATTTGCAATTTACAAACAAAACAAGCACACACACAAACATACAAACAGACTCAGCATTGCCAAAAACACACGTACCAACGTATCGTTCACACACTTTTTTTGTGCGTATCATATTTTTTTCCCTTCTTAATTTTTAATAAAAGTTTTAATTAATAGTATCATTGCCGAGATAGGTGCAAAATCAATTAAAATATTAATTGATTCAATAAATTTTTTAATTGAAACCAGTTTTTAATTTTTTCTGTGAACCATACACAAAGAGAATTTCTTGGACGACTTTTAATGAGATTTATTTACTAAACTAATGAAGATTTCTTCACAATGTGAATTTTTTTTTAAACTTTATTGATTTGATTGCTGATCTAATGTAAGAATTTATTGAGATTCATGCTGACAGTTCTCTCAGTATACAGTTTATGAGAAAGAATGTGAGAACTATAAAACAAATTCTGGTAAAGCAACAAAGTTCGGTTAATTCAACTGCATTTTAGCTGTCAAACCCAAAATATTCAGAAATTTGATGTTAATATTGTTGTACTAACTAAATTTATAACTAGTTACCCCTAAAATACAGTTTTCAATTCGGTTGTCACTTTATTTCTCTGCGTGTAATCAGATATTTTAGATTAATATTTGTTGCTGTGTATATTAGGGTCATCGATTATTCAACATTTTTCAAAATCTGGTTTTCGGTTTTTCTGAATAGTTGAAATTGAAAAGAAAACGGTTAATCGGGTTTAAATATTATACAATTCTACGAAATAATATAAATTTTTTTAATAGTTTTAGTTTTTTAATTGCAGAATGATTATTCATTTTAAATCAAATCGAAAAAATTATTTTTATAAATCATAAGCGCTCCGAAGTTATTGTCTGAGATACACCTTCTGCATCTAAAACAATTATTGAGAACCGTTCACTATTAAAAATTACTCAAATAAAACATATTTTAAAGAAAAATATTTTCAAAACACAAAAACTGTTTAAAAAATGTAAAAAAGAAATTATGTTCGATTTATTTACAGTACAATGTAATATCTTTTGTCTGCATTTATTAAAATAGCCAAATATAAAATGACAATAATAATAACACTAGAGCAAAATGACACCAAGAAATAATAATTTTTAAGGTTATGAACATTTTTGAAGTTTCTTATATTAGTGTTTTTTATGTAAAAGGAGTTATCTTGCATGAAACACTTTTATGAAATAACTGAGTTCAAGAATTTTATTCAGAACGTTTAGTTGTTAACAATGCATTTTGTTTGTTTATTCGATATTCAAAATTTAAATTTTTTAAAAAACCCGAAACCGACAACACAAAAAAAAAACAGTTGAAACCGGTTTTGAAACCCCGACTCGATTGCTTCACGGACCCGTTGACACACTTCTTCTGGTTCACGCACCCCCAAAAAAAGTATTTTTTGCATACATTAAAATAATGCAAAAGTACCCAAGAGCCATTTTTTACGGAATCTCCAATTAGTACAGAATCAATAATCGGGATTATAAGTTACGTTAACGGTCCGTAAACACGCATTTGACAAAGATTGTACGTAAACGGAACATTAACGGACCGTATTATCGGATTTCCGAAAACAATACGTTTAGACTTTCCGTTTTAGAGTATACATTTCCGTTCCGTTAAATACGGACTACACAAATTTCTCAAAATAAAACAATAAAATTTCCAGTAATAATTTTAGCTGTAGCTTTTACTGGTTGCGCGGTATAATTATTTAGTATAACTTGGTATTTTGTAAGTACGTAGAACGTATGGAACAAAAACGTGCATCCGTTCTGTAATATTTATGAAATTTTAAGGTGTTTCACTATAGTAAGTTTGTTCGCTTACGCAAAAATTGTTACAAATTTGTAAAAGTTTTTACTGGAGAGAGAGTAAAGTGACAGGTTGTTGCCAAAAAATTTACAAGTTTTTACTGGATAAATGTTTGCCAGTAAGAATTTGTAAGAAGCAAAAAACATATGATTGAAAAAATAAGCTTGTATTTTTAGTAAACAAAAACAAATATTAAATTAAATTATAATTGTTTATAGCTTTAAAGTGAAAAATATTAAAGAATTAACTATGGAAGAAGTTAAAAAAACATTATAAGTTGTTTCTGGTCAACAATTTCAATTAACTTTTATCTTTTCCATAACGACCAGTTGATTTTTTTTTTAATATTTGGTATTAAAATCAGCTGTTTTATCCATTTTACTAATTCTTTCAAATGTTTTTGTTTGTTTACGCTGCTTACGTGCAAGCAGGTTTGTAAGGGAGTAAGCCGAAAATAATCCCTTACAAACCTACTTATGCTATTTTTTTATATGGCGAATTCTTACTTGGAATTACTTTTGGACAAAATAAGCGCGGCTTTCAGCGCTTATAAAAACCAGTGATTTCATGGGTTTCAGTAAAATCATATTTCATGTCTACATTATTACGATTAAAAGTAATAATATGAATTTACATAATTTATTTTAAATATATTAGTTTTTTGTTGTTAAAATTTTTGACATATAATATAATTATTTTGTACCGCTCCACATGCTAGCTCTTCAGAAACAGTTAAATGACTAATTATTTTTTATTTCACACTCGAAAACACAACACACAATCGGAAATCACTCGCTAGAATTTTTACAGATCATTTATAATCCACGATATGACACTTTCTTGCATTACGACCTGCATCCTTATAAGGGAGTAGGGTAAGCTGCTTACAACCTGCATCCTTGTTAGGGAAAACAGTAAGCTCAAAATTTTTGTTTGTTTATTTTTATACGAAAATTATTTGTTTCTTTTGTTGCTTCTCAATGTTATGTTATTGTAAGCACTTACATCAGCGCATTTGTTTTATCCTGCTTCTAAAAACACGAACATTTTTTACTGCGAAGAATGCACTCAAATTCTACCATATTTATATTTAGTTCAATATTATTTTCAATCATATTTTCAACTGTGAATATTCCAATGTGAATATTCCAATTAAAAAGTAGGCCTATACAGATCATAAATAAATCTAGTTTTCATATCTAATATTCTTAGCTTAATTAAAAATTTTAATTTCAAATGGATAATCAATTTGAGTTAGGAGAAGACTTTTTTTTAAAACAACTAAAATTTAAAACTATTTACTTTATACTAATAATCGTAACTACGATAACATGCTAGCAGTTTAATTGTAAATTCCTTCATTTCAGTTTTTATTAATACATATTATACAAAAACCTTAAATCAATTTTATTTTAAGGAATTTTTGAAATTGGTTTGCCATTTTTGGTGCCAAATTGGCACCAAAAATGTGGTGTAATGGTTAGCGCGTTGGACTTTTACACAGAAGGTCCCGGGTTCGATCCCCGGTGCCGGCAACATCAAATTAATATGTATGAGTTTTTTCTATCCCTCATACGTATCGCAATGTCCACCTTCGGTGTTCCCATAGCAATTAACCCCACCGAAGTAAAATAATGAATCAGGGCTATGAACCAAAAAGCTTCAATAAGTTCGCCAACTCTCCATCAGGTGGCGAGCAACAACTGTTCTAAGACTTATCATCTCGCGCAATTACAGTGTTGCCATGTCTGAAGCCCTTCATCTTTCCCCAACTTTCATCTCTATACTATCCCTTTCCAAAGAAAGCAACACACTAAATATAGGAAGTATTTCCTGAGTGTTGCCTCTCTTTTTTTTAAAAAAAAAAAAAAAAAATTAAAATTTCGCCAAAATGTATAGGACAATCGAAAAAATTTGAGTGATTCACGCATTTAATTTAATCATGATTTAAAATTATAAATCCTGTTATTTTAATGCTATTTTGTCTCGTATTATGTTTTTTATTTCTTTCAATCGGTTTGGTGAATATTTAGAATATTTCCAATTTTTTATCTTTACGATATACATATACGATATACATATCCTTCATAGTATTAATGAAACGATTTCATTAAAATCGATTCATTGGTTTAATGAAAAATTTAATTTTTTTTATTTTATTTATTCGTCTATGGAATTAATCCTTACAGACTATATACACAAAATATAAAAATATTTACAAAAATAATATAATTTTAATTTATAATTTTAATTTGATGACAACAAAACACAAAACGAAACACAATAAAAACATAAAAACAATAATTAATTAATTATTTACTTATTAAGAAAAATTATTATTTTACTTTTAATTGAGTTTGTATTAGTCGAAAAATCAATACATTTGAATAGTTTATTAAATTCGATGCACATTCTTCTTAAGGGGCCAGCGTCTGCATAATTTGATCTAAAAAACTTAACTGATATTGGTGAAAAGTAACGCGTCGGTCTTTGAGGAACATTGAAAGAAATATTGTTGATCAGGAAACCAGAACAAACATCACCATTAATTATATTAAGGAGAAACGAGACGTTTAGCATAGATCTGCGGCTTTTAAGTGTTGGTAGCTTAATGAGAGCAAGTCTGCTGGTATATGACGGAAGATTCAATTGATCATAATTTAAACTACGTAGACAGAACAATAGAAACTGCTTTTGTACAGATTCAATACAGTCAATATGGTTCTGGTACATAGGGTCCCAAATTATAGATGCGTATTCCAAAATAGGCCTTACGAGTGACGTATACAACGTTTTTGTTACATACGGATCATTAAACTCTTTAGCCCAACGTTTTATGAAACCGAGAACTCCCCTAGCTTTATTTACCATAATTGTAATATGGGGAATGAAACTAAATTTGGGATCTAACAAAACACCAAGATCTAAGAAGTTGTTTACTTTTTCCAGTTGATAACCGCCAGCATATAGTTTACAGATATCGGCCTCTTTCTAACAAACGAGATACATTTGCATTTTTTTAGATTTAGTTCCATTAAATTCAAGACACACCATGCATGAAACGAATCCAAGTCATTTTGTAAAAGAGAATGGTCGGAGTATTGATTATAGCTAAGGAAAACTTTAACATCATCAGAATATTTGAAAACTTTATTACTTGTGGTAAATCATTAATAAACAATGAAAATAAAAGAGGTCCAAGGTGGCTCCCCTGAGGAACTCCAGATAGAACATCAATGTTTTTGAAGATATTTGTTTAAAAAGAACGCTTTGTTCTATGAGTATATCCACCCAATACTAAGATCAGTAAATCCCATTAAAAGTAATTTTTTTACTAAAAGCTTATGGTTGACTTTATCAAACGCCTTGCTGAAGTCTGTATAAATTGCATCAGTCTGTTTTCTTTGAAGGAAACCACGATTTACTATTGTAGTAAGTTGTAAAAGATTTGTTGAAGTCGAGCATCTTTTTTGAAAACCATGTTGAAAAGGAGAAATTAAAGTGTTTATTTGATGACATAGGTGATCAGTAATAATTTTTTCAAAAAGTTTAGGTATAATGCTCAACTTTGCAATATCTCGGTAGTTTGTAATATCAGATTTACTTCCAGATTTAAAAAGAGGTATGATAAAGAGTCTTTCCACATATTAGGAAAATAGCCATATTTAATTGATGTATTAAACATAAGTGTCAACGGTGTAGCTAAAGCATCAGCACATTTAACGAGAATTGAGCTCGGAATTTTATCAGGTCCACTATTATAGGAAAATGGGTTTTTTGTTTTTATTAAATTTGCCTAGAGCTAACAGTTTTTGACGAATTTGAATAGTTTATCACTAAATTCCAGGGAACAGATTCTCTAAGAATAACGATACAGTTTTGTTCAAAACTTCGAAAGTACGCTTAATTCTTGCTAAAATTGTATCTTTTTGTTTTAAATGCATTGCAAATTGACAAAGTTGTGGGCTTTCTTAACAAAACATTTTAGCAATAGAGTTTCATAAAAATGTAAAAGATTCATGTTTTTAAAAATAGTCATGATGCCAATTTTTAAGCGATTTTTATAAAGTAAAGCTTATTTAACTTTGAATCAAACGTACGTTCAGAATAAATTTAAACAAAAAATATCTTTTCTGGAGAAATGTTGCAATAAAAAGCCTTTAAAGGTCAAAAAGCTGAAGAAAAAATTCAAATATTATTATTTTTAATATCACAAAATTCTAAAATTTTAGAAAAAAGTTTTTTTATGAAAACACATTTTAAAATATAAAATTATATAAAAAAATATTATATTTCAAAAAAACAAAACAAAAATTATACCAAAGTCAAAACTTTTTAAAACAAACTTTAATCAAAGTGTATTTGATTTAAATGTTATTAAAAACATTTTTTAAATTATCTGAAGAAATACAAAATTAAACTTAAATAAAATTAAATAAAAATTTTCAAAAATATAAAATACCAACAACAAAATTGTGAATTTCTTAGTTTATTCTTATTTAATTTTATTTTATTCATTAAAAATTGTATGAAATTATAACGAAATCAATAAATGTACGCATTTAATAAGATTGGGATGTATAAGGTAATTCAGAATTCATTAGATTTCGAACTTATTTTATAAAAATGTTTTATAGATGCTATAAAGACCAGACCTTATAAATAATATCAACGAATGATAATTTCTCAATAACCACCAAATTAATGCTATCCTAAAATAATCATAAAAAGTGCAAATTATTAAATATCAACGAAAATATTTCATACAAACTATGAATTTTATTCATTAAACACATGAAACTTTCATAACGATTAGGCTACGATTAATGAAAAAAATTTCATGTACTTTATGAAATTTTCATTGGGTCAATGAAACCATTCATTAAAATTGATTTAATGAAACACCTTTCATTGACTCAATGAAACGTTTCTTTGTGGACTTTTTTATGAAAAAAATCATTGGATTAATGAAGAAATTCTTTAGTACTACGCACAAATTTCTATCAGTGTAGTGGAGAACGATTTTAATTTTTAAAAATTAATATCTTTTTTGTGAATAGTTGTCATCGAACTTAGAAAAATTTTTTATTTTTCCGAAATTGAATAACAAAAAACAAAAATTTTTTGTTTCATATAATGGTTCAAGGCGTTTGAGGCACCCTATCCCATTCAGCGATCACTATAATTTTTTGCATAGTGTATTTTGATATAAAAACGAATATTTTTGGGGGGAGTGGTAATCTCTAGCATAATTTTTTTTCCGATTTGTAACTTAAATTAATAAGAGTAATCTAAACTTTAACTAACGTTTAAATTTTGGGTGTTTTTAGCCGATGTAATATATTTATTTGAAAATTTCATTGCCATTGTGGAAAATTTTGGTTTTGAAATCTTTATCATTTCCGCCGCTGGTTTACTGTCTAAAAAGCACTTTATAGACAACCATGCTAGGTTTTCGCATTTGAATAAACCACTCTAACTTATTTATAACACAAATTTTAGTTTTTTGAATTCTACCGTTTCATATTAATACCGCTAAAAGCAACCTCTGATTTTGGGTAACAAGTGTTCAAAACATATTCGTTTGCCTTTAGGCTAAAATGGAAAAATTTGCTACATTTCGCTTCGAATTGTAAATTTTTTTCTACATAACAAATTTTTAGAGTTTTGCGCTTTATTTGTTTCATAAATCTGGTTTTGAACTTTACATTTCATTAAGTTCTGATGAAAACATGCATTCTTTAATAACACAATGATGATTTTATACTTTAAAACTCTGTTAGAAGTTCACCGTTTTTTGTAGTTCTTGCTTTTTTTATTTAAACAAAAGTTGGCGTTGCTTTTGTTATCTGCACACAATGTGTACAGTAATTTGCAGTGTTATTTATGAATCCAAAA
Source organism: Delia radicum (assembly GCA_021234595.1). Taxonomy (NCBI): domain Eukaryota; kingdom Metazoa; phylum Arthropoda; class Insecta; order Diptera; family Anthomyiidae; genus Delia; species Delia radicum. Next base: position 178,619,354 of record CM037853.1, read on the forward strand.
TACGGTAATAAATAACCGAATAAACACTTGCGACCTGTCATAATTGGGAAGTGGCTCTGCTTCAATTGTTTAGTTTGCCATACATACCTACTTTGGACAAAAACTCAACCTGTGGTTAGACCAAACGATATTAACCCAGCAAAATTTTATTAGTGGGCTCAGTAGGGTGACGCTTATATATGTTAGTTATTAGGATATAATTGGTTTCCTACAGGGAAAGAATTTTCAGCTAAATTTCAAATTTTGTTATGAGATTGAGAAAAGAATTCTTAGAACAGCCTATTTAATATTTTTTGGGAACCTCGAGAATCAAGGTATGATAAAGGATGGCCCTGGTTTGTATTATTAAAAATTTACAAGGTTTAAAATTAAAACTGACATTACGAGATAAAAAAAAAAACAAAAAAAAAAAAATATTCAATAACAATATGTGATTTCGGAAGTCGTAGCAGAAAAGTTTTCTAGTACCCAAAAGCTTATATATTTTTTACATCTTAAAATAGAGAAATTTATTAGGAATACATCTCTAACGATAACACATTAACATATGGTTCCTTTGAAAATTTAATAATAAAACCAGTGGGGTATTCATTTGTATATTTTTCAAGTCTGAAAAAATAAAATGTTTGTAAAATCTTGCTTACAAACAAAAAACTAAAGTTTAAACAAAAAAAACACAAACTATTTACCAATAAGTTAATTATTCAAGTTTTTTTTTTTTGTACCGATTTATTTAACAATAATACGAAAAACACTGTTTTTATATTTTTCCATTTCCCTTCACCTTCTCTTTTGCGAAACCCAGTGGCCTTACAAATTTCGTGAGCACGAATTTGCCGGAAAATCGTGATCGAGATTTATTTACCCTATTAACTATTTGATAAAACTAAAATTATGACCCAATTTCCAGTCGAGAAGTCACTCATAAAAAAAGCCCGTACAAATAGTGGAAAATTCAGCGGAGACAACAGTCGAAAGTACCTAAACTTGCACCAGCAGAATTTTCAATGAAGCTGAGTATTGCATTTTGCTAAATTTAGGTGACCAAAATTGTAGGCATAAAAGTTAGTTAAAGTCCAAAAATTTAACAGAAAAGCTGTTAAATGGAAATGAAAATAAATCAGTTGAAACAACGCGTGTTTTCTTGTTTAAAATAAAATCTGCTGAAATAACTCTTGTTTTGAAAATTATTAATTTAATTTTATTCTCGAAAAAATTACGCAATTCAAAACACTCATTTCATTTTTCTTTTTCACTTTTTTTATATCACACTTGCCTGTTTTATTTATGTATTTATTTAAGTCTACGGAATAAATCCTTACAGACTATTAACATAATAATTACAAAATTATAAATTAATATAAGTACAATATTTTTTTTTTTTTCAAATAGTAGAATTTAAAAACAAAATGATGTTGCGTTTAATAATATTAACATTTGAAGAAAAATCTAACAAATTATAAAGATTATTAAAATCATTACACATTCTTATAAACGGATCAGCATCACAGATCCATATTCCAAAATTGGTCTCACGAGCGATGTATATAATTGTTTTGTTACATTGGAATCTGTAAATTCCTTAGCCCATCGTTTTATAAAAGCTAAAGTGCCACGAGCTTTATTAATCGTCAATAAAATATGACGTTTAAAATCCAATTTTGGGTCTAAGAGAATACCCAAATCTAGAATATTTTCTACTAATTCCAACTGAAAACCACCCAAAGAGTAAAGACCAAAAGATTCTGTCCTTCTAGAGAAACGCATATGTTTACATTTTTTCAAATTTAGTTCCATAAAATTAGAGCAGCACCATTCGTAAAAACTATTTAAATCCTGCTGTAGATAAATCTGATCGGAATTTTTATTAAAGCCACGAAAAATTTTAACGTCATCAGCATACATAAGAACGTTTGAAAACTTTATTACCGATGGTAAATCGTTAATAAAAAGAGAAAATAAAATTGGTCCAAGATGGCTACCTTGAGGAACCCCAGATGTTACAATAATATTTTTCGACGTTGTGTTATTAAAATTAACCTTCTGATTTCTGTCTTTTAGGTATGACTTTATCCAGCTTAAACAATTTCCAGCGAAACCCATCATGTCTAGTTTTTTGAGTAAAAGATTATGGTTAACTTTATCAAAAGCTTTACTGAAATCAGTGTAAATGACATCAGTGTTTTCGCCTTTAAGGAAACCACGATTTACCAAAGTTGTTAATTGTAATAGATTAGTTGTTGTAGAGCATTTCGTAAGGGGAGGAGATATTATAGAGGAAATTTGATGACACAGAGAATCAGTTAAACATTTTTCGAATAGCTTTGGAATCGCGCTGAGTTTTGCTATTCCTCTATAATTAATAACATTTGACTTATTTCCAGATTTAAATAATGGTATTAAGAAAGAGTCCTTCCATAATTTTGGGAAATAACCATTTTTAATGGAGATATTAAACATTATGCTCAACGGATACGCCAAAGCATCTGCGCAGTTGATTAAGATGCAACTGGGAACACCATCAGGCCCACAAGTTGTTGAGTTTTTAAATTCTTTTAAATTTTTAACAATTTCATCAGTAGTTATAAGAGGAAAAGTTATTAATTGATGTTCTGTAACTGGAAATGGATAATCATTCAAAGTGTTATATTCGGCATTGCAATAAGTTGAACCAAAGAAAACAGCAAACATGTCACTTATGACAATATCATCTCGGGATTCACGATCGAGATACTTCATGACAGTTGGAAAGCCAGAAGATTTTCTCTTAGAATTTACAAATTTGTAAAACGATTTAGGATCTCTTCTTAAATTTATTTTCATATTTTCCAAGTAATTATCATAAAGCTTTGTATTAAGCAAATTATATTCAGCACGCGTAACAGAATATTTGCTATAATCAGTTACTAAGCCAGTTTCTTTATATTTTTTAAATCGTTTATTCTTTAAATTTTTTAGTCTCGATAATTGTTTTGAGTTCCACGGTGGACCAGAATGATTAGCAGGAATATGTTTCGGGATACAATCGTTCATATAATTTAAAATAGTTTTGTAGAATACATCGATCATTGAATCAATAGATGTTGATTTGCCATTAGCGATAGATAATAAATTAAGCCAATTTGTATTATAAAAATAATAATTTAAATCATTATAATTTGCCTTCTTAAAACAAAATACTTCTGAATTATCATTACCAGAGTTTTGTTTAATGGCAAACGGTAAATTCAGACTTAACTCAATAGTGGGATGGTATGGATCTTCCGGTAAGGTTACAGGGTCAGTGCGATTTAATGAATAATCTGTTGGCTCATTGACATACATTAAATCTAGAAGCCTTCCTTGAACGTTGTGAACACCATTGATTTGAAATAGGCATAAGTCTGACAAATTATTAACAACAGCATCATTCCAATCCTTTGAAGTAGATGCCGAATAATAAAACGATTCATTTAAATATGTCCAGGAAATCGAAGGAAGATTAAAATCACCAAATACAAGGATAGAATCATCAGGATTAGCTTTTGACACGACAGATCTAATAGCTTCTATATGAATATCGTAAAGTGGTTGTTCGGAATCAGGAGGAATATAGGAACATGTTACAAACAATTGTTTTTGCTTAATTTTGATAAGAACGCCAATAAATTCAATATTTCGAGGTAAATCAAACTGAATTTCCTCAGATGCAAGTTGACAAGAGACAGCTATTAAAACTCCACCCCCAATTGTTTCAGTTTCTCTATCCAATCTATAAATATTATACTTATTACATAAAATCTCAGCATTAAAAATATTATTTTTTAACCAGGTTTCAGAAAAAACTATTATATCTTGAGTAAAATCAAAACTATTTTTAAATAAAGTTGATAATTTTGTATTTATGCCACGAACGTTTTGATAAATTACAGATAATTGATCATGAGGATGAATATTTAGTTTTTTGATGCATTTGAGACCGGTAAAGACAAACGACCAGATTTGAAAATATTAAATGCCTGGAAAAAGAGAAAAATTATGTCGAACCATATTTACATAAGTAAATATATTTTTTATTATATCAGTTTAATCATATTTTCAACTGCAACATTTTTTCTTGTTTCGGGCTTGGCTTCCTACAAAAAATCGGATACACATTTGCAAAACAACCATCGCGTTTATTTTTCTAGATCATTCTTGTCTTTCTTTGCTTCTAGTTTTCTTTAACAATGCATTAAGAATTATATGAAAATATTAAAAGGATGAAAGAGAAATATTAAATTTTTCAAATGCTTATTAATTATGAATTATTTGCGACTGTCTACATCAGGTGTGCCCACGGCCTATGCGCTTGGTACTCAATTGTTTTTGTAAAAACACTTAGCTATAGGCTGTGTGTTTTAATACACATATAGAGCGCTCAGCACTAGCAATACGAAATACACAAACAACTTTGTCTTATTAGTTTTTTTGTCGTTCTTCACTTTATACACGCAAGCGCAAAGCAACAACACTTTCGTATGCTTTGCTGGTAAACATTGAAATATTTTTTTCTTTTTTCTTTGTATGGATTGGTTTTTACAACAAAAAATATTGAATAAAAATTAGTTTTTCTTTAAATGTATTGGTGTTTGCTCTTCCATAAGGAACTTTTGGGCACTACTGGTCTACATGATGCTAAAATAACACTGTACTAAAATACATTAAAAAATTCGCAAAAGTCTCAACACAAACGTAAATTTGGCTACCCTGAACGTGAAAACCATACACCAAACTGATAACGTTATGAAATAGAAGCGGAGGAGATTGGAAAATAAACATAAATCTAAAAATAAAATGTTTGTGTTTGTTAGTGCTTGTCACTTCTGCGTATAATATACAATAACAGAAAAGCTAATAGGAAAGAAAACTGCAATTCAGCTGCATTGCATTCGATGCCATACTTGGGTGTGATCGTTTATCGGTCATGACATGGTATTGTTACGTTTGTAATGTAAGAAGAAACGCTTGTTCGATTCTTACGGCCGGCAGGTTGTTGAAACAACAATCTGACAATTATAAGAAACAAATAATAATACATTTTAAATCTAAAATCACTGATGATGCCTGATCCTTAAAAAAATCAGAAACTAGTCTAGTCTGATTTGAAAATTAATAGTGTTTATAATTTTTAGAGAAAAACGTGTATTCTTCTTGTTTACCTCAATATTTCTAAATTAAATTTGTCAAATGCATATTAATTCAGAGTTAATTGCGACTGTCTATATGACGTTAAAACAACACTGTTCTAAAATATTAAATTATATTCACATAAATAAATATATTTTTTATTTTAATAGTAACCTTATTATTTAAATTATATTGTTAAATATTTATTTATTAATTAAATATTTTTTACAGAAAATTTATGTCTTACTTTCTTCTCGACATTTTTTTCTGACTGAAGCACAAGACAAACATGTTTTTATCTACAAGCGCTTGTTGTTGTTTTTATGTAAAAAATTTACACTCATTTGAAAAACAACCATCATCACCACGTTTATAATAGAAATGCACGCACACATAGCACCTAGCGCATATACATTTGAGACAAATTATCAAAATCATTAACAAAATTAAACTAAACATTGGAAGGAAAACTTAGTTCAAGTACAAATGAAATTTATTTATGTGATAAAATGAGATAACTGATAACTTTAGTTAAACAACAGATTTAAACGATATTAACAGAAAAACGTATCTCAATTGAGTTGAAACCCGTTTAACCCGTGTTTTTATAAGTGTGCTCAAATTTTTAGCTGCATTATATAACACATAATTTTGGTAATTAAATTTTTCGCTGGGATATATGAATGTGTATATATGTGAATGGATGGGAATATACACGTAGCTACATGCAATTACATAAAGAATACATACTCCGAAAGTATCTGTGTGTGTTTCCATGCAAAGGCTTGTTGAGGCTGTTCTATAGTTCTGCTCGACCAGCCTACAATTATTCAATGGTATATATTTAGTAGTTACAGTACTTTTCGGTTATAGTCACATCGCATATAGTCCTGACTTGATTAGTAGATATAGATAGATATATATTCTTTATTAAAATAGTTTTTCAAAACATTTTACATTATTGCTATTAAGATAAAGTAATAATAAAGATTTCACGGCATGGCTTATAACCGTCTGCCGGAAGTTTGGTATATTAAGATTTGATACATTTTACTATATAAATTTTACTATTAAAAAAGTTAACAATATTTTCATTTAGAAATTATATTCCTCTACTAAAAATTTTCTATATTTCAATGCATTTGTGATATAGTTTACTAGTGAAAGCCAATTTGCATCAGTTCCACCATTTAAAATTTCACAATCCGTTAAACTTGTACTTAGAAGGTGCAAGCGTCTTATATGTTTTAACACTGGGCATCTTCCTATAAAATGTAGGAGCGTTTCTTCTTCAATTAAGTTGCAGAGAGAACAGAGTCTAGATTGAGTAGCACTAAATTGGTTTCCGTTAAGCCATATTAGATCACCACGAGCTTTCATTATAGTGGATATTTGATATTGGGTAAAACGTTCATTGCAGTATGATCGGCCTTTTGTATGATCTAAGTGCTTATAAATTCGATGTTGGCTTTCTAATGCAGATACGTAATAATTTTCCTTAATTTCATATTTCATTTTTTGAATTAATTGAATACATACGTCATTCCACTCCGTTTTATTTAAATCGACGCTATTGATTCTTAAGCTGTACTTTCATTGCAGTATGATCGGCCTTTTGTATGATCTAAGTGCTTATAAATTCGATGTTGGCTTTCTAATGCAGATACGTAATAATTTTCCTTAATTTCATATTTCATTTTTTGAATTAATTGAATACATACGTCATTCCACTCCGTTTTATTTAAATCGACGCTATTGATTCTTAAGCTGTACTTATTTAATCGTTCTACGAAGTCCTTAAACCAGAAAAGATGTTTAGATATTATCACTTTCGAGAGTTTATGAGGTAATCTTTGGTTGTCATAATCGTATAAAGTTTTGGAAATGTAATTTAAATGCAGGCTGTAGGTATATATATGTGCTTCTTAATGTTCTGTTTCCAGAGCAATAACATAATTAGGTGTATTTTCAGGTAGTTTTAATACCCTTTTTGTAAAAAATCTTTGAAGTTTATCTACATATCCAAACCCAGTAAAGCCCCATATTTTTGCTCCATATGTTTGTATCGATCTGCAGGTTGCTTGGAATAGTTTCCATTTTGCTTTTAATGACACATCTCTTTTACTGATAAAATTGTTCCAAGTAACATTGATATAAACTTTTGTCGCTTCAATCTTTGAACATATATGCTTTACAAAGGACATTGAAGGTGTTAATAAAAATCCTAAGTATTTGTACTCTTTCACAATCTTTACTTCTTCTCCATTAAATTTCCATTTTTCGTTTGCCCCAATACGGCCGCTTTTCCTGAAAACCATTATCTCCGATTTCAAAAGATTAACTTCCATACCCCAAGTGATACAATAACTTTCTAGATTTTTTATCATTTTTGCAGTGTATTTACATTATCGGCCAATAGGACAATGTCATCCGCATACATTAAGACTCTGATATTCATATCACCTATGTACAATACTCCTTTCAATAGATCATGCAAGTCATTTAAATACAGTGTGAACAACAATGGGGATAGCAAACAACCTTGTTTAACACCAGAGTTTGTTCCAAAATATTCGGACAATTCGCTTCCAGTCCACACGGCCGACCTAGTATTTTGATACACATTTTTAATCAGATTTACTACTTTTGTTGATATTCCCATCTGATGGAGCTTATATATAAGGAGCTTCCTAGGAACACGATCAAATGCAGCTTTAAAATCTACAAAAAAGCCATACACTTTTTTCTTTTCGTAAAATTTTATGTTTATAATTGCTGAAAGGTTGTAGATGTTGTCAACAGTTGAGTAGCCTTTGCGAAATCCTGCTTGAAATTCGTTTATAATTTGGTGGTTATTCGTCCAATTCGTTAAACGTTCATGTATTGCACCCATCATAATCTTGGCTGCACAATTCATGAAGGAGATACCTCTGTAATTGTTCGCTTCATTTATGTTTCCTTTTTTGTGAATTGGCATCACTATACTTTTTTCAAAAACTAACACTGAACTTTTACCATTTAAGATTTTTGTGTATACATCCGCCAACGCGTTGAGGTAATCGTCACTCGCATTTACGTAAAACTCATAAGGTATTCTGTCCTCTCCTGGTGCTTTATTTTCTTTTAAATTTGCTAATACTTGCCTTATTTCTTGTGCGTTAAAATGCCTATCGAGATCAACATCAAATGCCAGATTTGCTGCATAATCAAAATCCGCTGCTATGACTGTAGGAGTTAATAGCGTGTTAAAATGTTGCATAAATTCGGTAGCACTTATTTGGCTTCCAATAAAACGATCATTTTGTCTTAATTCATTTGCAAGTTGCCACCAATGTTTGCTGTCTGTAATAGTATTTAGTTTTTGCTCTACTTGCTTATAGTAATTTAACATTTCCAGAAAATTATATTTTTTTCCATAAAAAAAACTCAAGTTTTAATCGATGTATACAGTTTTCAGAACTGTGAAAAACTCGTTCAGAATCTAAGCTTAGTTCAAAAGGATGAGTTTAAAATCCGAGAGCATCAATATATTTAATATCACACAAATATTCGTGACGAAAAACGAAACAGTAGTCACTATGCATATTTTTCAAAAGATAACATACATAAATATTTTAAAACTGTTTCAATATTTGTATTAAAAATATAAAAACTGTTTTTCGGACTTTCTAGATATTTTCATATATATAGTTAGAATATTGTTCTACCTCAAGTCCAAAAATCTAATATGATATTGTCATATTAGCTTTTATTTGTTGCTTCTCAAAAAGTTTGATCATTTTCATGATAGACAATACAATTGTTTCATTGGCAACGCCCAAATCTTCAGTTGTCTGCGACATTACATACAACAGACAAAATAAACTCTTGAAGAATCTTATGGTCTGCCTTAGTATATAAACTGCCTGATATGGCAAATCTTTTTTGTATTTTCGTTAAAAATTGAAACACTTTTCAACAATTAGCATACCACGGCTCCTCTCAACACACACAGTTTGTTGGGATATATGTTGTTTTTACATATTGTAATACAACAAACAAACACACATACTTATACTGGCAAAACAAAGTATATCGACATGTAAAATTATTGTTTTTCAAATAGTTTTGATTTTCAGATTAGGGTTACCAGATCAAGCAGTTTATATACTAAAGAAGACAAAAATATTCTCATGGAGTTTATTTTGTTTGCCGTATGTAATGTCTCGGTTTGAGTTAAGCCTATTTTCTTTTGCAGACAACCGAAGATTTGGGTGCCACCAATGAAGCAATTGTATTGTCTATCATGAAAATATTAGATTTTTGGACTTCAGGTAGAACAATATAAAAATGTTAACATTAAAAGTTAAAAATTTTTAGTTTCGACGCAACAGGCGAAGGATTTTTTTATTTTGACTACGCTGTTAAGTACACACAGAAAAATAAAGTGCCAACCGAATTGAAAAGTGAATATTAATGGTAACAACTTATAAATATAGTTATTACAACAAAATTTACATTAGATTTCTGAATATGTTGGGTGTTGCAACTAAAATTCAGTTGAATTAACCGAACTTTGTTGTGAAAACTAATGTTCAGGTGCACCAACCGACTGAACTTCGTAATAACCGAATTTGAGTCGTAGTAAACGAATTTCAGTTGGCAAATAGCTAAATTTTTCTCTGTGTGTAGGTAATAAATTTATTATTTATAATAATTAGCTGAAGCTGTTATGACACTGTATAGTTTTTGTATAGTTTCAAGATGTATTGGGAGAAAGAAACAACATTAATGTGCGAATGAAACATATATACAATTTGTAAACAAACAGTTTTGTTTTTTTTTAAACTGACAGTTCCAAAAAGAAACTGACAACAAACTTATTTGCCTGTGAGAAATGTCAAGATAAAGTTCAAAATTTTCGTTTGCACTTTTGACAGATATCCCAATTTTTCGCTGATTTATCGATAACAAAAGTATTTGTTTTGACATTTACTACAATTTGGCACTATGTGTTCGTACTCTTTACACTAGTTAAAAAATTGAGTAACAATATATTTGTACTGCTTTAATTTAGATTGTCAATACAAAAACTATACAGTGTCATACGGGCTTGAGTCTGGTATTTTTATACAAATTTTGGTAATTTTAATAATCTAAAGTTACTTTTGTAGCCAAATTTTCCCTTAATCTGAATTTTTATATTGGAAAAGTAATTTCGCTGTGTTTTTTAGAATTCATCACAAAATCTTGAAATTTTTAAAATTTTGTACTGATTTTATGTCAGAAAAAATGGTCACCCTAGATATAATCCACATTTTACGCTTCTACTGTCACCTTTAATCAAATTTCATGCACAATGTGTACGATATTGTCCATTAGCGATATAATCACATTTAACATATCGCCCATTTACTAAAAGACTGACATAACTCAAAAGACACAATTTTGCAGGAAACGCGTTTAAAGTTTTTAATCAATGACTGCCTTTGCGTCCACTTTAAAGAAAAAATAAATATATTCTCCTCTAACTCGAAAAGTATACATGATATAGCATGATACAATTCATAAATCAGTATCATTAACTGAAAAATCGCGTTTTGTGACTTATGATAGTATTTTAGTAAATGAGCGATATATGTATGCCACGTAACGTTGGTTACCAAAACTAAAATTATATGCAAATAATTCAAGTCATATCACAAAAAATTTCCAAAATAAATATTAAAGTTCTAAATTATTTAGATCTAACTTCAAAATGCGTAACAGAAAATCGGAATCAGAAGATTGAGCAAAATCTGTTGAAACATCGGCTTAAAATTCAACTTTTTCACCAGTTATACTAACATAATTTTATATAGTCACATTAATTGATGACAATATCCGAATTCCGCAATTTGTGTGCCATGTGACTACAAGCGAAAAGTACTGTAGTGTTGCTGTTTTTGTTTAACCCTTATTCATTTCTTTGTCCGCATGATTACATGGTCATAAGTTTGAATGAGCCCTTTAGCGCACTGGAGAAAAAAAATAATAAAAATAATAAAAGAAATGAACGACTTTAGGAAAATACAATGAAAACCTCAAATAGATGAGTCAAGGAAATGTAGATAATGTGTCAGACAAAAACTTTTGGGGGTTGCACCACTTAGTCTGCAATGTGGGTTTTTCCCGTAACTTGGCTAAATGACTGCCTGCAATGCGATTATTTGAGTTACCTGTGAGCATGTGTTGGATTCTTTTCTGTTTGCTGCAGTGTTAATGAATATGCGGCATCATTACATTTGGTTGGTCAGTCTAACTGCATGTAACAAAAATGTTGTTACGTTTACATATAAAGGGTGTTTTTTTTTTTTACAGAGGTATAAAGCTTTGAAATGGAATAAAACAAAGATGAATTTTTTAAATTGACATGAAATTTACTTTATTCGAAAGATAATCTTCTGGCATTATAATTTAAATATGTCCTCTGGCATATGGCGGCCACGGATGTCTAATCTGGAGGTCCAATTTTCGATGACTTTGTCCAACATTTGTGGCCGTATATAGCGACTTCACATATCCCTACAGTAAATAGTTCAGCGGCGTTAAATTGCATACTCTCAGAGGCCAATTCACGGGTACGAAACCTGAAACTGTGCGGTTATCAAACGTTTCCTTCAATAAATCAATTGTAGTACGAGCTGTGTGACATGTTGCGCCGTCTTGTTGAAACCACAGCTCCTGCACATCATAGTTGTTCAATTGATGAACGAAAAAGTTAGTAATCATAACTCTATAGTGTTCACCATTGACTGTAACATTCTGACCAGCATCGTTTTTAAAGAAGTACGGACCAATGATTCCACCAGCCCATAAAGCTCACCAAACAGTCAGTTTTTCTGGATGTTAGGGTGTCTCAACATACACTTGAGGATTATCATCACTCCAAATACGGCAGTTTTAGTTAATCGAATTAATTGCTCTGATGGACGATTATGTTGACCGTAAAATGGACGTAGTGCACGATGCATTTCGAACAGAACCATGATATTTTAAATAAATTTGCACAATTTGGAAGCGTTGTTCAGGCGTCAGTATATTCACGTTGAAATGCCAAACCAAACTGAACATAAATCACTTGACAGCTGACAAAATGGCCGCCAGTTAGAAAAGTGTTACCAACTTAAAGTTCTATACCTGTAAAAGATACCGGAGTACATTATTTACTTTTTGTTTTATGCATGCAAAAAGAAATACAAAATTTTTAAAAATTTATATCATATCCCCTTGTAGAATTTTTCCTTTATAGTATTAATGAATCGATTTCATTAAATTAGTTTCATTGATTTGATGAAAAATTTCATTAACTGTAGGAAAATTGCTGAATTTTATTAATTTTTAATTAATTTTTTTCTGATTTTAGTATAATTTCATAAAAAAAATCATTAAATTAAAAAAAAATTTTAATTTTTGTAAAATGCAAAAAAATTTGTGTAATTTTTTGATTTTATCCTATATAGTTTAGACTCAAAAAAGTAATCGGTGAAGTAAAGCGCCCAATATTACAAATTACATAAATTCTTTTGTCAAACGGAATGAAACAAAACTTTGAAATAAATTGATTTGAGGCGGTCTCATATCATTTAGCGTATAAAATGTTGATGTGAAATGTTAATTCACTACATAATTCTTTTAAAAATTTCCAGAGTGGACCTAAGGGACGCAAAGTTGAGCGTAAAGGCTTCGTTAGCAAAACGTATGTGTAGACAATAAAATGTGTTAAAAAGTAAAGACAATGTTTTTGTCTTTTTTCTATGCATTGAAACTGCTGTGAAGTAAAATCGTTAAAAAATTCGAATTAAAATAGAAGTTTTCTAATTCTATACTTAACATTCTACTCTATGTGCACAAGAAAAATATAACAAAACTATTTTATAGTAGCTGGACTCATCTATTTTTATAGTGGCTGGACTCATGTACATATTTTAATCACAATGGTGACATAAATGTTTTATCAACCCTGGAAAGTTTTATATACAATTTGTTTTGTATTTTTATTTTTATATTTGAAGCATTTAAAAAAAATTAAAAATAATAATTGTTTTGATGATTTATCATAAAATATTACATTTAATGTATACACTCAAAAAAAAAAGTTAGTAAAGTCAGAAAAAAAATTTGCTGAGTCAGCAAAATATTAGTCAGGAGGGTGCTTGCAAAAAAATTGCTAAAGTCAGCAAAATTTTTTTTGCTGAAAATCAGCGCGCTGTTTCTTAACAACAAAATTAGTAGATTCAGCAAAAGTTTTGCTAACACTTAGTGGATCAGAAATTAAAAAAACTATTGCTAAAAATTAATAAAATTGTTTGCTGAATATTAGTAGGCCGAACAAAACTAAAAAAATTTGTAGGAAATTTATACTTTAGTTAGTTTATTTGCTGAAAATCCTAAAAAAAACTTTGTGATCCTTTAAAAACAAATAGACAATACAATAAAAAATTTAAAAAAGTTTATAGAGTGAATACATGAATTAGCTTAATATATAAAATAATGATATATAATATAAACAAATATATATTTCATCTACTTTCATCCATGGTTGTCTAAATGATACCAATTTTTACTGAAGCTAAATGCCATTAATAATTCTAGAAACAGAAAAAAAAAAAACTAACAATATATGACGTACACATAAACAATCCTTTATTGCAAATAGAGAAAGGAAATATAAAAAAACTAAGACGTGTGGTTAGTCTATCTACCTAAAGCTATTTTTTTTTAGCAAAATAAATTAGTGAAATATTAGTAAAACATTAGTTCTAAGCTGTTAAGTGGGGAATAATTATAACTACAATTTTAGCTGAAATCACAATTTCAGCAAAAAAAATTACTGAGAAATAGTAAACTTAATTTACAAGACGTTTTACTAATTTTTCGACTGAAAATACGCAGCAAATATACGACCGTTTTATGAAACCGTCTATTCTTTTTATTCATTACAAGAATGCTACGTTACTTTTTTACTTCTACTTGTAAACTACACTTAGGACAAAAGTTGCACCAGATTGATGAAACTGTTTCACAAATCGTCATTTTACAAAAATGTATGTCAAATGTTTCATAAATCTTCATCATTTCATAAGAAAGTTTCGTAAACCGTTCTTTTAATTTTTTTTTTTTTGTTTTCCTGTCAATTGAAATGCAGAATTTCATTCATTTGAAAATAATATAATGTAATTTGTACTTTAGATTTTATTTTAAAAATTAAGAAACTTTCATAACATCAATTGAAAGTCCGAATTTCTAATCAGTTGTTATGTTCTAAATTTTGCATGGAATTTTTTGAATTTAACTTGTATAAATTCTTAACATCAATTAATGATTTTAAAAATTCTTAACTTAATTTATTTTTACTAAATTTTAATAAAAATTAATATCAATTAATATTTTCTGAATATAAATTTGAAATTCTGAGTTTCAATTGATATATTCTGAATTGCAGTTGCAAAAATATTGTGTTTTAAAAATAATGTCTGAAAAATAAATTTTCGTCATTGGCTGCAGCATTTATTGTGTTTGTAAGGTACCAAAGAAAAATTTTAATTTCATAAAAATCATTTCATAAATCATCTTATATAATGTATGAAACATTTCATGAAAATCCAACGGAAAAAGTTACGATATATTCATATATGATTACACAGTGCAACACGAAAAAAAATAACCATATACGGACACCACTACGTGATAAAAGACTAAAAAAAGACCCGTGTCTCCCAATTTTTCCCAAAGTCATGCACTTTTTTATACTCTCCATCCCATAGTGCAGGAGGGTATATATCACTTTGTCAAATGTTTGTAATTCTTTTAAAAAAATTCTGGGACCCCATAAACTATATATATTCTTGATCAGCATGAATAGAGAAGTCGATATAGCCATGTCCGTCTGTCCGTCTGTCTGTGTTAATACAAAATTCTCCGCCAATACAGAAGAGGTGTTGCTCATTTTCAGTCAAATTGTTTGTTGATATCATGAGCAGTTTCCTAGTGAAAATGATCAAAATCGGTTAACGCGTTCAAAAGTTATGAGTGAAAATGTGGGTATACCTCTTAAAATTTTGAATCAAAGTTTAAAATATTATATTTATTTCATCACACATACGTACATTCAATGCTTATACGCAAGAATATACGCAATCAGGGATGGCAGTCAATATCGCTAAAATACTGTCTCCGATTCAAACCCCTTATAACTGACTATCGTTATCCCAAAAATACCGTTACCGAAATAATTGAAATACCGTTATCCGTAAAATACCGTTACCCATATAATTAAAAAATCAATATCTTAAAATACCGTTACCGAAATAATTGAAATACCATTATCCGTAAAATACCGTTACCGATATAATTAAAATATCAATACCATAAAAATACCGTTACCGAAATAATCTACCAATATCTGAAAAAAAACTTCTTTAAATATATATATTTTTCCAAAGTATGATCATAAACTAGAAAGTCATTAAAACTCGGGCGTAATGGTTCTAAAAATTTTGGTGTGCATTAACATTACCTGAATAACTTAAATAACGTTACCCTTAAAATGCCGTTACCAAAATAACTGAAAAATCTTTTCCCTAAAATAAAGTTACCGAAATAACTAAAATGTAACGTTATTTTATATCTAAAATACCGTTAGCGAAATAAATAAAATACCGTTAACGCTAAAAGCCCGCAACCGAAATAACTTAAATATAGTTACCGCTAAAATAACGTTACCGAAATAAAGGAAAATAGCGTTAACTAGACCAATAACCATATAGAATCGGTTACCATCCGTGGTCATAATCAACACGCACAAAAACAAAAAAACCCACAAAATATTGTTGTTGTTTTTTTCTTTTGTTATACAGGGTGGTTGATAAATGCCACTACAAAACAAAAACGTAATAACTTTTTTTCTGAGTTATTAATCGGTTCCATTTTTTTTTTTTTTTTGTTTCATTGCTTCGTCTTTCAATTTAAGGAAAACGAACGATTGGGGTAAAGAATAAAAAGAATAAAGAAATATTTATATGTATTGAAAAAAAGTTATTTGATTTTCTTAATATAGCACTATTTATCAGCTACCCTGTATCTATGTAGGTTTTATAAATGGTATGTACGTATGTTTAGTAGCAATCACATGCAGTGTTGCCAGGTTTGACGATTTATCGTCATTTTGACGATATTTAATACCCAAAATAACTAAATGATGATTCTATGATTTTTGCTGCCAACAAAATTACGAATTTTTGCCAAAAGTTTAATATATCAGCAAAACATATTTATTTGTCACTGGATCTACTTTTCGATTTATATTATTATAGATTTATATTATTTGAAAAAATACCAGTTTCTTTCTTTTTTGTGTCTCGAAAACACTCTAAACACATAAAATACATATTTTTTTAATTTTTTGACAAACTTAATTTTATCACACTTTTTGTTTGATTTATGTGATGTATAGTATAAACATATGTGTCGTAATGTAAATGGGTATTTAATAATTATTTCATTATGTATGTCTCCGCAAGCGTGTTTGTAAAAATAATTTACCATCCCATAGTGCGGAGGGTATACACACTTTGTAAAATGTTTGTAATTCTTTTAAAAAAAAATCTGGGAAAAACTCACAAAATATTATTGTTGTTTTTTTTTGTTTTGTTTTGTAATACAGGGTGGCTGATAAATGCCACTACAAAAAAAAAATGTAATAACTTTTTTTCTGAGTTATTAATCGGTTAAATTTTTTTTTTTTTTTTGGTTTCATTGATTAGTCTTTCAATTTAAGGAAAATGAAAGAATTGTGCGCTACTACAATGCTTTGGAGGCTGGCGTTTCCGCATAACAAGCAAACTTAACGGGCACATTAGGCGGCACTCCTCCGAGCAGATTGGGCTCGTAAATTATTTTGTCAATCGTGGGACAATCATTAGGACGCCTTTCAATCAAAATTTCTCAGTTCGAATGTAAGAATCAATTGTTGCCATAGTTGCCGCAATACAAGTCAATTCTAGAGTTTCGACATGCAATATTTTTGCTCATGTATGTATCACCAGACAGTCAATACGGACAGTTCTACTTAAGGATTTTCATTTCTCTCCTTTAAAAAAATCAAATAACAAGTAATTGAACGCTGTAGACTTGCCCCTTAGCTTGGAATTTTCTCTGTAATTGCACGGAATTTCGCTTGCATTTGATGTCATCAGGCGTTAATAAAAATGTATGGCTTTACAAATGTAAAAACAAAGAAATATTTGTATGTATTGAAAAAAAAACGTTATTTGAATTTCTTATTGTAACAATATGCATCAGCCACCCTGTATGTATGTATGAATGTAGGTTTTTATAACTGGTATGTATGTATGTATGCATTAGAAGCAATCACATGCAATGTTGCCAGGTTTACGATTTATAGTCATTTTGACGATATTTAATACCCAAAATAACTAAATGACTATTGGACGATTTTTGCTTCCAAAAAATTACGAATTTTTGACAAAAGATTAATATGTCAGCAAAACATATTAATTTGTCTCCGGATCTATTTTTTGATTTATATAATTTGAAAAAATACCAGTTTAGTTTTAGTTTTGTGTCTCGAAAACACTCTAAACACACAAAATATTTTCTTTTTAATTTTTTGACAAACTTAATATTATCACACTTTCCGTTTGACTTATGTGATGTATAGTATAAACACGTGTGTTGTAATGTAAACGTGTATTTAATAATTATTTCATTATGTATGTCTCAGCAAGCGCATTTTTTTAAATCTTTTTTTTTAATTCGCGTATGCTTTTGAAACCCTAAATTCACTAAAAATAATTCACTAAAACACTAATTTCCCTCTGAAATTCAATAAAAATAAAATTTGCAAAATGGATCTTTGTTATAAAGAATTCATTTTATTTAAATTGTTTGTCTCGTCAACCAGCCTCCATACAAATGATGTCTGATATAACGAACTTCTTATATCCACAGATTTCATAAATACTTCAATTTGCATTTCCCTTTAATTCTGTCCAATTCAACTGAATATATGTAACTGAAACGATTTCCACTTAAACTATGTTAATGTAGTATTTACAAAACAGTTCAAAATTTTCTACGTAATCACCTTCTTGGACCCCTAAATATTTTTTTAAAAGTCCATGTGAAGAAGCATAACTTTGCTTAAAATGTAATATTAAATTCCTGTCAGTGCATGCAAACGATTTCTCAACTCTTTCCACAGTTTTTCCACAGTTTTTTTAAGCTGCAGAATAACTTTGAACATTAATTTGTGTTTCAGTGATAAATAAGATGAAAAACATTTAAAGTTTTTATTAATATTATTAAAATATAATATTCCTAATATGTTTAGATCAAATCGGTATGTTTTTCGCTAAAATTAAAGTGTTTTTGCATTTTATACAACTCATTTTCGTTACATTGCTAATAGCCGATTTTGTGGCTTTTTTCTACTAAACTCACGGGTTTTGCTTTATAGAAAAATAATTATTTCAGTGCTACATTATATGTAAATATTTCATGTACGGATAATATTATTTTCTACAAATATTGATTACTTTGAGACATCGATTTGTGCTTTTCCCCTATTTCAAGTGTTATAAGCAAACTGCATTTAATTATTGCAATAAACTGATTTTATTTTTGACCACATAACCCTCGTTAATCGAGTGTTAGATTTTTTTCTACTAAAATCGTTTCATTTACAAAACAAAAGTTTTTTCCTAAGAATATTTTTTTCTATTATTTTTTTTTACAAACTTCCCTTCACAATTTAAAAGGTGGAGCCAGTTATTCTTCAAATTTGGTCCTTTCTCAATTACAATTATGTAGATATTAAATTAAATTACTAATTCACAATATATTTATTATTTTTAAAACTATATTTTTCTTATTACTGTCCCTTTAAACCTATCCCTTTATAACTTAATAGATGGCGCTATTGCCAATTTTCCCAATTAGACTCTTCCATTAATTTCAATTGGATTCTTAAAAGAACATTAATTGGATTTTAACTCCCAATTCAAATATATATTTAATATCATATAAATTAAACATAGCGATTTCAGCGCCTGAATATCGACGATTTTTTATAGCAAAGACACAAACCATATGTATTGAATTGTGTATATATTGGATGCACTTTCACTGGCTAATTCAAACAATGAGATGGAGGGTATCCAAAAATTCGGCACAGCCGAATTTAATCTTTTTTATACCAAATTCGGCACATCGGACTTTAATGCTTCCACTTGTTTTTTTATGGGCCGCCAAATATTTGGGGCCTCGGTATCATTTTCGCAAAAAAGTGATCATTTTCTCAGGCTCATATCTTGCAAACCGTTCAGAATTTCGATTTACTCTCTGGGGCAAAGTTGTAGCTCTTGTCATAAAGAACAAAAATTGCGAACATATAAAATCAAAAAAACTTCACCTTCCAGATCAAAATCGCAAAAAACTTAAAAAAATTCGATTTTTTTTACCTTTTTTCCCGTGTTCAGGTCCATAGGTAGCAAACCGTTCAAAATTCAAGGAAACAATCATCTACAAAAATTTACCTAAGATCTCAATAAACAAATTTCTAGAACATATAAACTTCCTGGGAATTATTCTTAACACCGTTTTTTAATTTCATTTGTTTTTTATTTACTTCAACATTGAGATACTATGCTATCTATTACAAAAATATTAAAAAAAAGTATTCGTATTATGTTTATAATGTTGATGGCCCTGGACTTGCAAATCGCGCTCTCTTAAGTTGTGGATCCAAATCGTCGTCCGAATCGTCCGAATCTGACTCTGATTCAGAACTTATGTTGTCCACAGGCACGTTGCTTCCAGACTGCCCTCCATCATCAGCTCTTTCTTCTTCAAATACTTCATTAACATCATACAGGGTGATCTTGTGACTCCACCAACATACCTGAAATGAATTAGAAAATAAATCAAAAAGGAATGCAAAACAATGCATCAATAAAATTAATATTACTTCTGCAAGCAATGCGTAGAGGTTTTTGCCTTTGTACCGTTTTTCCATGGGCATTGTGGTTTGGTGAAACCGTTCTCCTTGCTCATCGGATTCGGTAGGGAGTTGTTTGATAAAATCGTCAAAATAAAAATGAAGAAAATGCAGCTTTAATGTCATGGATGCGCCGATTATCTCAAAATAATGCAGCATTTCTTTCACCCATTCTCTTGTACCGCGTCTCGATCCCCTCCCAAGATTCTGGTGCATACACGCTGAAGGTAAATCCATGCCATTGAATGATTTTCATCAAGCGATGAATCAAAGTTGCTCTTGAATAGCTTTCTAATGTCAGGGCCATTAAGTACGCCTGTTAAATGAAAACAAAAAATAAAGACAGAAAAGAAAACATTAACATAGTGTAAATAGTACAATTAGGTGAACAAAAATTCGTTTTAAATTTACTACAATACCTTTTTTAATTTTGTCATCGTTACGCTTTGGGAAAACGCTTTTCAAATAGTCGAATGCGTTTGGACAATTTACAACGGCCACTTCGATGAATTTTTTAACAATTCCCAATTTTATGTGGAGCGGTGGCAGCAAGATGTCTTGAGTATTGTCAATTAAAGGTGCATTCTTCAGTCTATGTTGTTTTATTTGTTCATCCACACTTCCTCTTGGCCTCCACGAATTACATTGGAATTGATTCAGAGGTGAGCGTGAATCCCAATTACAAAGAAAACAAAAGAATTTTGGGAAGCCGCCCTTATCGCCCAAAATGTTGATGACCTTCAAATCACAGCAAATCTTCCATTTATTTTCGTAATATTTGATTTTTTCCATTATATCTTTCAATGTTTCATAGCTTTCTTTCATGTTGATACCCATTGCTAGCGGAATGGAAGGTTTTCGGTTCGACACATGCAACAACACTGCTTTCAAGCTTGAAACAGAACCATCAATAAATAATCTCCACTCACTAGCGATGTAGTTCATTCCCATTTTTACCACCAAAGCTTTTATATCGTTGCAGTAAGCGAACGAATTGTCATTTAGAATGTAGAGCCTCTGAAATTCAGCTTGTCGTTTGCGGTACGCCGTAGAGTTAACATTAGCATGTGTGAGTTTTCTTTGCTTTAAAAAAGCTGTCAAAAATATTGCAAGTCGCTGCGATAATCCCAATATGGCCACAATGAAATCCATTTCCATTTGTGTTATTAGTTGTGGTCCATCTCTTCCCTGTTGGGGAAGAGATGGACCGATCTTCCTAATCGGTATCAAATGGATCTTCATAAGTAACACCACTTGCTCTACTCATTGCTGAAAATTCTGTAGTACGATCTGGAGTTGGCGGCCTTGGTGATACAAAATTTTCAGGTGCAAGCACTGGTAGTGTGGCTGTTGCAGTTGCTTTATAAATTTTGTTCTTCTCAGCATGTCGATTTAGACGACATGTGTAATTTACGCATGCATAGCAACTGGTTGCATCATGATCACCTGGGCGATTAATCCAGTTTACCGGCTTACAATACATAGTACCTCTGCCTCCACTCAACCATGCCATGAGATTGTTATAACATTGGCGACACACTGTATTAGGTGTGTAATTTTCACCGGTCAAGTCCACTTCGTCGAAAAACAATGTATACGCTCTTTTGAATTCACTAGTTAAAAGATTCTTTTCCTTTTGAAATCTTGTAGATGTTTTTTCTCTGGTTTGATGACCGCAAACGTAGCAAAATAAATCAATTTTTTCACACTGCATACTGAAACTGTCAGTTGCCACTGTTGTGTACGAATTATGTTGTAGCACTTTATATAAGTTTATATGTTGTAGAAATTTGTTTATTGAGATCTAAGGTAAATTTTTGTAGTTGATTGTTTCCTTGAATTTTGAACGGTTTGCTACC
The DNA here is from genome assembly GCA_021234595.1 of Delia radicum. Lineage (NCBI taxonomy): Eukaryota > Metazoa > Arthropoda > Insecta > Diptera > Anthomyiidae > Delia > Delia radicum. The sequence continues at coordinate 178,641,398 of CM037853.1, forward strand.
TATGCACCTGAACAGGAGAAAAAAGGTAAAAAAATGAAATTAAAAAATTTTCGGCAAATTTTTCACTTTTTCGCGCTACCTAAATAGTGTTAAGAATCATCTCTAGGAAGTTTATATGTTCTAGAAATTTGTTTATTGAGATCTTAGGTAAATTTTTGTAGTTGATTGTTTCCTTGAATTTTGAATGGTTTGCTACCTATGCACCTGAACAGGAGAAAAAAGGTAAAAAAAAAATGAAATTAAAAAATTTTCGGCAAATTTTTCACTTTTGCGCGCTTCCTAAACAGTGTTAAGAATCATCTCTAGGAAGTTTATATGTTCTAGAAATTTGTTTATTGAGATCTTAGGTAAATTTTTGTAGTTGATTGTTTCCTTGAATTTTGAACGGTTTGCTACCTATGGACCTGAACACGGGAAAAAAGGTAAAAAAAATCGAATTTTTTTCGATTTTGATCTGGAAGGTGAAGTTTTTTTGATTTTATATGTTCGCAATTTTTTTCTTTATGACAAGAGCTACAACTTTGCCTCAGAGAGTAAATCGAAATTCTGTACGGTTTGCAAGATATGAGCCTGAGAAAAATTATCACTTTTTTGCGAAAATGATACCGAGGCCCCAAATCTTTGGCGGCCCATAAAAAAAAAGTGCATGACTTTGGGAAAAATTGGGAGACACGGGTCTATTTTTTTCAGTCTTTTATCACGTAGTGGTGTCCGTATATGGTTATTTTGCCATGACTTAAAAAATTACACACAGTGTAATGTCCGGATAAATGCATTGGCAGACAAAACCTTATAAGTGTATATAAAATAATGTATTATTTTATCCAAACGTTTTAATTTGAGAAATTAAAGATTTATAACAAATTAAAAGGCTAATGTCCTATATAAATTGCCTGACACTTAAAAGGAAGCTTTTCCGATGGGTTCCTTTTAAAATTAATGAAATTCGGAAAGGTGATAAAGCAGCAAAAATATATGAAAAACGTATTTAGTTTTAAACTAGGTGGTGAAATTAAACACATCTTTGTATGAAAATATGTCTAAAGTTAGGTAATTTAGGCTTATTTAAAAACAGTGTTAAAATGCTCGAGAAAACACAAATTTTGAAAACCATTTTGACACTATGTCGTGAACCCAGGCTGCCACTTATTTGAATTATTTTAACAAATTATTTACTATTTTTGCCCCTTTTTCATATATCCGACTTTTTTAAGATTGGGGGGCTATACTTCATGTCTTGTATTAAAAAAATAGTACATTTTCCAAGCAAGCGTGATTGTAGTCTGAAAGAAATAATGATAAAGAAAAAATATACAAATGGAAAATTTAAAAATATACCTGACATCGCCCAGGTCTTACTTAAACTAAATTATGTATTTGCAATTCACTTTGATTTATATTTTGGACAATTTCAAATGCTTTTAAAATTTTCTTTAATCAATTTTTTAAATAAAAACCCTTTAAAATTTCTAAAAAAAAAGAAAAAACAACGTCGTTATAACACAAATACTGGGTTAGCAGCTTGATTTTAAAATGTCGCATTTCAAGGAGCGCCGATCGAAATTTGTTTACATTTAGTCTAAAATAAAATGGGAAAATTTAAGTCACATTGGACCCTGTTAACACATTATCCATATCGATCAAAGTTTGAGGCTTAAATTTGTTTCGAAAAATTAAAAAAAAATAAGGTCTCTGTGTGTGGAACACGAGTCGCTTTAATGGATTTTGAGATATCGTAATATATATTGTATAAAAAATACTGAAAACTCTGTTAACAGATGCGTGCGTAGCAAACCAAATTTAAATAAAAATATTGCACTAGAGGTAAAGTAACGACTTTTACGGCACACGTAAAATTAATTTTGAGTCTTAGTGGTATCTCCATTTTAAAAGATTATGTCAAAATACACAGAAAAATGATTGTCAAAAAAATTTCAATTAAACGATTATTGTTCGATTTCAAACTTATTAAATTTAACAGATAATTGAAAATTTGGTATAAAAAAAATTTCAGTTTTTATAACGTTTAATAACAACATAGAAACAAATACAAACATTTTAAAAAATCGCCAAAATTAAAAAAATCGTTTAAAGTAGAAAATTCGCGTTTCTTTAATTTTGGTGATTTTTTAAATTTTTTTTCGAATTTTGGCGTTTATTTTGGGAGTTTTTTAAATTTCTGCAATTTTGAGGATTGTTTTTTAAATTTTGGCAATTTTTTTTTCAAATTTTGCAATTTTTTCAAATGGTCTCGATTTTTTTAAATTTTGGCGATTTTTTTACAATTTTGGTGATTTTTTTAAAATTTTGTAATTTTTCCCAATAGTAAACAATATTTAATTAAATTTTTAATAGATGTGAATAAAACTATATGTAATTGAAAATAATATTAATTAAATAGATACAAATTATTTTAGTTGTTACTACAATTGCATCAACACTACCGAATTCAGTTAACCTTTTGCTGAATCAACAAATATTTTAATTAAAACTCAATTTTAGTTTTTTCTGTGTAGACATATTTAATTTTTAGTTTGCATTGTCTCAAACAATTTTTTGATTATATTATAAGACAAAGACTTCGAAATCTCTAATGAAATGATTTTATTTATTGCTTTTTGTCGAAAATCAACTCAAACAATGATAACCGCCCATTTGCAGGCGATGTTTTCTAATGAAATTTTAAGATTCGAACCATATAAAACTATTTCCTATTTGATCCAAGTCAAAAATAAATATTTTTATATTAAATTTATAATAACATTGTTACTTCCTAACGAATTGTATTAAGTTTTGAAATTGGTCAATCATTTGGTTCGTGGAGGGGGGGGGGGGGGGGGGGTGGTCTCTAGTTTTACTACAATTGTTTAGTCATTTTTTGAACATTAAAAAACAAATGACACTGTTAGTTGAATTTACTGATATGTAAGTCGTCCTTTCTTTAAGTGAAATTTCATTTGTTTTTAACTACATTTGCAGTGGTCTTCACCTACATAGTATTCTAAGTGTAATACGTAAATATAACAAACAACTAAATTGTATTTATTTGAAACTTTATATAACTTTATAAAAATTTTTAACAATTCTACAATAAACTCATTGGAATTATTACAAGTGTACTCGTGAGGAAAACAGCAAGGTGAATTTCAAGGGGGTCCGCAAAGAGTTCCGACAAAATTAATGTGTAAAACTAATTTTAAAAAATTCCACAATATTTTTTACAATTTTATTAATATTTCAAATTATAAAAAAAATTTAATTGAATAATTGAAAGTTTTTTGGACTCCATTAGTTAGATAAATTCATGTCCCTTTACTTACAATAGGGCCTTTTAATAATTGTGCAGCCAAATTGGAAGTACCTCTCACTGATTGTTTTTATAACTGATTCTATTTAAAAAAAATTAATGCCTACTCATACGAAAAAGTCTGTCTGACTCAAGTTATGACTGTAATAGAAGGCACAGAAAATTTTAATTATTTGAAATTGACATGACAAATAAAATTTGTTGTTTTGTATAGGAATTTGTGAATTTCAGTCTTTAAAATAGTCTTAGGACAGTCACAGCCAGTCATAGTCTAAAATTGTATTTTAAAAATTAAAATGTTGTAGAAAACTAAAATGTTGTATTTTTGATGATTGTTTTTAGAAGTCTTGTGCACTAAACTCGTATAAAACGAACTCTGTTATGAGAAAACATCGGTTATTACGAACTAATTTGGAAGTCCTGGCGTTTTTGTAACAACTTTAAAGTAATATCTGATAACAATTTTTTATAAAATTTTTCATTTTTTCTTAAAATTCCTTGGAGATTAAATTTTTTTTTATATAATTTTAACCGTCACCCGGTATGCTGTCATCCAGAATACGGATACGGTACAAAGGTGCGAATTAGGATTTTTGAATTTCATCTTAGAATTTGAATAATAAAATTATTAGCCAGGTATAAGTATGACACAGGATTTTGGGATAGAATTTTATTACAAATCCAAAAAACGTTGCCTAAATTATGTGAAAGTTTCATTAAATCAGTCAAAAATCAGTTTTAAAAAATTCGTTTTATTAAAAAGTACGGATTTAGAAAAAGAATAATATTTATTTTTCTAATAACGAAATTGATGCAAAGTAAACGCAACTTTTTATATTAATTAACAAAATAATGTTCGTAACATAAAAATATACCCAATATTTTTTTTAATGTGTCAAAATTTGGGTATTTGTATAGGTATTATTTCGTGTATTAACTCCGTTTATTGGATCTGAAATGCAAAATGTTGATTTTTCCATGCATTTCGATTACCTTTATCAAAACAAGTCATAATGAATCAAGAAAATCATATTTCATATGTTTTGATATATTCGGGTTTCACCATTTCAGCAAACGGTATACTGTTATTTAGTATTTCTTATTGTTTTTAAACATATATTTTCTCGATTTTTAGTTATAATAACGATCAAATTTACTGAATCACAAAAAATTTTTATTTTTTTCATTTGACTCTCATAAATGGTACACTGGTGCTAGTTCGCACCTATCGAACTTTCTAATGTCAGTTCCTCGGCTATATCAGTTCCTCGGCTATGAGCAATGAATGTCTGTTTATGCGTGGTAATTTTGGTGGAGTATATACATATTTAACGTAAATGAGAGAAATATTAAAGGTGATTTTAGAAAAAGTTGCAGCGCTTTGAAATATTGTGAGAATTTGAAAAATTTTGAAATATTCTGAAAATTCGCACCTGTGTACCGTTTACGGGTTAATTGGAACACGTCGAAATTCTTTTCCAAATGTAACAAAAACTTTCTATATATGAAATCAAATGAATGAATTTCACAATATTTAAAAAAAGTTTAAAAATTTTTTTTAATATTTTATGGAAAATAAAAAAAATATTAAAACAAATTTTACTTCAGTAAATACGAAATCGCTTATAACGAATTAATTTCTACGGAGTTCATTTTAATTGGGTTTTACTGTATTTGGTTTTTGTAATGTTTTTTGCCTCAACGAAAAAAAATTTTCTTCTGTATTTTTTAAATATACACTCAAAAAAATAAGTTAGTAGAAAAGTTAGTAAAACGTTTTGTAAATCAGGTATACTATTTGTTAGCAAATTTCTTGCTAAAATTCTGTCTTGAGCTAAAATTTTTGTTATACTTATTCAGCACTTAACTGTTTTGAACTAATGTTTTACTAATATTATACCAAAGTTTTACTAATTTATTTTGCTAAAGGTCATACTCGTCTTTTTCTTCTCTAGTATGACAGTTATGGTAAATTTCATTGAAATCGGAGGTGGTCGATCCGAAAATGTCATATTTTTGATTTAGTTTGAATGTTTTTACTCTTTTTAATAATTGTGCACCATATTTGAATAGTTCCTCTCTCTTTTATAATTAATTCTATTAACAATTTTTAAAGTCTGTGACTCTAGTTATGACTGTATTGTCCATGTGTTTGTCGATGCAAGAATCACATAAAATTTTATTTATTGGAAAATTTGGTTAATAAATAGAAAAAATTAAGATCTTGTTCTGACATCGCCACTACATGACAAATTAAATTTGAGTTTTATTGTGGTTTTATATAAAAAGAAATGACTTTCAGTCTTAGAAATAGTCTTATGACAGTCACAGCCAGTCAGAGTCGAATTTCTTGAAATTTAATAAAGGTTGAAATAACCAAATTTTTCTAAATAAAAAAATATCCAAGAAGTTTGGTTTTTTTTTTATTTATTGTATATATCTATAGCAATTATCAATGTTTAAAAAAAATATTGAGAATTCGATTGCTAAGCAAAACATCGCACTTTTTTTTCGAATTCGGCCCAATAGTTTTCAGAGAGACTTTCATCCACTTTCCATTTCGATTTGAACTCTTGAACTCAGTTGACACTCTCATGTCTGTCTTCTTTAAACTTCTTTTCATAATTGACCAATATTCTTCTATTGGAAGTAGTTCTGGACAATAAGTGGATAGTTTTCTTTTTGTACCAAGTCAATTTTCTTGTTGTTTGTTATACCATTCAATAGTGGCTTTTGCATAATGACAACTGGCTAGGTCAGGTTTTGTAGTGTAATATCTTACAAATGGTAACAGCCGCTTTATTAAGCATTCTTCTCTATAAATTTCACAATTTATTGTATCAGCTGTAAAGAGAGCACTTAATTTTCTCCCACAAGAAGAAATTGCTTGCCAAACCACGTACTTTTTTGGAAATTTGGACTTAATTATCTGTTAACATTGATCTGGAGTATCACCACGACTACATGCTGTGTAAAGTCTTGTCCTGCAATGTACCGGAAGTTTGCAAAGTAATTTGTTTCATCATCCATTATCACTCAATTATATTCTGTTAATTGTTTTTCGTAAAGACGTCGACTGCGTGTTTTTGCTGATAAATGTTGTATTGCAGGCCTGTCTGGACATACCGGAGCTTTATAACACCTGAGTCCATTACAATTTTTGACATTCTGAACAAAATTTTGCGATTTCTTAATTTTACTCTCGACTGCTCGAGTTGATTTGGATTTTTTCTTTTCATTGCAATAAAAATTTGAATTTAAAATGCAAATACATTCCTATTAAAAATGCAAATTCAAAATCCAGAACGATATTCCAGTAATGACGTTTTTATGCATTGGAGATACAATGTAATTTTCTAATTATTATTTGCAAACTATGAACTTATCAATAATAACAAATATAAACTAAACGAGAATGTTTTAAAACTCGACATAGTCCTATATCTCTTAATAACTAACAAAGATTAACTGTCTACTGCAAAATTATTGTTTGGTAGTTGTTTATTAGAAAATTAAAATAACTACTCAAAACAACTGTTACTGAAGTACAGTATTTTTGGTTAGTTATTTTTTAAAATGACTGCGTCAATTAGTCGTTTTTAAGTTTCTCATGGAAAAATGATTTCAATAGCAGTTAAAACAACTATTACTGTTGACTAACCGAATGACCTACATGTAGTTTCTGTAAGAATTTTTTGAGTTCGTTAAAAATATATGGATGATTATGTACGACTACTTTTGTGAAATTTTCGACTTTTTTCAATATTTATAACTCGATATTTACACAACCGTATGAGCTAGCAACCCAAAACTTTGACGATTTCATGTTTATATGACCATTAGGGTGGTCCTTATTTTTCAACTTGCGATTTTTGGGGCTGCCCCCCTCTTAAAATATTTGTTTGGATACAAAAATTCACCATGCAAAAAATTAGAGTGCTAGTATAACGGGAATGTGTCCCGCATCGCCCTTGAATATCATGCCTCCTTGGAAAAATTTACCAACAACAACTACTCAGATAAAAAATATTACTTTCCTAGAAAATCGCTAACTTATTCTAACTTGGAGTCAAAAAAATGCACATATATTTGGGGTGTACCTAAAAGTTACTTTTTTACATTTTTGAAAATTGTATTCAACAAAAACCAAAAAACTAGTTCTTGCTGTCAAACTGTCAACCTGTGTTTTCATGGAGTCACAATTGACCCTCGTATTTTAAAGAGTCAAAAATCGCAAAGATAACATAAAATAATTTTTTTTTTTATATTTCTCATTGTAATTTATTTACATTTTATAATTAATTAAAATTAATTAAAATTTATTATTAAGTATAAATTCAGATATTTGTATTCATATTAAAATTGATTTTTTTGTACATATTTAGGAGTATTTTTGAAAAACGTATTTAATAGTGTAAATTTTTTTTCCCTCACAATTATTATTATGGAAAAGTTTTAAGTTCTAATTTTTACTTGACCTACTCGAAGACTAGAAACGGTTAACGAAAATTTTTTAGAATAAATATAAATTGAATTATTCCTTTTTTTAATTTATTATAAATTTTGCCATAAAGCTGCATTTTTCTTACGTGGGTCATATTTGACCCATATAAAAGAGCATATACAATAATATTGATGAAATATTATTAAAACCTTGTTTTATAGTAAAAATGTATAAAAATAAAAAAAAAACCTTGAAATCCCCGAGAATTAAAATCCTCTAAAAAAATTTGCCAACGCATATCCACAGTACTTGGCTTATTTAATACTTGAGATGTGTTTAATAAAATACTTGACAGCAAACACTAGGTTTTTGATTTTTGTTGAATAAAATTTTCAAAAATGCAAAATGTCACTTTAAGGTACCCCCAAAATATTTATTAATTTTTTTGACACAAAGTTAGGGTAAGTTAGCGATTTTCTGGGAAAATAATATTTTTTATCTGAGTAGTTATGATTAAACCCAACACAAAAATTATTTTATATTTTTTTAATTTTGAAGAAAAAAAAATTTAAATTTTTTTTTTAAATTATGACCATTTTTCCAAGGGCCCGATTTTCAAGGGCGATGCGGGACATCTTCCCGTTATGCTAGAACTCTAATTTTTTTCGTGGCGTATTTTGACACCCTAACAAATATTTTAAAAGGGAGGGGGGAGGGGGGGGGGTACAGTCAAATTCTCATTTTTATTTTTCGCCCATACAATTCGAGAATTCGATTTTTTAATGCTTTTATATGGAACGTCTCCTTTAACAAATAATGTCCTGAAATCAAAAAATTTAATTCTAAAGGTAGATTTGCAATACTGGAAATTGGATTTTGTTCCTTTCGCGTTTGCACTTAAATATTTTTTGTATAATTCTAATTCTTTTTTTTCTTGAATCGAATCTGTAGGAGTACTTCAGTACTGAGAATATACCTTAACAAATTGTTCTATCGATCTAAGAGACATCCTTTTTTTTTGAAGTGTAATACATAGAACAGTTGATCTCTTTTCAATTACATATCCTCTTACAATACATTAATTGTGTGTACACATGCGTGTATGTAACATAAGTACAAATTAATTTAAATACATATTTTTAAATAATTGTGACCAAACATAAGTGTTTGGGTTGGTTTTTTCTTTCTGCCTGCCATGACATAAGCCAGATGTCTGCAAAGTCTATTGTTTCCGTTTTTTTTTTAACTGAAAACGTTTTGTTCCAAATGAAGCACTTGCATACAAACTGACTATTTTACTGGTAACTCATGCATCAAGCAAAATATATAACAGAAGCATTAAATAAGTGGCCAAACCGCAATAACAATACAAATAATTATAATTTGCAAGTATTTATTAACAAATAAAGTACAATATAATCAACCGATCGATTGAGCGAATGGAATAATATATTTCACTTAATATTTGTATTAAGAACAGAGATGGCAGGCAATACCGCTCAAATACGGTTATCGATTCAAAACTCTTTCGAATTCCGTCACCGACATAAGTGTCCTTATAATACCGTTACCGAAATAATTGAAATAACGTTATCCTCAAAATGCTTTTACCGAAATAATCTAAGAAGATAAAAAAATAACAGCTTGCTGTAAATAGATATATTTAGAAGTTTGATCATAAGACACTACACTAGGGTTGCCATATTTAAAAAGTGAAAAAAAAGTACATTGATGAAAAAAAAACAGTACTTTTCAAAAAAAACAGTACATTTTTGTATTTATTGTTAACATAACTTTTACTTCAATACATCACATATTTACTTAAAATAAGTTAATACACCGAACCAAATAGCGTAGGTAAAATCAACAAAAAAATTTTTGTAGATCTTTAACGAAATTTTGTCAATTTTTTTTTAAGATTTAACAAATTTTATTCAAATCAACAACATTTCGTCAAGTTTACGTCCTCTTAAGAAGTAAAATTAACTAAATTTCATCAAATTGACTAAATATAGCAGGTATAGCAGGTATAGAAGGTATAGAAAGTATTGAAGGATAGAAGGTATAGAAGGTATAGAAGGTATAGAAGGTAGAGAAGGTATAGAAGGTATAGAAGGTATAGAAGGTATAGAAGGTATAGCAGGTATAGAAGGTATAGAAAGTATAGAGAGGTATAGAAGGTGTAGAAGGTATAGAAGGTATAGAAGGGTATAGAAGGTATAGAAGGTATAGAAGGTATAGAAGGTATAGCAGGTATAGCAGGTATAGCAGGTATAGAAGGTATAGAAAGGTATAGAAGGTATAGAAGGTATAGAAGGTTATAGAAGGTATAGAAGGTATAGAAGGTATAGAAGGTATAGAAGGTATAGAAGGTATATCAGGTATAGAAGGTATAGCAGGTATAGCAGGTATAGAAGGTATAGAAGGTATAGCAGGTATAGAAGGTATAGAAGGAATAGAAGCTATAGAAGGTATAGAAGGCATAGAAGGTATAGAAGTATAGAAGGTATAGAAGGTATAGAAGGTATATAAGGTATAGAAGGTATAGAAGGTATAGAAGGTATAGAAGGTATAGAAGGATAGTATAGAAGGTATAGAAGGTATAGCAGGTATAGAAAGTATAGAAGGTCTAGAAGGTATGGAAGGTATAGAAGGTATAGAAGGAATAGAAGGTATAGAAGGTTATAGAAGGTATAGAAGGTATAGAAGGTATAGAAAGTATAGAAGGTATAGAAGGTGTAGAAGGTATAGAAGGTATAGAAGTATAGAAGGTATAGAAGGTATAGAAGGTATAGAAGGTATAGAAGGTATAGGTATAGAAGGTATAGAGGTATTAGCAGGTATAGCAGGTATAGCAGGTATAGCAGGTATAGCAGGTATAGAAGGGTATAGAAGGTATAGAAGGTATGGAAGGTATAGAAGGTATAAGAAGGTATATTAGGTATAGCAGGTATAGCAGGTAGCAGGTTATATAGCAGGTATAGCAGGTATAGCAGATATAGCAGGTATAGAAGGTATAGAAGGTATAGAAGGTATAGAAGGTATAGTAAGGTATGGAAGGTATAGAAGGTATAGAAGGTTATAGCAGGTATAGCAGGTATATAGAAGGTATAGCAGGTATAGACGGTGAAGAAGGTATATTGTTTAAATAACTAACAAATCCATAAGAAGAAATTAATAGTAAGTTAAAAATAAATGTTCAAATTTTAACTACAGATCAGAAAAAAGTAATGTTTAGTTATTTGAAATTATATCAGTTTTTTGTTTTTGTTTGTTTTTTATGTCGAAAATATACCCTAAACCGTATGTGATGAGGGCGAGCACGGCGCGAAAACACAATAGAGACTGCTCATTTTTAACTAGATTGATGAACATCTTCGCGAAGATGAGCAAATCGGTCCAGCAGATCAAAAGTTATGAGTAAACATGTGAAGGCACAGTTTGTAAAATTTCCAGCTACCATCATCTTCGCGAAGATCTTGTGGTTTATAGTTTAAAAACTCCGTTTTGAAGGACCACACCACCCGTAAAGAGCTCATATCCGGGAACTAGACCCACTCCGATAGGTTAAGATAACGGATGAGAGCACCTAACCCCGATAACACCGATAGGTCGTCTAGCATAAGATCACCTAAGATCCCTGCAGCGCCGGCCAATCACAGAGGAGATGATCCACCATCTCCTCCTCGCCCAGTATGCCGCAGCTGCGACATTCTACATCACGTATCCACCCGAGCCTGTTACCGTGCCTACCTATCAGCCAGTGACCGGTCAGCACCGGTAAAATATTCTTTCAGATGCATTTGATCTGAAATTCTTTGGGATTGTTCTCAAAAAGAAAATTAATGTATGTCTATTATTTGTTGAAATAAATTAAAAAATATTCAATGGAATATTCAATGGAACAGTAAGTTAGGGTTGCCATATTTGAAAAGTGAAAAAAAGTACATTGATGAAAAAAAACAGTACTTTTCAAAAAAAAAACAGTACATTTTTGTATTTATTGTTAACATAACTTTTACTTCAATACATCACATATTTACTTAAAATAAGTTAATACACCGAACCAAATAGCGTAGGTAAAATCAACAAAAAAAAATTTTGTAGATCTTTAACGAAATTTTGTCAATTTTTTTTTTAAGATTTAACAAATTTTATTCAAATCAACAAAATTTCGTCAAGTTTACATCCTCTAAAGAAGTAAAATTGACTAAATTTCATCAAATTGACTAAATTTCGTCAAATTGGCTAAAATTATTAGTTTGGACTCCATTACTTTTTGCATTGGACAGTGTCATGAAAAAAAAATTGTGTTTACAAACATCCATTGCTTGAAAAGTAAACAAACCAAACTTATATATGTACAAAGAAACGAAGTGGAATTAATACAGGGAGATTCAAAAAATTTATATAAAAAAACTATTGTACACAAAAAAAAAACATGGTTAAAAAAAATATATATTCTTTGTACACCCAAAAAAACTTGTTTATATAAAAATATGTAAAATATACAAAAAAAGCAGTACAAAAACAGTACAACCCAAAAAAACAGTACTTTTGCGTACTGTTTTAGGTGTTGTGAATAAAACAGTACATTTTTCAAAAAACAGTACATGTACTGTTTAAAACAGTACGAATGGCAACCCTACACTACACTAAAAAAAAAGTTAGTGGAAAAGTTAGTAAAACGTCTTGTAAATCAAGTATACTATTTTTCAGCAAATTTTTTGCTAAAATTGTATATTTAGCTAAAATTTTAGTTATACTTATTCATCACTTAATTGTTTTGAACTAATGTTTTACTAATATTATACTAATGTTTTAAGAAAATAATTCTGATGAGCACATTAATAGCGTAGACAACAACCAGATCGAAAATGATAAGAAGCCTGTCAAAATGTAGTAGAGGTGAGTAAAACTATACTAAAAAGTACAACTCTTGTAAGACATATGAAAAAAATCAACCATAGAAGGTTTTTGTATCTGTTTTTCATAAATAAAACAAAAGGACGCCAACAATGTGTATAAATACATTGTGGACCCCAGAAGAACTTGTTTTTCAAATCAGATGTCGAATCCGTTGAAATCTTATATTTTTAAGACATCAAGTAATTTGTAAAAACAAGTTTTTCTGTGTGGCGGCCTTCGGCCGCTCTTGGGGTTTTTTTTTCTGTAGAACGCGGCAGGCGGCTTCGCGAAATAAAGTTTTTTCTGCGTGCGATTATACGATTTATAAATTTAGTAGTTACAAAGAAATATGTCGTAAAGCTGAAATTTATTATTACCAACAACTTGATATGAGAATAGAGAAGGTTTAAAATAGTAAGGATTGGTGGAAAATTGCAAAGGAAATTCGCAACGAAGATGCTCTACCCAGGATATTAATTTCTGCTGTCGAGCTTAAAACATATTTCCAAGATCTATTGAACCCACCACAAACGTCGCTAGACATAAAATATGCTTTTCTTTATAGATGTGATGAAGATTTGGATAAAGTTATCACACTGAGCGAGATAAAAAATACGTTAGCTAAAACTAAATTGAATAAGGCACCAGGAGAAGATCGTGTTCCATATGAATTTCTTAAAAATGCCCCAGATGAGTTATTAGATGAAGTGGTAAACTGCAGCAATGTTCCATATGATAGTGGTAAAATAGATGCCTCTTTTATACGAAGCGTAATATTTCCTATACACAAAAAAGGTGACAACACAGACCCAAGTAACTATCGTGGCATATCCTTTACGAATTGCCTACCAAAGGTAATGATGGGCCTGATTACGGATAGGCTAACGAGATGGACGGAAAGAAATAATGTTTTAAATGAATATCAAGCAGGATTTCGTAAAAATTACTCCCCTGCCGATAATATCTACAACTTGTCTTCCATTGTGCACATAAACTTCGCAAAAGATAAGAAAACGTATGCATTCTTCGTGGACTTTAAGGCAGCTTTCGATAAAGTGTCTCGTAAAGCATTAGTTTATAAACTGCACACAATAGGTGTATCATCGAAGCTGGTTAAGTTTATCGAAAATGTATACAGCAATACAGAGTCTGTGGTATGGACTGGTAACGATCTCTCTGAAAGTTTTAACACAGAGTCAGGTGTAAAACAGGGATGTTTACTTTCGCCAATTTTATTTGCTATCTATCTTAATGATTTGCATGATCATTTGGCAGGTGAATTGGACAACCTAAATATACGTTTACTCCTATATGCAGACGATATAGTGATTCTTGCGGACGATGTTCAGGTGTTGCAGAAAATGATTTACAGGCTCGAAGAATATTGCAAAATGTGGAATGTTGAGGTGAATTTAAACAAGTCCGAAATCATGGTGTTTAGAAAAGGAGGCAGATGGCTTTTTAATGGGAATGAAATAAAAGTAACGTCCGAATACTGTTACCTGGGGGTAACACTGACACCAACAATGATTTTTAGAAAGCATGTGGAAAAGAGAAACGTATTAGCAAAAAATAGTATTAATATTACATGGAATAATTTTCTAAGCAAATCAAATGTGTCTCTTAAATCTAAATGGAAATTGTTTTTGGCAGTATGTAGATCAATCCAAACATACGGAGGGCAAGTATGGGGTTTCTCGCTTTTTGAAGAAGTAGGTAAGCTACAAGTATATTTTATTAAAAAATTACTTCGACTTCCGAGCTTTACACCAACATACGCAATAATGTTAGAATTTGGAATTGAACATGGACATCTTTTTACTCTTGATTTACATCTATGATATGTCATCAGAACACTATTTAATTACAATGAAGAACGCCTGCCACATAAGCTAACTAGGAAACTGCTACATCATAATCTTTTATGGGTAAATACACTCAACACACTAGGAGCAGAGTATAATATTTATTGGACAGAAAATCTTGCCACTAAAGCCCAATGGAATGAGAATAGAAACAATCTTTTACAAGCTTTGAAAAATAAATATTACGTACAACTTTTAATAAGGAAATTGCAAACCAATAGAATTTATAAAAATTTGGACCCAACAGTCGGTCAAAATTACTTGACTGAGGTCAGAAATAGAGAAGAAATAATGTGGATCTTTAAGCTTAGGTGTGATTTAATCAAGCTGAATGCCACCAGATATCAAAGTAATCAAAATAATGTGTCGATTTTATATTCAATATGCAACATGGGTGAAGACGAAAACTTATTACATTTTTTGGGCCGCTGTACAGCATTTAGGGAATTTAGAATGTTTTATTTCGGAAAAGTTTTACTTGAAGAAGATGAAGTTTTAAATACACTTGATGGTAAAATAATAGGATGGAGGGCATTAGCCAATTTTATAAAATATTGTATAAATTATAGAACAATGCTTATACAAGAATTTAATTATTAAAAATTTATAATAAAATATAATATTTTTGCACAACATTATATAATTTAATATAGCCGACCGACGACACTATGTCATGGTCTAATGTTAAAATAATATTTTTTAAACTTTGTACATATTATATATATTGCTAAATATTGAAAATAAAGAAAAAATACTACTACTACATTGTGGATTAAAAAGTTTAAATTTTGTGTTGTCACCGGCTTGGCAAGGTAATTGTCTATCAACTAAATTAAAGACAAAATAGAATATTATAATTTAATATAGATTAAATGTGTTTTTTGTGAACTAAATATTTATAGTTATTATTAATGTACCCGCCCAGGTGAAAATGACAATATATGTTAATATATGAACATGCATGACTTCGTATATGAGTTCATTCATGCTAACAAAAATTTCATATATGGTAATATTCAAATATATGCTAAATATTGTTCCATATATGAGATTAATTTCATTATGTGAAATTAATAGGTACCGTGAAATAACTCCCAAATGAAATAAATCCCAAAAAAAAATGAAATAACTCCCAAAAATGTTCCATATAAATTGGGATTTATTCACTATGAAATATTATTTCGTTATGAAATAACTCCCAAATGAAATAATTCCCAACCAGGTTTTGATGGGAGTTATTTCACTCCTTTTTGGCATTGGGAGTTATTTCACTTTTGTTGGGACTTATTTCATATTCATTTTTAAATGTGATTTTATCGTTGGAAGTTATTTCATTTTTGTTGGGAGTTATTTCATTTCTATTAAAATTACATTTTGGTAAATTTTATGCATTTGTAATGGTTCTTAAAATTGTCGTGAAGTAAATAATAGCAATACAATGAGTTATTTTACCAAAGAAACGCAGTTCTTGCTAGAATTTTGGTAAGTAAAGATCGGTATTAAAGTGATTAAAAATAATGCCAAATCTTGAATTTGAAATAATGAGTGGCAAAAGAAGAAATAGTAAAGTGTTATACGTAAAAGTCGAAAATCAAATTTATTTAGAGGAAGAAAATATTATACGTGTTACGAAGAAAACTGCAAGTTGCGAAAGGTGCTGGGAAAACGGGCAGTGTCGTAAGCCACTGATTTTATTGAGCATAATCACAGCGACCAACGGAAGCTTTATGAAGAACTTAAAGCCCTCAACCAAATAAAAGAATAGTGTTTGGATGTTGCAAGTACTTTGGGCGCTGCTAACGCTGTTAGCGGAATCCGTGAGAATTTTCGGAACGTGTGAGTAAAGAAAGTTAATAATCTATCAGGTTTTTCTTGCATTGCATTGTTAACAATGTTTTTCTTGTTTCTAATAAAGCAATCAAGAGTCAGTTTGCGTACTGCGTCTTTGGATCAGATAAGATGGTCAAGCTAATTAATGAAAATATTCCCAACAACAATAATAAAAAGATTTTGATTGATGGTACATTTTCAATTGTTCCGCTCGGATGTTTTAAGCAATTGATTTTGGTGCATATTGAATATTATAAAAAGTTAAGACATCTCAGAAGGAGGAGGGGTCTGAAAAGGGTGGCATCACATAACGTCCAATGACATAATTTCCATGGAAGTTATGTCACTCGAAAAGTGTCATAATGTTCGTGCACTTTATGACCCTCTGTAATGGGACATTATGTCCACAAATGGAATGACATAAAAACCATGGACATTATGCCACTTTTTGGGTTACATAAGGTCCATGGACATTATACTCCAGTGTGGAAACAGATCAGTAATTTGAAGTTTCTTTTGTGTCGCACGCAGAAAAAACTTTATTTTGCGAAGCCGCCTGTCGCGTTCTACGGAGGAAAAAAAATCACTAAGAGCGGCCGAAGACCGCCACCCAGAAGAACTTGTTTTCCAAATCAGATGTCGAATCCGTTGAAATCTTGTATTTTTAAGACATCAAGTAATTTGTAACAAGTGGAAGCATTAAAGTCCGATGTGCCGAATTGGTATAAAAAAGATTAAATTCGGCTGTGCCGAATTTTTGGATACCCTCCATCTCATTGTTTGAATTAACCAGAGCAAGTGAAAATAATATATATATATATCTATATTCCTTGTAAAAATAACAATAACAATGTTGTTTTTATAAGTAAAATAAAATATGATTAATAATGTATTTGGGGTGAAGAAAAAATGTTGTATCAATTATCGTTAAAAGCGAACTGCACTGTATATAAATACAGATAAAGATTTACACAATTCAATATATATGGTTTGTGTCTTTGCTATAAAAAAATCGTCGATATTCAGGCGCTGAAATCGCTATGTTTAATTTCTATGATATTAAATATATATTTGAATTGGGAGTTAAAAATCCAATTAATATTCTTTTAAGAATCCAATTGCAATTGATGGAAACGTCCAATTGGGAAAATTGTCAATAGCGCCATCTATTAAGTTATAAAGGGATAGGTTTAAAGGGACAGTAATAAGAAAAAATTGTTTTAAAAATAATAATATATTGTGAATTGTGCGCCCCGGTAGGCTAGTTGGTAGCGTGCTGGCTTATCAGTGCGGGGGTCGTGGTTTCGATTCCCACCAGAGGCACTGGTCTGTTTTCGCTACAACGCGCCGAAGGCCATAGTAGCTAGTGCTCGGTTAGGGTAATATTTATATAATTTGTAATTATGTGATTATTAATTAATAAATAAAATAAATATTGTGAATTAGTAATTTAATTTAATATCTAATTGTAATTGAGAAAGGACCTAATTGGAAGAATAACTGGCTCCTCCATTTAAATTGTGAAGGGAAGTTTATAAAAAAAAGAAAAAGAAAAACATATTCTTAGGAAAAAAACTTTTGTTTTGTAAATGAAACGAATTTTAGTAGAAAAAAATCTAACACTCGATTAACGAGGGTTATGTGGTCAAAAAATAAACTCAGTTTATTGCAATAATTAAATGCAGTTTGCTTATAACACTTGAAATAGGGGAAAAAGCACAAATCGATGCCTCAAAGTAACCAATATTTGTAGAAAATAATATTATCCATACATGAAATATTTACATATAATGTAGCACTGAAATAATTATTTTTCGTTCGGTTTTAGATCATGACAAATTTTTCTCTAAATTAACAGAAAAATTATAATTTTTATATGATAATTTACTTTGACTATTAGAAAAAAACACAGAAAAAGTTATTAGACACTAGCATGAATGGAATGCATTTTCTGACCCACTACGGTCTTCACCAACATTCTTCGTGCCATTTAGTGTTAATCGTAAATATCATCTATTTAACTCACATGTTAAAGAAATTGGGGTAACTTTAAATCCCACATTACTCTGTGTGTTGAGTTAGAATGAAATTTACCACGAACGATTTCTATTTATAGTGTGTTTGTTTTTTCTCTAGTCATTATCATAGTTGCCAGTTTAACTTTCAGTTAAAACTTTAAAGTTAAAACTTTAAAATAATTTTTCTGTTAATTTAGAGAAAAATTTGTCATGATCTAAAACCGAACAAATAAAATCTCACACATAAATTTATAGATCAACGATAAAAATTCACTATTAAACCACTCACCAGGTACAGTGTAAAAATCGTTTAATGTATATGCTCGACATATGTGTTAATGAAAAATCTTTAATGTTTGTTGATATGCTTTGCTAATGTAGAAGGATAGTATATGATGACATTAGAGAAAAAAACTGCCATTTAAAGTTTTAACTGAAAGTTAAACTGGCAACTATGATAATGACTAGAGAAAAAAACAAACACACTATAAATAGAAATCGTTCGTGGTAAATTTCATTCTAACTCAACACACAGAGTAATGTGGGATTTAAAGTTACCCCAATTTCTTTAACATGTGAGTTAAATAGATGATATTTACGATTAACACTAAATGGCACGAAGAATGTTGATGAAGACCGTAGTGGGTCAGAAAATGCATTCCATTCATGCTAGTGTCTAATAACTTTTTCTGTGTTTTTTTCTAATAGTCAAAGTAAATTATCATATAAAAATTATAATTTTTCTGTTAATTTAGAGAAAAATTTATCATGATCTAAAACCGAACAAATAAAATCTCACACATAAATTTATAGATCAACGATAAAAATTCACTATTAATTATTTTTCTATAAAACAAAACCCGTAATTTTAGTAGAAAAAAGCAACAAAATAGGCTTTTAGCAATGTAAGGAAAATGAATTGTATTAAATACAAAAACACTTTAAAACATACCGATTTGATCTAAACATACTAGGAATATTATATTTTAATAATATTAATAAAAACTTTAAATGTTTTTCATCTTATGTTTCACTGAAATACAAATTAATGTTCAAAGTTATTCTGCAGGTTTGTTCTCAATGAATCAATTTTTTTTTTTTTGGTTTTAAAATCAGTAGTGACAATTTACAGAATTGATAAAAACTGTGGAAAGAGTTGAGAAATCGTTTGCATGCACTGACATGAATTTAATATTACATTTTAAGCAAAGTTATGCTTTTTTCACATGGACTTTTAAAAAAGCATTTAGGGGTCCAAGAAGGTGATTACGTAGAAACTTTTGAACTGTTTTGTAAATACTACATTAACATAGTTTAAGTGGCAATCGTTTTCAGTTACATATATACAGTCGAATTGGACATAACTAAAGGGAAATGCAAATTGAAGTATTTATGAAATCTGTGGATATAAGAAGTCCGTTATATCAGACATCATTTGTACGGAGTCTTGTTGACGAGACAAACAATTTAAATAAAATGAATTCTTTATAACAAAGATCCATATTGCAATTTTTATTGTTATTGAATTTCAGAGGGAAATTAGTGTTTTAGTGAATTAGTTTTAGTGAATTTAAGGTTTAAAAAGCATACGCGAATTAAAAAAAAAGATTTAAAAAAAAATGCGCTTGCTGAGGCATACATAATGAAATAATTATTAAATACCCGTTTACATTACAACACACGTGTTTATACTATACATCACATAAGTCAAACGGAAAGTGTGAAAATATTAGGTTGTCAAAAATTAAAAAAGAAAATACTGTGTGTGTTTAGAGTGTTTTCCTGACACAAAAAATTAAAGAAACTGGTATTTTTTCAAATTATATAAATTAAAAAATTGATCCGGTGACAAATTAACATGTTTTGCTGACATATTAAACTTTTGTCAAAAATTCGTAAATTTTTTGGAAGCAAAAATCGTCCAATAGTCATTAAGTTATTTTGGGTATTAAATATCGTCAAAATGACTATAAATCGTCAAACCTGGCAACACTGCATGTGATTGCTTCTAATGCATACATGCATACATACATACAGGCACGTAGCTAGGAATTTGTTTCGGGGGGGTGCTTTTCGAATTTTTTTTTGATTATATATTTTTTTTTGCACACTAAAGTAACAGCTTTTTCTTTTGTTTGTTAAATTTTTACCTACACGTAATGGGCAATCATGTATTAATAATAGAAATAGCTTTCTGATTTCATTTTGAAACAAAAACCTCCCGCATAAAGTGCATTTCCTTAAAATGCATTTTTTCAATTATTACTTATTGTGTTCATTATTTTGCGAATTTTGATGTCTATATTGCGAAACAACGCTATAATCTGTTTGATCACAAATTTGAAAATGTTTGTGTACTTTAAGTTGGATATGCATCGTTATTGTCTAATTACGTTAAATTTTTAGCTAAATATTAATTTTTAGTTTAATTAAATAAAAAAAGGATTATGCGGAAAACTTTTTGAAAACCACGAAAAATAAAATTGCGTTACTTTATATTTTTATGTGCTAATATACGTCTAGGGCAGCTAAAACTTGATAAATGTAAAAAAAAAGTAAAAAAGTTTCAACTTCTAATAACCCGATTAAAATTAATATGATGCTTTATATAATCATACGAAATTTAATATGAGTCTTAATAAAGTTTTATCCGAGAAATGGGCATAATAATTATATTTGCATTAGTTTAGTTTTAATTTGTTAATATCAGATTAAATAACATCCGAATAATGACGCGATACAATTTAATACGATTTTATACAGCGGTATAAATTTATATGTGAACTGATACTGAAATATACAAAATAAGCTATAGTTGTGTCCGGTTTTTGATTTTAAAACTTCATGAAAATCCAAAATATCTATTAATCCTTTTAGACTTTAGCCACTTGCAAAAGGTTTACAAACTTTATAATTTGTAACAAATTCCATAGCATTTTGAAATTTTATTATATTCAAAAATAAAAAAATATAAATGAAGATTTTGTGGTATTTATTAACTTACACCATTGAATAACAAAGACGGAAAAAACGTTGAAACTAAATTTAGAGTTTTAGATTGAAAAAAATCTTAGACTAAATTAAGAACTCATAATGTTACAAATGAAACAAATTCTTTTTTTAGGGTTAAGAACCAGAATAAATCAATTCAAAAGACAAAAATTGGGGTAATTTTGTGTATAAAATTATACACAAATGATGCAATCAATTGTATTGATGTAATACACATTTACATCCAAAATATAATTGACAAATTTTCTAGTGTGACTCTGCATGGGGTAATATACAATTTTATCTAAAATAAAATTGTGTTTTTTAAAATATGATATAATATCAAAATATATATTAACTTGCAATGCCTAGGTATATAAATATAACGTAATTATTAATTGGATTAGTTTTAGCGTATTCTAAATGCAATATACAATTATACGCAACTATATATGACATCATATTAAATTTTTTCTACGAAATTAATTTTATATAGAAAATTTATATAATTATGTCCGGTTAAATGCACTGGCAGACAAAACCTTATAAGTGCATATAAAATAATGTATTATTTTATGCAAACGTTTTTACTCGGGAATTAAAGAATTATAACCGTACAAAAACAAATTAAAAGCAAATACCCTATATAATTTGCCTGCCACTTATAAGGAAGCTTTTCCGATGGGTTTCCTTTGAAATTAAATTCGGATAGGTGATAAAGCAGCAAAAATATATGAAAAACGTATCTATTTTTAAAATTGGTGGTGAAAATTAACACATTTTTGTATGAAAATATGTTTAAAGTTTAGGAAATTTAGACTTATTTAAAAACAGCGTTCAAATCCTCGAGAAAACACACATTTTGAAAACCATTTTGACACTATGTCGTGGACCCCGGCTGCCACTTATTTGAATTATTTTAACAAATTATTCACTATTTTTTCCCCTTTTTCATATATCCGACTTCATGTATTGTATTAAAAAAATCGTAAATTTTACAAGCAAGCGTGAAAGAAATAATAAAGAAAAAATATAAAATTGGAAAATTTAAAAACATACCTGACATCGCCTAGGTCTTATTTCCATCGCCTAGGTCTTATTTATTTCGTATTTCCAATTCACTTTGATTTATATTTGGACAATTTCATACGCTTTTCAAATTGT
This sequence comes from Delia radicum, assembly GCA_021234595.1. Classification (NCBI taxonomy): domain Eukaryota; kingdom Metazoa; phylum Arthropoda; class Insecta; order Diptera; family Anthomyiidae; genus Delia; species Delia radicum. The sequence continues at coordinate 178,663,925 of CM037853.1, forward strand.
CTTTAATCAATTTTTTAAATAAAAACCCTTTAAAATGTCTAAAAAAAACTACATCGTTATTACTGGTTTAGCTGCTTGATTTTAAAATGTCGCATTTCAAGGAGCGCCGATAAAAATTTGTTTACATTTAGTCTAAAAATAAATTGAGAAAATTTGAGTCCCATTGGACCACGTTAACATGTTATGCATATCGATCAAAGTTTGAGGCTTAAATTTGTTTCAAAAAATTAAAAAAATATGAGATATCGAAATATATATCGTAAAAAAAAATACTGAAAACTATGTTACCAGACGCGTGCGTAGCAAACCAAATTTACCAAAAAGATTGCACTGTAAGTAAAGTAACGACTTTTACGGCACAAGTAAACTTAATTTTGAGTCTTAGTGGTAGCTCCATTTTAAAAGATTATGTCAAAATACAGAGAAAAAATCATTGTCAAAAAAAAATTCAATTAAACTTTTGTTCGATTTCAAACTTACTTTCAATTAACTGTTTAATTGAAAATGAATTTGGTATAAAAAAAATTCTCAGTTTTTATAACGTTGAACAACATTGAAACAAATGCAAAAATTTTAAAAAGTCGCCAAAATTAAAAAAATCGTTTAAAGTTGAAAATTCGCGTTTCTTTAATTTTGGTCATTTTTTTTTAAATATTTTTTTGAATTTTGGCGTTTATTTTGGGAGTTTTTTAAATTTCTGCAATTTTGAGGATTGTTTTGGCAATTTTTTTTCAAATTTTGCGATTTTTCAAATGGTCTAATTTTTCCCAATAGTAAACAATATTCAATTAAATTTTTAATAGATGTGAATAAAACTATATGTAATTGAAAATAATATTAATTAAATAGATACAAATTATTTTAGTTGTTACTACAATTGCATCAACACGACCGAATTTAGTTAAACTTTTGCTGAATCAACAAATATTTTAATTAAATCTCAATTTTAGTTTTTTTCTGTTTAGTTTGCATTGTCTCAAACAATTTTTGATTATATATTAAGTCAAAGACTTCGAAATCTCTTATGAAAAGATTTTATTTATTGCTTTTTGTCGAAAATCAACTCTAACAATGATAGCCGCCCATTTGCAGGCGATGTTTTCTAACGAAATTTTAAGATTCGAATCATATAAAACTATTTCCTATTTGATCCAAGTCAAAAATAATTATTTTCATATTAAATTTATCAATAACATTGTTATTTTCTAACGAATTGTATTAAGTTTTTAAATTTGTCAAATCATTTCGGGGGGCTCTAGCCCCAAGCCCCCCCCCTAGCTACGTGCCTGCATACATACCAGTTATAAAAACCTTCATACATACATACATACATACATACAGGGTGGCTGATGCATATTGTTACAATAAAAAGTTTAAATAACTTTTTTATTTTTATTTCTTTGTTTTTACATTTGAAAAGCCATACAGTATTTGTAATGGCTTTTAAGAAACAATTTATTTAAAATGACTAACACGCCTGAAGACATCAAATGCAAGCGAAATTCCGTGCAAATTACAGAGAAAATTCCAAGCTAAGGGGCAAGTCTACTGCGTTCAATTGCTTGTTGTTTGATTTTTTTTAAAGGAGAGAAATGAAAATCCTTAAGCAGAACTGTCCGTATTGACTGTCTGGTGATAAATATATGAGCAAAAATATTCCATGTCGAAACTCTAGAATTGACTTGTATTGCAGCAACTATGGCAACAATTGTTTCTTACATTCGAACTGAGAAATTTTGATTAAAAGGCGTCCTAATGATTGTTCCACGATTGACAAAATAATTTACGAGCCCAATCTGCTCGGAGGAGTGCCGCCTAATGTGCCCGTTAAGTTTGTTTATGCGGAAATGCCAGCCACCAAAGCATTGTAGTGGCGCACAATCAAAATGTTAGTTTCATTACCCCATTCGTTCATTTCCTTAAATTGAAAGACGAATCAATGAAACCAAAAAAAAAAAAATAAATCGAACCGATTAATAACTCAGAAAAAAAGTTATTACGTTTCTTTTGTAGTGACATTTATCAGCCACCCTGTATTACAAAACAAAACAAAAACAACAACAATATTTTGTGGTTTTTTCCCAGATTTTTTTTAAAAGAACTACAACTACTTTTACAAAGTGTGTATACCCTCCGCACTATGGGATGGCAAAGTATTTTTACAAACACGCTTGCGGAGACATACATAATGAAATAATTATTAAATACCCATTTACATTACGACACATATGTTTACACTAGACATCACATTAATCAAACAAAAAGTGTAATAAAATTACGCATAAAAAATATTTTATGCGTTTAGAGTGTTTTCGAGACACAAAAAAGAAAGAATGTGGTATTTTTTCAAATAATATTAATCGATAATAATATAAATCGAAAAATAGATCCAGTGACAAATAAATATGCTTTGGTGATATATTAAACTTTTGGCAAAAATTCGTAATTTTGTTGGCAGCAAAAATCATAAAATCATCATTTAGTTATTTTGGGTATTAAATATCGTCAAAATGACGGTAAATCGTCAAACCTGGCAACACTGCATGCGATTGCTACTAAACATACATACATACATGCATACATACCATTTAACAAAAAAACAACAACAATATTTTGTGGGTTTTTTGTTTTTTGTGCGTGTTGATTATGACCACGGATGGTAACAGATTCTATGTGGTTATTGGTTTGGTTAACGCTATTTTCTTTTATTTCGGTAACGGTATTTCAGAGGTAACTAGATTTCAGTTATTTCGGTTGCGGGCTTTTAGCGCTAACGGTGTTTTATTTATTGCGTTAACGGTATTTTAGATACAAAATAACGTTACATTTTAGTTATTTCGGTAACTTTATTTTAGGGAAAAGATTTTTCAGTTATTTTTTAACGGCATTTTAAGGGTAACGTTATTTTAGCTATTCAGGTAATGTTAATGCAAACTACAAATTTTGGCCCCATTATGCCCGAGTCTTAATGATTTTCTAGTTTATGATCATACTTTGGGAAATATATATGTATATTTAAAGAAGTTTTTTTAAGATCTTGGTAGATTATTTCGGTAACGGTTTTTTTATGGTATTGATATTTTAATTATATCGGTAACGGTATTTTACGGATAATGGTATTTCAATTATTTTGGTTACGGTATTTTAAGATATTGATATTTTAATTATATCGGTAACGGTATTTTACGGATAACGGTATTTCAATTATTTCCGTAACTGTATTTTTGGGAAAACGATAGTCAGTTATAAGGGGTTTGAATCGGAGACAGTATTTAAGAGATATTGACTGCCATCCCTGATTGCGTATATTCTTGTGTATAAGCATTGAATGTACGTATGTATGATGAAATAAATTGAATATTTTAAAATTTGATTCAAAATTTTAAGAGGTATTCCCACATTTTCACTCATAACTTTTGAACGCGTTAACCGATTTTGATCATTTTCACTACCAAACTGCTCATGATATCAACAAACAATTTGACTGAAAATTAGCAACACCTCTTCTGTATTAGCGGAGTATTTTGTATTAACACAGACAGACGGACAGACGGACATGGCTATATCGACTTCTCTATTCATGCTGATCAAGAATATATATAGTTTATGGGGTCCCAGATTTTTTTTTAAAAGAATTACAAACATTTGACAAAGTGATATATACCCTCCTGCACTATGGGATGGAGGGTATAAAACAAGTTTTTGTGTGTGACGGCCTTCGGCCGCTCTTGGGGTTTTTTTTTCTGTAGAACGCTTCAGGCGGCTTCGCGAAATAAAGTTTTTTCTGCGTGCGATTATACGATTTATAAATTTAGTTTTATTTTGTGATATACTACTAAAGAATATTTAAAAAAATTATATTGATATACTAAATATTATTAATCTTTTTATTTTAAAAAGTGTGGCCACATTTGAAAGTGACATAATATCCAAAACAAAAAATAATGTCGTTATGTCCATGGACATTACGACATTTTCCAAATTATCATAAAGTCCATGGACATTATGACACTTTTCGAGTGACATAACGTCCATGGACATTATGTCATTGGTCGTTATAACATGCCACCTCTGGAAAGCGGTGCGTACGATTCGCGTCCTGCGGCGCGGCGCCACCTATAGGCGCGGCCACTGCTGAGAATCGCATGCGCCGCGAATTGCACGCGCCTCGCCGCATTCCTAGGTAATGACAGAAGTTGCTCTGTTTCTAGTTTCTACAAACGCTAGAACTTCCATATCAACAGGAACTTCAACTTCCCACAACAACAGCAGGAACCCTACAACTGCAAAGAAACAACAAACACAGAGCCTCCACAAGCTGCGAAACATCTCGCCAAACGCTACGATTGTCCTTTCATCTAAGTTGTTAACAAATTAAAAGCATACATTTTTTGTTTTAAAGCCCGATCTATGGAGATCAAATGTATGCTACCTAATATCTTTTGATTTAAAGATATGTAGTCATGTGTCTATTTGTATCTAATCGGGACAAAACTCGGATAAAAATAAATTTATTTTTAAAATTAATTATATATATATTTAATTATATCTAAAGTGATACAATTTAAGACAACCATTTTTCGGATAAAATTATGTCATATTGTATGTGAGGAAAATATCTCCTCATATATAAACTTTTCTATTCTGAACATACCAGAAAAATGAACCAACATTTCCATATAAGGACAAATATGGTCATATACATATGTTCATGAAAAAGTTGTTTCAAATGGCAAAGCAAGTATATTACTCGAATGTATTTTGCCAGCGCAAAACATTCTGTTTATTATCGCATCGAAACGAAATATTTGCCGTTAATATGATATTTTAAACAACTTTAAAATAAAGTATAATACGACGACATTTAATTTAAGCATTGTGAACAATATATTATATGGTTTTATATGTTATATGTCCTGATATAACTATTTTTTTACAAGCACCCTCCGGATGAAAATTTTGCTGTCTCAGCAAAACTTTTTGCTGCATCTATTAACTTTTTTTTTGAGTGTAGCGAGTCATTGAAATTCGGTCATGATGGGGCCAAAAATGTCGGTGTGCAATGCATACATACATCTACCAAAATAACTAAAATAACGTTACACTCAAGGAACTTCTGCTTTAATACAGTTTCTTTATTTTTAATGTAAATCTCAGTCATTTGTAGAACAAATAAAATTTTTTTCTAACCTTGTATTTCATTTAAAAAAACAAACTTTATCAAATGACTGTTTTATGATTTTACATTCATTTTTAACAGTCGTTTTTTGTTGTTTAAAAAAATAAAAAAAAAATGTTTATTTTTTACTAATATATGTGGTTCATTTTTACTACAATTGTGGTTCATTTTGTGAACGTTAAAAAACAAATGGCAATGTTAGTTGAATTTACTGAAATGTAAGTCGTCCTTTCTTTAAATAAAATTTAATTTGTTTTTAACTACATTTTTGCAGTGGTCTTTACCTAAATTGTATTCTAAGTGTACCCTTAAAATGCCGTTACCGAAATAAATTAAAAACCGTTATCCTTAAAATATCGTTACCGAAATAAAATAGTGTTCAAATCGGTTACCATCCATGGTTAAGAGCTTATAAACAGTTATGAACAACAAAATAGAAATCCTTTGCATAAATAAGATTCTTTCAACAGACTTCCTACTAGGTTGATTGGGCCAGTATTTTGTGAGTTGTCGGTTTTGGTTTTTCAGAAAAGTTAAATTTTCGAATATCGAATAACCCGGCTTTTTATTGGCGAGTATCCTTTTATTTTCTTATTTATTATTTTTTAACCTCAATTTCAGAATGTTGTGAAAAATTAAAAAAGAAACTGTTTTTGATTAAAGCGGTTTATGCTATAGAGATCTTTTTAAAACATTATTGTTTATTTAATATTTTTCCTAAAATGTTGGTTCCTTTCATAATGTTTCTTTAAAGGCTCACCTCTTTTCATATATATTAAGAAATGACAAAAGAAAAAATCAAGCCCTTATTTATGTATCACATAAATAGATTGAAATTTTTGTTAAAATAATTCCCAAAATCAAAAAAAACCCCAAAAACCGACATGTTTTGTAAAAACCAATATTTTGTTGTTCCAACCGATTTTAATCGTTGTAACCGAATTTTAGTTGGAAATAGTTAAATTTTTCTCTGTGTGCCCCCAGTGTATTTGAACAATAAAAATGTTAATTATTTTTTAACATTTATTTTCATGCCCGAATAAAAATAGTTATATATAGACATATATAATATGATTAAGTCATGTCTGACTTTGAATGGAGCCACATTACGGCTTATATAAATATATGAAAATACATCTGATAATTTTTATTGAGAGATGTTTTTATATGGTATTTGATATTATTATATGTCTCCAAATCTTACTCCATGTATAGCCACATAAACCATATAATAATAATCCAAATATATGTAGCGATCGGTATGAATATATATATGGTCCATGCCAAGTCTTATTAAACTATATGTGACTTCATACTGAAAATATATTTCTTATAATTTTATATAGAATTATGTTACCAACATTTAAGTTATCAAAAATTAATTCAAATTAAGTTATCTGCATATTAATTTTATAATTAAATAATTTTCAAGTCATTTATTTTATATAATTTCAGACAAAAAGCACTTAATTATATATTTTTGAAGCACGAAATTTTTCTTGATAATTTTCAAACATTTTTTTATGTTCAATTTAAAAATGTTAGGGGCTTAAAAATTGTTGATTTATTGAAATTTAAATTTTCAACTTAAATACTTTTAAGCATAACTTTAAGTCACAAAAAGCATACCAAATATCGACTAAAATTATATAAAATCAGATGTCTTTATATCCAATTAGATATAATTTAATGTCCCGGATATGGACAAATCTCGGATAAAATTGTATCAAATAATATCTAATTTGATATACTTAGATACAAGTAGATGACCCATTTTTCGGATTTTCTGGACAACTTGAGTATAGTGCTGGCGATTTCGCCGTTATTCCGTATGTCCGTAAACTTTTGAATAAACTTTTACACAAAAAAGCCAGAAACAGCAAGAAATTGATTGTAATCGACAGTATTCTAAAGCGATAATATTTGATAATCAGCTATTGCGTTTATATCTTTTATACAAATTTATTCAGAGGCAAGTGCGATGACCTCAGAATTTCCGTAGGAAGTATACGAAGCCGCGAATCGTAGATTGTTGAAAATACCTCCTACGTCAGAATTGAAATGTCAAAAGGGTTTTAGCAAAGTTGTGAAAACAAAAGATAATTTGTATACTCATTTGAATATTCGGAAATACAATATCAATACATGAAATTGAAAAAATATTACAACAAATGATTATTTCTGAAATTTATTTGAGTTTTACGAAATACAATTGGTATATTTTAAATTACTCCAGAGAAAGGTTTAGCTAAATCTTGCACATTTTTGGAATTTTATTTTTTTGTCAACATCAAGAAAAGTCTTATACTTTTTTAATATTTACAGCAATCGCAATTAGATATATAAACTTATAAACCGCATAGAGTCTGATTTGTTTTTATGAATACACGCTTAAAAAATCGTCTTGCTGAATATATAAATGCTTGCAGTACACTTTTGTTTGGAAAACATTTCCGTTTATCATGTTTCTAATATAACATGTTTGCCTGCAAATATAATTATGTTTGCCTGTAAACACATGTATGTTTGGAACTAGTAAAACTTCTACACGCAGAAAAAAAAATGCCGAATATTTTCAAAGTGCTTAGTAATTATATAACCACACAAGCTTGCATCTAGCGGCAAACATATATTTATGTTTATTATAAGTATGTTTGCGTGTCCTAAATATAATATCTAAAAAATGTTAAAATGAAAATACAACTTTGTTTAGATTTAAAAATTGTAATAATTGTAAACATATATATAATTACCTGCAAACATATTCAAATAATTACCTGCAAAACATATTATTTTTTCTGCGATATGCGGGAATAAAATATTAACTAGCTGATTGTAATCGATTGATAATGTTTAAATTAAACTATTTGCCATTTTGCATTGCTAGTATTGTACTCTCATCTGTATATGAATATGAATTTTAATGGATAATAACCCTCAAACAGCTGTGAATGTAACACATTTAGTAATGCATTTAAGAGTAATATAAATTATATACATAAATTGTATATTTTTTTTACTTTTCCTAAACTATAAAATTATTGTATGTATTTAATAAATAGTACAAAAAGTAATTTTTTTTAAACCACAAAATAAATGCTTTAAATGGTTGCAAATTGCCTAAAAATTAAAATATCTTTTCTTGACAGATGTATGTAGATTAGGGTAAAAAAACTTCAAAATTTGGGGGTAAATCTTCGATGAAAAATATAACTAGTTGTGTTCTAGTGGTGACAACAACTATTTTTATAGTAAATAACCCAGCCAACAGTTTTTCGAGTGCTCAGAAATTAAGACTTTTGAAAGACTCAAAAAATATTAAATTTTTCTGAGCATTTATATTATAGAGTCTTAACCGAGTTTATTTTTATGAGCCTTTCAAAGGAGACACTCTGAAATCACACTTTTATTTTATTTTCATTTTCAGATTTGAATATTTATTTACAATTCAAAAATGTGTCAGAAATAAAAAGAAATTTTTTTAAAATATTAAATTTTAACCAAAAATAGCTCATTTTTATGAGTATCTTTGAAGGTTCCAAATCGTGATTTATATTTAAATTTACAAATTTGTATGTATTCAATTTTATGATTTTTTTTTTAAATACATTTATTTCTTAAATTGTACTTCTTTTTTTCCTCGATGTACTTTTTTTTGTCGATATATTAAATTCCCTCTAACTTTTTTAATATGATGCCACATATTATTACATCTTATTGCATATCGACTAGAGTTGTGTAGTTCGTGAACGTTCAGTTCAATTGAACTAGTCTTTACTTTGAACTAGTGAGATAGTTCGCAAAACTTCAGCTCTTTTAAGTCTTTCGTTCCTTTCGTTCTTTTTTTGTAATTTGAGTAATATTTCGGCTAAGCTTTAGTTTACGGTTCCCGAGTTATGGACCTCCAAAGCTTGGTTCATAAATTCTTTGTATCTTCGACATTTGCAATCGGATGGAAACAAGATACATATCATTTGTATTATATCACTTGAGATATAATACTTCAAGCACCATCAACCCATTAAGCGTAAAATTGCAGTTATCCATAAAAACTGTTGCAAAAAAACTTTTCTCCGCGAAGCCGGCCTTTGGATATATTGGAGGAGAAAACTCCTTTGTTCAGCAAAGCCATTAACTTAGTTATGGGTGACTTTTACGCAGAAGAACTTTCTTCAACTAAGCCGGGCTTTGGACTGAAATATAGATGAAAAACCCCTAAGCTCGGCTTAAGGCCGGTTTCTCATTAAAACTTTGCTCAGGAAATACACTAACTTATTTATGGATGACTTTTACAAAGAAAAACTTTCCTCAGCTAAGCCGAGCTTTGGGCATACTGGAGGAAAAAAACCCAGGCCGAAAGCCGGCTACACAGGAACATTTTGCTCAGTACAGTCACTAACTTATTTATGGATGACTTTTAGGCGAATTCACTTTAAAGGAGCTATTTTTTCATTAGCACCTTTGCAAAAATTACTTTAGTTTTATAATAAAAAAAAATTATTTTTATTATTAAAAATAAGAATTATGTTTTTTCGACCATTAATTGTGCAATGAAAATTCTTCAAGTTCGAGGCCATACACTATATTTCTTTATTTGGATATTGTCCTAACAAATAATCTATAGAGTTTTTGTTTTCAAATTCATTAATATTTGTAGAAAATTAATCTTTAGTTAATTTATTTGCTGAAAATCTTAAAATTATTTTTGTTAAACTTTTAAAAATAATTTAGAATACGTTAAAAATAGAAAAATAGAAATAATTATATATAACATAAACAAATTATCTTTCAACTACTTACATTAATGATTGTCTAAATGATGTATATGAAATATACAACGTTAAAATTAAATACCAGAACATACCAAAAGAATGGAGTTGAAAAACACCGCAATAGATCCAGCAGCCCACCCCACTCGGCTCCCGACTACACTTCCCTCATCAACACCACCATTACCTGCAACATATACTCCCCCTACCATGACATCATCAGTTCCCAACAACCCACCGTGAACTAAAATACTGCCAACACTGGTCAGGAACTGAGGGTCCGACAATGACAATGCAATTGGCTCAGCCGCAATGTAACGGAGGTGACGAACTACATGACCAGGAAGCGCGTACCAATCGCGGCGCTACAGGAGTCAAAGCTGACTAGCATAAAACCCCTTGACTATATCATCGTGCTTCTCCATCTTACACCAGGACCGCAAAACGAGCCAAGGTGGCGGGCTCGCTTACATCATGCATAATTCCTTTACCTAACGAACGCTAAACATTCCTTCAAATTACGAACACCTTGAATACAGTGAATTGCAGTAAAATCGGTAGATACTGAAATCGATATTGTCAATATGTTAGGTTAGGTTATTGAATATCTACTGAAGGGAGAGAACAACCTCCTACTTGGCGACCTTAACGGCCATCATGAAATCTGGTACTCGGAAATAGGATGCGACACCACAGCAGACTCTATATCGGACCAAAAGGAAAAACACCAACTACTGTGTGATCAACGAAAAGCACCCCACTCGCATTACACCAAACTGTAGGAGCTCATCAGACCTGACAATTGTTAGCACAGATACATTGGCAACCCTGGTAGAATAATGTCAAAACGTGTTAAGTTTTAGCTGCGATTATTTTTATTTGGTTTTTTATAGTTCAAATGCATTAAAATCGGTTTAAAAGGTGTGTTTATAATTTCTGTCTGCCGCTTTATTATAATTTGTTGAAGTGCATCAGTTTCAAATAGTGGGGCCTGATTACGGTTGTCGTAGTCGTATTTCGACTCTAGTCGAAGTCGTTGTCGATTTTTATTTGTTGCGGTATTACGTAAATTTTTCGACTAAAATGTTTTTGTAATAGATTGAAAACAACAGAGTGTTGACAAATTTGTTAAATTTATTAATATTATGAAGCACTCTATGACAATCTGTCAAAAACAGCTGATTGGCGGCAATAAGAAATTTTTAATTTTGTTGTTAAATTATCAAAAATATAAAAAAATGCTAAGTTTGGATTTATTTTTTTAACTTCTGATGAAAAATATGAGTGCCTATGGCGGAGACGAATGATATTCGAAGAAAACGGCTAAGTGTTGTTTATCAAAATAACTCCGATCACGTCCAAACTTTTACCTCGCATAGTAATTTTTGAGGTGCAAAAAAAATTTTGTCGCCAGAGCCCCCTTGGGGCTGGACGAGGCATTAAATTCGGAAAAAAATTTTTACAATTATCTCAAAAAGTACAAGTCCGATCATTACAATATGCATGTCATATCGAAGCTTAGTAAAATATCTATTCAATGATGTACGATATGACCCTAGAATTTAACCCATTACAGCCCAATTCAAAATTTCCTTATGTTTATTTGTGTTTTTTTTTTTGTAAAAAGATCACCTCATTAAAAAAATCGCCTATATAAGCATATAAAAACTGTACAAGAAAAAGAAAATTTCACAAGCTTTCATAAAAGGTATAATGGACTACCATATTTTTGAATAAAAAGCACATTTTATCTAAAAAACTAAAGTAAAAATAAGAAAATTTTAAACCGGCCTTTAATAGGTTAATTTATATTGGTATATTGTATACAAAAGCCATTTAAAGAGCTTTCATACGACATGCATATTGTTATAAACGGACTTGTACTTTTTGAGATATTTAAAAAACTTTTTCAACTTTAATGCCCAGCCCAGCCGCAAGTGGGCGCCGTCGACTACAAACATTTTGTTTCTTGAAATCAGCTCAAAAATTAGTTTTTGGGGCAAAAGTTTTGAAGTAATCGTAGTTATGTTTCTAAACTGCACTTGTTGCAGATTTTGCCAATTATGTTTTTTACCCTAAAACGTCCTCCAATTTCGCAAACAGCTTCGGTGCTATAATTTTTATTCTAAAAGTATTTAAATTTAATTAAAATTTCATTGAAATTTGCATTTTTTATGAATTTTTTAAATCTGTCGTGAGAAATAAAATAGACGACTGTTTTTATACATTTTGACAGTCGAAAACGACAACCGTAATACGGAAATAAACAAGAACAACGAAAAACAAATAACCAACAAAATTATGTCACAACAAACCACGTTTAATGTTTTTTTTTTCTTTTGAAAGATTTTGCAGCATTTTGGATATCAAGTTCAAAGATGTTATAAAAAATGATGATCTGGCTCCATTAATTACGAAAATTATGGAATTAAAAGAAGAGAATAAAAAATGAATAACTAACATCACAACGCTTACAACTCGCCTCGAACAAATTGACCGTAAAAATCGCTCCCGCTAATATTGTTGTTAATGGCATAAAATGTGCAAATGTAAATGAATTTTTACCAATTATGTTCTGACGTACTTGATGTGGATGTCAATAAGGTAACTGCTCTTACGCATCCAATCGATAATACCTTCCTGTTTACTTTAGAAACAAACTTGGAAGCTTGCAACTTGCTTTAGCTGCCAAGAGCAAACTAAGAGTTAAATATATTTTCATACGAGATGATATACGGGAGATGAGCAAAATGTTCGATATGATTTAAGAACAGTTAACAGATATATTTCAAAACGGAAAAAGAATTTAAAGATAAGGATGGGTACATTTTTATTGACAACAAAAAATACTCTTGGTCGATGGGTAATATTGTAGCCTGTTCTAATGCTGATGCATCTCTGATATTATTGTCAGAGATGGGGACGTCGAATTTGCTACCAAAAAGCCTGTGCCATTTAATTAATTGCTGTAGTCGTATTGTTAAAATAGTTATTACAAATGTCATCATCAGGGAAGACAAATTTGCTTTTTTATGCTATAATTTGTCTTTTTGCTTATATTGTCTTTTTGCTTATATTGTCTTTTTTCGATTTGCTAGTCATGAACTTAAAACAGCTTTGTCTTAAGATATTTGTGTTTTAAAATTTAGCTTTTAAATGTAAACGTTTTCTTTTTGAAAACCACACACAAACTTTTACTTTACCACATTTTTTCCTAAATTATTCGTTTTACTCAATTAAATCTAATTAACATTATACTGTATTGATTGTTTGAATGGTTTATAAGTGAGCTAAATCAAAATGTTTTCTTAAATGAATTGTATATCTATTATTAAATTTTAATTAATATACATTTTATAATAACGTGTGATCCTAACAGCTAAATGAAAAACCTTTTCAACATTGGGAAATCCACTTGGTCCCGCTTATAAATAAAAAAGTATAAAATGAATAAAACTAAATTGTAAGAGTTAATAAAGTAATGTAATGTAATTACACAAAAAGCAATACATGGAAAGTTTACAAAGTTTCTTAATTATATTTGTCAGAAGTTTTATTTTACAACTTTTTACCGAAGCAGTTTGTGTAACTTGTCGAAAAACTTTTCAAGTTGTATTCTATACAATAAACTTAGGTAACTTATACTCTTTTTTTAGTTGCTTTTACACTTTTTATTTTTTGCGTGTACAAATACAAAACGTATTATGAAATTCCATTTGAGTTTTTTAAAACTACACTCATAAAATAGTCAGCAAAAATTTTAATGAATGCATGCAAAAAAAATGGCTAATGTCAGCAAAAATTAGTAAATTCAGCAAAAGTTTTACTAACTTTTAGTTGATTAAAAGTTAAAAAATCCTTGCTAAATATTAATAAAATTATTATTGCATACTAGTAATGAAAAAATTATACTTTAGTTAATTCATTTGCTGATACTCGTAAATAAAGTTTTGTGATTCTGAAAAAAAGAATTGTCAATACATTAAAAAATATAAAAATGTCCATACATGTCCATGCAAATATATAAAAATAATTATATATAACATAAACAAAAATATATTTCAAACAATTTTTTTTTTCAAATAGAGAAAGGAAATATAAAAAATTTTATGTCCTTCTTTTTCGCTTTAATCTGTCTACCTAAAGGCATATTTGTTTGCAATTTTTGCACATTCCATAAATTATCACTTAAAAAACTTTTATTTTAATTAAATTTAAATATTTTATTTGGTCTGTAATTGTATTACTAATTCATTTGTTTGACAATCCAAATTAAAACACACTATTTCAGTTTATTAAATCAACAATTTATATCAGGGATGGCAGGCAATACCGCTAAAATACCGTTCCCGATTCAAAACCCTTTCAAATGACTATCGTTATCCTTAAAATACCGTTACCGAAATAATTGAAGTACCGTTATCCGTAAAATACTATTACCGATATAACTAAAACACCCATACCCTTAAAATAACTGAAATACCAATATAACTGCAATACCGATATCGCGCAACTACCGATATCGAAAAAACTGAAATAGCGTTATCCTTAAAATACCGTTAACGGAATAATCCGCCAAAATCTGAAAAAAATCGCTGTAAATAGGTGTATATTTTCTCAAAGCTTGATCATAAAGTAGCTAGTCATTGAAATTCAGGCATGATGGGGCTAAAATTATCGATGTACATTGACCTCACCTGCATAACTTAAATAGGGTTATCTTTAAAATACCGTTAACGAAATAACTGAAAAACCGTTATCCCTTAAATAACTTTACCGAAATAAATTTGCGTTACAGCTAAAATACCGATACCGGAATAAGTAAAATACCGTTAACGCTAAAAAACCTTTACCGAAATAACTGAAATAGAATTACCCCTAAAATGCCGTTATCGAAATAAACGGAAATAGCGTAAGACCTTACCGAAACCCGCATCGGATCGGTTACCATCCATGATTTATATGAATATATATTGTTGGTGTCCTTTTGTATGAAAATCATATAGAAAAATCTTCTATGGTTGATTTTTTAATATATCTTACTAAAATTGTGCCTTCTAGTATCATTTTAATCGTCTCTACTACATATTGACATGCCGCGACATCTACTTCATTCTGCGTATATCTTTCAATCTGGTTTTCATCTACACTATAAATGTGCTTATTAGCACACTTTTTTATCAAAATAATTAGTAAAACATTAGTAAAATATTATAAAAACATTAGTTCAAAACAAACAAAAACATTGGTTTTTTGTTACAAATGCATATTTTTGCTATAAATGCATATTTTATGGCATATTTTGCATAATTTCAATTTAATTACATATTTTGTAAAAATAAAATTAAGTTTTAATTAAAAATAAACAAAAGAAACATTTGTACCCTGAACATAACATCTACCCATGTCCTAAACATAATACCCAAAAATTTTATAATTACAAATATATATTTGTTTAGGTTTAAAAATTTGAGTCATTGTAAACATATAAATAATTGCCTGTAAACATAATCAAAAGTTAATTTTTTCTGCGTGTACACTACGAAGGCCGCTTTTTTTTATTTATTAGCCGGTTATTCGGGTCGGTTATTCCAGAAAATTGGCGATTAATACTATGAAATCCATTTCTTTTAGTTTTTTACAGGGATGGCAGGCAAAATACCGTTATCGATTCAAAACCCTTTCAGCTGACTATCGTTATGCCTAAAATATAGTTATTGAAATAATTGAAATACCGTTATCCGTAAAATACAGTTACCGACATAATCTGACAAAATCAGAAAAAATAGTCGCTGTAAATGGATATATATTTTCCCAAAGCTTGATCATAAACTAGCTAGTCATAATAATTCCAAGAAACTCATTTTTTATTTAAAATCATGTAAAGTTGACTGCATTGGTTTGTTGATGATGATTTAATTTAGTATTTGTGAGGGATTTTGTTCGTTATTCAAATATTGAAAGGTATTAAAAGGGTTAAGAATTCAACTATATTCTCTTTAGGCTTATCGAAAGTTGTTACTTTGAAAATTATTTCATTTTGAATTTTCAAAAATTTTCTTTTACAAATTTCAAAGTTTCAAAATAATTTTCATTATAAATTGGATTTTGAATTGTTCGTACAAATCGAATAATATTCTCGAACATCTTTAAGGAAAGTAAATATTCAACATCCTGCTTGTAAATACTTCCAATTTATAGAAGATTGGGGGTTTACTAATTGGAAAGCTTAATTGTTGAAATCCTGATCGAAACTACATCCTGTGGTTCTTTATAAACGTCGTTATCCATCCTTTAAGGGCAATAGCCACATCATCAATTTGAAGTGTAAGCTACAATTCAAGTCAAACTCATCATCAAATCATCTTGGTGGAAGCTATAATACATCAATTTAAGAACGATTGGTGTTACATTTTAACGGTTATATCAAGATTGGTTTTCCATCTCAACTATTTCATTTATCAAATTTACATCGTTCTGGGTTGGTGGAGCTATAATTATCCAGATTGGTTTTACATCTCAACTATTAACTCATCAAATTTACATCGTTCTGTGAGAGCATATTTTGAATTTGATCGGATCGGCAGCAACATTCTAAATCATTATTGAATATAATTACTAAATAGAGTTGCAATATTTATCGATTTTTTTTTATTTACTTATTTGGACATAATTTAAATACCGGTATTACAATCATTTTTATCACGTCCAGAGTTCATTGAAAGAATTTTGACGTGATCATTTAATTTAGATAATATTTACTAAACGGGTTGTTATATTTAACTCCAATTTTTCCTTATTATTTTATTAACTTAAATTTGCTTTAATTTCTTTTATTCTCATTTTTTTTTTAACGTAAATCTTAATTTATTTTTTTTATTTCGCGATAAATTTTATAATAATTTAATTTCTAATCGCTAATTATTAATTATTAATACCTATTAAATATTTTGTATTAGTCCAAATTTTTTATATAAAAACACCAGGTCAACTTCGTCGCCGTGATCACAGCCATGGAAGAATCTGGGTAGTTTATTTATCTTAATTTTATATTAACATACTATTGACAATTAGATATATAAATTTATTACCTTTACTTTAGTTTAAATTCAGAAATTTTTCTTGTATAAACCATTCTTCTTTAATAAACCATGAATTCTATTATGACTTGCTAGATTTTTTTCTTTAGTTGACGAAACTTAGGGAATAGATAATGACACAATTCAGGACGAACTGACTTTGACTTCATACATTTTTCCTCCTTCTTTTTAAATTTTCATTTCTACTTTTCTCTTTAAAATGTGTAACGACGTGACCAAGATCCCCCCATTTTACCATGAGCACGGTCGAGCATTTCTCCGGGTCAGAGGCGATTTTCGTTACATAATTTTGGCGCCCAACGTGGGGCACTCGTTCGCGACATTTCAGTGAATAACATCTTAATTGAAGAAAGTAATTTCGAATGATTGTCCCTAATTTCTTCTAATTTTCTACGTTACTTCACCTCTCTTAATTTTTTTTTATCTCATTTCGATTTTATTGAATCGTTTAAACGATCAAGTAATAAAGACGTAAAAATATTTGCTCTGTTATTTTTCACAAAAAACTTTTTTAAAAAAAAAAAAACTTTTAAAATCTATGATTTACTTATAAAATAGTACAATTCAAGAGCTATGAAAATTTATATTAATATATTTACATTGTGTATGAATTTGTGTTAAATTATTAAAAATAAAATTGATTTTTTTTCCTCGTACACATACTTCACAAATAAAACAAAATTAACTTTTTTAAACTTCTACGAAAGAATATAAAAGCAATTAAACAATAACAAAATAAATGGGATCTCCCACTATTAAACGTAAGCCATCCCCCCCTCGTTCATCTAATACCAATAAAGGTTTTTACTCTCCTTCACTAAAAAATCCAAAAATTGATGATGGGACAGTAACAATTAAATCGGTGTTGAGTGAAATGAAACAAATGGAAGAGAGATTGCAAACACACAATGATCTAATGTTTAATCGGTTATCCTCTGAGCTGGCTTTATTGGAAACAAAACTGGTAAACAAAATTGAAAGTGAGATAAACCTTATTAAAGAAAGAGCAAATGAGATTGAGGATAGAATAGCCTCAATTGAGAGTGAGCTAACAGTTTTTGCCAATTTAAAAAAAGAAATTGATGACCTGAAGAAAGAAATAACTAACATAAAAACAAAAGAAGTAAACAATACAGTGAAGGACATAACTAGTGATGCAATAATTTTTGGAATTAATTTTACTGAATCAGAAAACCTGAAAAGTATTTTTAATCAAGTTTGTCACTCAATTAACTTCTTGCCTTCACAATTAAGAGATATCTTTCGTGTTAAGTCTAAAACACCTGATAATAGAAACACTGCCGTGGTAGTGAAATTTTACACACCATTTGACAGGAATCCTTGTTTAAAAGCTTTTTCTGAATACCGTAAGATATCTCAAGGCTCAGTATCTATGAGAGCTGCAGGTTTTGATAGCGATACCACTTTTCGTATTTATGAGAGCTTGGACCTTAAAAACAGAAAATTATTACAATCAGCTGTGCAAGAAAAACTGAAAGGAAAATTTGTAAGCGTTTTTTCTGCAAGAGGAAAAGTTTACGCCCGTCTTCAAAAAAATACCTCGGCAATACATATTGCGGATGAAAAGGCCCTGGATGAGATCATTAAATAAAGTCGTTATATATATTTTTTTTTATATTTAAATGTATTTTTTTATATTTTTTTTTTTAATTTTTACCAAACAATTTATTAATTTTATAAACATGAATCGAACTCCTGTAAGACTATCTAGTTTTCTATACTACTCTTTTTTCTTACTATCTTTAATGTATGCTTTTAAGGCTGTTTTTTCTGGATGTTGCTATGAATCGATTTAATTTTAGTAATGGTGTTAACGGGAACCACACTGCCATGTTAAATATACTGTTCCAACAGCGACATGGTTTTAATGTAGTATATTTTAACGCCAGAAGTTTAAATGGACTTAAGCTTGATCATGTAAGAACCGTTTTTGAGAATTCGCAAGTTGATGTGTTCTGTGTTACGGAAACCTGGTTCAGTAATGAAGTACTGGAAAGCATTACATGGTTAATGGCTACAATCTCTTTCAGAATTGTAGAAGTGATGGAAGAAGAGGTGGTGGTGTTGCTATATATTGCAAATCAGATTTAAAGGCAAAACTAATTAGTAAATCAAGGGATTCGGATGTGGAATTTATCAATGTTGAAATATGTGATTCTATGAACAAGAAGAAGAAGTCACAGCCCTGAACCATTTTTTGAAGACCTCAAAAGCCGCCTTATTGATTATAATTGCTATGTTGTTGGTGGTGATTTTAATATAAATTTACTGCTTAAAGATAATGTTAGTGAGGACTTTATTGACTCTGTAAGCTCAGTGGGACTGTCTATTGTAAATGATCAGATGCCTACCCATTTTTCCTCTGGTTCTAGTCCGAGCTTGCTCGATTACTTTCTGCTTTCGGATCCTAAGCTACTGTTGTTATTTGATCAAATCTCATTTGTCTCTGACCACGATCTAATTTTTTGTACATTAAATGTTACTATAAGTAGAAACGAAAAACCAAGACTTGTTTCATATCGGGACTACAGCTCAATTGATCTAAACTTATTATTTTCCGAACTTTCTGTCTCAAATCTCAATGATTGCTGGTATTATACCTCAGTTGATAGTAAGTTCGATGCTTTACTAACCACTCTACAAAATGCTTATAATAGACATGTTCCAATAAGCAGCTTTTATGTAAAAAATACGTCATGTCCCTGGTATACTGCTGCAGTAAAGAATTCCATTCGTGAGCGCAACAACTGTTATAGTAACTGGAAACGACACCCCTCTTCTGCTAACTAAGTTACATACACAAGGGCTAGAAATAGGTCTAATCTTATCGTTAGGCGAGCAAAAAAAGCGTTCTTTGCTCGTAAACTTGATACTTCTTTACCATCAGGCCAATTGTGGAAGAATGTTAAAAAATTATACAATTTAAACACCTTTTAATTCGATGTACTTTCTGAGGTTGATGTGTATAAAGCCATTATGAAGGTCCAATCAAATGCCATTGGTGAAGATGGTGTGTCAATAAAATTCTTAAAAATGATAATACCCTTTGTTATAGGACCACTTACACACATCTATAGACCTCGGATTTTGCATATTTTCATATTTTTCATCAGATTGGTACCAAACTTTTTATTTAGACGTTTTATCGTTCCAATATAACAAATTTTAATGCATATCGAAAATATGCAAAATATATGCAAAAAATATGCAAAAACATATGCAAAAAAATATGCAAAATGTATGCAACATATGCAAAATATATGCAACATATGCAAATATATGCAACATATGCAAAATATATGCAACATATGCAAACGAATTTCAACGACAAATTTAATTCCACTAGTTAAATATTAAACTGCGAGCAATACAGAAGAATAATTGTCTTGGTTTAGTTCAATTAAAATTAGTCAATATATTAATAAATTGAGTTTTTTATGAAACATTTGCCACAAATTTACAGTTTCTGGTAAATTACTTAAATTTTCAATAGCTTTATGTTTTGTTTGTCTTTTTAACCCCATATTTACCCCATATTAACATGAGAGAGAAAAAGTTACGCAAGCTTGTCTTTGAGAAAAATTTTGTCAAGGCAGAGTTATGGGCTAAAGGGTCTCAAATGTGTGTGTATGTGTTTTAAATTAAAAATAACGATTGTTTTAACATAACAATAATAATTGCACAAAGAAATTTATAATTAAAAAAAAATTATAATTTGTTTGTGTAATTTCATATGGTTTTGGATAATTTTGACCCTACGTCTGTTTAACTTTTGGTTCTACTGGTGGCAACACTGCTAAGCACAGAGAAAGTGTAACCAAACACAGATGCAGGTTCTTTATTTGCAGACTCTCTGCAACATATTTGTTAGTGTAAATTGTTAACTGTTTGATATTTGCCGTTATTTTATTGAACAAGCTATTATATTTCTAATTGCTTAAGAATATTACTATTGTCATGTCTACCCTCAAAACAAAAAGTCGCAAAATTATCACATAAATAAATTCAAGTTGAGTGAAGTGTAGTGAAATGCCAAAAATCAACAAATATAAGGAAAATTTGACAGGAAAATGGTTTAACAGCCTTCCCGAAAAGTGTTTTAAAATTGATGGAAACAATATAATTTGTACAACTTGTGACAAAAAGGTGAAATTTTAATATTCAGGCTTATGCAAACCAATTTTTAAATTTTTTACGAATTTCAAAATTTGTTCATCGACATATTTGTTTGCAGTAAGCCTGATTGTTAAATTAAAAGTACGTTCTAACGTTTTTCATATTTTAGGTTCCTTGCGAAAAAAAATTTCAATTGCAGCAGCATTTGACTACTTCACTTCACAGAAGGTCAAATGCATCCAATAACAACAACGACGAAACTGCGCATACTTCGAGCAACACGTCCATCAACTTTTCCGAGAATTCCAACAATGAATTTAAAATGGACTTATGTGCAGCGTTGGTTGCGGGAAATATACCATGGAATGTGCTTAGCAATGCTACATTTAATAATTTTTTAAAAAAATACACAGGGCAACTAATTCCAGATGAAAGTACTCTCAGAAAGGGCTACTTGGATAAATGCTACCAACAATCAATCCAAAATATTCGAGACAGTATCAAAGACGAAAGCGTTTGGATATCAGTGGACGAAACAACAGACAAACAAGGGCGATATGTAGCGAATTTGATTGTAGGAACATTGAGCGAAAATAAATCTTCATGCTCATTTTTATTGTCGTGTAAACAGTTGGAAGAAGTAAATAACGCAACTGTTTCTCGATTTGTGAACGACAGCATTCGTATATTGTGGCCACACGGGAATGAGTCAAAAGTTTTGTTGCTTTTAACGGATGCTGCGGCATATATGATAAAAGCTGGTAAAAATTTAAAAGTTTTTTATCCGAATCTCATACACATAACTTGTTTGGCACACGGTTTAAATTTAATAGCCGAAAAAGTAAGAACATCGTTTCCTTTCGCTAACTCGTTCATATCCTGTGTAAAAAAAATATTTATAAAAGCACCGCTCAGAGTACAACGCTACAAGCAAATACTAAATAAGGAGTTACCACCAGAACCGATCATAACCAGATGGGGTACATGGTTGAAGGCGGCATCATTTTATGCAGATAACATGGAGGGAATAACAGAGGTAAGATAATTTTTATCAACAAACAACATTTTAAATATAGCGTCGTTGTCAAAAAAGTGGGTCATCGGTAAATTTAAACTTTTTTTATTCCATAATAAGAATCCATTTTATGCCAAAACTATTCCTCTGAAAACGGTGTTTCGATTTTTTAATGGTTAAGGCGGTGGATAATTAACGAATGGGTTATCTGTTAGAATGATGTTTGAAATTAAAAAAAAATCAAAATGGTTTTTTTATGGTTTTTTACCTTTGGCTTAATTTTCCAAATAATACATTTGAAAAAGCTTTTTCTGTCACATATTGTGGTGTAGGACTCACTTTTGGCTCTCCTGCAAAATAATGGAACATCCGATAACCCATTATTTTTGGACAACCACGATATGCATTCACTTTAGATTGGTAAAGAAAAAAATTCTAAATTTGCATTTTAGGTTATTGAAACACTGAACCCAGAAGAGGCTGAATCTATAAAGCTGGCAAAAGAGCTGATAAAAAATCCCCAACTATATCGGGATTTTATATATATAAAATCGAATTTCGAGAGAGTTGCCGAAATCATAACTTCCTTGGAAGCGAAGGGTCTACCATTAGCGCAGTCAATGAATTTATTCAAGGAAGCTGAAAATATTGTTCAGAACATAACTGGTGATTTTGGAATGGATTTAAATGAGAAATTTGAAGCCATTTTGAAAAGAAATCCAGATTTTAATATCATTTCGAAAATAAATAATATTTTGAATCTCAATGCTGAAGATTACTCTGGACTCGGACCCGTCACAAATGAAAATATAATTAAATATAAATTTGCTCCAATTACTTCCTGTGACGTTGAAAGAAGCTTTTCCGCTTACAAAATGGTTTTTGGAGAGAAACGTCAGAGCCTCTCAATTAGTAATTTAGAGAAAATTATGGTTGTATATTGTAATACCAATTATGTTAAATAAGTTTAAAACCTATAAAATATCGTATGTATCATTTGCTCTACTTTAATAGCTGACCATAATAAATAAAATTTCAATATGTATACCACCCTCCGAATCGCTTTTATATTATTTTTTGATTTCTTTAACATAGAAAATTTTTGCATACTTTGCATATTTTTGCATATATTATGCATATTTTGCATATATTATGCATATTTTGCGTATTTTGGCATATATTATGCATATGCATTTCATGCAAATATGCAAAAAAAAATATAAATATGCATATCGTTTTCAACTGTACTTTCAATGAAACGAACTTTGGTGTCATCAGAATTTACCTATCTTAATCTTTCAAAAATATGCAAATATGCAAAATCCGAGGTCTACACATCTATAACCACTGCAAAATCGGCAGAGTAATTCCTGTGTCAAAAATTAAGTGTGCAACTGTTCCAAATGACTACAGACCCATCAGCATTTTGTCAGTACTAGCTAAAATTTTTGAATCTCTTATGACGAATCAAATTACTGAATGAATATCTTAATACGAATAAGCTTTTATCTCCTCTTCAATCAGGTTTTCGTGCATTTCACAGCTGTACGACAGCTGTCTTAAAAGTAATTGATGATATAAGACCCGATTATAACATGGGTAATCTAACGTTAATGTGCTTACTGGATTTTTCCAAAGCATTTGATAGGGTTGATCACTCTTTACTTATTCGTAAGCTAAAACATTACTTTGGCTTTACAGACTCCGCACTTACCCTGCTTAAAAACTACCTAACCGGACGTGCCCAGAAAGTCATTGTGGGTGACAGGGAATCATGTCTTAAGGGAGTTTATTCAGGAGTTCCTCAGGGATCTGTATTAGGACCGCTATTATTTAGTATTTTTATAAATGATGTTTTCGAAGTCTGTAAAACTGCACGTATGCATGCCTATGCTGACGATATTCAGCTATATATTTCGAATCGTTTAGGCCTTTTAGAAGACACATGCTTCAGATTAAATGAAGACTTACAGGCAATGAGTAATAGGGCACAAGTCAATAAGCTGACGCTCAATCCCGGCAAGTCTTTAATACTTCCTATCAGTAGATACAAACCCTGCATCGAATTTCCAACAGCTTATTTGGGTGAAACTGCTCTTAAGTATGTTAATAAAGTTAAATATTTAGGGATTGTTATCAACTCCACTTTGTCATGTACCGATCATGTTAATACCATAATACGTAACACATTTCTTACACTTCGTAACCTACGAGTATCGTCCAGTTTTACCCCAGTTGATGTTAAGAAAAAATTAGTCATTCAATTAATAATTCCGCACATAACACATTCAGCTGAGGTTTACAGTCAATTAGATTCGCATTCATCGCATAAACTACAGATATCTTTTAACAATGCTACAAGGTACATATTTAGTTTACGTCGTTTTAGTAGCATTTCTTCATGGAACAAAAAGGTACTTGGTTGTGGCTTAGATGACTATTTACGCATGAGGAATTTGTTGTTTTTGCATAAATTAATTTCAGATAAAATTCCTTCATATCTCTATGAAAAAATTGAATTCGGCAGGTCTATACGATCAGGGACATTAATTATTCCTAGATACTACTATTTAAACACAGGTAGATTTTTCGTCGTTAATGCCATTAAACTTTGGAATGACTTACCCATAAATCTTAAACTCATCACAGAAAAAAACAGTTTTAAAAATGAACTTTTTAATTTAATTACTAGAAATACTTTAATTTCTAGAAACAACTAACTACTACTTTTCTATACCTTCTTTATTTTCAGCCTATTCTTTTCATCTTTTGCTATACCAACTAGATAGCCACATATAAATTTTTCTTTAACTACTATATGTTTAGAATATGTACCATAATCTTAAGTTTTTAAATTTAAATTATTTTTTTTTTTTTTTTTAAATTATATTATTTTAAAATTTGTTATTATGACATTCATTATGTGATACCCTTTGAACCATAAAAGAATTTAATTCTTAAGGTCCTTATACTGCAATTTTTTACTTAAATAAAAAAAATAAATAAATAAATAATTTTTTTCCATGAATATATGGAATGACAGAGTCGTTAAGATTAATCTGACCATGTATTGATGGTAAATCAAATATAGTGTTTTAGAGTTTGGAAAATTCGGTAATGATCTCCTTTTGTTACTGACCAAATTTTATTCACTTTAAACTTATCCTCTTCTCTTTTTGTTTTATTTTGTGAATCCCTTTTTTGAGTTTGGAAACTGGTTGATGATGTGAAATATGTCATCATACCAATTCAATTAGAGATTCGAGTGTCGTAGATGTGATAATCAGGAAATTGTTATTTTTGAACTTGTTTTGGGAATATACTTGGTTGTTAGTCTATGAATTTCTAAATTGATAAGTTTTATTATTTTCTCTCTCTCTCTCTCTCTCTCTCACACTCTTTCTCTCCTTTTTTTGTTTGATATTCTTATTTAATTCATTTTATTTAAAGAACAATTTATTTTATACACATGTTTTTTTGTGAACAAGAACTGCACTGTATTGTGTTATTATCTGTAAACCTTAAGGAGTAGTTGACTTATGTTAAAATATTGATTGAATCTTAAAAAGTAATAAGTGCGATAAATATTATTAAAATATTTTTTTATTAACCGATTTTGTTTTAATTTTTTTTTATATATTAGCTGTGATAATTCAAAACTTTACGAGAAGTCGATAATTTTATTCGATATGCCGCAAATACCGCGTAGTCCCAGTGCACCTACTCTGAATTTAGTTGTCGATAATATTGAACCGTCAGTAAATAATTGGAATGAGGTTGTTGTAGTTCCAAATAATAATATAATGGAAAATATCGGGGTTAGGACACCCGGTGTTCAGACTCGTCGTCAGGCTCGTAAGGCGGCTGAGGTAAATTCTAACGATACAAATAATGTTAGATCAGCATACAGGTTCATTCGTTGATTTCACAGGACAACAGGTTCATTCGTTGATTTCACAATCTTTAGATAATTTTCGTGTTGAGTTATCTCATGTTGTAGGTGTTGAATTGCAAAGAGCATTGTCTACGTTGAACTTCGATTCAAATAATGCTAACAGAGGTGTGCGAGAACAAGGTTTAGATTTAAGTCCTGTTCGTCAGGATATACACCCTCCTGATTTTGGAGATAACATTACTCCCAGGCCATCTCGCATGGTTATTAATTCTAATCGTTTCAACGATAATTTGCAGCCAACTGCTATGTCAAGTGCAATCGATCTTTCTAGAGAAAGAATATCGAATCTTATTCACAAATTGGCATATTACCTTTCAAGGAAACTTGGAGGAGATTACAGTAGATGAATTTATATATCGGGTTAATAATTTAACTACCGTTCATTTGAATGGTGACTTTGAGTTGCTCTGTCAATATGCCCATAATTTATTCGGGGGTAAGGCCAAACAATGGTATTGGCGTTTCCATCGTCAATCAGAGGATTCGTTTACTTGGACAGGATTATGACAAGCGTTGAAACGTCAGTTTAAGACGATATGCGCAGGCGCAAACAGAAACTTAATGAGAACTTTGATGAGTTCTTAGATATTCTTTTATGCATGAGTGATAAACTTAGAGTTCCACTAAATGGAAAAGAATTTGTTGAGCTTGTCTTGAGAAATTTGAAGTCGGACTTGAGACATGAATTACTTCATGTAAACATCCCTGATATATCGGTTTTGCGATACGAGGTCCGGAAACATGAAAAGTTTTTGGAAGATATGAAACACTGGTCAAATAGATCTAGTTTTGGGATACGTCGTCATGTTGAAGAACTAAGTCATAATATTTCACCAGAAGAAGACATCGAGGAAATGGAAGAGGACATAAATGTGTTATATTCGTCCAAATGGAAATGTTGGAATTGTGATGCAGTAGGTCATGGCTATCAAGAGTGTTTATCTCCTCTACGCGTTTTCTGCTACGGTTGTGGTGCGTTGGACACGTATAAACCAAATTGTGTTAAATGTTTATCAAGGGCCAGGCCTTTAATTTAAACTCCAAAGCGGATGTGCGACCAGCAACAGGTGCACATCCCAAAAAGCCTCGTCATTAGATTTATCCATTATGGAAATTTTAAACGCTGATTTGTCTTTGCTATATCATACTTGTATACAAAATCATAGTAATAATATTCCTCCACAAAATTCTGTTGGAAAATTATCCAGTCCTAAATCCCGTTCAGCTATTAGAATGAATACGTTCTGGAAAATTCGTAAGAGTCTTCGAAAACATACAATAGCCTCTATAATTACAAAGGGAATTGATGTAAGACCTTATGTCAACGTTGCGGTATTTGGTACATCTCATCTCTCCTTATTGGATAGTGGTGCCAGTATCAGCTGTTTTGGTGGTAATTTTGCTAACAAAATTTTATCAGAAAGTAATTCCAAGCTGATGAAATTCACAGGAAATGTGAAAACTGCTGATGGTCAACGACAGCAGGTTAGAGGTTCGATAATTGTAAATATTACATGCGAGGACCGAACAAAACCGTTAGAGGTACTAGTGATACCTAATTTGAAACAGGATCTTATTTGTGGAATGGATTTTTGGAGACTATTTAATTTACATATAGTATCTAGTATTTCCGAAGTCGTTACTGAAGTTGACGATGAAAAATTCCCTTGCACTCCCTCACAAAGGCGACAATTAGAGGGAGTTGTAGTGTTATTTCCATCTTCGGAAAAGGAAGGGCTAGGAAATACAACATTAATTGAACACGTTATTGATACTGGTGATGCCAAACCAATAAGACAAAATTTTATCCTATTTCTCCTGTTAGGGAGAAAATGTTGTTTGAGGAAATTGATAGGATGATTAGTTTAGGAGTGATAGAAGAATGCGACAGTTCGCCGTGGTCTTCACCAGGAGTTTTAGTGGTTAAACCAAACAAAATAAGATTTTGCTTAGATTCGAGAAAACTAAATGATGTTACTATCAAGGATACTTATCCAATGCCAAATATTGATGGCTTAATATCGCGTTTACCTCCGGTCAACGTGATATCCAAAATCGATTTAAAAGATGCCTTTTGGCAGATTATCTTGTCCAAAGGATCAAGACCAAAGACAGCATTTGCTATACCCAATCGTCCACTTACCAATTTTGTCGTATGCCTTTTGGCCTCTGCAACGCTCCACAAACAATGTGTCGATTAATGGATAAAGTAATTCCATATAATTTGAAGAGTCATGTATTCGTATACCTAGATGATTTATTGGTTGTTTCAAATTCTTTTGAGGATCATATTCGCCATTTGTTAGAAGTTGCAGATAACTTAAGGAAAGCTGGCCTTACTATTAACATTAAAAAGAGTGAATTTTGTATAAAACAAGTCAAATATTTAGGATACGTGGTTGGAAATGGAGCGCTAATGGTCGATCAAGACAAGGTTAAAGCAATTACGAATTACCCTGTCCCCAAATCCATTAAACAATTACGTCAGTTCCTCGGTATGACAGGATGGTATAGAAGATTTTTGGAAAACTATGCGACCGTAACATTCCCATTAACAGAACTGCTCACTAAATAACGAACCTATGTTTGGAATTCGCTAGCACAAGAAGCTTTTGACAAACTGAAAACGTTGTTATCCACCGCACCATTGTTAATCCATCCAATTATGATAAGAAGTTTATCATACAATGCGATGCGAGCAAAGTTGGCGTAGGGGCAGTTTTAGCATAGAAGTATGAGAATGGAGTTGAAAGGCCCATTTCTTATATGTCTCAAAAGCTTAACAAAGCTCAAAGAAATTATACAGTAACGGGGATGGAATGTTTTGCTGTAGTGTTAGCAATAAAGAAATTTAGAAAGTACATAGAAGGATATCATTTCACGGTAGTAACTGACCATGCCAGCCTCAAATGGTTAATGAACCAAACAGATTTAAGCGGCAGATTGGCTAGGTGGTCCCTTAAACTACAAGGTTTTGATTTCAATATTGAACATCGAAAAGGTCGCGAAAACATTGTTCCTGATGCTTTATCTCGAAGTTTTTATGATGAAGAAATAACCGAACTATACCTGGAAAATTTACCTGTAATTGATTTAGAGTCAGAGGCATTCGATTCAGAAAATTATAAGTCTTTGAAAGAAAAGATACATCAATCAAATCTGCCTGATTATGCAGTCACATATAAATACATCTATTATAGAACAGATTTCGATGAGTTTTCAAAGTGGAAACTCTTGGTTCCTGAAGACCTTAGAAAGGACGTTTTGTATGCTTGTCACAATCCTCCATCATCAGCACACACAGGTATTGCAAAGACCGTCGAGAGAATTCGTAGGTATTTCTATTGGCCTGGAATGATCGTTGATGTCAAGAATTATATTCAAGATTGTGAAAGCTGTAGGACGTCAAAAACACCAAACCAAACTCTTAAGCCATTGATGGGAAATATGTCAGAATCAACCCGCCCATTTCAGAAGCTATATATAGATTTAATTGGTCCGTTTCCACGTAGTAAACAAGGAAACATTGGTATTTGTATCGTTTTAGATCATTTCTCAAAATTTACGTTTCTAAAACCATTGCGAAAATTTTGTTCGAAGCAGATTATAAAATTTTTGAAGGACGAAATATTCACGTGTTTCGGAGTACCTGAAGTAATGGTTTCGGACAATGGCAGCCAGTTTAAATGTAAGGAGTTTGAAAAGTTTCTTGGTTATTATGGTGTTAAACATACTTACACGGCCATACATTCTCCTCAATCGAATGCTAGCGAGAGAGTCAACAGATGCATTAACGAAGCCTTGCGGTCATACATTCGCAAGGACCAAAGAGAGTGGGATTTGTATTTGAGTGGTGTTAATAGCTCTTTACGTAACACATACACCAATCAATCGGTAAGTCACCATATTTCGTCGTATTTGGCCAAAACATGGTAACACATGGTAAAGACTATCGATTGTTAAGAAACTTAAATTTGATGGAAGATGGTCCTTCAGATTTGAATAGAGAGGATAAATTTCAATACTTCCGGGATATGGTAAAGAAAAAGCTGAAGGAGTCATATAATAGAAACGTTCACTATTATAATTTAAGAAGTAAGCCGAGATATTTTCAAATTGGACAAAGTGTTTATCACCGGAATTTTGGAAAAAGTAAATTGATTGATAATTATAATGCCAAATTAGCGCAAGTCGGAGTAAAGGCTGAAGTTATTAACAAAATTGGAAATTGCAATTATATATTAAAGGATTTGGAAACTGGAAACACTGCCACATATCACGCAAAGGACATTTGGTGACGTTTTTTTTTTTTTTTTTTTTTTTGTAAAGGTAGTGTAATTTGTGAGGGATTTTGTTCGTTATTCAAATATTCAAAGGTATTAAAAGGGTTAAGAATTCAACTATATTCACTTTAGGCTTATCGAAAATTGTTACTTTAAAAATTATTTCATTTTGAATTTTCAAAAATTTTCTTTTACAAATTTCAAAGTTTCAAAATAATTTTCATTATAAAATTGGATTTTGAATTGTTCGTACAAATCGAACAATATTCTCGAACATCTTTAAGGAAAGCAAATATTCAACATCCTGCTTGTAAATACTTCCAATTTATAGAAGATTGGGGTTTGCTAATTGGAAAGCTTAATTGTTGAAATCCTGATCGAAACTACATCCTGTGGTTCTTTATAAACGTCGTTATCCATCCTTTAAGGGCAATAGCCACATCATGAATTTGGAGTGTAAGCTACAATTCAAGTCAAACTCATCATCAAATCATCTTGGTGGAAGCTATAATACAGCAATTTAAGAACGATTGGTGTTACATTTTAACGGTTATATCAAGATTGGTTTTCCATCTCAACTATTTTATTTATCAAATTTACATCGTTCTGGGTTGGTGGAGCTGTAATTATCCAGATTGGTTTTAAATCTCAACTATTAACTCATCAAATTTACAATCGTTCTGTGAGAGCATATTTTGAATTAAAACCGATCCGATTTACATCGTTCTGTGAGAGCATATTTTGAATTAAAACCGATAAAAATATGTTATGTAGAGTTATGAGCATCACGTTCAATCGATTTAAAAGAAATGATGATATTTAATATAGCATTTCTTTTTTCTAAGCTTTTCTTTGCTATTTTTCCAGCCAAAGTTAAAAAAATTGACAAGTTTTGGAAAAAAAATCCATATAAACAATTTAACCGGTTAAACGATCTATTTGAACCGATATTATTATTATATTTAAAAGAATATCTAAATTTTGTCAGAATAGAACGATATATCTTTACATATCGCTCATTTACTTCAAGACTGTCATAAGTCAAAAAATGCGTTATATCAAGCTTTATATTAAATTTCATATTAATGTCATGTATACTTTTCGAGATGGAGGATAATATATTTTATTTTTTCTTTAAAGTGGGTGCAAAGAGTATATACTTCATAGAAAAACTGTGCTACTCATGGGTCTCTAGATAATTAGCGAATTCGCACACAACTCTCACTTAGAGAAAATACATTAAAACCCCCTATTTAAAAAAAACGTGAACAAATAAATATGGAAATGGACGAGCGAGGCAGATACGGACTGAAAACTTTAAACTCGTTTTCTGCAAAATCGTCTTTTCTGAGTTATGTCACTCTTGAAGTAAATGAGCGATATGTATAACTTTGAATCGGTCAAGATATCCCTTTATCCAAAATTAAATATTTTTTTTTTAATATTACAGTTTATGTCATTATATATAATCTTCATTTGTGTTATATCTAATTATGCATGCGTTCGTATATAATTAGTTTAATCATATATGATTGTATATGACAGACGATTATTTATTGGTCGATACGTAATAAGATGTAAATATAAGTGGCATCGTATTAACAAATTTAGAAAAAAAATTGCATATATAAACATACATAAACATATGTATTTACATATAATAACATGCAATAACACATACACAAAAATTAAGTTAGTAGGAAAAACTAGTAAAACGTATTGTAAAGGAAGTATACAATTTTTCATAAAATTTTTTGCTAAAATTATGTTTTCAGCTAAAATTTTAGTTATATGTACTTATTCAGAACTGTGTTTTTAACTAATGTTTTACTAATATTTTACTAATTTATTTTGCTAAAAAAAATTGTGCTGATACGCACATTAATAGTGCGGACGACAACCAGACTCAAAATATACGCAGAATGAATTAGATGTCGCGGT
Organism: Delia radicum; assembly: GCA_021234595.1. Taxonomy (NCBI): domain Eukaryota; kingdom Metazoa; phylum Arthropoda; class Insecta; order Diptera; family Anthomyiidae; genus Delia; species Delia radicum. Next base: position 178,696,304 of record CM037853.1, read on the forward strand.
ATATCAAGATGTTGAAAAGCTGAAAGATATATCCAGATTGAAGTAGATGTCGTGAAATCTTAAGATGTAGTAAACACGAGAAAAATGATACTAGAAAGTACAACTCTTGTAAGAAATATAAACAAAAAAACATCTATGAAAGGTTTTTGTATCTGTTTTTCATACATAAAACAAAATTTGCTAATTGAAAACAACTTAAATCTTGCGTTGTCATCGGATTGTGAAAACAATTGTCTATTAATTAAATAAAAGATAAAATAAAAATTTAAATTTAATAAAGATTAAATGTGTATTTATAAACTAAATGATTATACACAGAACAAATTATCAACCGAAAATATCTAATATAAGATTTGATTTAAATTTGTTTCTAAACAAATATTTAATTGAATTAATTTATTTTTTAACTCACTTTTAAATATATATGTAAATACATAATTTACGTTAGGCATAATTCGCAAATTATTTTTTCATATACTGTATGCTAAATAGATTCTAGTATAAAATACCAAATGCATTTGTAGTTTACAAACAAAACAAGCACACACACAAACAGACACAGCATTACCAAAAACAGATCTACAAACGTTTCGTACACACACTTTGTTTTAGTATCATGTTTTTTTGTAGATATGTAGTTATATAATATTATCATTGCCGAGATAGGTGCAAAATAAATTTAAATATTTATTGATTCAATCAATTTTTTAATTGAAACCCGTTTTTAGGTTTTTCTGTGTAGTGTTTATTAATGAAGTGTGGTCAAATTACAAACAAATATACTTTCAGGTAGACAGACTAAAGCGAAATATATATATAATTATTTCTACATATTTTCAGATATTCCCAGCAAAAACTCTCAATAACACATAAGTGGTTATATAATGAAAATAAATAACTTGGCACATTATAGTTTGGCGTCAGCACTAGTTATTTTTGTTTCACCAAGTCGTTTTCATAAGTAGTCAAGCTTACGCTCGACTAATTATTTTATTACAAATATAATGTCCTTTTGTCAACTACTTATTTTTTAAGTACTGATAAGTATAACTAAAACATATTTTTCTAGTTGCTTATATGCATACGCATAACTACTTATTTTGGTAACTACTTATTTTTTATTTTTTTTGTAATGCAGCGGGTAAGCGAGTGTACAAATTTTGTTAGCTTTTTCATGAACATGTAAAACTTTATTACAAAAACGACCTCGTCGAACAAAAATAATGAGATTTGACGCAGAATTATATGCAGTTGGCCGTAATTCAACTTTTTTAGATACTGGTAATGAGTGCCCCTTACTGAGGCTTTGCTGGGTAACATTAATTCATGCCGTCAATGGAATATGAACATGATTATATTTTGTAACGTATTGTAAATTGTTTTTAAAAGAAACTTTTCAGTCTACTAATATTCAGAAAAAATTTTGTTAGTTTTTAGCATGGCTATTTTAATTTTTAATCAACTAAGTGTTAGCAAAACTTTGCTGAATATACTAAGTTTGTTGCTGAAACTCAGCTCGTTGATTTAAAGCAAAACATTTTTCTCACATTAACAATTTTTTCCCAAGCACCATCCTGGCTAAAATTTAGCTAACTCAGCAAAAATTTTTGCTGACTTTACGAACCTTTTTTTCGAGTGTATCATATCTAAATATATGTAAACGTTTTTACTCGGGCAAGTAATATAATGAATTGTTACAAGAAAATCACCATCGACATGGAGACGAATGTCAAGCAAAGACATTGTTAGGTGAAGCCCCATAAATAATGTTTAATCGATGTTTGCTCTTCGGTTTATTGTGCTTATGGCGTTTTTAATGAGTACCTCATTCCGTGCAACATTTTAACTTTATGCCTTTGCTGAATGTGTAAATCTGTTTTCTACAATGAAGCCAAAAGAGCGCTGCTCAGCTGTTAAACAAACATGCACACCAAGTCATATCGTAAAAAAAGTTTCATTCAATACGTCTTTATGTACACCTCTTCCTTGTTACACGGTTTTAGTATATTAAGGAAAGTAAAAAGTTTAAGATGATCTTAATTAACATTGTTTTTGTATTTATAGTACTTATAATTATGGCCATAATGCTATACTCAGAAGGTGTAATTGATTATTTAGAAACATTATCAATGTAGTGTATTATGACTAGAAATTCTACACTCCACAAAAAAAAAAAACAGTAAAGTCAGCAAACAATTTCACTGAGTCAGCAAAATTGCTGATGTCAGCAAAATTTGTAAATTCTGCAAAAGTTTTGCTAACCTGTAGTTTGTTAAAGAGTAAAAAATCTTTGCTAAAAATTAATAAAATTTTTGCTGAATGTTAGTAGGCTGAAAAAAACTGAAAAAATTTGTAGAAAAATTATACTTTAGTTAATTTATTGCTGAAAATCCAAAAATTAAATTTTGTGACTCTTTAAAAATGAATTGACAATACATTAAAAAATATCAAGTGAATTAATTTAATATCTGAAAATATATTAAACTTATTATATATAACATAAACAAATATATATTTCAACTACTTACATCCATGGTTGTCTAAACGATGACAATTTCGACTGAAGGTAAATGTGGTAGATTATTCTAGAAACAAAACAAAATATGGCATACACATAAACAACACTTTTTGCAAATAGAGAAAGGAAATATAAAAAATTACCTAAGATGTGTGTTTTACTCTTTCCCTTTAGTCTGTCTACCTAAAGGTATATTTGTTTGCAATTTTTCCACATTTCATAAATTACCAATATGAAAATTTAGTTTACAAATACACATTTTATTTTTATTAAATTTAAATATTTTATTTTGTCTTTAATTTAATTAATAATCAACTTCTGCGAAAAGCCGGAATCAACACAATATTTGAGTTCATTAGATCAACAATTTATATAAATACACATTGTTGGCGTCCTTTTGTATGAAAAATATATATAAAAAATCTGCCATGGCTGACTTTTGTATATGTCTTACAAGAATTGTGTAATTTTCCTCGTCTTTATTACATCTTGTTATGCAGCGACATCTACTTCATTCTGCGTATAGCTTTTAATTTTTTCTCCACACCATTAACGTGCTTATTAGCACAACTTTTTTAGCAAATTAAAGTACTAAATCATTAGTTCAAAACATTTAAGTGCTGAATAAGTATAATTTTAGCTGAAAACACAATTTCAGCTAAAAATTTGCTGAGAAGTAGTATACTTGATTTACAAGACGTTGTACTAGTTTTCTTCTAACAATGTTTTTTTTTTGAGTGTAGCCTTTACCCGAAGAATGTTATTATTTAAACATATTAAGGCTGATTTAATTTGTACGTAACGCTCAGTGACGAATCAGCTGATTTTTGTTTGATGTATGAAATTAAGAGTGTTTTTAGTTTGTCTGAAATGTAACGTTCCGTTTTGGATGAACACGTTAAAATCAGAATTTCTGTGCTACGTTAAGTGACAGCTAAAAACAGCTGATTGCTGTCACATAACAAAAACTAAGCAATCAACGCAAGAAACTTTTTATTTTTTATGATCAGTTATACAAATTAAAATAAAAAAAGGTTTTGTGACACATTCTGATAATGAAACGACCATATTTTCAGTTTGCAAGACAATGCCAATAACCAAAGCAGCTGCTGAGTTGTTGCGGAATAGACTAAACACACAAAACAGCCATCCAGAACGGCACGTTACATAAACGTTATGGAACGCAATGAATAATGGAGCCTTTATATTTTGTATTTGAATTAGTTAAGCGCTTCAAATTTTTGTTTGTTACTTCTCACCAAGTAGATAAAACAATATAGGTAAAGGGTTGACTTTTTCCTTTTAAAAATATGAATAGAATTTCGGTGCCGCGAAATTCAGGCGATAAAATCTGCATAGCAGATGAACGTAATCGTGAAGTGAAGGGTCTGAAAGTACTAGTCCCGTGGTAGGTGAAAATAGTACCGGTTCCGAAAGTTCCTACCACGTGATCGGTTTAAAAGTCTCTATCACGTGATGGGTCAGAAATTAACAGGAGTGTGTTATGTGAAAATAAGATCGATTCCTTAGAAACTTATCACGTTACCGACTTAAAAGTGTCTTTCACGTGACTGGTCTCAATAGGTGCAAATATGACGTGTTTTAAATTACCTTTTATTGGTTTGGATTTAAAGTACGGCCAGCATTGGCCGTTTAAACTAAGTTTTGAGTTGTCAAAACATAACAGCTGTGAATGAAAATTATACATAAATAAAACAGCTGTTAAGTAAAAGTCCAAAAAACCATATATAAGAACTTTTTGAAAAAGGATATTTTATGAAATTAGTGTCTTTTTTTGTTTTTCATTTTTGACATTCATAGGTGTTACCAAATTTATTTTGAAAATGGCATTGCTTTTTTTGGTGTAAAATATGGTAATCTTATTTAATTTGAGATTTTTTAAACCATCACTGAACAACAGCATGGAGGTTTAAAAACAGTTTTTATCTTCATTTATAGTAATTAAATGTGCTAAAGTCCCAAAACTTATTTAACAAATTGTGAAAAGCAATCTGATGTAGGCGTGTCCCTATCCGGATTTCATTCCTGCCTAAGGAAATCTTCAGGGGACTTTGTTATTAGAATTTCTAGAGATATTTGTTATGTTAAATCACAAACTCAATGAGAATTTCTTGTCCTCGTCTAGGAGCGAGATTCAAAATTTAAAATATCAAAGAAAAGTTTAATAAAACAGCAGTAAAACTAAGTTTGATCGCCCTCTCAAAAACTGGCTCTGAGTATGTGAGTACCAAAACTAAATCAAATTGAAAGACTCTTGGTCCAAAATTAGATCTATATAATTGTATAAGTCATCGCATATTAGTCTAATTATCAGGACCCCCAGTTTTCGCCCAGTAAAAATTTTTCGTGTTTTTAGAAGCAAGATAAAACAAATGCGCTGATGTAAGTGCTGTAATAAGTGATGAAATACTGAGAAGCAGCAACAGAAACGAATCATTTTCGTATAAAAATAAACAAACAAAAATTTTGAGCTTACTGTTTTCCCTTACAATTATGTAGATTGTAAGCAGCTTACCCTAATCCCTTATAAGGATGCAGGCCGTAATGCAGAAAGATTATAAACGATCTGTAAAAATTTTCCTGAGTGATTTCCGAGTGTGTTTGGTGTTTTTGAGTATGTAATAAAAAATTATTAGTCATTTAACTTCTTCTGAAGAGCTAGCACATGGAGCTGGAAAAAACTAAAGTGATTATATATGTCAAAAATTTTAAGAACAAAAAATTAATATTAAATTAATATTAGGGTGGTCCTTATATTGCTCTTTGTCGATTTATGCAGCTCCCAACCCCTAAAAACGTGATACGATGTCTAAAAAGTAAATTCTGAAAATTTGAGCAAAATCGATTAACCCTACGATGCTGCTCAAATTGGTCAAAGTTTGGGCTCCTGGGCCAAAATGGCCAAAATTGGAAAAAAAAATATAAATTAAAATTTAATGAATATATCAAAACCTAAATACTTTTTGATTTACATTTGCCCAGAGATACTCTGATAAAAAATATAAAGTTTTTTTGATATCATTAACCCTTGTTATTACGGTACCAAAGAAAAGGTAAAAAATATCATATTTTTCAAACCTCTAAATTGATTTTTTTTTTAAAATTTTGTTAAACAAAATTTCGAAAAATGCTAATTTTCTTTATTAATTTTGGGGAATATTAGTTGGGTATTAAAAATAAAAAAAAATTAAAAATCTATCTTTTCAATTTTCGGCTATACCCATTTCAAAATGGCGGATTTCAAGAAAATCAAAATTTTATGCCAAATTTTCAAAAATTAATTTAAAAAATTCCATGCAGTTACTAATAACCAATAAATATAATTTGTTTACTTATTTGGCTTATAAATAGCCATTAAAAAATAAGTATAATTGAAAAACATTGCTAACCTATGATTGCCCGGTAGCGAAACTACACATTTTAGAAAATTTGGTGCTAAAATTGATAAAAAAAAAATGAAAATGCTTGAAATTAATTACTAAAGTATGTTTTTTGTATTCTACTAGAATGGAACTAAACATATGAAAAATATGAAGTTATATACACGTCGTTAACACATGTTTACCACAGGGCAAAAAAATGGTATTTTTAAAATCAATGCCCCATATAAACTAAAAAATATATTTTTTTAATCAAGTAAATGGTCAAATTAAGTTACAAAATATTGTAATTTGTGGTGAATATAATTTTGTAGTAGTTAATTTTTTTTCAAAATTAACCCTTCGCTGCACCGACACCAATTTTTTTCGAATTCGATTCGGATTCGAAATCCTTACTGAACCGTTCTGTATCAGCACAAATTTTTAACAAGGGAAGAACGACTCTGATTTTAAATACGGGTTTGAAAAGCTTAAAAAACTAGTTGTGAATGACGTAGCTGAAAGAGGCGTGAAATTAGTTCAGGATTACAACAATATTTTAACAAAAGCCGAATGCGAAAAGCAGTATATATTGCAAATTGTTTCGGAAGATCGAAAAAATATCCAACAGCTTCCAAGTATTCACTTAGAAATCATTAGTTTACAATTATATGTTAATAAAAATGCAAATAAATTAATTCATATAAACTATTTAAAACAAAATATGTAATAAAATATTTTACTGCTAAAATTAATTCAAATACAATTTTTGCGAATTTTCTGCTTACTTATTATATGTACAAAAAAACAATGGTGTCGGTGTGTGAAAATATGCTGATGTTAGAAATTTAATGTAATTTTACACATATTTTTAAAAAAAATCCTGGTAAAAACCTTATTTTTTTGAGTCGTTTACGTCAATAGATTCCATATTCAAAAATCAAACGCATTTGATGAAAATGGTGTCCTTGGCTTGTTATACTTGTATTTAATATTTACATTTTTACATCAGTTCCAATGAACAAAAAGTGCTCCTTCACTACTCGAGTATCGGGTACTCGAGTTTTATCGTAGGCTCTGGTAATTATTCAATCCAGTGATTTATATTTAAATTTTTATTACTATTTGGGATGAAGAACAAAATAGTATTGCGGATTTCTAACCAATTTTAAAGAATTTTATTAAGCTATATAAAATTGTGTCAAACAATAAATAACATAATTCACAATTTTTCGGATCGAATTTTATCAGATGAGACTCCATGGGATCACATGGGATAAGGTTGTGTATAACATTTTTCCGATAAAAATCATTTAAAATACGGTATATACATGTCCTATGTTTCAAAAGTGAAAACAATACGACTTTTTTTCTGCTTTGACTTTCAAATACTCCATATTTTTCGCTTTACTTTCCTGTAGATGAACCTTGGTCAAAGTAAAACGAAAGTACTTTTTACCTTACAAAAGTTTCTTAAAAGTCATCTCTCTATAAATAAAACTTTAGTATTTTTTCTATCTATTTTCATTAAAATAATGCAACCTTTACGAAAACTTCTATATAAATAAACGATTTTAAAAATAGTCCAATAATTTTAAAATTTGTATTCGTATTTGTAAAACAAAACAGGAAGAAGAAGAACAAAATAAAAAAACTGAGTCGCTATTTTTTCTATTATTCAAATTTTAATATTAATTCCCAATTTTTCTATAATTTTTAAATGGCGACCACGATTTTTGTTTATGTTCGAAATAGAAGTGATGACAGCTTAAAAAAACGGTGCTGCCAGAAATAAGTTTTTAACCAAAGTTGTATTTAGTTGTATTATAAACATGCAATTAAAGGTAGATTAATAACCACAAACTAATTGTTGAAAAGATACATATATATAATGTTATTATATTTTACACAAAAAGCAGAACTAAATGTAAAAAAATTTTGACTAAATTGTCTCTAATTCTAATGAAAATGTTCATTGAATTATGTGGCATCTCTGTATCATGATTAACATGTCGTCGATTGATTATTGGAGAGCCGCACCGACCAAAAACATTTTTGCGAGAAAAACGATAAAGAAAGTTTACAACAAAATTATTAAATTTCTACAAGATATGTTTTCTTTTTTGTTTGCTATATCTATAGCTGCATTTATTATAAACAATATTGTAAATTTTTACGCCTTTTTGCACTGAGTATCCAGAGATATTATCAATTTTTTAAAAAAAGATTTTTTTATTATATGGCCTATAAGCCGTTTTTATCACAATTTTATTGTTTTTCTTTCAAGTAGGTCAAAAGTTTTTTTTTCTTTTAACCATTATAAAACTAGGTTGTCATAGTGCAAACCAATGCTTAAACTTTTTTATTGTTTTTGTTTTATATGCGTTGCTTATTTCAAATGTGTCAAACCAAGATTGACGAATAATGTTTTTATTTTTCTATAGAAAGTTTGACTCATTGGCCAAAAAGTGGTCAATACACCATACCAATGTTAAGAAATTTGTAAAAATAGGGATACGCAGAACATATGGGGCTGGATATCTCCTAATTGATACGAGGTATATAAAAACGGATTAAAGATTTAGAAAGAGGACACATTAATCATATATAATCAATTCCTAACTCAATTTTGCCAGAAATGGTCTATAGGTCTCACCAATATTCATACGACGATGTATCAAAATAAACATATGTTATTGAATCAGAGGTCCAAGTCGATCGGCGCTGCTGCCAACTTTGTTTAGAGCTCAAGCCGCCATCGAACAATTCGGGCTAAATTTATTAGCCGACTTAACTAGATTTTTGTAATTCAATGAGCGAAACATAGTTTTAAATGCTTATATAATATTTCATTTACTGCATATATTTTCTTATAAAGCCCATTCCGATATTTATAATTAATCGGGAAGCTCTTATATTCTCAATTATAAAAAATAACATTATGAAAACATATTTCAGAGAGCTTTTTTGTAAAAAATAAAAAAAATTTGTGTGTGGTGTTTCTAGATAACGTTTAAAACATAATATTGTTAGTTAATTCTGTGTGCGAGCGGTTTTTTTTGGACGTATTCGTCCATCGGCTTGAGCCCGCCGCCGATTATTTGAAAATATTTCAACGTTTTTTCGAATATTAGTTCGAAATTTATACATTTATGGGGATTATAAAGCACCAAATTTCCATTTCATGTATTTTTCAAATCTATTCTCATTCAAAAAGTAAGGAAACACAGGACATGGGCGATAACTATACATATGACTATACATAAATATATTTACATATATCGGTGGTGTTTTCATCGATTAGCACCACTATTAAAAATTAGCCTACTATTAAATGAAAAACAAAATTTGAGATTTGTAAGCATCTCTGAAACTACATAGCCGATTGCAAAAGTTGAGACCAAATCAAAGAGATATTTATATATTTTTATAGCTTTCCGGAAATATACACTTTATACCATTAATCAACAATTTTCAAAAACCATTTATGATCAGAAACTAACAAATATTTTCCACAGTGCAGCGAGCTGCTTTTTAGAAAAAAATTTGTTAATTCAGCAATAGTTTTGCTACCACTCATAAATAATATATAAAATTTTTGCAGATCATTAGAAAGCTGAAAAAAATCAAAAAAATTCTAATAAAAATTATAATTATATAATTATAACTTTTTTATAACGACAAAATTATAGGGCACCACCTTATGGAAAATATTGTACACTCAAAGAAATAAGTTAGTAAAACGTCTTGTAAATCAAGTATACTATTTTTCAGTAAATTTTTTGCTGAAATTATGTTTTCATCTAAAATTTTAGTTATACTTATTCAGCACTTAACTGTTTAGAACTACTGATAAGCACATTTAAAGTTTGAACGACAACCAGATTGAAAGATATACCCAGAATGAAGTATATGTCGCGGCATCTTTAGATGTAGTAGACACGAGGAAAATGGTACTTAAAAGTACAACTCTTGTAAGACATATAAAAAAAATCAACCACGGAAGATTTTTGTATCTGTTTTTCAAACATAATGTGTATTGGATACATATAAATTGCGGATTGATTAAACTTAAATTTTGTGTTGTCACCGGCGTGTTTAAGTAATTCTCTATTAATGAAATTAAAGGCGAAATAAAATACTTAATAAAGACTGAATGTGTATTTGTAAACTAAATGATTATAGTGACTTTTAATGTAGTGTAATCAAATTTCAAACAAATATACATTCAGGTAGACAGAATAAAGCGAACGACAAGGACACACATCTTACGTAATTTTGTATGATTGCTTTTTCGCATTACAAAAAAAGGGGTTGCATATTTCATATTATATTTCGTTTCTAGAAAGATGCCATCACTTAGACAAACATTGAAGCAAGTAGCTGAAAGTTAGTTATATTATATATACTTATTTCTATATATTTTCAGATATTAAATTAATTCCCATTAATTGCCTCTCTAAAGAATTAAGACTTATTCAGGTCAATTGTTCATTAAGCGTTCATATTTGCTAAAACTGTAAAAAACGGTAAGACCCTACATGAAGCGTGAGGCAATGATTTAAATATAAAGGTTTGTGCATTAAATATGCGCCATAAATATGAACACAGGTCCTATTATTTAATTCCGTCAAAATCAAAGCAGATTGATTGCTTGCTAAAAGTTTTAAATGCAAAAAACTAAATAAAAAAACGCCGAACTTTAAAGACATTTCCCATTGATCAAAAAATTAAGTACACCATTGAAATCAGCATGTCTGAAATATAATATATATAATTGATAGTTACATTTTGTCCTCCTGTGTTATTTATAGAGACAAAAGCCAGTCTCTACTTTAGTTGAATTTATGAACATATTTCTGGAAATAGAGAATTTTTTCAACTAAGAAAAGCGTATAAGTTACCTAAGTTTACAACTTGAAATGTTTTTTGTCAAGTTATACAAAATACTTCGGTAAAAAGTTGTTAAATAAAACTACTGACAAATATATTTTAGAAACTTTCCACATGTTGGTTTTATGAGAAATTCCATTGTTCACAAACAATTTAATTTTTTGCATTTTTTCCGTTTTCATTTGTTATTTTTTTTAAACCCTTTTCATTAAAAAGCTCTTTATTAATTTTTTTTAAGAATATAAATTTATTAATACTTTTTGAAAAAAATACTTAACTAACAACTAAAGGGTGTTTTAATACAGGTATAGAACTTTAAATTGGCAGAACTTTTTTAACTAGCGGCCATTTTGTCAGCTGTCAAGTTATTTATGTTTCGTTTGGTTTGGCATTTCAACATGAATAGGCTGACGCCTGAACAACGCTTCCAAATTGTGAAAATTTATTTTGAAAATCATGGTTCCGTTTGGAATACGTATCGCGTACTACGTCCATTTTACGGTCGTCAGAGCAATTAATTCGATTAACTATGGAACGTTTTCGCACCACGTTTACTCTAAATGATAATATGCATCCACAGAGACGTCGTATAGTGCGTACAGAAGAAGTCATTGCTGCTGTAGAGCGTAGCGTAGAGGAAGACCCCAATCAGTGTATCCGCTATCGTACACAAGAATTGGATATGTGTCCATTCACTTTATGGAAGATTTTGCGGAAAGATCTTTTTTGCGTGCTTACAAAATCCAACTCGTGCAACAATTGAAGCCACACGATCACGTAGCAAGGCGTAGATTCGGTGAATGGGCCCAAAACAAGATTGCCGTTGATCACGACCGCATAGTTTCACGTTTAGGACCCGTGAACTGCCCTCCAAGATCATGCGATTTAACTCCGCTGGACTATTTTCGGTGCGGATATGTGAAGTTGCTAGTCTACGCCGATGATGCCGAAACGATTGACCACTTGAAAGACAACATTCGCCGCGTAATTGCCAGTATACGGCCACAAATGTTAGTTAAAGTCATCGAAAATTAGATCTCCAGATTTGACTACGTACGAGCCAGCCGTGGCGGCATAAAGTAAATTCATCTTTGTTTTATTCCATTTCAAAGTTCTATACCTCTATAAAAAACACCCTTTAGTATTTAAAATTATTCGACATATGTGGTTAGCGGTTAAGGCATTACTCGACTAAACGTCTAAAATGTACCTCTTTGGTATTTATCAATAAAAACTCAAAGAATCCTTTTTTTTGTAAAATGTCAAGTAAAGTTCACTCCATCGGTTTACAAAGTGATGTTTTAATACTACATGCTTCGAACTAATTTACAGAGATAACGCTTTATAAATTTCACTATAAATATATGCATTATTGGTTTTTAATAAAAATATTGTACAAAAAAAGTACATTAAGTGGTTTTTGAAGTAATATTTTTAGATTGTCATGGCATTTATGAAACTTTTCGTTCCATTTTTCCTGCCATTTGAAACTTTTTTTTGCTGAATTAAAATTTTTATTGGTTATCGGATATGTTTAGTAGAAATAAATACTTCAAAACTAGTGGGTTTTTATAAAAGCCTTCATTTGCAAAATTTACTTAGTGCTGAAATAACGGCGAAAATGCTTGGGTAATATGGTAAACTGTGTTTTCTTAAACTTCGCAAGTTGTTTTTTTTTTGGTAATTTATTCAAGTTTATGCTATGTAAAATTTACATTGATGATCATTAATACAAAACATGCTATGTAAAATTTATAGTTATGAAATTTGGAAAGTAAAATGAGCTAAAAGTATATTTTTCTAATAAAAAAAGATAAATTACAAAAAACACTTAGAATTTTGTTTGACATACACAAATCAATGTGGCAATATTTATTAGATATGGAAATATCGAACATAAAAGCATAATGGAGGTGGAGTTTCTTGAGCATTATGTTTCTGATGAAATTTAATTAAATAAAAAGAATGTAAATTTGGCTGTGAAAAACGAAAAATTATAAAGAATGTAAATAATAGATTATATATAAATAAAAAATTGAAACACTAATTGCATTTATTTTTTTTTTCAGGCACAATATGATGGATTTATTACTACGCAGAATTTTATACCCGCTACAAAATAAAACAAACAAAAAAATAATGAAAACAAATTACAGAAGTGAAAAAATGTTTGTGAGGTAAAAACTTTTTTGCATGTAAAAAAAACAGTTTTGTGGTGAAATAAAATTTTTAAGGTGAAAAACTGTTTTCGGGGTGAAAGAAAGTTGAGGTAGCCTGCCATAATTCAACAATAAATAAGAGTCGATAAAAGAAGTTGAACAAATAAAATTTTAATAAATTCGTGTTTACAAACAAAAAACCAAAGTTTAAACAAAAAAAAAACTAATTATTTATCAATAATTTAATTATAAAAGTTGTTTTTTTGTACCGATTTTTTTAAGAATAATAAAAAAACCACTGTTTTTTATATTTTTTCATTTTGCCTTTAGATTTTCTTTCGTGAGGGAAATTCACGGTACCGAGAGTGCATAAAATTTTACGAGTGTACATTTGCACAAATTTTGCTTATTGATCCTCTTTAGTCTTTAGCTCGTTGGTATTATACACCAATTGGAAAATATGGAAAATTTAGAGGTACCTTCACATTTTCACTTAAAACCGCTGGACCGATTTGGCGTATTTTAAACAACAAACTTTTCACGAAAATGTCCATCAATCTAAAGGAAAATTAGCAGTCTCTATTGCGTTTTAGCGCCTTGATTACCATTTCAACAGACAGATAGACAGGCAGACGGAAATCGTTAAATCCGTATAGAATTTCAAAAAGATCAAGAATATGTGAACTTTATGGGGTCTTAGAGCGATATTTCGACATATTACAAACTGAATGACAAACTGATATACACCCTCATCACATTTTGTGGAGGGTATAAAAATATCTATCTATGCATGTTTCAAAGAACTGCTTATAGCTCAAATTATATTTCTTTATAGCGTCGTTTTTTACACCGACGATTTTTGTTTGAAATTATTCCAGAATCAATCTGTTTATTTGATCCGAAGTAGAACAGGCACTCCTAAAACCGCCTCTGAAACTGGTTTTAGTTAGCTGGAAACAGATTCTCTTAGAAAAATGATATCGTTTTGTTCAAAACGACACCTAAAGTGCTATAATTTTGAAGATGTTACTCGAAAACACGTTTCACTTATCGATCTAAAATTGTTGTTTTTTACCAAAATTGTTAACATTTTTTAAAATTTTTATGTAATATGGTTGTAGTTTAACTTTGAAAAGTGGACGATAATCGCCGATCGTTCTACAGAATGCCTAGCCTGTATTTTACGTTTTCACTCGAACATGTTTGAGAATTTTAGTGGTTGCAATCCGATTACAAGAAATATACTTGTGATATGAAAGAAGTTGACAGTTGTGTTACATCAATTTAAAACAAATTCAATCTGGTCTGGAAATATATAGAAATATTGATTTATATTAAATTGAATTGTTGAGAGAAATAAAACAAAATACAATTTTGTCTGTTTAATTCCTTAAAGCCGATAAAGATCTTACGGATCGCTGTCACTCGAATTTTATGATATTTTTATAGAGCGTTTCTTTTTGATAAGCTTTTCTTTTAATTTTTTTTTAGCCAAAGTTAAGAAAATTTGCACACATTGGGAAAAAATCCATATAAAAACTTAAACAGGTTAATCGATATATTTTAAACGATTATTCGGGTCGGGTTTGAGTTTGAAATAATTTTTTTTTTACATTAACCGAAATAGATGCGAATTGGAAACACTACTAACAACACATTTCATGAAAACCAAACACAGTTTTGGAGCAGAAGTATTAATGGGAATGGAACTATTATTGGGAATGGTAGAAGTATAAATGGAAAAAACTGAAAAGAAATCCAAAAAAATACAAAATTCATTAAAATCAACTGAAATTTTGTTTGAGCTCAAATACATACCAATTTCAAATAATCCCCGTACTTTTTATTAACAATTCTGTATTTTAAGTTTTTTTGTATTTCGAAAATGTAGACTATATGACGTGTGAAAAAGAACAACCCCTATTTTGCTTTCCGGTTTAAGATGTTGGTAAGCAGTTCACAGTTAAGTTAAGTTTTCTTTTGTATGCCAGTCAAGTAACCCATTTGGTATCTTGTTTAACTGATACTTTGATAGTTTAAATATTTTACTTTAGAAAGATAAAATAAAAAACTTAGGTAACCTACAAAATTGTATAAAGTGGAGAACGAATAAAGCCAAATATGTTAAAGTACAATAGTACTTACATCATCAAAGGGTACATTGTACTTCTACAAAAGAAATGATGTATGTAATTTATATGTGGACTGAGGTGTTTTATACTTGACTTACATAATGTCTATCAACTTTATATAAAAAATAAAAAAGTTGGCTACGATGTTCTTACACTAGAAAATTTTTTGCGTGTGCAATCAAAAAAAAAACAAACGTGCCCCCTCTGGAATAAAACAAGAAGAAACCGAAAATACGCGCAGAAAAAAACTGGGGGAATATTATCGAAGTGCTTAGTAATTATATAACTACATAAGTTAGCCAACTGCGGAGCTCGTCGACAATTCATTGGCCCGGAACCCTTCTGTGGCGTACCCAATGGGTATGTCAGAGAGAAGCTCAGAAGATGGAGGGAGTCGGAGTTTGGGGCCTATTGGGCCAGATCGCCTGGGCAGCGACAGGCGAGGCTGTTTATATCTCCCTCTGGGGAGAGGTCGCGGAAACTCTTGTCTATGACGAGGGGCGAACTAAGGACCGTAACGGGTTACCTCACAGGACACTGTGGCCTTAGGTATCAATTGTACAAGATGGGACGATCCTCTACGGATACGTGCAGGTTTTGTGAATTGGAACCCGAGACCTCTGAGCATGTTCTCTGCAAATGTCCGAGGCTCTCCGGCAGGAGGGTGCGTTATTTTGGTGATCGAATAGTGACGCCATCGGACGTTTGGAACTGTTCACCTGGTAGGATAATTGGCTTCGTAGGGAGCCTGAACCTATAGGGTGTATTCGCTGGCAGCACAAAATACCAATTTCTGGTCGCAGTGCATAGTGCCACTATAATCTAATCTAATCTAAGCACTTCGATAATATTCCTCCAGCTTTTCTGCGTGTAGTTTAAAATAAAATATTGAGTGTATAACTTAAAAATGCGGAATTCGGAAATATCGTGTATCTTCAACACATGGTTTGTATCTTTAATAACTTATATGACATTTTGGAGGTTAAACGTACAAAAAATTAATTTACTAAACAATTTGTTAAAATGACGGACATGTTTTTTAGTTTGTATGGTGATCACTCATTCATCAATTTAACATGGGATTTGGTTGATTTCATCACTGTTTTTGGTTCAGTGTACACCTAATACTTTTTGGAAAATATGAGACATACTATTATTTTAAAATTTGTGGTTCAATATGTTTGATGGTTTGTTTAAGCAAATAGGAAACGTGCCTGTCAAAAAAAAAAAATGTATTTAGAGAAAGGTTTTGTTCGAGTACGTAAAATTTTGTGAGTTATTTTAGAAAGTTTATTTTTGAAAATTCGAGTTGGCAAAAAAGCGCCGAAGGGAAAAAATCTCGCGATTTGTTCAAACAAATTTTAATTTTTATTGGAATCTAAAAGTGCTTTATTTAACTTTTTTTTATTGCAGCATTTGCCGGCCCACTCTAAATGATATAAAATTTACTTAAATGGCTCTAGTACTTTATTTTATACTATTTTTGTAATTTCCCTTCATTTGAGCACCGTTTTTACATATAAAAAAGTATACAATATTTCTACTGAAGACGCCTAAGCAATCGCCTCAGTCGTTTAAGAAATAATTGAAAAACAAAACTGACGTTACACCCTGTAATAAGCAAAATTATCTTCCAGTTACTTGCGTCAATGGTTGCGTAAATGATGACATTTATGAATAAAGACAAATGCAGTAGATAATTCTAAAAATGAAACAAAAAGTTTTTTCTTTCACTATTTTGCACTCATTGAAATACTTTATTTTGTCTTTAATTTATATAAAAGAAAATTTCTTTAACAAACCGGAGTCAACACAATATTTTAGTATTTTTTTTGGTAAATTGGGTAACAGCGTCGAACAGACTATAGTTGGCGACCTTTTTTTATGTATGAAAAACAGATACAGAAATCTTCCACGTTTAATTTTTTTATTTATTATCATTTTCCTCGACTGTACTGCATCTTAACATTCGCCGACATCTACATCATTCTGCGTGCTTCTACACTCATGGAAAAATCTTCATAAATATGAAGAAAAACTTCATTGATTTTCGTAATGTAACACTTTATAAATATGATAAAGTTGTGTCATAAATAAAAGAGCGAAGTGATGTCAGGTTTCTTTAAATTTATGAAATGGTTCATAAATATGAAGAAGTTCTATAGCATTTCATGAAATGTTTCATAAATGTTATGACGTTTTATAAATAAGATGAAGCAAATTTATAAATTTATATGGAAAGAAAAATTTTCTTTGCTAGCGTACATCGAATGGAGACAATTTATTTTTTTAATACATTAGTTTTAAAACCCAATATTTTTTGAAATGTAATTCAGAATGTATAAACCAAAACACAGAATTTCAAATTAAAATTTAGAAAATATCAATTAAAATTAATTTTAATTAAAATTCAGAAAAAATAATATTAATTTTAGAATTTTTATTTTGAATTTAAAAACATAAACTGGATTACTAATTTCCATTAATTCCATTATAAAAATTATTATATATAACGCATTAATAGATTAGATTTCCTGACTTTCAATTGATGTTATGATAGATTCTGAGTTTTATATAAAAAATCTAAATTACATACTTTTACTTTCAAATTAAAAATCTTAAGTTCTGTAAATAATTTTTAAATTTCAAACGATAGGAAAACAAATAAAAAATATATATTCACACGGTTTACGAATCTTTATTATGAAATTATGAAGATTTATGAAACATTTGACATATATTTTTATGAAACTTTTCATCATATCAATGAAAATTTCATAAATATGATGACAAACGATTTATTAAATTTTGGTATCAAAATAAATAAGCAATACATTACCCGATGAAAAAGTTCCGACATAGGTATATGTAGTTATAAGCATATATAATTCCATATCACATCATATACCAAGTGATCCGAAAAATGGCATACAGAACCTAATCTCATGTGATCCCATGGGATATTATCTGATATAATTTGATACCAAAAATGGGTCTATCTAATTTGATGAAGTTATATATAATTTGATACAATTTGATCTTCATAAAATTCTTTGGAAAGCCGCGCTTTAATTTTGTTTCCCATTTTAAATAATAAAAAAATTAATATAAAACAATGAAGTGGAATGTTAGACATGATTTAATTTTGACTTATACACTGATTTTCACAACGTCATTTTGTTTTCCAATTATTTCTTAACCCTCTAATGGGTAAGGCTGCCTCAGGCAAGCCTTCCTAAAATGAGCGTTGTATACTTAGAAATTAATATATTCCGATACAAAACTGAATTTGCTAAATATTTAACGAAGAAATTTTTCGTGTGCCGTCCACGGTTTGGAAGCGAGAAAGCTTCAAAATCAAAATTTCGTAAAATTTAAAAAATTAATTATTTTTGAAAAAACATAGTTTTCAAAAATCTAAAAAAACAATTTAGGTTGACTAAAACTTATAAAAAATATAAGTAAGATTGAAGCTTTATCTTTAATAATAAGTCCTGACTTTGGTCCAAGGGCGCACAGGATTTTATCAGGATTCCTCTAAAGGACATCATCTTAACTTATAAACTAATAGACGGATTTTTATGAAATTTGGCAGAAGGAAGACATTGAGTATTAACAGCAAAGCGTTGAAGTTTGAAGAATATAAATTCAAGTTTTGATACTATTTCGCCTGATACCTTATTGACATTTAGGCCCCTGGGCCTAGCCCAGTTGTACGAAAGTTCTAGTGCATAAGATGCCCTCCTACATAGATATCCAGGATTCTCCCCCTTAAAAGTATCGCCACATCGTATGCGTAGCAGACAGGTTGGAAACCTTCGCTGAATAGAATCCTCAAGAGACTATTAATCGTGGTCACAAATAGGATTGGAGATAGGACCCCCCCCCCCTGAGGAGTCCCACGGTTAACCCTGTCTCCGAACCCTATGTCATTTGCCTCCCAATTAATCCACCTAACATGACCGAGCCAGGCTACTATGTCCCGGTGAATGTCAAACTGGTCTAGAGACTGGATAAGCACATTGGTCTATATCAATAAAAATTGCCAGAGTGAAGCAGTTCAACTTAAAAGATCTCTCCACATGACAAACCACCTCGTGAAGAGCCGTTTCCACTGAACGCCCCTTCAAGTAGGCATGTTGTCCAAACCTAAGTAGTCCCCTAGGAAATTGACCCTTAACCCTCTAGTACCCAAGACCGCCTGTAGACGGGCTAACTTCATTGCTCACTTATGCTCTTCCCAAATTACGTTTTGGTTTTATTTGTATTTTGTCTAATTCGGGGAAGTCCAAAAATTGTTTTTATTGCATTCGCAACGCAAGCTCATGCTATGGGCAGCTATCACTGTCATTTTAAGTTGGAAAATTGTGAAATACGGACGGAATAATTATTTTGCAAAAAGTGTGAATTTCAAAAAATCAAAAAAAATATTTAAAGTGGTTGCAGGTGAAAGAAAAAATTATTGGTGTGTTGCTGGTAGTATAAAGAAAGCAAAAAAAAAGAAAAAAGAAAAAAAAAAACTTTTCTCAAGCTTTTTGTTGGTCTTGCAAGGTAGCCCGTCTAGAGGCGGTCTTAGGACAATTCGGATAAAAATAATATTTTAGGTAAGTTTGAAAGTGGAACATTTAAGGAGATATTAAAGCTAAAAAATTGTCATTTATAGACATGGAACGTCGACAAATGCAAAAGTTGTCATCGCTTTCTGATGAAGAGATTGGGCAAATTTTGGATTTGATGAATTTCGATAGCGATACTGACGGAGAAGAAGATATGGAAGACGATTTGGATGACAACGCTTGCGAGACGGAGTGCCATATCAACATTGGATTTGAGGAGGATATAAATAGAGCGGTGAATATGTCAGATTCAATGCTGGTATCAGAGATTCGCCTTACTTCCAGCGGAAGTCCCGCATCATTTCAAAAATTATTATCTCCTTCTACTTCGATTGCTTCAAATACTCCTCGATCACAGAAACGCAAACGCAATGTGCCTGCTGACCAGAATATCATTCAGCCTGAAGATAGTATTATATGTGAAACAGGGGAGTTTATTGGATCCGTTTCGGATATAGATCCCAAATCTCAGACTTTCAAGAAAATTTTGTGGCGCCAAAAGAATTTAGTGCTGGATAACTCTGCGATTGCATTTTCTGAGCCCGAACTAGGAGAAGATCTCAAAAAGCTTGATACGCCTTTCAAATGCTTCGAATTCTTTTTGGGCGACACTATTATTGAGCACATTGTTGAACAATCGAATTTATATGCCACTCAAAAAGATATCACAACTTCCTTCATTACAACCAATTCGGAAATTCGTCAGTATATTGGCATTTTATTTTTTATGTCAGTTTTTCGCTATCCGAGTGTCCGTGCATATTGGGGCGAATTTGCGTTCCAAACAATCCAAAATACTATGTCAAGAATCGATTTGAGAAAATACGGAGTAATTTGCATTTTAATGATAATAGTAAACTGCCCCCCAGGAATGCTGCAGACCACGATGCTTTGTATAAAATACGACCAATTGTGAATCATTTCAATGAAAAGTTTCAATCCGTTCCAATGACGCAACGTTTATGTGTGGATGAACAAATGTGCGCAACGAAGATGAAGACTTTTCTTCGACAATATTTGCCAGATAAACCACACAAATGGGGAGTAAAACTGTTTGTTTTATGTGACTCCTTCGGCTTTTGCTATAATTTCGAGATATATTGCGGTGCAGGAGACAATGTTGTGCAAACTGGCTCGCCAGACCTTGGAGCGGCAGCAAATGTGGTTGTTCGATTGTCACGCAATGTTCCAGATTATAAAAACCAAATAATATATTTCGATAACTACTACACTTCACTGCCACTTCTTGTATATCTCAAATCACGCGGAATTTATTCCTTGGGGACTATTCGTTCAAATCGCATTCCGAATTGTAAGCTGCCAACCGACAACGATCTCAAGAAACAACCACGTGGATATTCTACAGAGTTTTGTGGATCTGCTTCTGGAGTCGACATTTCTTTATCACTTTGGAAAGATAATAAGGCTGTGCGACTCGCATCGACCTACGCAGGCACTAAACCTTTTCAAAATGAAAAAAACCCAAAAACACAGGTATCCCGTTTTGTTCGCTCTGAAAAAAAGTTTGTTGACGTCGATTGCCCCAACATAATCCATGAATACAATAGCCATATGGGTGGTGTCGATCTCATGGATGGCCTTATTGGCCGATATAAAATTTCAGTGAAGAGCAACAAGTATACAAATCGACTGTTCGTGCATTTGCTTGACTTAGCCATGGTAAACGCCTATATTTTGTTCAACAGAATCAACAAGCCTAATGCTAATGATAGGCGCTACCAGCTGCCAAACTTCCGAGCAGAGATAGCATCCGTGCTCTGCATGCAGAGTCCATCATTGCCAAAGGCTCCAGGGCGCCCACGCCAAGATTTAAAAAAAAATGTACAGGACAAAAATCCTTTCTACCGCCCACAGACGTCCGTTTCGATGGAGTCGGACATTTTCCGCAGTTTTTATCACGCGCTGGTAAAAAAACTTGTAAATTTGCTGGTTGCAATTCCGAAACTCAAATTGTATGCCGAAAGTGTAATATAAACCTGTGTCTTTCTAAGCAAAAGGAATGCTTCTATGGATTTCACCACCAATAACTTGAACAAACTATTTTTGCCTCATATTTACATATTTTTTTTTTTTCAAAACTTGTTTGAATTAACTTAAAAAATTAAATCTGAATTTCTTGTTTATTTTCTACACATTTCTGTTTAACCTGTTCTTTTTTTGTTAATAAAACAGTGTACTCTATATGAAAATAAAAAAATTTTTCTGTAAAATTTTTTGGTTAGTTTTCCTAAAGCCGCCTAGAGGCGGTCTTACTTTTTGGTGCTATAAAACCCGATCTGACCAAAAATTTCACTTTTTTTTTAAATATCATTTACTTTTAAAATAAGTCAAACCCAAAAATAATTTTTTTATCCAGAAAAAAAATTTGGGTACTAGAGGGTTAATCATGTCATTCACTAACCTCTCCAAGGTCTTGAGTAAAAATGAAGTTAGGCTTATCGGCCGATAAGGCTTTGGGTTCGCATAACTCTCCTTTCCCGGTTTAGGTATGAAGACAACTTTTGCCTCCTTCCATAACCTTGGAGTGTACGCGAATTTTAGGCACGCAGTGAAAATGTTTACCAGACTTCCTTTGATCCAATCCATGCTCTGCTGTAGTAGAGCTGGAAAGATCTCGTTCGGTCCCTCTGCCTTGTAAGGGGCGAAACTGTTAACCGCCCTTCTCACCATCTCCCTGGTTATAACCATACTATGGCCCGATATACTTCCCGCTCGTGGTCGGTACCCAATAGGTTAAACTGTTCGCCCCAAGTGTTTCGGGCTGCGTATGGGTTTTCGATAAGAATTTGTTTATCCTTGATACATTGCTCACGCTGTCCACTTGTTCACAGAAAAGTTTCCAAGAGTTGCGTCTCGCCGTGCGTATCCTTTTATTATACTCTCTGAGTCTACTGTGATAGTCATCCCAGTACACCGATCGTTTCTTTCGGCGAGCCCTATTAAAAAGTTTGCGGACATCTCTCCCGAGATGGATCAAATCCCCCGTCAGCCATGGTTTCTCCCTAGGAGATATTCGCGATCGGAGTGGGCAACACTCCTTAAACGTTTCAATAAGGCCGCCCGTTATCCTAACCACTTCCCTGTCTATGTCCGCCCCACTCTCAAGGTGTTCGTGGGGCGTGCCAAGACGGTCCTGCAGTTTATCCCTAAATTTGGTCCAGTTCGTTTTAGCCTTGTTCCGGTACGTTATCGGTTCCGGTGGAGGCTGTGCTAGCCTAAAGAGAATATACCGATGATCTGAAAATTAATGTTCGTTCGAGACGTGACATTCTTGGATATCATCCACTAAATTTTCGGTGCATACCGTTATATCCAATACCACTTACCTTACTCTGTCAACAAACGTAGCCGTGTTACCAATATTCAGTTTAAAGAGGTTATTCGAGTTTAGAAATTCGAGTAATGCGTCCCCTCGCATGTTGCAGTTTGTGCTGCCCCAAGCTATGTATGTGGTGAGAGTTCGCATCACAACCTATTAGAATTTCCTTACCTGTTTGCCTTGCAGCCGCTACAATTCCCTGGAGTTCTGGCGTTGGTGGTGGAGTCGCCGTATCAGATGGTAGATATAGCGAGACCAGGAGTGTAGTATTGACCATCACGTGATGATAGGTAAAAATTTAGCAAACTAAACTACAACACTATTTTGGTAGCAAAATATTTTTTCAAAAAATCCTTAGCTCAAAATTAGAATATTTCAATTTCAGCAAAAAAAAAAAATTAAAATTTATACTACGTTTCCACTGAACGTGTTTTAAAATAAAACTTGTTTTGAGCATGTTTTCCCATATATTTTTTTTCACTAAAACACATTATTCTTTGAGTGTAGTTATAATTAGTAATTAGTGAACTTTCCCGTACATCGAGTATGTGATGTTAATCGAGACACATTTGTATTGAAGACTTTTTGTCAGTGACTTTGAACTAAACTGAACTACACGTATTAAATAAAACTATTGGGAACAACAACGAATACTGGGCGAGCAGTTCATGTTAATAAAAAAAAGATTCCGGTCACTAACGTGGGCAAAGAGGCCGTGGGGCAAGGGAGGTTTAAAAACATTAGCACATTTGTTAGTATACTAGTAAAATTGACATTCATCAGCAATTAATTTTGTGCAACTCAACAACTTTGTTGCAAAAATTCAATTGGTAACCGAGCTATAAAAATACGTTTATACCAGAAATGTCGCCCGCTTTTTGGCCTGTTGCAGATATACTATGAGCGTCAAAAGAAAGCGTACACGTTAAATTAATATGTTTAGAATTATATTTTAGTCTTTTGAAATTATATTTAGTTCAAAAAAAAAAATATTTTTTTTTTTATAATATCATTCATCCATTTTTAATTTATAAAAAAAAAAACTTAAAACAATAGTATTTCAGTACCAAAAGTTAAACACCGAAAACAAAAAAATACTGCATATTTTAAGCGTCAATAGAAAGAGTACAATTCGACCATGATATTTTGTAACGTATTGTACCGAATATTTATTAATAACTCATCTACTTTTTTGTTCGTGGTCGGCAAAAAATCTTATTTTTTCGGTGTCACCGACTTCATATCCAATTTTGTCAAAAACTCCTGAAGTTTTGTGACCTTGTCCTAAATTATTATAAAAAAAAGAAAACATTTATGCCAAATTAGCTCATTTATTAACAGAATCGAGAATACAGAAAAAAAAAATATTTATATAAAGATAACGTTAACAAATTTAAAAATTTTATAAGCCAAATATACTTGATGAGACTGATGTGCGAACCATTGTTTGAAATGTGAGGAAAAATCATAATGAAAACCAAGTAAAACATCAAATGGTAATGGACTATATACATGTAGGAGTTCCGAGTAAAAACGTAAATTTGAACCACAAAAATATTTGGGGTTCAAATTTGCTTAACATAACAAACCACTATTGAAGGATTTTAAATCCGTTTATGTGGCGCAAAAGTCAGGGAAGTATAAGTTTAAATTTAAAGTGGATTCAAAAGAATTTTCACATACACTCTAAAAAATGATTGTAAATTTACTACTATAAAACGAGTAAAGTTTTTGTATTATTACGCAAATTCGGTAAATTTAAACATAAAATGCGTAAAACTATTTTCCGTACACTTTTATATACAATAATACACACTTACAGTATTTTTGCAATTGGGTGTTTACAATTAAACGCATTATGCCTAAAAATAGTATTATATTGTTAAATAAAAATTTTACGCACTAAGTTCGTACATATACTAACTTATAATCGTAATAAATTTTAAATTGAAAAAAAATAAACCAATTAAAAAAATCTAAAAAATCGAATTTATTCATAATTTTTGTGAATTAATAAACAAAAAATAATAAAAGTATTTTGTGATAGTGAATTAAAAAACTTCCCAATATAGCAAAATAAACGGAATTTCCAACTTTGCAGACTAATTGTAGAAAAATATTTTCAAAATATAATATATGTACAGAGCTTTAAAGAATTAAATTCTTCATTCGATTATTCAATCACTGAATTCAGTCGGTTTTTACTCAATCGATTTAAAATAATCGATAAAATTGAAAAAAAAATTGCAAAATTGGAAAAAACTTACCAAAAATCTCTTAAATTGAAAAAATATTTGAAACTAAAAAAAAATTGCCAAAAAATTACAAAAACGTTATAATAACGTTATATATCGCTAGAATTTAAAAAAAATCTATAGCAATTAAAAAAAATAGATACACTTTAAAAAAATCGATAACAATTAAAAAAATACCAAAAATTTTAAAAATCGCTAAACAACGATAAAAATGAAACAAATCTCCGAAATTAAAAAAACACAAAAATTTAAAGAAAATCGCCAAAAAATGAAAAAAAAATCTCCAAAAATTTAAAAAATTCCTAAGAATTAAAAAAAATTGCTAATATTAAAACAAATCACAAAAACGGTAAAAATCGCTAAAATTAAAAAAATCTACAAAAATTAGAAACGATCCTAAATTTCGTTTTGATTGGGTGTATTTGTCAATCGCGTTTTGCTCGAAAACTTAGCATCGCAGAAACAAAAGATTATTTATTTGAAACATCGCTTATGTTCCAAAACTAACAGAGGTAAATAAATATACACCGAAAATTTTTTAAATATAGCAATTTTTTATTCAATTATGGTGGTTGTTTTCAAATTTTAGCATTTTTTTAATTTAGGCGTTTTTAAATTTTGCAGATTTTTTCATTCTGACGATGTTTTCACTTTTAGCAATTATTCTCATTGTTGGCGATGTTTTTATTTGTTAGCGACTTTTTAAAATTTTTGTGATTTTCAAATTTTGGCAAATTTTAGTGATTTTTTTAAATTTTGAAGAAATTTTTTAATTTTGGCGATTTTTTTAAATTTTGAGTATTTTTTTTTTTTTTCATTTGAGCGATATTTTTTCAAAGAATGACTTTTCTGCGATTGCTTAAGAAAACATTCATTCGATTTTAAAAAAATCCGATTTGATTTTTAAGGAATTCAATCAAAATAGAATTCAATCATTGAAGCTCTGTATATGTACAACCACTTATATAGAAATATTTATTGTTAAATTCATTATTATACAACACATTAATAAAACTCTTTATAAATATTTCAATTTCAATGGTATTCTTTATTTAGCATTTAAGTATAACTAATTTAACAAAGTTTTACGAGTTTAGGACTATTTTCCTTTTCTACTTAATAATTTAATAACAATATTGTATAATTTATTTGCATTTAAGTTTAACATTATTTGAAGGAGAAAATATTTACAAAAACCTTTCTGAATCAATTTATAAATATAAATTTTTTGTTTTACTTGAAACATTTTTTGGGCTGTTATTTTGCAATTTTTGGGGATTTTTAAGCATATAAAAATTTATTTTGATGCATTTTTAGGGAGTTTTTACGCCTATAAAAATGTATTTTTACGCATTTGATCCGTATATGTACACGTAAAACACGTTTTTTTTTTACTCAAAAATTCAGTAAAATTATTCATTTATTTCTAAATTTAATTACATTTTGACGCACTTGCATAGTAGATTTGCACACTTTGTGTTGAGCAGCTTACACGTAATGTGTGTATTTTTTTCATTTACTGACATAGAGTAAATTTATTAATACAGTTTCCAACAGAAATTAATTAGAGTGTATATACCATTGCACAGTGGGTTATTTGAATAGAATAATGGTAATAAATATAGAAATTGGTTTATTGTGATTGGGTCAACCTGTTTTAGTACAGGGTGTACTTGTAGGTTGTCAAAGTTGATTACCTAAATAAGGACAGATTTCTAAAATTTTTAGCTTGGAGTAATGTACGCTGTAAGATAAAGAAAAAACGTACTTATAGCGATATGTTGTCTCCTCCACTTTGAAAGTTATTTGAATTCAAAAATAAAAATTTTGTTTTTTTGCCATGACTTTTTTTGTGGTTATCTACCAAATTAATCGATTTATTAATTAATCGATTTAAAACAAAACATTTTCCGTGTTAATAATACTAAACGAAAAAAGAAATCTTTTAAATTAGCTTTAAAAGTTTAGTCACGAAAAATTCTTAAAGTTCAAAATTTAGAAAATATATGACAAATTGTAATTTTTGGCCTAAAAAGTATTCTTTACAATTTTCTTGGAACTTTGTTAAAAACCAATGCAAATTTTAATATTTTTTGAAAGATGTGGCTTTGAAACAAATTTTAAATGTAATTTTACTAGTTTTTGTATATGTAATCTACGTTAAGCATTGGACGAAAATCACAAACTTTTGACAAAAAAAAAAATAAAAATTTGAGAGTGTGTTATCAACCTAGCTAATATGTTTGATTTGCTATATTTTTGTAAATATACGGAGGTTGAAAGCTCATTATAAATTAAAAATTAACGCTAATTGTGGACTTTTTTTTTTGATTTCGGATTATGAGAAAATTGTTCTCTATATTTAGTATGAATATCTTGACATACGGCTTATAATTTATAATTAAAGTCAGGACAGAATATTTTGTGTAAAATTACAAATTTTTAAAATTATATTTTTTAATTCCAAAAGCAGCCAATATTCTAATTATTTTTCTTAATTTGTGTTTTTTTTTTTTTAATTATGTATAAAGCAAAAAACGCTGTTTTAATTTATTTTTATTTTTAATCGTATATTTAGAAAAAAAGTTTTCTAAATTTTTTTTGATAATCTGTGTTAAAAAATACATATTTCTTAATCTGTCGATATAAAATATGCATATATTGTACGTTAAACAAGTAAAAAAATTACACCTCGGAATAATACTTTTAATACTTTGTATATGCAAATTTTATTCAAAATTTCGATTTTCATTAAATATAGTGCGGATTATTGTACAACTAGATAAATAAATTATGTCGTGCAAATTTGAAATAAATCAGAAAGCTTTACCGTTGGGAACCTGTGACCAAAGTTTCCGAATTTTTAAATTTTGTTTAAAATTCTCGTAACAAAAATATGTTGACACATAATTTTAAACAAATTTTTGCACGTTGAACACTATTTTTTAAATGGCACTAATGGATTTCGAGAATTGTGCTACTTGAATTTTGCTAAAAATTGCTATTTTCCATTTTCATTTCAAAATAACTCCGACTTTCGACTTTCTTTCAATATTAGGCAAGTTTTTGTACAACTAGGTCCAAAGATTATGAAGTCCAAACTTCAGCCAAATCGCAGGTCGCAACAGGTTTGCTGTTTCTTTTATCGTGATTAATAAAGCTTTTTTCAAATCGATTAATTAATAACGTTTTATTTTGGTAGCTAAACCAAAAACAGTCATTGCCAAAAACAAAAATTTTATTTGTAAATTCGAAGAACTTTTAAAGTAGAGGAGATAACCAATAACTATAAGCTAATTTTCACATATTACAACGAACATTAATTACTCCAGGCTAAAAATGTTACACAAGTTACTCGCCACGAAATTTTTTTATACACGAGTTAGTCAACTTTGACAACCTATAAGTACACCCTGTACAAATGCAGGTGTTTACGGTTTACGCAATATTTAAAAATGATAATTTGTTTTGGTGATGATGATTCGAATTTAACGTAATCAGTTGATGAGATAATGTATTTTCTAAAAATTAATTCCAACTTTGTGAAGTTTTTTAACATGTAATACTTACTAAATTTTACTTGGTCCATAAAATATTTATTTCCTAAAATTTATTAAAGCTCCCCTGATTTTGTGTTAAAGCATTGACAAATCGTACAAATAATGTAAATTTTGACGAATTTCGCTCAACAGTGTTGATGTGCAGGAGAAAAACGTGTTTAGATAAAAGAATAAATTTGTTGGCACACAGGGCGTTGCCACAGTTATTTATAGGTTTTTAAAATCTGCCAATATCATTGTTTGCTATATAAAAAAGCAAAAACAAATTATGAGATTTTTGAACAATTTTCAAAAACCCCGAATAATTTTTGCATTTATATTTTTTTATTTGCTCCTCCGAATTTATATTGCGAAATAACCAAAAAAAAAACTCAGTTCATGCAGCAAACTGGCCTATTTAAAACTAAACAGCGAATGTGCCATATGAAAAATAGTTTTTTGAACAAAATTCACGCTCATCTTTTTCAACATTTGTGGAGGTCGTACTCTTTTTCTGTTAAGGGCACATTAACGAAACATGCCTCCGACTATGCATAATTACAACATTTACGGACCGTTGTTTTAAAAAATTTATTCCATGAAGGGTCGTCAGTGCCCGATAGCAATTATAGACCCTAACATTTTGAACTTCGACGAGTTAAAGTGTTGTTAATCCAAACATATTAATCGCTATTCTTAACTAGAAAATTTGCTAAAGCAATTGAAAAATAATATCAGTTTTAAAGGATTTAAAAATATTTGACGTAAGCCCATATTTCAATCATTAAATCTTTCGAAATTTGACATGGTGAGCGTCATTTTGTACTTATGTATATAGAAAATGTTGTTCTAAAGGGACTTTTATATTATTTCGCACAATTGGTCGTATTTCTGCCTCATAAACTATATTTCGATTACT
Organism: Delia radicum; assembly: GCA_021234595.1. Classification (NCBI taxonomy): domain Eukaryota; kingdom Metazoa; phylum Arthropoda; class Insecta; order Diptera; family Anthomyiidae; genus Delia; species Delia radicum. The sequence goes on from CM037853.1 coordinate 178,726,055, forward strand.
AGTTAAGGAACTATTTTTTAAAATTTTAAACTTCTTTGGAGTTATAAATTACTTTTTTATTATTTTATTTCTTCTTTCAAATATTTTATCGACTTCACCTAATTTTTTTTAATCTGTTATAAAATTACGGCACAAGTTCAAGGCCATGCTCGTAGTTTTTTGTACCCAATTTGAACATAAAGTCAGTTAAACAGAAAAAGTGAGAAAAAAGTGAACTATACTGTGTTTAGACTTACATGTTTTAAGCAAAAAATGTGTGAAAAAAATGTATGGGAAAACATGTGCAAAACTTTTTTTGTTCCAAAACTTGTGCAAAACACCTCCAGTGGAAACGCAGCATTAATTAATAAAAAATATAACATAGAAAAAAGTAGTATCGAATTAAATTAAACTTTTCTTTGATTTCAAATCCATTTTCCATTAAAATATTTATAAAATGTTTAATTGAAAATGAATTTGGTGCACACAAAATTCATTCATAATGACAACAAAGAAAAAAATGCCAAAATTTAATTAACTCGCTAAAAAGAAATTACCAAATTTTGAAAATTCACTGAAATTAAAAAAAAAAAACAGAAAAAAAAACCAAAATTCAAAATTATAGGCTTTAAATTTTGTTTTTTTTCAATTTTGTTGATTTTTGAAAAATTTTTTTTAGATATTTTGATATATAAATAATTTACTCAATTTGAACGTTTTTTTTAAATTTAATTGATTTTTTTTAATTTTGACATCTGATTTTAAATTTTTGACAATTTTTTTTTCGTTTTTGGGTTTTGTTTTTAAATTTTGGATGTTTTTTTAAAATTTTGTCCATTTTTTCCAACTTTTTTTATTTTTAGCGATTTTTTTTTACAAAATTGTTATTTTTTTATTTTTGCCATTTTTTGCAGTTTTATCGATTTCTTACAATTTTAGAGATTTATATTAATTGTAGCGTTTTCCCCCCAATTTTCGTCAATTTCTTGCAAATTTGAATAAGACTTTTAAAAGTATCTACCAAACATTTGTTTGAAATTAAAAACAATTAATTTTTATTTATTTGGCTTAAGGTCATTTAATAAAATTAAAAACGAGTGTTTAAATTTTTATTATTTATTTGTTCTCCTCTTCAATATTTCGACCTACGTCGTAGGTCATTTTCAAGAAATTTTTGAATAATAAATAACACAACAAAACACAATTACGTTGTTTACTGTTTAAAAACTTTGTTCTAAACACTAGTTGTTAATTTTATTAAATGACCTTAAGCCAAATTAATAAAAAATAATTAACAATCAAAGGGTCAACTATTAAAAAAACTTATTTCTAAAAACAATATTCAATTAAATTTTTAATAGATATGAGCAAAACATTAATTTAAAATAAAATCAATTACATAGCTACAAATTACTTTAATTAATACTACAATTTCTTTAATAGGATCGAACTCAATTAAACTTTTAATTCAGTAAGCAAATATTTAAATTGCAACTCGATTTTAGTTATTTCTGTGTATCTAGAATGCGTTACGGAAGCAAACTAGCAAAAAAAAACTAATAAAAAAATAAAGGCATTATAAAATTTATAAAAGCTCCATTGGGATTAAACATGTCAAACCATCATGTGACTCGGCTGCACCCTCTCCGTTTTGAATGAAATTTTCCACAAATGTTGTATATTACTAGACTTGAAAAAACCCAAACTTATGGACCCCAACGACTTTCGGTTTCCGAGTTATGACGTCATGAATATTAGAAAAAACTCAAAAATGTCACTAAAGTGTGTTTATAAAAATGTCTATAACTTTTAAACTGTAAAAGCTAAAATATTTTTGTTTACAGTTTTTTAAAGGTAAGAATATTCTCTTTAAAATGATATGCATATGCATTTTTTTCATGGAAATTTCCACCGAAATTTTTTCGGATCTAAAATTCAGAAGGCCAAATCGGGAAAAACTATATTTTTTAAAATTCTTAAAAAAATATATGTTAATAAGTAAACCCTTGTTAACATATATTCAAAATTTCAGATTAGAGCCATGATTAGTTTTTGAGTTATGAGCTAAAACGTGGCCCTATGTACGATTTGCGATTGTAAAAGATATGTATAATAAACACAAAAGGGTGCGCCATACATGGTAAACTTGCGAAATTATGCTGTAACTCCCCCTAAACACTTGGCTACTTAGTTTTACTGTATATATCTTAAGTTTTTCTGTACATATCTTAAAATTGTTGAAAATAATAAAAAATAAAATTCATATTTGTCTAGATTTCATTTTAATTAATTCATTTATTATATAATTTTATTGTTTAGATTTCAACCAAAACATTCAAAAACTTAAAAATTTAGTTTGTATTTCATATTTGTAATACAAATTTATTAAATATATTTTTTTAAATTTATCACATTAAAAAAGTTTTAAAAACTTGAAAGGTTTGAGATTTAATATAAAATAATAATTTATACAACATCTAGGTATAAATGTTTTCAACTAAAAAATCAGTATCGTTTGAAAATATCTTTACTTTTAATTTGTTGGTTCCTTCGGGAATAAAGCTGTGGTATTTTTGTGTACCTGGAATGGTACGTAAACCATTAAAGCGATCTTTGAGAAATAGATCTTCTTTTTGATAATCGTCTTCAGAAAGATATTTAAAATTACAACTTTTTAAATTTGCTTCGCACCAATCAAATAAGAGTTTTGGCGTTGTAATTTGGTTTTCAAGTTTACGTTGTAAACTGGCTCTACGTGCTTCTCTTTTCACAGTTCCACCAAGGCCGTCACTAGGACCTTTTCCGTGGCTCGTAGCAAAAAAATGCCACTCTGCATCACACCCAAAATCTGCGTTATGATAACACAAGTTAACAAAGTTTTTTTATTTTTAAATTGACCAGCGCATCCATCGGAAAAATATATTATTTTTTCCGGAACTCTTTGAAACTTGTTTAATATAAAAAAAATCATGTGTTTGTGAAATAAATGAACAGCTACAGTATTATGAACAAGACAGCTTGAAATAATTATAAAATTAGTATTTTTCAATATTCCATCAATTTTATAGTATATGACAATCGGATATAATGTAGCTTGGGAATTGTTCCAGTGAAATCCTTGAATGTGAAATTAAGGAATGTGGCAGTAAATTTTTTAGTTTTTCGATAAATAAATCTAAAAAATCATCGGTAGGTTTAATCATTGTTTCCAAACTATCCCTGTCAGTACTAATCCATTGCTTGTATGTTATTTCGTCAATATTGTTTTCATCGAGTAACTGACGAAGAGTCTCTTTAAGATTATGAGTTCCGGGACATAAATTGCATTTACCGAGATAGCACTGCGGATACTCTGTAGAGCAAACAATTTTTTTAAAACAGTCTTTGTATGATTCTATCTTAAAATCTTCCATTGTATTTGTTATTTTTTTTAAATTAATGGAGTGAAGCATTAATTTAACATTCTGGTGTTTTGTACAAACGCATATATTACGACTACCGCTTGAGTTGACCAGCACAACATTTTTAGGGCAAAGCTCACAAAATTTCGATAGACCTATTTTTTGTTCCTCAAATCTTTCTTTTAACAAGGCATACATTTCTCTTAAATTTCCCAACAATAGTCTCTTTGTTTTATGTACTTTAACTCCATTTTCAACAACAGAAACAAAATCCTTCCCACCTGGCATACATCGACTAATGTCATCGCACTCATAAAACGATTTTACTTTTTCCATAATTTCGGATGAAAGGGCTTTTCCCAGTTTTGGATTCGGGGTACTTAAAATGCCTTTTTCATCCACAAGTTGTTTAACTTTGCGAGCCATGTAATTTGATATTTGGAATTCCTCCGTCATTTTAAGAATAGACCAGCTTTTCGGCAAAATCGTGAGTAATTCCATTCTATCACTGTTTTTTGTAAGAGTTGCAAATTTTACTTTTAATTGCTCAATTATTTCCGAATCGGGACATTGGTGAGATGTTGATGGTGTCAATCCTGGAAAAAGCTTGTTTTTTATTGAACAACTTACAGTCTTAAACTTTTCGCTTCTGTACTTCTTATACATCATTTTTTTGGTTGATATTGGAGATTGTTCTAAATATGGTAACACATCGTTTAATTGGGAAACTGCAATTGCTGGTGTGTCAAATGGCTTATCTGCACTTAATGATTCATTTTGCTCCAATTCCTCAACTTCATTTTCATCTTCAGAAACCAGCTCTTCTAATGCTTTTTCTTTTTTAAGTCGAAAAAGTTTTATTCTGCAAAAATGGCATATTCTGCTTGATGATGATATGTTTCTGTTAACGCCAATCATCCATTTTTGGACTTCTCTTAGACCTACTAACTTATATTTGTGTCCCAATATTTTAAAAGGGTTACAACAATACATTTTGTCAAACGGCATATTAATTACAATTAAATTTTTGTATCACTATTTTTTTACGAGTATTTGTATAATATTAACTTTTTTATTTGAACTATTCCGTCTTGGACACGTGCTAAAATACAACTGCCCACATAAAGCATCAATTAATTCTTAGATTTTTTATTTTATCTATGCAAAATAAAAATTACCGTTATTTTACTCACTTGCATTTTCAAATTGAATAAAAAAACTAACTTGCAATAGAAAACGTTAGTGACGCAGTGTGATAGAAAGAGAAAGCTTACGCATTGATATTAACTTGTAGAAAAAAAAATATAGCAAACCCAGCAAAACTGGACACAAACAATTGTGTCTATAAATTACCTTATACATTACAACATAGGTGATTTTTACACGAGATTAGACTCAAGGTAATGTGTCCGTTGATTTTTACACAAGATACATTACATTGAGACTTATCGCTTGTAAAAGGCACCTATATTGTAATGTATAGATACATTACTTTACAAGTTCCGTAGTTTTGGGTTTTGCTGGGAAGCTGATCATTACATTCTTCGATGTAAAATCAAAATAACTGTAATTTTATTTGCTTTGTATGTTAGTTTAAGAAAAAACGGCAATAACAATCAAACGTGTGCTTTTGAGCAAAAATAAAAAATAAATGTTTATAATATATCAAAAAATTTACAATATATATTGTAAATTTTTTGAGTTTTTTATATTCAAACTGAAATAAAATTTTATAACGAAATTGTACTTGCTCAAAATTAAAAACTCTGCCAGTGGACCAAAAGTATTTGTTCCTTAATAAACTTTTGAATCCTATTTAAAAAAAAAATTGAAAAACCTTTTAATTAAATCACTGGTATGGATTGAAGATGAGCTCCAAAAAAATTAACCAAATATTTTTATGTTAAGCTTATTAATATACGTCATTTGAGTGCTATTTCATTTTTTTATCCCATCTTTTACAAGCGCAAATCGTATATAGGGCCACGTTTTAGCTCATAACTCAAAAACTAATCATGGCTCCAATCTGAAATTTTGAATATATGTTAACAAGGGTTTACTTATTAACATATATTTTTTTAGGAATTTTAAAAATATAGTTTTTTCCCGATTTGGCCTTCTGAATTTTAGATCCGAAAAAATTTCGGTGGAAACTTCCATGAAAAAAATGCATATGCATATCATTTTAAAGAGCATATTCTTACCTTTAAAAAACTGTAAACAAAAATATTTTAGCTTTTACAGTTTAAAAGTTATAGACATTTTTATAAACACACTTTAGTGACATTTTTGAGTTTTTTCTAATATTCATGACGTCATAACTCGGAAACCGAAAGTCGTTGGGGTCCATAAGTTTGGGTTTTTTCAAGTCTAGTAATATACAACATTTGTGGAAAATTTTATTCAAATCGGAGAGGGTGATTCCGAAAAAGGCACTTTTTCATGATGGTTTGACATGTTTTCTCCCCATTGTGCTTAATGGTAGAACTGACGCTTAAAATATACAGTATTTTCAGTTTTTGTTTGTCTAATTTTTGTTGTAAAATTATTGCTGGTATTTTTTTATAAATTAAAAAAAGAGGAATCGTATTATTAAATAAGCATACAATTCTGAAGTAAATACAGAAATGGTAGGCAATACCGCTAAAATACCGTTGCCGTTTTAAAACCATTTCAACTGACGACTATCGTTATCCCTAAAATATTGTTACCAAAATAATTCAAATATCGTTATCAGTAAAATACCGTTACCGTCGCGTTAGCGAAATAACTAAAATATCGTTATAGCTAAAATACCATTATCCAGATAATTTAAATACGATTATCCTTAAAATACCGTTACCGAAATAATCTGACAAGATCCAAAAAAAGTATTGCTGTAAATAGATATATTTTTCCAAAGTTTGATCATAAACTAGCCAGTTATATATCGCTAAAAATGTCGGTGTGTATTATCACTGCCTGAATAACTAAAATAACGTTATCCTTAAGATACCGTTACCGAGATAACTGAAAACCCGTTATCGTTAAAGCAACGTTACCGAAATAACGATAATACCGTTAACGAAATAAGTAAAATATCGTTAACTCTAAAAACCCGTTACCGAAATAACAGAAATATCGTTACGCCTAAAATACCGTTACTGAAATAAAAGAAAATAACGTTACCTCTACCGATAACCGCATCGATTCTGTGACCATGCATGATGAAATATAAGCACATAATACTGAAATAAAGGGTCCGCCAAATAACTTTTTTTTTTTTGAAAATGCTATAAAAAAAAAAACTACTGAATATTTTCTCAAATTTCTTTTTTATTTGAAAGTACAATCCTTCCGGTTAATAATGGAAAATTAATTCATTCAAATGGCTGCCTCGGCTGGCCATGCAGTATGAGCTTCATCTGAAAAGATGATTTTTTTTGGCAAAATCGGCATCGAAAAAAAAACGTTAGATGGCGGACCCCTTATAATTGTTAACAAAATATAAGTACAAATGTTGTGCGCCCCGGTAGGCTAGTTGGTAGTGTGCTGTCTTATCAGTGCGGGTCGTGAGTTCGATTCCCACCAGAGGCACTGGTCTGTTTTCGCAACAACGCGCGAAAAGCCATAGTAGCTAGTGCTCAGTTAGGGTAGTAGGATATAATTTGTAATTACATGATTATTAAATAATACAAAAAAAAATAAGAGTACAAATGTGTACACTTTCTTTTGACGCTCACTGTACATACAATATAGTTTGTCTTGTTATTGTTCTTTTACGATTAGTACGCAAATGTTTACAACCACTAGTTGACTGTTGATGTTGTCTATTTAACGGCATTTCGCTAGAGTCAGTCCAGTCATTGATGTAGGTCTTTATAGGGATAAAGATGATGAGGAGGATGATCGCCAAAAGTGGCAGGCAGACATACCAAAACCAATCTGACGGTCATTTTGTATTATATTTTTATTTTGTTCGTTTGGTCAGTTGTCATCAGGGACTGGACTTTCATACAAATGCATGTTTTTTTTAACACTCAAACCGGGCTGAGTTTTTTTTTTTTATTTTAAATTTATACCACGTATGTATTTGCTACGAAAAATAAACAATATTTTGTTCTACAAATATTTTTTTCGTTTCCTATTTTAGGCGTTATGGACCAAAATAGGTTTAGAGCGAATCTCAAAAAATAATCCATAAAAATAAATAAATTTAGTTCAATCGATCTTTGACGAATTATTCATATTAGAGACTCTTTTAACATTAAAAAAGTTGAGCTGGTAAAATTAAAAAAAAAAACAAAATTAAACTCAAAAGCAACATATTACGCAAAAAAAAAATATTACTCAAGTGACAAAAAATAACGAAAAGATCGAAATACCTAAAAGAGCCGAAGATTGCGAACTAGTTCAAAGTAAAGACTTGTTTAATTGAACTAGTTAGTTCACGAACTAAATATACTAAATATATACTTTTTGAAATTTTACGAAATTTAAACTTTAACATTTTCTTGCTTCCTGCCCGTGCACTTAACACAAAAAACTACTTAACAAAATATTTTTTAAAATTATTATACTTTCAATTATATTTCAATTATATTTGACGAATTTAAATTCATGTTAAATTGTATTAAAAATTATTTGGTTTTTATTTTTTAAAATTAAGCATTTTTAATTAATGCCATTGCTAAACTACAAGAATTAAATTAATTTTCAACCCAAGTAATCTAGTTAATTCTAGTTATTGAAAAAAATATGGTGTTATTTTTTTGGTGTTTACCTCAACACATTGTGATACAAACTCAGAAAATCAATACACAACAAAAGCATTAACATCGTTCAAACTTGCAATGATCACAACCGTCGACGTTGAACAATACTTTTCAATGTTCAAAAACTTTGAGCGCAAATATATTAAATTTTACATTTGAAATTTTATTAAATTAAAATGTATTTAATCTCTATAAATGTTGAAGAGACTGAATAAAACTATATTCTTATATCCCAGCAAAACCTCGGTAATAGGTTGGTATTACGGAACATGTTACCTGGAAATAATTTAAACTCCTTACCCTTGCATTACTTCGCTACTATTGATATTATCGACTGCCCATTAGTAACATCAAATTCACATGTTTAAATGTTTTGATGGTATAATTAGTTCGTTTCTACCTAAAATTTAATATAATTAATTTTGTACAAAAAATTTTAAAATAATATTCGATTTAAAAATAAAAAATATTAAAGTAAAAAGTTTTTGGTAACTCTTTACCTGTAAGTGTGGAGTAACATGTTACCGAGGTAACTAGTTACCTCGATATACATGCTCTTGTTAAAATAAGCATACAAAAAGTTTATTTTTCCACCCAAAACTTATAGAAAAGTTTTAATTAAAATTTTTTAACTTAATATAAGACAAAAAATTAAAAAAAAAAAAACTTGTTACACTTATATTGGAAGTAATATGTGTGTTGTAAGGTGTTACCAGAATAGACATGCCTTGTTAAAATAATAAATAAGCAGTTACCGATCTTAATTTCTTATTCCCAAACTTATTACCGGGTAATAGAAAGTTTTACTGGGATGTTTGAATGTTTTTGGTTTTAATAAAATACAAATTTTAAGTGCATATTTTTTTTAAATTTTTTGTGCATATCTTAAGATATTTCATGCATATTATGGGCGCCTAATACACACTTTTTAAGTGTATGAAGTTCCTGTCCCTGGTCATCATTAACATTGGTCATAAATGTGGAGAAACTGACAGGGGGACTACAAAAAAAATAAGAAAATTACGACGTACTTTGTTTGTATCTCATCAACTTTTATTGGTCATTTAAGCAAAATCCGATTTTAATTTCGCATGCCTCAAATGTGAGCATGAATAGCACTGGCCATCATCTGAAATAGCTGTACGTACGTAAGTTCAAGTATATGGCCTGTTTTAATATGTTTAATCACTATTCCTTATTTATTCACTCCGTACGTATTGTTGGATTGCCTATTTAATGATTCTAAGGCCCGATTACTGAATGTCCAGTTAAAATTTTACAAACCGTTAAATTGGCAAACAACAAAAAATGTGTCAGTTAATGTCCCAGTTAGTATCTAACAGGCAATTGTGAAAATGTGGCTAAATGCAATAACATGTTAATATTGATTTTCATTTTTATTAACATTCGTTCGAATACAACAATAATTGCCAGGGTTAGGAAGTTTATGCAACTACAAACATGTACTTTGTCGAAATGCACCAATACATTAATGTGATTTTTTTCATTTGTAAATGTTGTAAATATTTCGCCTACGCTGATTTTAATGGTGTATGTACAAAGTTTTTTCAATTATGGGCCAGGTTTTGGTGAACATTTTTGGTAGACTTTCAATGTAGTTTAAGTTTTTGTTAAAGTAACTTTAGCAAATATTAACTTTTTGGCTGAATTGTGGTTTGGTATTCATGGACCATCTTTTTTCCCCATGCTGTCATATAAATTTTAAACACATTTCGCGTTTTCCCAGGAACGCGCTTTCCTTTTTTTTTCGTTTTTACCAGTGCATGCGATCAAGCCTGGGTAGCTTGAGCAACGAGTATTCAGCTAAGGAGTTTGTAAGCACTTCCAGCCCTGTAAAACCGTTTCATGAAGTACCTCACGGGCAATGAAAAGTCAATTTCCCTTGAAGGACTTATCCCGGGACTGGTTCAAGTAGGACATATTATGGAACTAGTATGATTTGCCATTGATGTGGGTTAAATGATGTCAATTATATTTAGTGAACTGGTCACCTGATCGATAAAGAGAAGTACCACAGTCAGGCTTATTTTATATTTGCAATGTTGTTAAAAACGCTTTTAATCTAATTTTTATACCACATTTATACCACAGCTAAAACTAGTATTTTTGAAAACTATTTGTATTTACCCTGCGGGAAATGGACCAGTCACTGGTATGGTCACCTGACTAGAACTTTGTGTGTATGAACCTATCATAGTTTCGGTTCTGTTATATGAAAGTGACCGGTACTTTTAACATGGGCTTGTCCATAGGTGACAATTGCCACCTGTGGAGCACTGTGTGACGTGGCGGATAACTTGACCAAGGTAACCTATCACCGTACCGACTGAAATGAATATGCTACGGGACAAGTTAGAAATAGGTAGTGTCAAAATATGACCCTTTTAGGATTTATGTGATATGCAACAGAACCAGTGGAAAAAAATTTATCACATGGCTGGTGTAGGTGTACGTATCATAGAACTGCAGAAAAACTTTTGAAGGAAAACTAGTCAAATATTAAGCGCAGTGTGTTCTTTGATAGGGATAGTTTGACAGGAATAGTTTTGCGACGTACCACTGCACTGGTCTAAGGGGTACATGTCTCTGGGCTTTCGAAAAATAATTAGCAATTAACCTGACACTTTTTTTTCAGCGTGTGTCATATTATGTACGGGTTGCGAAATAGCCCATCCGGAACTAGTCACTGCATTTATCCAAAACAGTGTGTCATGTCACCTGTTGAAAAAACCTTCAAAAAGACACAACAAAAATCAATTTCAAAATAAGTTTATTTCAGTGTTATATCCGATTTGTAGCAGTCAAGGGACTGAATCCTTTGGCACTAATTGCCATGTTTTCATCAACTACTATCGGGATTGAACCAGTTCAATGACCAGTAAGAACTTCATCTGCATCGGCCCTAGTTGCTTCAGTACACTATAATGTTATGCTACTTTTTCTCTAGTTACATGATATACCTGATACCAACTTGTCAATGTTTTGTCACCATTACTATAGTCACGTGATTGGTCATTTCACACAAATTAACACTTTTTGGTACACCACAATTTCGGTTTCGCCAGTTTCGTGACGTGCCACCCAATCATATATCACAAAATCGTCACTTTGGATCAATCGACCCTTCATTTCCCGCAGGGTACTTTTCAAATTGCAAACAAATTTTTAATAAAAAACGTACCGATTTCAAAGACTACTAGTTTTTAGTTATAGTACTTGAGGTATCATCTAATTTTTTTGTTTTAAGATTTAGTTAATCTGTTTAAATCTAATTATTATGGTAATTAATTCATTTCCAGCCCTCCCTATTCCAAAGAGTTCTGCATAGCAGGTTTATTTAATAAAACTTGAAAATATTCCCTATAAGCAATAAAAAGTATAATTTCCTGAAAGGACATATAGCGGGACTGGCCAAACCAAGACCTATTAGAGCACTTTTTTTCACTTCTTCCCCTGCGGGAAATGGACCAGTCACTGGTATGGTCACGTGACTAGAACGTTGTGTGTATGAATCAGAATCGAAACTGTGTTTCGGTTCTGTTATATGAAAGTGACCCGTACTTTTAACATGGGTATGTCATTGGAGGTGGCAATTACTACCTTTTATGCACCTTGTGACGTGGCGAATAACTTGACGAAGGTAATCCATTACCGTATCGACTAAAATGAATAAGCAGTAGGTAGTGTTAAAGTAGGTACATTTTAGGATTTACGTGATATGCAATAGGACCAGTGGGAAAATAATTATCACGTGACTGGTGTAGATGTACGTATCGTAAAACTGGAGAACAATTTTAATGGAAAACTAGTCACATATTAAGCGCAATGTGTGCTGTTACAGGGATAGTTTGAATGGAATAGTTTTGTGACGTACCACTGCACTGGTATAAGAAGTACATGTCGCCTGTTACTTTTTATTCACCGTGTGTCATATTATGAAGATTTAGTTAAGTTGCCAAATAGTCACGTGATTGGTCATTTTACCCCCAATTAACACTTTTTCGTACACCACAATTTTGGTTTCACCAGTTTCGTGACGTGCCCCCAAATCATATATCACAGATTTGTCACTTTGGATCAATCTACCCTGCATTTCCCGCAGTGTTGTTTATCAGCAGTTACTCACAAGCAGAATTGGCTGATACGGTAGCGCGCTTGCTTTTTAAACAGGTAGTGGGATCGAGTTCCGCCGGCCGCAAATTATAAAAGACTTTTTAAATTAATAATTTTTTTACATTACTTAAAAAGTCTATTTTTAAACATATCACGCACCAAGTGGCAGGTGATATGTATTTCGTATTTCCGCGAAATGGGGAAATACGTCACCTTAAGTGATAATGCCATGTTAAAGTGATATGTCCCTTTCATACAAAAAGTCCGACCAGGGACGTGTTCCTGGCATATCCTGAGTGTGGTGCGGGACATGTTCCATTTGCCCGTATGGTTACTATTCTTCTTCGTTATATGTAATTATAGTTATGCAACACTAGCACTAAACCACCAGATGTCGTTGTAATGCGTTGGGCGCGTTTCAATAATTGTGTATTTTAAATATTGTGTCAGTATAATATAGACAAGTGAAGGGAACACGTCGTTTTAGAAAAAATATTTAGAAACAATAATTCTAAAACTTCGGGTTCTGATGAGATCTTTAGCCAGATCGAAATACTAGTATCAACCTAGCTAATATGTTTGATTTGCTTTATTTTTGTAAATATACGGAGGTTGAAAGCTCGTTATAAATTGAAAATAACATAAAAATAATCTCGATGTATATAAAAACAAAAAACTAATATAACTGGAAAAAATATTACTTGAGCCAGAGTACAAACTAAATTTTTTTTATATAAATAGAACATTTTTGGTCTTCAAAGTTTAGTAACGTCATGATGCTTGTTAGGAAAAGACCTAACCACGTGCTTGATTACTAAGAAGGCAAGAATGGAGCAAAATTGATTATTAATAGGTTTTTTTGTTAAAGTTCTACCTATTATGGAGGCTCTAACTTTTCTAAAACTTCGGGTTCTGATGAGATCTTTAGCCAGATCGAAATACTAGTATCAACCTAGCTAATATGTTTGATTTGCTTTATTTTTGTAAATATACGGAGGTTGAAAGCTCGTTATAAATTGAAAATAACATAAAAATAATCTCGATGTATATAAAAACAAAAAACTAATATAACTGTAAAAAATATTACTTGAGCCAGAGTACAAACTAAAATTTTTTTATATAAATAGAACATTTTTGGTCTTCAAAGTTTAGTTACGTCATGATGCTTGTTAGGAAAAGACCTAACCACGTGCTTGATTACTAAGAAGGCAAGAATGGAGCAAAATTGATTATTAATAGGTTTTTTGTTAAAGTTCTACCTATTATGGAGGCTCTAACTTTTCTAAAACTTCGGGTTCTGATGAGATCTTTAGCCAGATCGAAATACTAGTATCAACCTAGCTAATATGTTTGATTTGCTTTATTTTTGTAAATATACGGAGGTTGAAAGCTCGTTATAAATTGAAAATAACATAAAAATAATCTCGATGTATATAAAAACAAAAAACTAATATAACTGTAAAAAATATTACTTGAGCCAGAGTACAAACTAAAAATTTTTTATATAAATAGAACATTTTTGGTCTTCAAAGTTTAGTAACGTCATGATGCTTGTTAGGAAAAGACCTAACCACGTGCTTGATTACTAAGAAGGCAAGAATGGAGCAAAATTGATTATTAATAGGTTTTTTGTAAAAGTTCTACCTATTATGGAGGCTCTAACTTTTCTAAAACTTCGGGTTCTGATGAGATCTTTAGCCAGATCGAAATACTAGTATCAACCTAGCTAATATGTTTGATTTGCTTTATTTTTGTAAATATACGGAGGTTGAAAGCTCGTTATAAATTGAAAATAACATAAAAATAATCTCGATGTATATAAAAACAAAAAACTAATATAACTGTAAAAAATATTACTTGAGCCAGAGTACAAACTAAAATTTTTTTATATAAATAGAACATTTTTGGTCTTCAAAGTTTAGTTACGTCATGATGCTTGTTAGGAAAAGACCTAACCACGTGCTTGATTACTAAGAAGGCAAGAATGGAGCAAAATTGATTATTAATAGGTTTTTTGTTAAAGTTCTACCTATTATGGAGGCTCTAACTTTTCTAAAACTTCGGGTTCTGATGAGATCTTTAGCCAGATCGAAATACTAGTATCAACCTAGCTAATATGTTTGATTTGCTTTATTTTTGTAAATATACGGAGGTTGAAAGCTCGTTATAAATTGAAAATAACATAAAAATAATCTCGATGTATATAAAAACAAAAAACTAATATAACTGTAAAAAATATTACTTGAGCCAGAGTACAAACTAAAAATTTTTTATATAAATAGAACATTTTTGGTCTTCAAAGTTTAGTTACGTCATGATGCTTGTTAGGAAAAGACCTAACCACGTGCTTGATTACTAAGAAGGCAAGAATGGAGCAAAATTGATTATTAATAGGTTTTTTGTTAAAGTTCTACCTATTATGGAGGCTCTAACTTTTCTAAAACTTCGGGTTCTGATGAGATCTTTAGCCAGATCGAAATACTAGTATCAACCTAGCTAATATGTTTGATTTGCTTTATTTTTTGTAAATATACGGAGGTTGAAAGCTCGTTATAAATTGAAAATAACATAAAAATAATCTCGATGTATATAAAAACAAAAACCTAATATAACTGTAAAAAATATTACTTGAGCCAGAGTACAAACTAAAAATTTTTTATATAAATAGAACATTTTTGGTCTTCAAAGTTTAGTTACGTCATGATGCTTGTTAGGAAAAGACCTAACCACGTGCTTGATTACTAAGAAGGCAAGAATGGAGCAAAATTGATTATTAATAGGTTTTTTTGTTAAAGTTCTACCTATTATGGAGGCTCTAACTTTTCTAAAACTTCGGGTTCTGATGAGATCTTTAGCCAGATCGAAATACTAGTATCAACCTAGCTAATATGTTTGATTTGCTTTATTTTTTGTAAATATACGGAGGTTGAAAGCTCGTTATAAATTGAAAATAACATAAAAATAATCTCGATGTATATAAAAACAAAAAACTAATATAACTGTAAAAAATATTACTTGAGCCAGAGTACAAACTAAAAATTTTTTATATAAATAGAACATTTTTGGTCTTCAAAGTTTAGTTACGTCATGATGCTTGTTAGGAAAAGACCTAACCACGTGCTTGATTACTAAGAAGACAAGAATGGAGCAAAATTGATTATTAATAGGTTTTTTGTTAAAGTTCTGCCTATTATGGAGGCTCTAACTTTTCTAAAACTTCGGGTTCTGATGAGATCTTTAGCCAGATCGAAATACTAGTATCAACCTAGCTAATATGTTTGATTTGCTTTATTTTTGTAAATATACGGTGGTTGAAAGCTCGTTATAAATTGAAAATAATGCAAATCGTTTTATTATAAACTAATAAAACTATGAAAAATATGCAAGTGTTCTTTAAAGAAAGTGAAAAAATACATTTTTTCTGAATCTAAAGACTTTAATAAGTGGTTTTGGTGTTTATAAAAAAAATTTTAATGAAATGTTTTACTTTTAAATTTTAAAAAATTAAAACCAAAAGTTTAATAATTTATAATGTTAAAAAAAATAATAAAATAATTTAAATAATAGTTTTGTGTGCTTATTTAATACAATTTTTATTTTTACTTATCTTTCTTTTATTTTCATTTTTGTTTAGGTAACGCTTCAGTTTTTGACATATATCATTCTGATGTGGGGTAGAAGGGGGAGCACTCGACACTATTTTGTAATTACTTAACCAACAATTTTTTTTGAAAAAATTCTTTTTTATTGAAAATTTTACACGTCTTAACTTTAATTTGTATGTTTAGAACATAAATTATATCTTACAGTTTATTTTTTGTTTTTATTTTACTAATATTTAGCGAAAATATTCTGCTGATTTTACTCCTTTTTTCTGCAACGTAATTTTTACCTAATTTTAAGTAACTCTTTCTGCTATTTTTACGAACTTATTTTTATGAGTGTAATTACGTATAAGTGTAATTATGAGTGTAATTACGTAAACAAAGAAAAATAGCAAATAAAGAAAAATTAAAGTATTATTTTTGTTTATTATACAATTTTAAACAATTTGCAATAAATGCTTTGTGGTTCAAGTGATTTTGAAAAAGGGTAAATTTCAGCCTAAATAAAAAGTGGCTTAAGTTTTGGGAAATTGTTAGAAAAATAAACCGTTTATATGTGATTGTCACAAATTTTGCAAATAAAAAAAATCTTTTTAATCGGGCCCGGTGAAATATAATCAACTGTTCCAGCAACTCAATGAAGAGTCTCAATCAGATAATCGATAAATGTTAGGTAAATGTATCCAAATCAACCATAAGTAGGCTCTTAAAGAATTCGCAGTATGTACCAAGGTTATTCCCCGCCTCAAAACTGCTCGACATGAATTCGCTAAAATGAATTTACAAAAAAACCGGAGAAATGTATGTCAATAAACGCTGTTCTTGGTGGGACTGTTTAAACATAAATTGCTTTTAAATGTGATTTTGTCTGATGAGAAACAGTTCAATCTTGATGGTCCAGATGGAACCATGATATTTCTCAGAAAGAAATTTCATAGGCGGATCCTCAATAGTTTGGGGCTCTTTTTGCTTCGAAGGCATGATTGATTTGGCATTCACAAGCACCACAATGGATTTTTCTGAGTACATTCTAGTACCAGAAGAGAAATTGGTGCCATTTATTGAAAACAAGCTGAAGTGGTCGGTGTTTCCCGGGTCAACTGTGATTTTTGAATGCAGAAAAAAATTTTAAGCTAGGAAATAGACGACTTAATTCTGTTGTGTTTTGCAGAATCAGTTAGGATTTTAACGTTAAACTTGAAATTTAAGATTCCATTTTTAATTTATGAAATAAGGTTTTAGTTTTTGTTTTTCATTCGAATGTGTGCCGAATTTATTGTAAAGCATTAGGATACACAATGTTTTTGGTTTTACCGTTAGGGGCATATTTGTAGAGGTTTCATGGGCTGCCAACTCTTGAACATGCAACGTATAGTTCGCCATGTGAGAAACATGGATACTCTAGGATACCCGCTACCTTAAGTGATTGTCCCTGTGGCTTATTTATGGTCATAGCAAATGCTAGACGTACAGGAAATTGAAGTCGCTTGAAATCAATGGGCATGTCGAAAGAAATTAACGGAATTCTCGGAATGAAAACATTTTCTACAAGACCATTGTTTGTGAGAATAGTAGCCTCAATCGATATTACGTAAAAGAATAATAGCTGCTCCAATTTTTAAAATGAGTTCATGTGGTGGCATACCTGGGGCTCCAAAGAATTGAGAAACTCTGTTGGATAAAATAGAGCTTGATCGGGGTCCATAACTGTATCAATTGATTTGTATGATTTTACAGAACTTGGAAGTTTGTTTTGTATTTCGGCAAAGGGTGGTGCAAGTGGTTCTAAAGTAACCTTCCCATTTCAGCAACACATTCCAGGTGTTTCAAGCTTAAATTTAAGAGCCCTACAATGGGCACAGACGACGTCCATTGCTCCAATTTTAACTTGAGAGTGATTGCGGTTATCGCTGGCATTATTGTAAAGGAAAGCTTCAAGTTTTAAATTGGAACCTCTGCGGCTCAATTGTGATTGCGCATGTTGCAGTCGGTCTTGTTCAAGTCAATGTGGCCGTTGTGTTGGCGTTTCGGTGGCTCTCAACTCAGCCTGTCTTACCCGTTGGTCATTGAGTCGTTGTTGAGTCTGTTGAGGTCTTTCGGCTTTGCTGAGGAGATTCGGCAGCCCGGGCTTCAGATTGTCTTGCTCTTTGCGACACAAGACGTTGTTGGGTCTGCTCCAATGTCTCAGACGTTCGTCTAAGGCGAGATTTCTTAGCTTGTGCTGTCGTACCACCTAAATGAGATCGTTTTTTCGGAGGCATGGTTTTTAATTGGTTTAGCACAAAATTATTTGTCAGTAGTAATAACGCTTGAAATGTTTTACAAAATTGAAAATTACTTTATCTTTAAAGATGTTGAATACAAATTGATGCTTTCAGTGGCAATTCACGACTATAAATCAATGTGCTGTATCAATTCACGACTATAAATCAATGTGCTGTATCTCATATTGATTTTAGTGCATGGTTTCGAAAAAGTTTTTCCTTAAAATTGCCAAAAACGGTAAGGAAAAATAAAATTTAAAAAAAAATGAAATCATAAAGACATTGCGAAAAAATCATTAGGTATATTATACGGGGGAAAAACATTCTTAAAAACGAATGGTTTTTCCAAAAATGTTTTGATTGGATTTAATACTTTCAAATTAAAAAATAAGCTTTATTAAAAATAGTTGAATTTTTTGATTTTGACGTTTTTGATCAGAAGTCGGTATTGAAGTGGGCTATGGTAATTATTCACATATGTTCTCTCACGTAGAATATATGTGAGTAATTTCAAAGAAATCCGTTAAAACTTTCTTGGAAGTTTGTATTCGAAAAAAAACGAAAAAAGTTGAAAAAGGTGAAAAAAATTTTAATTTTATATTTTTTGTCAAAAGTAGGCTTAGAACTGGGCGTGGTCGATGATAACTATACAACGATCTAAGTTGAGGTCCGAGAATTATGCATGCCAAATTTGAGGAAAATCCGTTGAGAATTGCAAATTTGTATAGAGAACAAGCAGAAATTTGTATAGAGAACAAGCAGAAGCCTAGAAGTATTGCATCATTTAAAATAACAGTTTCAACCGAATTGTACGAGAAATTGAGTGACCCATGTTTCTGGCCTGATAATATACTGGTTCGTGAATACAGGTACAAAGAAAACCGAATAAATAGAAATAAAAATAGTTTACCAATACCTTTGCCTTCCACTCAAAAAAACTAACTATCTCTTCTGATAACCAACTGTATATTGCATATCAAAACGTTCGTGGTCTTAATACCAAGCTTTCCAGTCTGTTCATTGAAAGTTTTGATTTTGATCATCATATTATAGTTTTTACTGAAACTTGGTTAAATAATAAAACGCTGAATACTGAAATTTTTTGTAATGGTTATAATGTATACCGGCTCGATAGAGAAACTTCTACAATTGGTGGTGGAGTTTTAATAGCTGTTTCGTGCCTTTTTTCGTCTGAAGAAATCATACCTAACACTTCTAACAATGTTGAATTTATTGCTGCTCGTATAAAATTAAAACACAAACATATTTACGTAACCTGTTCATATATTCAACCGAATTCTGATGCTCTAATTTATAATCAACATAATGAGAATATTAAATCCGTTTTATCGTCTGCCCAACCAGATGATTCAATTTTCGTTTTTGGTGACTTTAACTTGCCCACAGTTTCTTGGAAATTCTTACCTGATTCCTTTTATTACACTCCTACTAATTCTATTGATTGGATTGATGTTTTTTTTAATAATCTCTACGACTTGTGCCTTTTTCAATTTAATGGTGTTTACAATGAATATGGTAAACTGTTAGATTTGGTGTTTGTGAATGAACCTGCTGACTGCTCATTAACTCGTGCTATTCCAATTTCTAGACCAGAAGATCGATATCATCCTACCATTGAAGTTTCTTTTAATAATCCATTTGTTAATCGTAAATCAATGGTGAATAATGAAAAAGTCTACTGCTTCAAAAGAACAAATTTCAACGATTTAAATTATCTTATAAATACTACAAATTGGATTGATAAGCTATCTATTCCAAATGGCACACCATCTTCCATCGATACTATGATTGATACTTTCTACTAAATTATTTTTGAATATTTAAATGAATGTGTTCCCAAAATCACTGTACTAAAACAGTCAGGTCCTCCCTGGAACTCAAGACAGCTGACAAGACTAAAAAATATAAAAAATAAACATTACAAAAAATATAAAGATTCCGGATCATCTTGTGCTTATGGTAAATATACAATTTCCCGTGCTGAATATAACTTACTAAACATGAAACTATATAAAAACTACTTAAATGAAATGAAAATTAAATTTATATATGACCCTAAATCATTTTATAAATTTGTAAATTGTAAACGGAAATCTACAGGATATCCAACTATAATGAAGTATTTAAATCATGAATCTAGTAATGATTTAATTATAAGTAACATGTTTGCAGATTTTTTTGCAACTACATATTCAGATGCTCAATACAATAACACCAATAATTACCCTTACGTAATTGATGAACACCAGTCATTATCATTTTATACTATTACAACTTCCCAAATAGTAAAAAGTTTGAAAAGCGTAAAATCATCCTTCTACAGTGGACCTGATGGTGTTCCAAACTTCGTTTTAATTAACTGTGCTAATGCTTTTGCCACACCTTTATCAATAATATTTAACTTATCAATAAGATATGGCTACTTTCCTAAATTTTGGAAAGAATCTTATATTATTCCGCTTTTTAAGTCTGGTAACAAATCAAATGTGGCAAATTACAGAGGTATAGCTAAATTAAGTGCTATCCCTAAACTATTTGAAAAATGCATAACTGATTGTATCTCACATCAAGTATCGTCTTTACTATCACCTTACCAGCATGGATTTAGAAAAGGTTGTTCAGCAATGACAAATCTCCTACACCTTACCACTATCGTTAATAATGGATTTAAAAATGGCCAATTGATTGATGTCATATACACAGACTTCAGTAAAGCTTTTGACAAAGTCAACCATAGTCTTCTTCTTATTAAACTTTCCCTAATGGGTTTTACTACAAACAGTCTTCGCTGGCTTGAGTCATACCTTATTCGAAGGAAACAAAGTGTTCGTTTTAATAATACAACATCAAAAAGCATTATCGTCAATTCTGGAGTACCGCAAGGAAGCCATCTTGGTCCAATATTATTCTCACTTTTTATAAATGATCTGCCGAGTTCAATTCACAACTGTAAAATATTAATGTATGCTGATGATGTAAAAATCTTTTTAAGCTACAAAAAATCTTCGGAAATGCTTAATCTTCAACATGATTTGGATAATTTTTATAACTGGTGTAATATCAACCTCATGAATCTCAATTTAACAAAATGCAAGCATATGCGTTTTTGTAGAAAATGGAATTCTCTGGGTTTCTATACTTTGGCTGACAGCAGACTTGAATTAGTTAAAGAAATTTTGGATCTTGGTGTATTACTTGATTCTAAGTTAGATTTTATAAAACACATTACGTCAATGATAAATAAAGCTCGTGGTGTACTTGCTTTTATAAAACGTTGGGCTAAGGAGTTCACTGATCCTAAAATTACAAAGCAGTTATACACATCTTTGGTAAGACCAATCATCGAATATGGTTCTGTCATCTGGGATCCTGATTACGACGTTCACATAAACCGAATAGAATCTGTCCAAAAACAATTTTTACTGTTCTGCTTAGGGAACTCAACTTGGAATCCTTCTGTTGCTCTCCCATCCTATTCCGTTAGACTTGAACGAGTTAAATTGCCGTCACTAGTAAGCAGAAGAAAAATGCTAAATGTAACTTTTTTAGTTAATTTGCTTAATGGTACTGTTTGTTCTGAATTCCTGCTTAGTAATGTTAATTTCAACGTTCCTCAACGATCAACTCGCAATTTTACACCATTATATCTTCAGGTCTTTCACACAAACTATGCTAATTCTGATCCTTTTCGTAGAATATGCAAAGATTTTAATGAAA
This sequence comes from Delia radicum, assembly GCA_021234595.1. NCBI lineage: Eukaryota > Metazoa > Arthropoda > Insecta > Diptera > Anthomyiidae > Delia > Delia radicum. The sequence continues at coordinate 178,747,930 of CM037853.1, forward strand.
TGTATAACTTTATAGACTTTTCTTTGAGTGTTATTGTCATTAAACGTAATATTATCTTGTTTTTGAATTCATAATCTAATTATACTATTGTAATTTAATTATAGTCAGTAAGGATTTAAATCCATTGACTTAAAATAAATAAATAAAATAAATAAATAAATAAATAAATAAATAAATAAATAAATAAAAAAAATGAGTTTTATACGAGTATATATAAAGGGTTTTTCAATAAGGACTTGACAACTTTTTTTTAAATAAAACGCAAACCATTTGAGTTATTTCCAAAACTTTATTATCGACTTCAAATACAATCAAAACATTTATGAATGGAAATCGACTTCGTTCATATGGCCACTGCGGGCACGTTGGCAGCGGTCGATTCGTTGGACCCAATTTTCGATGACTTCGCGTTCACTGTTGTCTCTGAGTTCTTCCAACGTCGTCGGCTTGTTGGCATAGATCAATGATTTGGCGTAGCCCCAAAGAAAAAAGTCTAGAGGACCAATTGACTGGACCATTTCTTGAGATAACACGGTCACCAAACTTACTCTTCAATAAATCGATTGTAACGTGTGCTGTGTGGCTTGTGGCACCGTCCTGTTGAAACCACATATCGTCCAAGCCCATCTTTTATAATTCGGGCAAAAATAATCGGTAATCATGGCGCGATAACGATCGCCATTCACAGTACGTGACGATCGTTATTGTCGACGAAAAAATATTGCCAAATGACGCCGCCGGCATGCAAACCGCACCAAACAGTTACTTTTTGTAGATGAAGTGGTGATTCATGAAGCACATCTGGATTTTCACCAAACCGATAACGCATATTTTGCTTATTGACGAACCCATGGAGCCAAAAATGAGCTTCGTCACTAGAGATGATTTTGCGATGAAATTCATCATCTTGGCGCATCTTCCCCAGAGCCCAATCGGAGAACGTACGTCGCGTCAAATAGTCCATCGGATTCATTTCTTGAGTCAGCTTCACCTAGTATGGATGTAAGCCAAGATCCTTACGCAAAATTCGCCATAAAGTGGTCTTGGCGATGCCCAGTTCTTGAGAACGCCGCGGAGTTGGCTGATTTGGATCGTTTGCTTCGGACGCCTGAACGGCAGCGATATTTCGGCACTTCGACCTACCCGTTGTCTCACTGGCACGGCAGCATCACACAATCAATATGTAGACTCAAATTGTTGCACTTAACATGTTATTGCTTGTCCACTAGGGCGAGAATAACGACTGAAAATTGGAGTTAACGCTCTTAAAGTTGCGGTCTCGGACTCCGAATTTCGGTAGTACATTTTTATAATTTGCATACGTTGTTCGTTCGTGTACTTTACCATAATGAAAATGTTGAGTTTACTGAAAAAAAGGAAAGTAACAGTTAGATGATCAGTGAAATAGTTCACAAATTAAATTCAAAGTTGTCAAGTACCTATTGGAAAACCCTTTAGATAGTAGCGAAGAAGAATTAATTTTCCAACAACAACTAAGTACCTGTAATTTGTCAGACAATAGAATGGATATCATCAAATAATTTAAGATTATTGGAATGGCCCGCATGTTCTCCGGATTAAAACCCATTGAGAATATTTGGTCGAGTTTACGCAGAAAACAGTCAATACGTAAACGTTTGTTATCTAAAAGTGGCAGTTATTGATGCGTATATTGATAGAACTTCTAATAAATCTGGTAGAGAGTATGTCTGATCGAACTATCGAGTTGATCTAAAAAAAAGGACAGCTCACGCATTATTAAAACTGCTGCTTTAAAATATTTTTCTTAAATTTTGATATATTAAGTTAAGTGTATTTATAGTTCTGAAACACTAGTTGATTTTGTTGTTACTTTTTAAATAGTAAAATAAACAATAAATTGTTTTTTTGTTAAATATTATTAATTTTACATTGATTTTACATTTATGTTGGATAAACTCATTTAGTTTTTTTTTATTCTTACTCAGAAGAATAAAAGTTTTTCTCTAAATATTTTAAACACTATTAATTTTCAAATCAGACTAGAATAGTTTCTGCCTTTTTAATGGACAGGCGTCATCAGTGATTTTCCATTTAAATTGTATTATTATTTGTGTCTTATAATTGTCAGATTGACTCTACATCTCAGTAATAAAATCGTGTTTTTAGAAGCAGGATAAAACAAATGGGCTGATGTAAGTGTTTACTAGTACATTTTACTGAACAGCAGTAAAAATAAACGAATAATTTTCGTATAAAAATAAACAAACAAAAATTTTGAGCTTACTTTTTTCCCTTGCAAGTATCCAGGTTGTAAGCAGCTTACGCCAATCCCTTACAATGATGTAGGTTGTAATGCAGAAAGTTTCACATCATGCATTATAAACGAACTGTATCAGTTAACACGAAACTGATTAGTCATTTTACTGTTTCTGAAGAGCTAGAACATGGTGCGCTAAAAAAAAATTGTTATATTAATATGTCTAAAATTTAAACAACCTAAAATTAATATCTGTAGAATTTTATGTAAAATAGATTATATAATATTCATATTATTACTTTTAACATGTAATATAATTTTATTAAAAGACATGAAATCACAGCTTTTTGTATGGGCTAAAATCCTAGCTTATTTTGCCCACAAGTAATGCTTATAAGTCGGAATTCGCCATATAAAAATCATGACATGTGTAATTATTATTTTTGCCTTACTCCCGTATAAACCTGCTTGCAGATAAGCAACCTGGCGGCTGTAAGAATCAAACCAGCGTTTCATCTTAAATTAGAAATGTAACAATACCAAGTCATGACCGCTTATCGACCACACCCAAGTAAACAAAAATCTGTGTTTTTGTTACAAATATCAATATTAAAATGGAAAACATTATAGATGTGAAATACAGTGGGGGCTCTCTCACTACATGTACAGATACAGGCCGAAAAATATTTGACATATGCAAAGTAGAGTTCATTGGTTTAAATCTCTGAAAATTATCATTTATTTTGCTTCCCTAAATTACAAAAGAGACATATAGATCGATGTATTCTAATTAACTTTCTGCACATGCACACATGTGTGATTTACCTTTTTTTATATCTTTTAATTTCTCCTTTATGAAACTATATAAAGGGTGTTTTTTATACCGGTATAGAACTCTAAGTTGGCAACACTTTTTTAACTGGCGTACATTTTGTCAGCTGTCAAGTGAGTTATGTTTAGTTTGGCGTGACTGACGCCTAAACAACTCTTAAAAATTGTGCAAATTTATTTTGAAAATCATGGTTCTGTTCGAAATACATATCGCGCACGAATTTTGTTTAGCGATGAAGCTCACTTTTGGTTAAATGGATACGTCAATAAACAAAACTGCCGTATTTGGAGTGATGATAGTCCCCAAGTGTATGTTGAGACACAGTTACATCCAGAAAAACTGATTGTTTGGTGTGCTTTATGGGCTGGTGGAATCATTGGTCCGTACTTCTTTCAAAACGATGCTGGCCAGAACGTTACAGTCAATGATGACCACTATAGAGCCATGATTACTGACTTTTTCGTTCATCAATTGAACAACCATGATGTGCAGGAGCTATGGTTTCAACAAGACGGTGCATTATGTCACACAGCTCGTGCCACAAGTGATTTATTGAAAGAAACGTTTGGTAACCGCATAGTTTCACGTTTTGGACCCGTAAATTGGCCTCCAAGAAAGTGCAATTTAACGCCACTGGACTTTTTTCTGTGGGGATATGTGAAGTTGCTAGTCTACGCCGGTAAGCCCGCAACGATTTAAAACTTGGAGGACAACATTCGCCGCATTATTGCCAATATACGGCCACAAATGTTGGAAAAAGTCATCGGAAATTGGACCTCCAGATTAGACTACGTTCGAGCCAGCCGTGCCAGTCATATGTCATATTTAAATTATAATGTCAGAAGATTATCTTTCGAATAAATCAAATTTCATATCAATTTAAAAAATTCATCTTTGTTTTATTCCATTTCAAAGTTCTATACCTCCATAAAAACCCCCTTTACTTATTCATCACTTAACGGTTCTGAACTAATGTTTTACTAATATTTTACGAATGTTTTACTTTTTTATTTTGCTAAACAAATTGTGCTGATAAGCACATTAAAAGTTTGGACGACAACCGGATTGAAAGACATACTCGTAATGAAGTCGATGTTGCTTCATGTCAAGAAGTAGTAGAGACGAGGAAAATTATACTAAAAAGTACAACTCTTATAAGACATATAAAATCAACAATGGGATCTGTTTTTCATACATAATAAAACAAAATGACGCCAACAATATGTATCGTATACATATACATTGCGGATTAAAAAAAAAAACTTAAATTTTGTGTAGTCACCGGTTTGTGAAAGTAATTGTCTATTAATTAAATTAAGGACAAAATAAAATATTTCAATTTAATAACGATTTAAATGTGTATTTTTAAACTAAATGATTGTTGCGACTATTAATGTAGTGTGGTCAAATTGCATCCAAATACACGTACAGGTAGACAGACTAAAGCGAAATACAAGGACACACATCTTACTTAATTTTGTATATTTCCTTTTTCTTTTTGCAAAAAAATGTTGTATATTTCATATTTTGTTATTTCGTTTCGTTTCTAGAAAGAAGACAAAATATTTTGCTTATATTAACAATTTTTTTTGCAAAGCACCTTCCTGACTAAGATTTTTTGCTGACTTTACAAACTTTTTTTTTATTGTAGTGTTTAGCTTTATTGTATCATTTGTATTACAACCAGCGAAAACTTCAGACGAGTACAGTAGGGTTGGTACTAGATACGCTTTTGCCAATATCATTCTTACTCTGGGCGGTGTAAAATATTGATTTACATGGTTAGATCAAGTGAGTGTTTGGTGGAATACCACACCTAGATTTTTGACAGTATTTACTATATAAATTTTAGAATCATCAAGAAGTATGATTATTTCGTTATCAATGTTAACTGACTTTTTACATACACTCCGAAAAATGAACTAAAAACGATGAAAATGAACTAAAAATTTCGAAAAGTAATGATTAAGTGCTAAAGAAATTTTAACTCAGAATAAGTTCATGATTTTACTTACATACAGGAAACTTATTAAACTTAAAACTAATATTAGTTTCGTTAAACTAACTAAAAATTTGTTATACTAAAATAAAATTGAACTAAAATACAAGTTTGATATAATTTTTATTAAAAAATAAAAATTACGTTTTTTCGACCTTTAATTGTGCAATGAAAATGAAAATTATTCAAGTTCGAGAAAAAAAAACAAAAAACACGTTTTGAAAGCGGTAACAATCCCATGCCAAACATCAAACATTCATATAACTAAGTTTTCCCACTAAATGAGAACTATTATATGAGCTCGAAGTTAAAGATTATCACCATTGATAAAAAATAAATTGAAAACTTGTTCGCTATGTGCAAGCTCTACATTTGGTATATTTTGCAAAAATTTGAAAATAAATTTTTCCGCAAATATAAATATTATTAAAAGATTTGAATTTCTACAAGTTTAAAAAATATACTAGTTGAGCATCAGCGTAATAATGTTGTTTGACCTTCAATTCGTCCAGTTTGCTGTAACGTTTAGAATTTACATTAGGCCATTGAGGTTTTGATTACTTTAAGGATGCGGTTCATAGAAACATTTCGCTTCTATAATCATATTTAACCTAGAATCTCGAATGATCATGCGAAGATAATACATTTATTTTTGGAAGTTGTTTTCAATCGCTAAGTTCACTTTTCACTACATTTTTACAAATTTATTATTTCGAAGAGAGTTTCAAAGAAAGTCAAAAAATCAACATGGAATGTGAAGGTATAATTCAGAAGTTTTTAAAATCTGCTCATATCAATGAGCCAAGGTCACAAGTGTGACTGGTAAATTTTTATATGACAGTATTAAACTGACTAACATAAGGCTGGAGTAAATCCCGAATTATTGCGTTGTAGGGAAACCTAACGAACATCGTTTTAATTTTTCAACTAATAGAAAATTTAAAAAAATTTAATAAAAAGATGTAAAATGGTTTTGGATTTGAAAAGTTAAAACAAAAAAATTGTATGTATATATTTTTGGTGCACTGTACAAGTGCTCTAGGCCTAATTTAACATGATATCAATTCGTATTTAAAAATAATTCTAGCACTAAGAGATGATTTAAAATATTGCTTCCAATTATATGTAAATAGCACTACTAAAATTCATATAGGGCACAAATACTAATATAATTTATCTATAACTATATAAGTAAGAGTGGCGTGACTGAGTAACTGAGTGACTGAGGGCTGAGTGATTCGACATCGCGCAGCCAAGACCTCTCTACCTAGGAACTTGAAATTTGGTACATATGTTCCTCCTCCGACTTAGACCTCCACAAAGATGCGATTTTTTGATATTCCAACGGACAAGACCAAAAAGAGGAAAAACTCCTCCTTTTTCGGAAAATAATGTCCATTTTTCCCTGCCAAGACCTCTGGACCTAGGAACTTGAAATTTGGTACATATGTTCCTCCTCCGACTTAGACCTCCACTAAGAAGCGATTTTTGGATATTTCTACGGAGAAGGCGAAAAAGTGGAAAACTCCTCCTTTTTAGGAAAATAGTGTCCATTTTGCAAGAAAAAGTACCTTTTTACAAAAAAAAAGTACCGAAAACGAAGTCCCAAAAAAAGTACCTACTTCAAAAAAAAGTACCGAAAAGCATTTGAAAAAAATTACATTTTCCAAGAGAAAAACTACCAAAAAAATAAATTTTCTAAAGAAGTCCAAATTTCAAAAATTTTCCTTTTCAAAAAAAAGTACCGAAATTTGCAAAGAAAATAATTACCGAAAAAAGTATATTGCCCAAAAAAAGTACCCTTTTCAGAAAAAAGTACCAAAAAATTTTCTTTTTACAAAAAAAAAAAGTACCAAAACTATTGTCAAAAAAGTACCCAAAAAATTTCATTTTCTAAAAATGTCGCTTTCGAAAAAAAAATAATTACCGAAAAAAGCCTATTCCAAAAAATGTACCCTTTTCAGAAAAAAGTACAAAAAACTATTGTAAAAAAGAACCAAAAAAATTTTCTTTTTCAAAAAAAGTACCAATTTCAAAATAGTACTTTTTCCCTAAATACGTCCCTTTTTCCAAAAAAAAAGTCCCTTCTTCAAAAAAAAGTAAATTTTCCAAGAGAAAAAGTACCGAAAATGTTAATTTTCAAAAAAAAAGTACCAAAACTATTGGCAAAAAAAAATACCAAAGAAATTAAATTTTATAAAAAAAGTATCAATTTCAAAAATGTACCTTTCCAAAAATAATAATTACCGAAAATAGTCCCTTTTCCAAAAAAAGTACCAAAAATGTTACCCTTTTAAAAAAAAGTACATTTTCCAAGAGAAAAAGTACCGAAAAAGTTCATTTGCAAAAAAAAGTACCAAAAAATTTTCGTTTTTACCAAAAAAAGTACCAAGACTATTACCAAAAAAGTATTAAAAAAAATTTAATTTTCAAAAAAAATTTACCTTTTTACCAAAAAAAAAAAAAAAAAATACCAAGAAAATTTAATTTTTCTACAAAAGTACCAATTTCAAAGTAGCTTTAAAAAAAAAAAATACCAAAAAAGTTTCTTTTTCCAAACAAAGGAGGTACCAAAATATGTACCTTTTTAAAAAAAATTACAAAAAAGTTTAATTTTTCGAAAAAATTACCAAATTTGAAAAAGTATTGGAAAAAGTATAAAAAAATAAATTTTTCTAAAAAAGTACTAATGTCAAAAAATTACTTTTTCCAAAAAAATAACTTTTCCAAAAAAGTATTTTCTCCAAAAAAGTACTTTTACCAAAAAAAGTTCTTTTTCCAAAAAAAAGTACAAATATGTATGTACTCTTTCCAAAAAAAATTTTCATTTTTCCAAACCAAAAGTACCAAAAAATTAATATTTTCTAAAAATGTAGCAATTTTAAAAAGTACTTCCTGCATCTTCCAAAAAAGTACCGAAAAAAAGTACATTTTCCAAAAAAAATACTGAAAATGTACCTTTTCAAAAAAAAAACTACCAACAAAATTTAATTTTCAAAAAAGTACCAATTTCAGAAAATACCAATTTCAAAAAAGTACTTCTTCCCATAAAAAAAAACCATTTCCAAAAAAAAAAGAAAAGAAATACATTTTTTAAAAACATACAAATTTCAGAAAGTACTTTTTCCATAAAAAATACCTTTACTAAAAACAGTACTTTTTCCGAAAAAATACTTTTCCTAAAAAAATTTCCATTTCTTTTTTCATAAAAAATATCTTTACCAAAAACAGTACTTTTTCCGAAAAAAATACTTTTTCCTAAAAAAATTTCTAAAGGATCTTCCACAAAAAAAAAAAAAACACAAAAGTATCTTCCAAAAAATTTAATTTTTCTAAAAAAAGTACCAATTTCAAAACAGTCCTTTTTCCGAAAAAAGTACATTTTCCAAAAAAAACTTCCATTTTTCAAAAAAAATTACCAAAAATTTTTTAGTGTTTCCAAAAAAATAGTACCAAAAAAAATCAACTTTTTCGAAAAAAGTAATAACTTCAAAAAAAAATCGTTTTTTTTTTTTAAAGTATTGTTTTTTTTTTTTTAAACTAACGGTTTTTTATAAGTAACGGTACATTAAAAAAAACATAACGGGTTTAAAAAAAGTTTTTTTCCCAATATGGAACTCTTTTTTTTTAAAAATAACGGTGTTTTTCATCTGTCTAGCTCTAAAAGAGTAGTGTGAGATACTGACTGACTCAACATCGCCCAGCCTAGCACCTGGTACTAGAAACTTTAAATCTGGCATTAAGGTTCCTCCTCGGAAGGTGACCTCTACTAAGACGGAATTTTTTGATATTCCAACGGAGATGGTCAAAAATTATTCCGAAAAAAGTATCTTATTCCAAAAAAATATCTTTTACCAAAAAAATACTATTTAAAAAAAGTACTTATTCAACAAACAAATAGTTTTTTAAAAACAAGTGCATTTACCAAAAAAAGCACTTTTAACGGAAAAAGTGCTATCACCAGAAAAGACTTTTTCAAAAAAAAGTACTTTCTTCAAAATAAAAAATACTTTTACCAAAAAAAAGTACTTTTGCCAAAAAAAAAAATATTTTTTCAAAAAAAAGCTACGTCTTTTTCCAGGACTGAAAAAAGTATATTTTATAAAAAAAAAGTACCAAAATCAAAAAAGGGACCATTTCAAAAAAAAAAAAAATTTTTTAAAAAGTATTAATTTAAAAAATTTACATTTCCAAAAACAAGTACCAAAAAAATTTAATTCTTCTAAAAAAGTAGCAATTTACTTTTCCAAAAAAAATGTATTTTCCAAATAAGTACTTTTTCAAAAGAAAGTACCTTCTCCAAAAAAAAAACACATTTTTCCAAAAAAGGACCGAAAAAAATATCTTTTTAAAAAAAATTAAATTTTTCTAAAAAAGTACCAATATTATAAAAGGGACCATTTCCAAAAAAAATTTTTTTTTTTTAAGTATTAATTTACAAAATTTGCCAAAATAAATTTTATTTTCCGAAAAAAACCGATTCACAAAAAAGTACTAAAAAAGTTTTATATTTCTAAAAAATACCTGGATATGGTACTTTTTGCCAAAAAAAGTACAAACAATTAACTTTATATAAAAAAATACATACCATTTTTTCCAAAAAAAAATTACAATTGGAAAAAAATTATTTTTTTTTCCAAAAAATGTATATTTTATGAAAAAATTCGTTTTTTCCATGTTTTTTTTTTTTGTATTTACAATATATGTACATAAATTGATGAAAAAATAAACATTCTTATTTAACAAATTTACCAAAAATCCTCCAAAAAAATATTTATACATATATAAAAATTTCCGAGTTAAAAAAATATTTTATTTAAAATACAAAAAATGTGTAAAAAGCGTAACAACCAGAATTTTTTAATATATGTATTTAAATTTCATTCATTTATGTTAGAAAGTGTTTTGCAATCGTCAGATAATGACAATCGTAATTAATTTTTATATTAATTACTGTAGAATATTTCTTTAGTTAGTCTCTTTACAGGAAGAAGAAGAAGTAAACATTTTTATTGAAAAATTTTACGGACACAAGGGATACACCAGACTGCCGCAGTTTCGTCCCCCTCCTGGGACTCGTCAGTGGTTAATTAATGTGTCAATTGAACAAAGTATTTTATATTGTTAATTTGCTCTATATGAAAAACTTTTTATTTTTTGGTGTCGTACTGTGATTTGAACTCACTGCCTTAGCATCAAGCTACGCATCGTAATCTCACCTCTTAACGAGTTGAGCCACGGTCGACACAGCGATGACCAGTGTTGCCATTTCGGTGCTTTTCGGGTAATTTTTGGTGCTTCTTACCTCTTCGTACCCGTAGATTTTTTTAAAATACCCGTTTTAAAAAAGCAGTGCTTTTTATAATTTCTGACAGTGCTTTTAGTGTCTTTTTTGTACAACGATGAATTTTTTTTATTTTATTATTAATTTCATTAATCTTGCCAAATAAAGATTTTGATTATTTAAAAGGTAATTTGGATGAACATATTAACCAGTTTTGTCATCTTGGTTACTTATTTGAAAAGTCATGCAAAGAATATAATATAAGTGCAAATGACAAACAAATCATAACAAATAATTTAATAGAATTTACAAAAAATATTTTAATAAAGCTAAGATTCAAATGTCATTAGTAAAATCGAAGTTTGTTTATCAAATCTTAAGCTACATAAATGGAAAAATACAGAAAGGACGGATGAGTTTTGGATAGAAGTCCACAACTTCAAGGATTCTTTGGGTGAAAACCCATTTATTGAACTCACAATGTTTGTTTTAAAATTACTTTCATTGCCTTCAAACGCCTCATTGCCTTCAAACTTGGAGGTCGAAAGGACATTTAGTTTGATGAATTTGTTTAAAACAAAAATTAGAAACCTGATTTCACTAAATTCAGCAAATGCGTTATTACACATTAAATACGGTCTTAAATTTGGAAATGGAAGTTGTAGCAGTTATAAACTACCTTCAAATGTTTATATTAAAATTAACTCTAACGATACTTACAAAAAGTCAAAATATTTTATAAAAACTGTTTTGTGGCCTAATGAATGCCAAGACGAAATTGATTTTTTTGAAATTGAACATATTGATTTGTAAATGTTTTATAAAACTGTTTTGTGGCCTAATGAATGTCAAGACGAAATTGATTTAATTTAAATTGTACATATTTTTATTTAATGTTCTTAAATAAATTGTTATTTTTTTATTTAATGTTATTAATACCCTGTTTTTAGATGACGTTTTTCTTCACACAAACGAAAAAACAATAACAAAAAATACATGCAATACAAAAACATAATACATTTAGTTACTCATTCGGGCAGCGGCGAACGTCTTGTAAAAACCAGTGGTAAATTAAATTTTTTATCTCAAACCATTTCTTTTTTAATTTCAGTTAGACTTAGTGCTTTTTTACCCTTTTTATAGAATTTTCTCCCTAGTTTTACATTACTTACAGTAATTTTTTAAATATATTTAAAAAAATTTATTTGGTGTTTTTTACCCCTTTTTTTTGTAAAATTTTACCCTTTTTTTACCCGTTTTTGCATTGCTCACGGTGCTTTTGTTCTTTCCAGGGTTGGCAACACTGGCGATGACTGTGACTGTTCAGAATTGACAAATTGTCAATTATTTCTGTTGATTTCTGTTGTTGTTTTTGTAGCAAGACTAATCTACATTGTAAATGTAGATTATTCTTGCTTGAAGTTGTTGCTGCAATTGTTGTTGCTGCTGTTGCAGATTAGTGTAAAGTACCTGAAATAAAAAAAAAAAATTATAATAATTATTAAAAAATGAGTCTTTATTGGGTTTTTATTAAAATTGGCTAATAAAACAACAACAACAGCTGTTTTGTATAATTATTTTAAAAATTTTATAAAAAGTGGTAAAAACTTCTAATTTTATATTTTATCAAAAAATAATTTAAGAAACTACTTACATCTTTTTGATCATGATGTAACTTGGCATGGTTACGCCTGCGATCGCGATTAAGACCACGCCCCCGACCACGTCCACCTCTTCTAGACTTTCCGGCCACTAATTTCACCAAATTCTGAAAATAAATAAAAAAAAATTTCAAAAAAATTACAATAATTTATAAAAAAAAAAATAATTAAATATACTTACACTTAAAAAATTTTCACCGTCCATATCTTTGAACTACTCCTTTTTAAGTGCTACTTTAAAAGCATGGATTTTGTTAGAAATTTTCGCCACATTTTAAAAGAGTTAAATCATTTTTAAATATATTTACAAATTAAATATGTATTTGTTATGTATTTTTAACAAGTTTGACGGTATAACGAACACTCAATGAAAAAATTCCCGTTTTAAGGAATGTTAAACTTTTCATACCAATATACCGCTTTAACCAACAAGTCGAACAAAAACAAAATATATATAAATTTAAAAAATATAAATAATAATTGTACAGTTTTGGTTTTTATTAGCAAACAAAAAACTGAAATCTTTGCTTAACGATTGTCTCAATTTAACGAACAACCTTGATCTTTCGTTTAACCTGAATTCTATTAAATAGTCTACAAATATAAATTTATTATAATTAAGCTCTAACATTTATTCAGTTAAAATCTTAGTCTACAAAGTGTAGTGTATCTGAATTTTTTTTTTTTTTTTTTTCATTTTATCTATTTAAATAATAATTTGTATATAAAAACAAAAATTTTATCAAATTTTCAATAAAATAGCATGTTTTGTGGACAAAATTCGAAAATATTTAAATAATATTTTTTCGATTATTTCAGCTTAGGTAAATAAATTTAAATAAATATTATTTTATAAATAAATTAATGTAAAAGTAAAGGGTCCGCCAAATAACTTTTTTTTTTGAACTCCTGAACCAATTGGACTTTGTATGGCGTCATACCAAGGTCTTTATGCAAAATTCGTCTCAATAATGTCTCCGAAATGTTCAATTGTTGAGAACGACGGTGAATTGATGTTGATGGCGCTTCACGCACACTTTCTGCCACAGCAGCAATATGCTCGGGTGCACGCACTGTTTTTGGCTTTTCACGCTTTGGTTTATCGATGAGGATGCCAGTTTCTTTCACTTCTTTCACAAGATAACGAACATACGGACCATATTCGTTCAGCGGAAGGATAAAACTAATTATCTGTCAAATCAGACATGAGCTAAGTGTTACCATTCACGAAATAAGAACTAGTTGAAAAAAAAAACTTTAGATGGCGGACCCTTTATATAAATTTTTTTTAAATTATTTTTATCAAATTGAATTAATTCTTTGCTAGGACTGACTTAAGTATTAAAAACAAAAAACCAACAAGTTGTTGTTGTTTTATTTTGAACCATTTTTATTGTCCCTTTCTATTACGTCCTAATTATATGCCCAAAATAAGCAACGACGGCGAATTGAATACAAATGCAAAATTTGATAATATTTGCATTAACAGACGCTAGCTCTGTCTATCTAAACTAAAAAATACGGAAAAAATGTAAGTTGGTAAAGAAGAATTTTTATTTTCTTTTGTTTTTTTGATCTACCCATAATAAACTTTAAAAACAATTTAAAAAAAAAATATTTTTTAAAAAATTGATTTTCTTTTATATTTGTACCTGAAATCATTTTTTTTAAGTTTATTTTTAAATGTATAAAAACATTTAGTTAAGATATAAAAAGGAAAAGATCCAAGGTATTTTACATGATGTAACAGTGTAGACATTTATTAAATGGTTATGACATTTATTTTTTTTGTGAAAGTTTTTTTAAAAATTACGAAAAAGTTAAAACGAAATAGAAAAAAATCAAATGAAAATATTTTTAAAGGAATTTATTTTCTTTTTTTTTACATTTGAAAATGTTGTGTGCCTTGGGATTTGAATATTTTTTTTAGAGTTAATTTTGAAATGTTTAACAACATTTAGTTTAGATATAAAAAAAATAGATCCAAAGTACATTTCACAAAGTCACAGTGTATTAAGTGGTATTAAAGCTGTTATCACAGTACCTTTTTTGTGACTTTCTTGACTTTATTTAGGGTTGTCATGAATGTGAAATTAAGTCTAAAGCTGTTATGACATTTGATTTTTTACCGACTTTTTCCTGACTTTTTAGGGGTTTCATTGAACTTTTTTTTTAAATTACGAAAAAGTGATGAAGTGATGGACTAGAAAAAAATTAAATATAAAACCTAAAAAATTCGCTAACAAAGCAAATGTCATGCCAGCTTTAGCTTATTTGAACCAATTTGCATAAAAATAAGACACTTTTTGTTGTAAGTTTTTAATGCTTAAAACCAGCAGCAATGACTTTGGCAACGCGATTCAAATGAGTAGCTGTCTGTAATTCTGTTGACGTTTTTTTTTTAATTCAATTTCAATAGTGACAAACAAACAAGCAGAAAAATACATATCGCAAATTACGTTATTTACATATATTTAGCTATGCCAACATTCAAAGTTCAGGGTCAGGTTTATCATTTAGTTAGAAGTGTATTACCTGCTGAAGAAGATCCCAAATTCTTACAAATATATTTTGTGGGAGGTGAGGAAGAAGATAAAGCTGCTCTAAGATGCAATAATTTCCCAGGAATTAAAAAAGATTTGGTAATTCATCTACAGCGAATGTTACATGAAGTCAACCATTATATAAAAGATCTGAAGACCACAATGCAAAGAGCCCCACAGCCATGCGAAAACTATCAAATAATAATTTAAGCGGATCAACAGCCTACTGGTGGTCACCCAGGACGTTTCAATGCACCAACATGCCACGAAATAGCATTGGTAATTGTAGGTCAGCAATTTGAATCAAGAGATATTGTTCTACAAAGTCATGACAACAAATTACGTCGAATAAATGAACTTCATCGCTCTTATGATGCACTACAATATCCACTAATTTTCTGCCATGGTGAGAACGGTTATGCGATTACCATACCTTTGATAGACCCCGTTACAAAACAGCCTATCCAAAGAAAAACTGTATCTGCTGCAAGCTTTAACGCGTACCGCATCATGTGGAGACAAGATGAAACTAATCATATATTTCATTTCCGCTCCCTCTTTAGTCAATTTTTAGTTGATATGTATGCTAAAATTTAAACTGAGAGATTAAACTACATCAGAAACCACCAAAAAGAACTACGCTCCGAAAATTATATTCATTTACGTGATGCAGTAGGAAGACAAGATGCCAATGCTGCGGATCTAGGTCGATTAATGGTACTACCATCATCCTTGACAAGAGGACCTCGATATATGCATGAAAGAACTCAAGATGCAATGACATATGTTCGCCAATATGGTCGACCTGACCTTGTTATTACCTTTACATGCAATTCCAAAAGGCCAGAAATAACAGATGCGCTAATTCCTTTACAAAAGGCCCATGATCGGCATGATATAATTGCAAGAGTATTTCATCTGAAAGTGAACAAATTAATGGCTCTTCTTACGAAAGGCAACATATTTGGTAAAACCCGATGCTTTATGTATTCAGTAGAATGGCAAAAAACGAGGACTACCACACATTCAAATCTTACTTTGGTTAGAAAAACGTATTTCTTCCAACATGATAGACACAGTAGTCTGCGCAGAAATACCTGACCCTGTTAAAGATCCTTTACTTCATGAAATTGTTAAGAAAAACATGATTCATGGTCCATGCGGTTCTTTGAACGCAAAATCACCTTGAATGAATAATGATAGACGATTATTGTAAATTATTCAATAATATGCTCAATAATTCATATTTTCCAAATAATTGGAAAACAGCTAAGGTTGTGGTACTACCAAAAAAAGACAAAGAGCCGAATAATCCTAAAAATCTTCGACCTATAAGCTTATTACCTAATATCAGCAAAATTTTCGAAGTGTGCATCAATAGTAATATTAACAAATTCTGTAATGATAAAAACATAAGTTGTGAAAAACAGTTCGGGTTTACATTCAAACATTCGACCGTGAACGCTATACATAAGCTTACTTCCGACATTAATTGGAACTGGCATAAGAAAAGTTGTACAGGCGCGTGCCTCATCGATATGGAAAAGGCCTTTGACAGTGTGTGGATTCCAGGCCTAATATTTAAATTGCTTCAATATAAATTCCCAATACATCAAATTATTTAAATATACAATATGATAAGCAATAAAGACTTCATGGTTTATTATCAAAACTCGAAAAGCTCAAAATCCTTCAAGATTGTTAATGGATTACAACAAGGAACTGTAAATTCTCCTATTCTTTTCAATTTATACATTTTAGATCTGATAAACAAAGTGGATAATATCATATCTTTTGCGGATGATATTATTATATATCATTCTGATGACAAAATAGAAGCAATAATATGAATCTTCAAAACATCTACAACTTAGTTGAACAGCATACAATTAATTGGAACATGAAAATCAACGCACAAAAATGCGAAACCATTCTTTTTAGACCACCAGTTGATAAATGTAACTCAATCATAAGGAAAAACTGGAAACAGTTTGGAATAAAATCAAATTTATCAAATTGTAGCATTCCAAATAAGGAAGTAGTAAAATATTTAGGTATATACTTGGACAAATTTTTGTATTTTAACCACCATGTCAAGGAATTACTTATAAAGGCAAGAAAAGCATTCTTTATATATAGACCATTATTTCATTCAAAATACATTAAACCTAAGATTAAAATTATAATGTATCAATCCCTTATTAGACCTATACTAAGATATGGTTGCCCAATTTGGTTCAATATATCTCCTTCAAACATGGAAAAGATTAGAGTCTTTGAAAGAAAATGTTTAAGAGCATGTACATCATTATACAGGTCTCCACAAAGCGAATATCTAAAATACATATCTAATAAGAAATTGTATAATAATGCTAATATAATAAGAATAGACAATTTTATAACGTGCCAATATGAAAACTGTAAATATTAATTCAGAACATTTAAATATGAGATATAGCACTAGCATATCAAATAAAGACTTAGATTTATACAAAAATCTAATACGAAAAACTTTTGGTGGTTTTCTGAATAAACAGTATAATTTTCCTTCTTTTTATCCCTTGACACTAGCCTTTCTTAACCCACTCCATAATATATATGCAATGTTTTTTTTAAACTCATTTTCATTGCAAAAAAGCTAGTGATATATATTTATTTATTGTAAATAAGATTAAAAAAAAAAAAAAAAATTATAACCATTTTGTAAAAACCAAATTATTATTATATAAATAATACTTGAGAGCTCGATTATGAGACATTGTATATAAAAATTGTTATTGTTAACTAGTGTTTATAATAGTTTAAGTATAAATTATGTAAATAAATAAACAATTAAAAAAAAAAAAAAAATCACCTTGAATGATAAATGGTAGTTGTTGCAAACATTTTCCTAAAGCACTAATCAATGAAACACAAACAGGTGTGGATGGTTATCCAAAATATCGGAGAAAGCCCCCTAATGATGGCGTTTCACTGTAAAACTTAAAGGTATTGAACTTGATAATCGTTGGGCAGTACCTTATAATCCAGTGTTATTGCGTACTGTTGGTGCACATAACAATGTAGAGATATGTAGCTCTGTCAAATCAATAAAATACATTTGGAAGTACGTTAATAAGGGCAGTGATCAGGCTTCTTTTGCTTTAGAAAGCGAAAAAGATGAGATAAAAATTTATAAATGTGGCCGGTATATAAGCAGTTCAGAAGCTGTTTGGAGAATATTAGCTTTTCCAATTCATGAAAAATACCCCCCGGTATTTCATCTTGATGTACACCTTGAGAACGGTCAGCGGGTGTATTTTACCGCTTACAACTTAATGGATAGAGTTACAAATACTCCCAACACTACACTTTTAGCCTTCTTTAAATTGTGCACCAACGATAATTTCGCAAAAACCTTATTTTATTGTGAGGTTCCTCCTTATTATGTGTTAAAAAAGAAATCATTTGAAAGGAGGAAAAAGGAATATTGGTGGATGGATGGCCGAACGTTAAAAGAGATAATGTTTTGGGTAGAGTGTATACCGTTCACCCAAATAATGCCGAGTGCTACTATATTCGTATGCTCTTACATGTAGTTAGAGGTCCTACGTCGTTTGAATACTTAAAAACTGTAAATAATGAACTTCATCCAACCTTCCAATCTGCATGTTTAGCGTTAGGTTTGCTGGAGGATGATAAACACTGGGATAGTACGCTAGAGGAGGCAGCCATGACTGATCAGCCTTTTCAACTTCGTGAGCTATTTACAGTAATGTTAGTGAATTGTCACCTCTCAAATGCTTCAACCTATGGGAAAAGCATAAAAACAGCCTTTCAGAGGATATTACCAGACAGTTAGTGAGAGAACTGCAAGGCGAAGAATTACAAATAACAGATGTAATATATAACAAATGCCTTATGCTGATTGAAGATTCGGTACTGTCTGTGGGTGGTAAAACTTTATCATATTATGGATTACCTACGCGGATAAGATCAGAAAATATTTTACAAAACAGAGAATATTTAATGCCAACAAATTATGATGTAAACGTCTTAGCAAGAGAAGTTGTTATTACTGAAAAAACATTGACGAATAAGCAACATATTGTTTACGACGAAGTAATTAGTAGCATTGAAACTGGCGATGGTAAATTGTTTTCCTTGATGCTCCTGGTGGCACAGGAAAAACGTTCATCCTTAACTTACTTCTTTCTAAAGTAAGAAGCCAGGGTAGTATTGCATTAGCAGTCGCGACTTCAGGCATTGCAGCTACACTGTTAGAAGGTGGCAAAACCGCACATTCTACTTTTAAACTTTCTCTAAATTTGATTCATACAGAAACTCCAGTATGCAATATTTCCAAGCAAAGTAATTTAGCTCAAGTTTTGAAAGACTGCAAGCTTATTGTGTGGGATGAAAGTACCATGGGTCATAAAGGAGCCTTTGAAGCTTTAAGCAGAACACTTCAAGACATCAGAACAAAAATAATAGTGTCATGGAGGAATAACTGTATTATTAGCAGGAGATTTTCGACAAACTCTACCAATAGTGCCCAGAGGAACACGTGCAGACCAAGTAAAGGCATGCTTCAAATCATCCTACTTGTGGCAGCTCACCTTTTCTCTACATACAAATATGAGAGTTCATTTTAAATAAATTTTCTATTAATTATATTCAATATTCTGTACTTATTTTAAGTATGAAAACTTACTAAAATAAAACTATTTTAATTTAAAAAAAAAACTTGTTTTTACAATCACTTTATTAAATTATACGGCAGAGTTACACATAATAAAGAATTATAAACTCAAACTAAGTACAGCAATGTACTTTATTTGAGTATAACATCTTATTGTGAATCAAAAATTTACTTATTTATGGGACAATTTTATAATTTTTCTGTAAATTAGGTAATACCGCAAGAATTGACATACATAAAGTTAGTAAAATTTCATTATTTTAAGTAAATGTTCTTTGAAATAAGTAAATTTCATTATTTTATGGGATATTTAATGAATTCACAGAAAATATTTTTTGAGGAAATGTTTTTAAAAATCAAACTATTAACTAATATTTAGTTAATTTTCCCTGAATACAATATTGTGAACTAAAATGAACTAAATGTGAGTAATTTTTCCTTATGTGGAATATTTTTCAGCAATTCTTAAACAAAATTCTTGAAATTTTAGCTTGAAGCTGATAAAAAGTAACGCATGGTTAACTAAAATTTAGTACATATTAACTAGATTTCGTTAAAATTATATTCCACTTTAGTTTATATATACTTAATTTAATGCAATATTCTTTAAACTGAAAACTATTTTGAAAACGCAGTTAACTAAATTTTTGGAATTTTTAATTATTTTAGTTCAATGAAAATTATTTTAGTTCAATGAAAATTAGTAACGTCATGAGGCTTGTTAGGAAAAGACCTAACCACGTGCTTGATTACTAAGAAGACAATAATGGAGCAAAATTGATTATTAATAGGTTTTTTGTTAAAGTTCTGCCAATTATGGAGGCTCTAACTTTTCTAAAACTTTGGGTTCTGATGAGATCATTAGACAGATCGAAATACTAGTATCAACCTAGCTAATATGTTTGATTTGCTTTATTTTTGTAAATATATGGAGGTTGAAAGCTCGTTATAAATTGAAAATAACTTAAAAATAATCTCGATGTATATAAAAACAAAAAACTAATATAACTGTAAAAAATATTACTTGAGCCAGAGTACAAACTAAAATTTTTTTATATAAATAGAACATTTTTGGTCTTCAAAGTTTAGTAACGTCATGAGGCTTGTTAGGAAAAGACCTAACCAAGTGCTTGATTACTAAGAAGACAATAATGGAGAAAAATTGATTATTAATAGGTTTTTTGTTAAAGTTCTGCCTATTATGGAGGCTCTAACTTTTCTAAAACTTTGGGTTCTGATGAGATCTTTAGCCAGATCGAAATACTAGTATCAACCTAGCTAATATGTTTGATTTGCTTTATTTTTGTAAATATACGGAGGTTGAAAGCTCGTTATAAATTGAAAATAACTTAAAAATAATCTCGATGTATATAAAACAAAAACTAATATAACTGTTAAAAATATTACTTGAGCCAGAGTACAAACTAAAAATTTTTTATATAAATAGAACATTTTTGGTCTTCAAAGTTTAGTTACGTCATGATGCTTGTTAGGAAAAGACCTAACCACGTGCTTGATTACTAAGAAGACAAGAATGGAGCAACATTGATTATTAATAGGTTTTTTGTTAAAGTTCTGCCTGTTATATAGGCTCTAGCTTTTCTAAAACTTCGGGTTCTGATGAGATCTTTAGCCAGATCGAAATACTAGTATCAACCTAGCTAATATGTTTGATTTGCTTTATTTTTGTAAATATACGGAGGTTGGAAGCTCGTTATAAATTAAAACCGTTAAGTGTTGAATAAGTAAAGGGTGTTTTTATGGAGGTATAGAACTTTTAAATGG
The DNA here is from genome assembly GCA_021234595.1 of Delia radicum. Lineage (NCBI taxonomy): Eukaryota > Metazoa > Arthropoda > Insecta > Diptera > Anthomyiidae > Delia > Delia radicum. Next base: position 178,768,954 of record CM037853.1, read on the forward strand.
AATAAAACAAAGATGATTTTTTTAAATTGACATGAAATTTGATTTATTCAAAAGATAATCTTCTGACATTATAATTTAAATATAATATATGACCGTCACGGCTGGCTCGGACGTAGTCTAATCTGGAGGTCCAATTTTCGATGACTTTTTTCAACATTTCCGTATATTTGCAATAACGCGGCGAATGTTGTCCTCCAAGTGGTCAATCATCGCGGGCTTATCGGCGTAGACTAGCAACTTCACATATCCCCACAGAAATTCACGGGTCCGAAACGTGAAACTATGCGGATACCAAACGTTTCCTTCAATAAATCAATTATGGCACGAGCTGTGTGACATGTTGCGCCGTCTTGTTGAAACCACAGCTCCTGCACTTCAGGGTTGTTCAATTGTTGAACGAAAAATTCAGTAATCATGGCTCTATAGCGGTCACAATTGACTTTAACGTTCTGCCCAGCATCGATTTTAAAGAAGTACGGACCAATGATTCCACAAATGGTGTGTCAACGTACACATGAGGATTAGCGTCACTCCAAATACGCCAGTTTTGCTTATTGACGTATCCATTTAACCAATAGTGAGCTTCATCGCTAAACAAAATTCGCTTATGCAAATTGGAATCAACGACAATCTTGTTTTAAGCCCATTCACAGGATCTACGCCTTGCTAGGTGATCGTGTGGCTTCAATTATTGCACGAGTTGGATTTTGTAAGCACGCAAACCAATATCTTTTCGCAAAATGTTCCATAAAGTGGATGGCCACATATCCAATTCCTGTGCACGATGGCGGATAGACTGATTGGGGTCTTCCTCTACGCTACGCTATATAGTAGCAATGACTGATGCATATTATCATTTAGAGTAAACGTGGTGCGAAAACGTTCCATAGTTAATCGAATTAATTGCTCTGATGGACGATTATGTTGACTGTAAAATGGACGTAGTGCGCGATACGTATTTCGAACAGAACCATGATTTTCAACACAAATTTGCATAATTTGAAAGCGTTGTTCAGGCGTCGGTCTATTCATGTTGAAATGCCAAACCAAACTAAACATAAATCACTTGACAGCCGACAAAATGGCCTCCAGTTAAAAAAGTGTTGTCGACTTAAAGTTCTATACCTGTATAAAAAACCCCCTTTAGTATGAGACTATACATAAAAATATTAGTTGTAATGATAGACCGACTCTCAGATCAGAGTATTTTTTTTCTAAAGGTCTTTTTCGTCTATTACATTAGGTTTACGTGGAATAACAACTTAAACAAGACAAAGACAGGTTTTTGTCCTATATTCGGGGACTTTACTGCATATACAGCAAATACGTCATTTTGCACTGCACTTGTTTAACCCTTTGAGGATCGAACCTAAAACGTTGATGATTTTTGGACGAAACTTCTTCTAGTGCCTATGGCTACAAGAAATTTAATGATATTTTTTTCTGTATACTGCTCCCCGTCTGCGAATACCAAACATCATATTTGTAAAAGTCATAAATATAAATGGAAATTTTAATGCACTTTTTCATATTTCCATATAAAAAAATGTACAACACAAAAACTCAACCAAATTTAATAATAAGTAAAAACACCAACACACAAGCAACGCTTTTTTTATCTATAATATTTTAAGTCCAACATATATACATACATACATACAAACATACAAACATACATACATTCAAAGTAAATGTACATTCATATCGGACAATATGGTAATTACATCCCTCTCTGTATAGTTTAGTCAGTCATTCAGTTAGCCTTCGTCGACCATATTGTTTTGAAAATTTCCCTCAAAATAGTTTTTCTTTAATGATGTCCTTTAATTGAATTACCCCTCTGCGTCATGGTTATAAGCTTATGCGGACTCATCGGGAACAAAGTCACCCTTCGAGCTTCAACTGTTTTTATTGGCTACTTGACGTTGGGTGTGCTTTATGGCAACGATCGATAACCATGAATATTTAGTATTTATGTACACTGAAAAAAAATATATATGTACATATATTAAAATACAAAAGATAACTTTAACATAAATTGTAATGATTACATTGTTGCCAATGCATTATAAATCTTGAAGACAACAAGCTATTTTAATCAAGTACATCGTATTGAACCGGTAATAAATAATCTCGAATATTGAATCACTACATAATTAACTGCACTTAACACCCGTTGTCAGAGGCGAGTAAATCGTTGAAAGTTGAAAATATGTATTATCATCAATAATTTCGAAAATAATCGAAAAAACATGCAAAGTTTTGGAGTGACTTCAAGTAATATGAATTCAGAATTGCCAAGTATTTATAATTCTAATATATTCAGGTAAAAATTTGTTGTTCAATTATTTTATTCAAAAAACTTATGAAATTGACATTTTAAATTGCCATTAAGATATCTATGTGTGTCCTATGTTATAATTCGTTTTTGTGTTTATGATTTTACATTACTAAAAATAATGGCATAATTATTCTATTTCTTTCCCCTGCATATCTGCGGCTAAAAACGCAGATTTTGAGCACCATTTTCAAAAGAACAAAATTGGCTGAAGATATATCAAATCTGACTTTGCCATTCTATTGTTCAGGAAAAATAAGCGTTATTTGAGATTATTAGGAAGGGCCAGATAGTCATTAGGGTAGCCGAAAAATTCACTTTTTTATAAAAAAATTTAAAACTATTTTATTTTTAACAAGCAGATTGAAAATATACTGTCTCCTGGAAAAAGTGGCATTTAAATTTTTATTTTGTAGTTACCTTTTAAAAAGTTGTTAAGATTTTGATACGAGAATAATAATTAATTAATTGTATTAATTTTGAACCAGTACATTGTTTTTTAAGCTACATTTGTCTTTAACAGTAATATTATTTTCTGCAATGGCTGATCTTTTACAAAATATCCAAATGTAAGCTTCTTTTCAGATAATTTAGAAGATAGTAAAAGTCAAATATACACTATGTCGACTGTTGACGAGAATACAGAAGACTTGGTAGAGCATTGATGCAGCCTACCAAATGTATTATGAATTTTTTTTATAGAATTCGATGACAACGCAAAAGTTAGTAATCCAGTAAATTCAACCAGAAAGTTAAAAATTTTGATTTCGTGTTTTTAAAGTCTTCTTTGGATTATATAACTTTTCAGAGTTTTAAAAACATTAGTTAAATATGGAATAAATATTTCATTTATGCTTTTTCACACCGCTCAGTGGGCATCCCAGAGGCTTTATCATTGCAATTGAAAAGGCTAAAAATATACAATCAACAAGTATTTATACTGAACAGCTTGTTGGCTCAATTTCGCGGCTTAATCATTCAAATATAATCAAAAATAAATTTAAATAATTTAACATTATGTGCAATTGAAAGAGAAACTAAATAATGTTGTTTTGGAAAAAATAAACTTTGTAATATCAATTACAAAACTTAAAAAAAATATCTCATTTTTGTATATATATTACTTGATAAGTTTTTAGCCGGAAATACAATTATAAAAGTTTTTGCATCATTTTTATTTTAGGAGACAGCAATATTTAAACAGCGTGTTAAAAAATTACTTCAATGTTTTTTATGAAAAAGGGATTTTTCTGGGATTTTTCCCTTTTTTTAGGTCCATCCTAAAAATCTCAAATAACGCTTATTTTTAATCATTTTCCCTGGGGAATCGAATGGTAGAATCAGATTTGAAATTTATTAAACCGTTTTTGCTCTGTAGAAAATGGTGCTCAAAATCTGCGTTTTTAGCTTCAAAAATGTAGGAAAAGGAGTTTGATTAAAAAAAAATTAGTACGCCATTATTTTTAGTGATGTAAAAACCTTCTAAAAAGATATTGTATTCCAACACCTAAAATTTCGAATTAACCCTAATAAACATAATGAGTAACTCCTACTATTTCTTATTTTAAAAAGGTTTTTTTAAAAAATTTGTGGGAATCTGCTACATTAACTGCCACTTTCGAGATTATATTGTAGCTTTATTTTCAGTATTTGTGCAAGGGGGTGTTTATACTTTTGGATTTTTTTTTATACATATATTATTAAACGAAAATAGTTTGTATTTTTAATTATGATTTTATTTATACTAAGATCAGCAAATGAATATACAAAGTGAATTTTATAGTTTTAAGTCAAAATAATTTTTTTGTAACTTTCATACTTATTAATCTGGATTAATTAATCTGGACTTATTAATCTGGATTAATTAGGCCCCAAGGGCTTGAAATCCATAAATAAAAATAAATAAATAAAAATTAAAAGAAATAATTACTCGTAAATTATTTTTTTCATTTTGATGCCGCAAGAGCCTAAAATTCTCTGCTTTAAAAATTTCATTGCAAGCTAAGTCGCATGTATAATTGTATTAGTGCCCAGCAAAATATTGCTAATGCCATCTCATCGCTGTTTATATTATCAATAATGATATATCGTTACTTTCTACATTACCTTAAAATACAAAATATTGACTTCTTAATAAGTCAGCGTGGCCCGATGATATACCAGAACTGGTGCTGAAACAGTACTCTTCGTCGCTTTCCCATCCATTGCCTAACCTTTTTAGCTGATCGTATCGCGCGGGTGTCTTTTCCTCATGCTAGAAGGTTGATAATGTTCAGACAATTTCTGTAAAGGGTGGGGATAGTACCCTGAAAACTACCGCCCAATCTAAATATGCTCTGCGCTCTCGAAGGTAATGGAGATCACGTTTAATCAACATATTGTTAATTATCTAGATTCTAGAGCGGAGTTCACCTATTAGTGATCGACAGTATGAACGGGAGACTTGTAAGCGTTGCTTTCGGAACGTTGGTTGGTATTGGCAATCCATTTAAGTCTGCATACCAAAATTATCGTTACATACGTTCAATTTTGAATAAGCCGGCTGACATAAGCAATTTTTTTGCAAGTACCCCTCCTGACTCAAATTTGGTTGACTCAGCAAAATGTTTTGCTGACTTCACTAACTTTTTATTTTGAGTGTACTACAAGCTATTAATCTAGAGAAGCAGTAATAATTTTTAACATTTTTAAATTTCCCATTAGCATTGGAGTTCCCACTAGCATGGGACGATAGTGCAAGTTCGAAAAACTTATACGCTCAAACTTTTTTACCCTACAAAAAAATTCATTACCAAATAAGTCGTTATATAATAGAAACGCATAGCTGTGCACAACTTATTATTTGGAGTCTAAACTCATTATTTTTTGGCGAGCTAATATTTGTAAGCAATCACGCGTGCTCCCTAGCTTACAAAAAAAAATTAAAAATAAGTAGTTATAAGATTCTAAATAATAAGTTGTTATTCACTTGGTGACCATGAGCTGATTTATTGGAGCTTATTCAACGCTGCTATCTTCATTCCAACAAATCTGGCATGTAATCCATTCCAAAGGATCTGGTAATGATCGAAATCAAAAATTTAATCGATTTTAATTTGTTTCATAAATCACATAATCGACTGTTAATTATATCAATCGATTCAGTTTACAAAAGATACTTCAATTTATGACATTTAGGCCCGATATTTGAATGTCCAGTTAAAATTTAACAAACAGTTAAATTGAAAATTTATATGGGAAACAACAACAATAAATGTGTTAGTCAAAGTCCCAGTTAGTAGCTAACGGGACATTGTGAAAATTAAGCTTAATGATAATAAAAATAAAAATGTTGAGAAATATTAAGATTTCGATCGAGAGAGAAATTCATCACACACCAGAATAAGTAGTTACAAAAATGGCTACAAAAAGTTAAAAAAGAAAGTTGACTAATTCAAAGATTTTTCCGATTCGTGTTAAATTATAAGTTTATGGTAAGTATGTTTATTTGGATTCTAATTACGATTTTCTTTTTTCTTAGTTTCCTATAGAGATGCACAAGGGTTTAAAAAAGACGATCAAAAAACAAGAATTCCGTTCAAGCCTAATCCTCAAAACGTTTAAGAACAATCATTTTATATAATGGGGGCAAATATTTACATCTGTGTCAGATTCGGTGTTTTTTTTTTGTAAAATTATAAATCAACTAAAAATTAATTAGTTATAAATAAAATGTGCAAGCAAATGTTGGTGTTTTTTTTTTTTTCTTAAAACTCAATTTTAATCCAAATCGTAGATAAAAACATTATTAAAGTGTTTCTCGGCATCTTAATGTTTGGTTAAGCACATAGATATGAAATTTACACAGCCATTTAAATTTACACACTTTTAATAATTGCAAAGAGTAGGCATTAAGTTGCCTACCATTATGGTAGTAAATTTAAATAAAAATTATTTCTGCTATTTTGACAGGTTTCTATAAGTGTACCTTCAGTTTGTGACTATAGTAAATCATAATCATTTATTCCACCCGTGGCATAGCCCCCGAGCTCTGCATAAGCGCCATGACAAATGACCCCTTTAGCAGTGTCATCAGTAACGCAACCGTAAACATAAAAAAAAATTAATTTTTACAATAAAATCTCGAAATTTGTAAATAAATTTCGGTAGTTACAATTGACAAGACCAACAGTACCAGTGATGCCAACTTAGTGCTTTTGCTACTATTTATAGTGATTTCCAAGGACACGTAAACATTTTACTCATGGTGCCAAAACACAAAAATGCTCTAAATTGGTGCTTTTGGTGCTTCTTAACCAGCTTCGTTTTAAAGATCAGTACTTTGTTAACTAAAACGCCTAAAACTCCAACAAAAACTATCGAAAACTCCAAATTTTTCCACTCTTAAGGAAATTACAGTCAAGAGTAACTTTGTTGCTACTTTTTAAATGGTCTGGATTTGTTAAATTGATCCGAAACCGCCATTTTTTTTATATGGAGTTTAACAGATATTTTCGCAAAAATACGACCAAAATACTGGAATACTGGTCACTTTATTTTAAAACGAACTCCAATTATGAACTGCTTTATGGTCAAGTTGAGTTAATTTTTATACCTTTGCAAAAATTTTAATTTAAATTTACGTTAAGTCGATAAAAACAACTGAGATATTTTTACAGTGTATGACACATGAACAACACTTTTTTTTTGTATCTACATAAAGGAAATGTTACATGTTTCTTAGTTCCTTTTTTTATAGCAGGGTTGTTACAAATGGAGAACCATTCATTAGAAATGCAAATTTGTAAATGAAAACAAAAACATTTTATTCCACTTTACATATTTAAGATTCCATAGTTCTTTTTTTCCTTGCCAACAAATTAAAGTTTTCAAATAGTTTTTGTTTATTTGTCCAGGACAACATATGTATACGAATATTCTCCATTAAAATAAAAATAGGGCATTCCTTAAACGACTGGCTTTAATACAGAACGCGTATTTTCAGGTACTTATTGTTAGCATTGCAATTGTTGCCGCATTTCAAATATTATTGGTCCATTTCATTTTTTATACCACAACTATATCTTTAGAAAAATATTCCTTTATTTATGAAATATAAAACTATATGATGAACAATCAAAAAAATCATATTTGAGGATACTCAGTGTACAATTAGACTCCGAAAAAACTTTTAAAAGAGTCTCACGACCGTCTCAAATCATAGGTTTTTCTTCGCAGAGGAAGCGTTTTTTTATGACTAATGGAAGACTCATATTATGAGTGTTGGGAGGGGAAATGTCCTACTTTTTGAAGAACTATTTATGAGTAAGGGACCACGCCCAGAAATTCCACTTTACTGATGCATTTTGGACATTTTTATGAGTCTTTTTGAGTAATTTTGGAAGAATATTATAAATTTCTGAACAACGGTTTTGCAATTATTATTTAGTAAATTGTTATTTAAATTTTTTGTTATAATACGACAATATTTCGACTTAAATGAGAAATAAAAATGTTCTGGTTTGTTTTTTCTTACTTATCTATAAACCTTTTTGGAGGGTTCAGAAAATACTATAGTTTTAATTCATATATGACTCTTTTTGACTAATTTTTCAACATTCAAAAATTAAACAAATGAATGCGGATTTTCTGAATGTTTTTATTGAAATTTCCAATTTCAAAATAATTTGCCACTTACTTAAGTCATTTTTTAAACATTTAGGAGCATTCAAAACCTAGTCTGCAAAAAGTGTGTTTTAAGAGTGATAACTTTGAAAGGCTCACAAAAATTAATTAGATATGAATCAATTAAGACTAAAATATGAATGCTCAGAAACAAAAATATTTCATAGTCATTAATACATTGTTTCCCCTCAATTGTTGTGAGCAAAACATGTGCTTTGGCGAAAAAAATGTATGGGAAAACATGTGCAAAACATGTTTGTTTCAAAACACGCCCAAAGTGCAATCCGGATTCATGTAATATCGTATATATAGTGTAAACATCGTAGTTTTATAACATTATTGTCATAAATGTTATGCCAAACCTGGAGAGTTTTTTATTTCAATAGGGGGTTCATAATGCGCTTCGTATTTAGTGTATAACTTACACAGAGCATTTTGGCAGGTAAGGACATAAATAATTGATGCCGCTTTTAAAACATAATTCCTTCGTTTTATTTTAAATTCGACGATTAATTCTTTAGAAAAATATTCTTATATTTCTAAAATAAAATATTTTATTATAAACAATCAAAACAGTTTTTTATTTACATTTATATAAATGTTTGAAACTTTTAAGTTTAAATACAATACAAAATGTATAATAAACTTTCTAGGTTTGGCAAAACAGTTATGACGGCATTTCATGAATGTGGCTAATGTTTCAGACATTTAAAAAAAAATAATTCTGTATAATAAAATATTCTATTTTATAAATATAGGAATATTTTTCGTAAGAAATTAACGAGGAATTTGAGAGGAAACGGAGAAAAATGAGGCTGCAAGTGTTAATATCCATACATGCAAATAAGCTTTGTGTACTTATACACCAAATAGGAAGTTTATTATGAATCCTCTCAGAATAAAATTTCCAGAGTTGGTAAAAAATTTTAAATTTTCAATACAAAAGTGACAAAAATACGAAATTTACACCATTTATACAACATTCCATTAATTCGCTTAGTTGTTTTAAATATCTTAAACTTTGAATAGAATTCTCTTTCATATCATTAAAATTTTCTACTTCATATTTAATGACCCTAAATTGTAAATTAAATTGGGAAAGCAAAAAATGTTTGGCTATTATCAGAAAGAATCAATTACTTTTTCATATAAATCTGCATGAGAATAAAATTTATTCAGAATTTACGTGATGCCAGGGAGGAACTACAACACGCAACTTGATGAATTAATCCTTATTGGTGCACTCTAACACATTAGCTTATTGGAATCACACTACACGCAGAAAAAAACTGGTGGAATATTATCAAAGTGCTTAGTAATTATACAACTTCATAAGTTTTAAGTTAGTTTTATAAAGTTCTAGTAAAACATTTAGAAATTTTTGTGAAATATATACAAGCCTAGTAAAAAATTTCTAAAAAAAATTCAAATATTTTACACGAAATATGTAAAACTAACTTGAAACTTTTATATTTGTATAATTACTAAGCATTTCGATAATATTCCCCCAGTTTTTTTATACGTGTACTAGTTAGTCTTACAAGGGAGTAGGGCTGCCAGATATGAAATCGACAAAAAAAAGTACATCGAGAAAAAAAGCAGTGCGATTATAAATAAATACAAATTTTAATTTAATGAAAATCAAAAAATTCAGTGATAAAAGTGGAGTTCGAAAGAAGGCTTCGGCCAGAAAATGCCAAATACCAAAAACCGGATCAAATATCGTTTATTGGACAAAGTCTTTAAACTGACACTACCAGGGTTTTTCTTTTACAGGAATTTCTTATTTCTCGGGAAAGCGGTATTCGATTTTGAATTTCCAGGGTTGCCGCGAATTCCCGCTTATTAAAGTTTCTTTTTCATTGACAAAGTTTCCTTTAAAAATATTCATTCATTCCAATCAAAATTACATAAAAATAGCATTATCTCCAGTTTACTGGTAAATTTTTATTAGAGTTTTTTCATGAAAAACAATTAAAATACTGCATGACATAATTAAAACAATTTCAAAGAATTTTTTTCGTAGACTCAATGAAGAATTTCATTATATTAAAAAAATTCTATTAATATTAAGAAATTTTTCACAAACTTTTTTGTAATAAAATTTTATAGTCTCATAAAAAAAATTTATTCGATTTCATAAATTATCTCTTCATAAATTTAACGAAAATTTTCTTTAGAGCTAAGAAATATTTCAAAGACTTAATTTTTTATTTTTTTCATTAAATTTTTATAATTTCACTAATTTTCATACATTTCAAACTTTAGTTTTAAGGTTTAATTCAAAAGTGTTCAACATTGGCCTTAATTCAATGATCGATCTGTTTTTTGTGTCTAAAGAATCTAGTGTTCTTTATTATAATCAGCAAGAAGTTTTTCTAAATATGATCTGATATTTATGATCTATGACATATCACTAACCGATATTGGGGAAAACATCACGTATAGAGATATTAAGCACACTAATCTTGAGTATTTGCATGATGAGTTCAAAGCATTAACTGGAATCATATTTATCACTTGGTATCCGTTGATGATCAGGTAGCTCTTCTATTGAAAAACTTGTTGTACCAGTACAATGCTTCAGTCCCTAAACCGCAATCAAAAGCCTTGGTTCTTGGACGAAAGCAGCTGTTTATTGAATTAACGTGACAATGCATACTCATTGTGGAAGTGCCATCGAACTTCCGCAAAATTATCATATTGCCAGAAATACAGTTACAAAAATTATTAGGGACGCCAAATCTAAGTTTTATGCGGACAAATTTTCCAATTCAGTTTAAACCAGGAGAACATGGCAAACCATTCGCGAAATTTGAATAGGAAAGCCAAATACTGTAATGGATAACCCTGATGCTATTAATGAAAGATTCATCAATATTCCATTGACTCAAGCTAATCATCAATATTACGACAATTTTAACGAGAAAAATCTATAACTTGATCGTTTTACATTTGATTGCCTTAATCATATGGATGTTGTTTCAAGTTGCCTGTCGATGAAATCGAATGCTACTGAAGTTGATGGAATTCATCCCGCTTTTATAAAAATGCTTCTCCCATCCCTTCTGCCATTTATTACGTATATCTTCAATCAAATTATTACTAAAAGTACGTTTCCATTAAGTTGGAAAAAGCAAAATGAAAACAATTTTCTAACTGATCGGCAATCTGGTTTTCGTGAAAACATAGTTGCATCGCATTTTTAACTGATAATGCGAAAGCTATTCGAATGGACGTTAATGATGGGTTTTTAACTATGCTAGAGTTATAAGATCACTTTTAAGCATTTGATACGGTGGATCACGTTTTTTTGAAAGAAAAGCTGAAATAAATTATGAATTTCTCGTCAACTTCTGCAAATTTAGTTGCCTCATATTTGAGAGAAAGGTCTCAGTGCGTTGAGTCTAAGGCAGGAACTTATAATTTCCCTCCCGTTGTAAGAGTTGTCCCGCAGGTGTCCATACTTGGCACTCTGCTCTTATCAATTTATGCAAATGATTTCCCAGCGAAACTAAATCCCTGTAAAATCAGAATGTATGCTGATGATGTTCAGTTATACATAAGCACCAGGAATGGGAACGTTGATGAGTGAACAAACTTACTAAATGCTGACTTAAATCGTGTTTTCTTGTGGGCTTCGGCTAATCAATCCACTCAAATTAAAGTGTATTGTAGTACATAAAAGGACTTCCACAATTTATTAAACCAAATATTCACATTAATGGTCAGCCTATCGAAATTGTTAACTCTGCCCAAAATCTAGGAGTTTCTTTAACTCTACACTAACTTGGGCAAATCATATAACTGCCGTTTGCGGAAGAACATAGGCAAAGCTTAGGACGTTATGGCTGACTCAACAACACTAAACATGTGTGGTTCTGAGGTCTTCTCGACCTGTGATACTGAAAGCAATCGTAGATTCAAAGTGTTGTGTAACAATGTTATAAGATACGTGTTTGGTCTGAGAAGGTTTGATGCAACATCAAGAAATACTAAATTATATGGAGTGGAGTTTGAAAATCAATTGCGCATTCAAATACTAATATTTTTACACAAAATTATCGACAGACGCCAGCCCGACTATCTGGAAATTCTTACTGAAGTGAAGATAATTCCATCAGTGTGTACTTATCGATATTGATTAGTAAAACAAGAGCAATTGCAATTAGTAGCTGAGGAATATGTTAAATTAGCAGCCAAAATATGAATAACAAATTAGACTGAGATTAGTATTTTATACCCAAAAGTCAAACTATTTCTACAGAAGGTTGTCGAATCAAATAATATCCGTACGATTGGTACTAATAAGCACCCTTAAAACTGATTTAAATGATTCGTTATGGAGTGACTTTGAATTTGAGAATGCAATTTCATTGCCATCATACAGTTTTTGAGACATTATATTAATTCAGTTTTTCATAAATTTTTTTGAAAAACTTTATTTCATTTATTAAAAATTCCATACGCCTTATGATAGCTTCATTAAAATTTGGTTTATAAAAAATGTGAGGCTTTTTTTTATAAAATTAAATAAATTTCTAACTTACTTTGTGTAGAACACTTCATTAGTTGCGTGAAAAATTTCGCTAAAACTCAATTCTCTGTATACAATTTTAAATTTATAATCTTTAAAAACGTATCTTTCCCGAAGTATTTCACGGGATGGAAAAATATCGTGAATTCCCGTGATATACCGTCCCAGGTATTCCCGTGAAAAACTCTAGATACTACGTAAAAGTAATAATTTATGTAGGGTAGAAGTGGGAACATTTATTTATTTTTAATATTGTTTAAATAACTAACAAATCCGTAAAAAAAATTAATAGTAAAATAAAAATAAATGTTCAAATTTTAACTACAAATCAGTAAAAATAAATGTTCGAGTCAGTTATTTGAAATTTTTTAAATTTGTTTGTTGTTTTTTTTTTCTTTTACAAAATGTAGAAAAATGCGTACATGTAGAGTGTTTGAACGGCTGTAGTATTTGTTTGTTTGATATTTTCAATTTCTTGGAATTTGAATTGAAATAATTTTGTATATAAACAAACCATTTTAATAAAAAAACAGACTGAAATTTTATGAATATTTTTTTTTTTGAAGCAAGCAAGAAATATACACTTAAGTTTTTAAGAACTGTAACGGAACAAATAAATTTCAATATTCCGTTTTTGTGGTTAAACTTTTATGAAACTTTAAATAAATGACACTAAAAAAAACCATAAATGGCAGTAAATTATTTCAAAAAAATGTATAAAAAAGTTGAAATAAATATTTATTTAAAAAATAAATGCATTTTCCTTTATTTTTGACTGATTTTTTCCGAAATCACTACGATTATAGTCAATTTTTCCCAACAATTAAAATTCACAACACAACAAAAATAACCCTGCATTAAAAAGGGGATAATGTTGGCCTACCTTGGTCGTCCGTCTGTCCAGTATAACCTTTTTAAATTGACAAAACTTGATTCTTTTTCATTTTCATTAAATAATTTCCTTAATGTAGTGTAAAACTAATCATTTATTAATTAAAATATAAAATTATTCAGTATTTACAAAAAATTTACAGAAACCCTGTGGTCATTTTGGGGAACTTTAAATATCCCACATGGGTAGAAGCGATAATAACAAAAACAAGTAATGTGGGTAAAACAAAAATGTTAAAATAATTAAAATAGACGCAATTATAATCCCAAAAAATCTTAAGTGGGGTGCACACTAGAGTGGGTCGCACCCCATACAAAAAAAAAAGTTGTGCCGGTCACCCCCTAGAATTAAAGATAATTTGAAGAAGATTTGAAAAAAATTTTTTTTTTTTGCCACGCCCCTTGACCCCGCGCATTTATTTATTTATTTATTTATTTATTTTGGTTTTTTATTTCCTGTGGCTCCATTTATAGTCCGATCGTAACGTGTGATATATCATTGTTTTTGGAATGACAACTGAATAAATATATATACTGTAAAAGACAAAATTTCATAGAATTTAAAAAAATTTTTTATCGTTTAGAAAAACTCGTGAATTAGAGTGGTAGAAATCGAGTTTCCAGAAGTCACTTCTAGAATTTGACGTCGGAGTCAAAAGTGATCAAAGTAGAAAATGTAGCCGTTGTCATTCCAAAAATGATATATCACACGTTACGATCGGACTATAAATGGAGCCACAGGAAATAAAAAACCAATAAAAAACCATTATTGATACATTTTTTTTAAATCAACCAATCAGAACAAAGTATTTAAAAATAAAATATTCTGATTGGTTGATTTTTGATAGATGGAAAACTAATATTGATCGTGTATACTTGCATTTAAGAAACAATGTAATTTTTTACGTTTTTTTTACGTTTTTTTCAATTTTTATGACGTTATATTTCGGAAACCGAAAGGGTTCGGAATCTGAAATTTATGTTTCGTCGATTTCTTGTTGAGTACGACAGTTATGGTGCATTTTATTGAAATTCCGAAATGGTCAATCCGAATGGTTTTTTTTTTTTTTTTGTTTTTTTTGGAAAATTATGAATTTAAACTCATGTTAGTTACCGCTTCGCTTCTTAAACTCAAAGTTAAATTTTATAGCTCTTAACAAATGCTTGAATAATTATTGTTTGCTCTGAATACAATGCCTATAAGTGGCAACACTTACTAAATGATTAATGAATAACACCTACACACCGTAAAATTTTTGAATGATTTGCATTATTAAATAATTAATAATTTCAGTTGCTTTCCATCAACATTAAAGAAAAACAACATTACAAAAAATGTTGGCTTCTGGTCGGTCAATTATGTTAGAGCAGGTGCAAAATACTCATCTACGTTTGTTTGTAGTTGCATTTGCTCGCATTTATGCATCTCTATCCTTTAACGTCTACATATTCATTCAGCCGTCAAAATCACCCTTTCTTATATTAAAGATTTAAATTAATTCAAAAATTTAAACAAAAAAACATCATGCCACTCCAGAATTTACACTATACAATTGATAGATACATGTTCTGCTTGTAGATAAACTAAGAAAGAAATTTGAAATTCCCATAAAAAGGGTTTTCTGGCACATTCCATTACCGAAATGTGTTTTTCTGTTAGTAGGCCTAAAACTATTTAAAACGACGATGCATTTAAACATATTGTACAGGGATATGGGGAATGCATGATAAATATTCCATACCCCTTCATCAATTCATCAAAAATGCACAATTTGATTGGCAGGACAGAGGGCGAATACGAACGATTATGAATAAAACAAAAAAAAAAAAAATGGTTAAGGATAGTGTTGGAGTAGGTTCAAAAATTAGGGCTAAAGTCAGTTCAATATGGAATAAATTTACTCATATTAACGGCAAGTTTCATCTGTACTAACGGAAGTATTTTTCAAAACACAAAAAAAAAAACACAAGACGTTTTTAAGATGCCGCTCAGAAAACTTAGAAAAAGACAGGTGATTATTGATGGACAGATGAATGTTTAGGCGAAAGGATAAAAATGTTAATATCTACATCGATTTAATTGGTTCAATGATTAAAACAAAAACGAAAACGAAAACAGTGGCAAACTCACGCTTTTAAAAACAAAATATTTCAAAGTTGAATTTCGTTTTATACCTAATCAATTGCGTGCTACAAATAGCTCTAAGCTACATAAGCATCAATACGCATGAATGGATGGATGGACGGATGGATGAATGAATGTACAATAAATTATTTAAATTATAGATTTGAAAAAAACAAAAATTTAAATTATATTTCTCATATTTCGATATCGTTTACAAATGTTTGAATGTTTTTAAAAATACAAAACAAAAAAAAAAAATTATAAAAGGAATTCAAAACACACATAACATAGTTAATTTGTAACATCACCTGTTTGATGAATCTTTTGTATTGTTGTCTTTTTAGGACAATTTACAAAAAAGATTGCGTGATTAAAACATTTGCTTCCTGCAACTTCGATTATTTAGAGAGCATTTTTCAATTGCATATGTTATAGGTATGTAGGCAAGTTATCGGCTGTTTTCTTATAATTACTACTTCTGTCTTTAAAATAAAAAATGATTAGATATAATTAAACATGTAATAATACAATTCTCTTCTAAATTTATAAATACACAAAAAAAAAATATATATATAAATACTGTGGGTAGGATACCAACTTGATTGGTAAAGTTGTTTCATCGAAGTTCAATGGAAAATAAAAACATTCAACTTTATCATGATGACTCAAAACAATTTATCTCCAGTGGGGGTGTTCTATAACTATGAGAGATGTTTCCTCACCGAAAAATACAACTCTGTCATGTTTAGAACAGGATGAGTCACATGATATCCAATTAACTTAGTAGTATGAAAACAAATTTACATGTGTGTTAAATTAATATTATGTGATTCGGCCTGTTCTAAATATGGTAGAGTTGCTTTTTTTGATGTGAAAACTTCTCACATAGTTACAGAACACCCCCACTGGAAGTCCTTGATACAACCTACACCCAGAAAACAGTCTCAGTTGTGGCCACCGAATTTATTGCCAATCGAATTCTGGCGTTTACGACAACTGTCTTCGTAAAAAAATATAGTTTCAGTTGTCTTATTCAGTGGCGGCTTCAGGGGCGGGTGTTGTTAACTTTGAAAAAAAAATTCAATCGCAGAATTGTTGCTGAATACAAAATTTGTTCCCGTAACACTTACCACTAGAGACAAAATCGTGTAGGGCATGGACAAATATTAAGAACTGCGTTTTTAGTTTTTCGCTATCGTTAAAAAAGGTTACTCACCAAACGCGTTAAAGTTTTGAATCAAAAAAAGTTAAAAAAAAAACTTTTTTTGATGCCTCAACGTCTGACCATCACATCTATATAATTAAGGCATGCTGATTTCAATAGTAAAGTCCGTTTTCGAGTCAATGGAATAGTTTTCTGCCAAATTTGCTTTTAATTTCCGTCTTATAAACAAAGTGAAGTTGCACTTGAATTCAAAAAAATTAAGTGGAGAGATGACGTGCAGTTTTTGTATGAACTTTGCCTTTCATATAAATATTTTATAACCAACGGAATATTCCCATTTATAAATTTTAAAACGTTACCATCGGTTAGTAATGCAAAGTGGAATTCAAGAGCAATATTTGCCAATTTAGCATTTATTCTTGTTCCCAGTTACCAAAAACTTTTACTACCCATATGTGATTTCATTTGTGATGCTTGGTTTCAAATCTGGTTTTCGGACCACTGTTTCCACGAAAATGATTTTGAACGGCTAAACAAGTCATTAATAAATTTTACGAAAGCCCACGAGTGTTTCCTCAGACATTGGGTACCTACACCATCTACAATTCCAAATCAACAACGCAGTAATATTTGTGCGGAACGTGGATTAAAAATAGTACAAGATATATATCCGCTTTGTACAACATCGCGTACTTTGAACCTAAAGTTTATATCTTACAATACCTACTTTTAATCATTTATTGTTATTATTTGTTTACATACTTACATATGAATAACCCATATTTTGAAAAAATTGTTATTAAAAAAAATTTTAAAAAAATATATTAAAGGCATTTTAGAAATCGCTGTCGGTGCGTAAGGTTTTTATTTACAAAATTGAACTGAAATAGTTTTTTTATCATTAATACAATATTTGCCATTAGAAAACCCCTGGGGAGAATGTTGTCCAAAAAAAGTTATCACCCTACTTACCACCCATCCAAGTAAAACAACATAAATTGGCTATGAACTCAAAAACGTCGACGAGTTCGTCAAATCTCCATCAGAGAGTTCAGTATTATTTCTCGCAATTACCTTGTTGAAATATCTGAAGCCATACATATTTCGCCACCTTTCATCTCAACTCTATTCATCTCAACATTAATAGAACAATATTGCTCCTCTTAACAAAAAGAAACAGAAGAGAGCATCTGGTGGCAAGTATACCCACGATCCCCCGCTTAGTTCGCATATTATCAACTATACCCTACAAAAGTGTATTTTTTAATATTATGTTGGTTTTTGTTTTTCCATTATAAAACGTTGAGCTTAACATTTGAACATGTTTTTTAAAGTGAGTTATAAATCGTTTTGCATTTCAAAGTTTTTGAAACTTTAAATGTCAACTTTTATTCAATTTTTTTATACACATCTCATCAGAGGTCATAAAATTTATTTACACTTAAAAAAAATTACATATTTATTACGAAAATATTCTTCTTTCAGTATGGACACATACCACTATTAAAATAAAATTTTTTTAAAAACTGTTGTACATAAAAATACTATTTTCTAGTTTTATTGTGTATTTTCTAAGAAATCTGAAAATTTGCGAGTTTTCTCACACGATTAGTTTATATATATATATATAGAAATGAAATCTGTAAATGATCAAACTTCTTGAAAAATTTTTTTTTTAAAAAAATGACGAAATTGCAAATTTAGCGAAAATATGGGAAATATTAAAGAACAGATTTGAAATTTTTTTGACAAATAAATTTTGTGCAGTTAGTAGAAGCCATCGAATACTGTGGAACGCCATCATTATCTCAGTTTTTTTTTTTTTTGAAAATAGCCTCATGCCACTTTTAATATAAGTGGTTCATTTGTGGGTTAACTTTGTCTTAGACTTGGACAATCTAGATTGTTTGAGTGAGCGCTCTTTCTAGTTCGAATGAACTAGGTCGCTCTTCTTGTTCAATCGGTCTTTGACAATTTTGTTCATTATATCGTTTGTTTGATAAGTTTTAAACTAGATATTCATATTAGACACCTCTTTTTAACATTAAAAAAAATTGAGCTCGCAGCATTGAAAAAAAAAACAAAATTAAACTCAAAAGCAACATAAAGAAAAGAAATATTTCTCAAATGCCAAAAAAAAAGAACGAAAACCCTAAAAGAGCTGAAGATTTCGAACTAGCTCACAAGAACAAAGTAAACACTAGTTCAATTGAACTAGTTCGTTCACGAACTACACAACTCTACTTTGTTTTAATATTGAACAATTTTTATCAAATTGGAAAATCCCAATAAAATTTTAACCAATAATCTACGCTACGTTTCGTCTGATCCAGATCAAAATTTCGGATATTCAAACAGGAAACATTTCGATAAAAATCTTGTACAATTACAAAAAAATTATAAAACTTATTTATTTATAATAATAATTGTTAAATCAAAATAACAAAATTTGATTCATTTATTACGTTGAACGAAAAAAGTGGCATCAGAGAAAACACTTTAATAGCTGAAAAATATCTAACAAAGTACTTTCTTAATTATGATAAAGTACAAAATAGGAAAATTTGCTTTAAATGTTTGCAATTTTAGCAAGGATGTTCAACATTTTTTTAAAAAATACGAGAACTTTTCGCTTTGAAAGTTACAAATAAAAATTATGCATTTATTTTACAAATAGCATTGATCCAGAGCAGTTTTGCCAAATTTAAGATATTATTAATGTTACACTAATTGATTAAACATTTTTCGCCAAAACTAATAAAAATTAGTAAAAGTTTTTGCTGATTTTAGTAGAGTAAATTTCTGTTTGCAATTGATTTCTCATTCAATATTATATTGCTCTTAAATATTATTTAGTTTCAACATTCAAAAAGTTCATATATGATCATATAAAGTTACATCTCAAATACAAAATCAGATCTCATTTGATATAGATCGATATTTATTCTTATCCAAGTTTATCTCAAAATTGGAGTATCCAGTAATATCCGATTAGATCCCTCAAATATATTACAGTAGTACGTTAGATCAATTTTGGTGGATCCAAAAATATCTAATTTAAGAACCTGATAAATCTCAAAATATCCCGTTGAATGAATTTAGATCTATTTAGATCACAAAAGATAAGTAATTTTTGGTTTATAGAATGAGATATTTTAAGATTATATTGCATTATATATATTATTATATATATATTTAATAAAAAGCAATAATTGCCTTTGGCCACATATTGCTTGAAGACTTTCTTAACAATTGAGTACGCATCACTTCGCTTAGCTATATTCTTCGTAGCCATCAAAGTGGAACACACTGCAATATGACATTTGGAATATTTTAAGTAATGTTCACCAATTTGTTGCAGATGCTATATCATTGGAATCCGGGTTTGGTTTCCCTAATGCCTTTTGTTAATGCTGGTAGCACCATCAGTGTCATTGTTTCAGTTGCTAGTGAGCTAGCTTGTTTCATTGATAAAACTAGAGAAGGGCACGTGAGTGATTTTTCACTCACGCTCACGCACGCTCACGAAAAATTTTTGCTTACTCACGCTTACGCACGAAAATTTTGTTTTATTTTTATGAAGAAAAAGAGTAACTTAAACTAAAATTGTTACACTCATTGTTCAAAATTTGATATTGTAAATTATTACGGATTACTGGTTAAACTACAAAATAAATTTTGTAAAAATTTGTTAATATTTTATAAAAAATATTATTTCAAATTTTTATGAAGAAACAAAATCTTGTCAACGTTCTCTCCAAGAAGTCGGCTTATTTTTTCCTCAAGAATTCTTCCTGATGAAGAAAACACACGCTCGCTAGTTGCTGAACTGACTGGAATACACATTATTTGTGTAATCTTGCCTTCAGCAACAGACAGTGGCCGAATATCCTTAGTTACAAAGTTTAACTGCTTAAGAACGATTTTAGTTTTGTGTTTTTAGGAACTTTTTTACATGCAAATGAATTGATTTTTTTTTTGCAAGGCAATGTCGATGGTATTGATGAATTTAGACACGTTTGACTTAATAGAATTCCAGTTCCTCCTTTTGTCGGATATGATAAAAGTGAATTGCATTTATTGCAACACCCGAATTCCACAACTTCTTCTCCCAATTTAATAAGATCAAATTTTTTCCAAACATCACTCTTTAGACAAACTGGTATAAAAAATGTATATTTATTCTTACTTTTTTTTTAATATATGATTCAATTTCTTTCTTTTTTTTTTTGTTCATGTTGAATTTATTTATTTGCACTATTTATTGTAAAATGGCAGAGTCAAAACAGAAAACATAACACAGAATAAAAAAATTATAGTTTTTTTGACGTTTGCAAAAAGGGATTAACCACTAGTGTTGTAAAAGTATTGAGTATTTGAGCACTCGGCACTCGATACCAACTAATTTTACGGGTATCGAATTCCAAAAAGTAAAATTTGATTTTTAAAGTTTCTATTATTGTTTATAGGCTTCAAACGAAGAGCGGAATTTGTTCACAGTTGTGAAAAAATACTGTAGTTAATAATGCAAAGAAATGTTACATTAATAAAAACAAAAAAAATTATTGAAAAATAACAACGTTGCAATGCAATAAGTGAATGATTAGAAAGAACGAGAAATGAATTTAGTTTCTTAGTCTGTGCAAAATAAATGTCAATTAAAAAATTCAAAAATATGTAATCAAAAAGATCGCAAAAATACCTAAGAAATACTTGAAAAAAATTGAAATCACGCAAACTCACGCAGTAAATTTGACTCGCTCACGCACGAACTTATCTTTTCTAATCACGCTCACGCACGACTCACGTGAGTAAAATTGTTTTCAGTCACGATTACGCGTGAATCACGCGTGATTCACGTGACTCACGCAAATTTCGTGTCACGTGCCCATCTCTAGTTAAAACTTACCTGTTATCTTTAATCCTTGGTGGAACATTCAGTGGCGGTGTTGACTTAAAAGTGCACACTCACACAGTACCAACCACAGGTTCCGGTTGTTCTTTACTACCACTAGGCAAGGAAGTTATAAACATGAATATCCAGCATTTATCACCCTCAGCTTTCTTAATACGTCTTGACTCTGGGCCAACTGTACAAATAATGTCAGCAGAGAACTTTAATGCTCTTGTTGTTATGTGCCAATCTAGGGTTTCAGTAAAATGCAAATATATTTTGGTAAATTCAGCCTTAAGATCATCATAATCAAACTGATTTCCGCCAAACTTCTCTGACAACACATTTGCAGTCACACCACTGACTAATACATCTCTGGCAGCGTTATGACCTGCAATCTCCAAGGGCTTCTTCAGTGAAGACTGCATTTGAGGCTTTTAAAGCATATTGATCCAACTGATTAGATGCACCATGAACATATATGAAAATCTTTCTTTGGGTATATGGAGTGACATATACTTCCTTATATGTTCATATATGATCCATTTTTGCACATAAGGAATTCCATATACTTTCATATTTACCCATATATGGCCCTATTTAGCTAATATGAAATAACATACACTTCCATATATGAGCACTTTTCGCAAATATGATATCGCATTTACCTCCATAAATGAGTACCGTTTGCATATATGGAATCACATACACTCCCATAAATGAAACATATATGTCCATATTAGTACATATTTGAACTTTTTTAACCGGGTCCATAATTGTAATCAGTCCTATCCATTGCACCACTATTAATTTTCTTTGACATATTTGCTGTTTGCACATATTCGTATTTTATTTTACAAAAAACTTTTTGCGTTTGTCTTTTCCGGGATTTTAACTCGGAAACTTTGAGTAATTTTCTGCTACCCACTACAACACAAACACTCATAAATGTTGAGTCTAAATTTGAATTTAAATATTTTGAAAGGAAAACATACATAATCTAAAAATCGTTTACCAATACCAGTCATTTGTTGCTTCTAACTATAAATAATGCAATCCACAATTCTGTTAGTTCTACTGCAACCCTAATTCAATTGCATATTTGATTGGGAATCCCGTATTTGCAGGTACCACTTTTGATTATTAACAATTTTTTTATCAATTTGATATATTGTACCGTACACAATTACTAACCGAATTTAATTTGAAAAGTTGATTGGAAATACGTACGCAGTATTAATGAATTCGAGAAAATAAAGATTTTTATATCCACCCTATGGGGAATGAGGAGTCAATTGTCATAAAAGTGACTGTTTAAATAATGACTTATCACAGGACTGGTATAATTTAATCCTGAAGTGGGTTAAGCAGTGTCAATTGTCCTAAAATTACCAATCCTGTGACTGGTAAAGGAGGACATACCACTTAACCAGAATGCTTATTAACAAGAAAAAGCCAATTGGCCAGAATTTTACCCATTGGAAGCTGATTAGTTTTCGTTTATTTTATACGAAATGGCCATTTTGCGAGTCTTTTGGTATGCCCATCTTTGGTTAGTCCTGTGGCATGCAACTATGTGGTTTAAAGCAGGACAAATGACCCCTTCTATCACAAGCCAATGTTAAAGTTGCCAATTGTTTACATAGGGTAGGGTTTAGTAGTGGACCGGTCTCTGACACGCAGAACCGGCCCCATTCCCCATATGGCATATTGTCTATGCTTTTGGCTGAGGGTTGCCGCTTATTTGAAGTATTTAAAATATGGCTTATAAAAACACCAAAAAAATAAGCATGGTTATATGTTAATTACAACTCAACCCAACAACAGCTTAATATGCAAATATGGATTTCTAAAAAATTGTTTTTTAAATAACAAATATGTTCTTACATGCACGGATGGATATGTTTTATGTACAAGTGAATACGTCTTAAAAATACCTTTCATTTAATACCAAATTTGCGTATAGTTTAATAACTTATATAAGAAATATCCCAGTAATTTACAATTTTAAAATAATAATCGATTTCAAAATTAAATATTTAAATAAAAAAAGTTTACAACTCTTTACCTGTAAGTGAGGAGTAACATGCTTCCGAAAAAAGTACTTATCTCGATGAGCATGTCCTTGTTAAAATAATAGGGTTTGTAATAGAAAAGTAACAAGTTACCGACCTTAATTTTTTATTCACAAACCTATTACCGGGTAATATAAAGTTTTGCTGGGATATTAAAAACTCTCCAAATTGGGTCATATTTGGCACCACTAAAACGATGCACAGTGGGTTCTATGGTACCCAAAGTGGCGATTAATTCATAGAAGCCATAGTTTTAAACTATTATATATTATTTTATTGATGAGTTATTATAAGTACATAAAAACACAGCATTTTAGAAAAAAAAGTTAAAAACAAATTTGTTTAGCCCGTTAAGCGCATTATTGCTTTTTGAAAAAAAAGACCTATTTAAAAGAAAATAGATTTTAAAGTTTACATAATTTATAAAGACGATGGTAGAGAATGAGTTAAGGTAAACGTTTTTTATGATTTTTATTTTAATTATAATATTGAATCTAAAAGGTTTAATTGAGCCTCTAGTTGTTAACAATTAGTTAGGAGAAAACTCTACCTACTGATCTATCGATACATATAATATTTGATTGCTTAAAATATAAATGAATTGTTGAGCATCGTGTTTTCATTCGTGATATCAAAATTATACACCTTACAAAAAATCACAAAGTAATATGTCTCTAAATAGATTTTCAAAAATATATTTTAATAAAAACTTTAGTTTGAAGTCATGCAAAAGGTAATGAGATATCATTACAATGTAATCCATGAGTGGTCAATTATCGGTAACTCATTACTTTGTTCTAAAAAAATATTGAATGTACGAAGAATCCATTACAATGTAATGCATTATGTAACCAACTATTGGCAACTCATTACTTTATGTTTCGCAATAATGCTGAAGGATACGAGTAGTCATTACAAAGTAAAGCATTATGTAACCCATTATCGGTAACTCATTACTTTTTGCAGGAAAATAATAATACAGGTAAGGAGTACACATTACAAGAAAAAACATTACTTTATCGCATCCATTAGCAAAGTTTTCCTGGGTAACCCAATAATTTGTTTATTTTTCAAGTTTAGCGGTTTTTTCTAAAATTTAACTATCCTCTTTTTTTAGCTATTTCTAGCAATGTTTGAGTCAGATGTAGCTGCTTTTATTTAAAAAAAGTTGTCAACAGTGGTTCCCAAAAGGCTTTTGAGTATAGAAAATTAACACTCAACGTCAAAGCGCATTGATTTTCACATCTCTCTTCTAAAAATCTGAACTGCGATTTTGAGAGCATCGATGCCATTTTAGCGCTGTTTTACTACTGTAAGCTCGCATTATTTTCTTTCAGTACTTTTTATAAAGAATGCGCTAGGCTGGTGCTTTTTATTTAGTTCTTTTAGCGTCCTTTCCGAAAAACGTTTAATTTTAGCACAATTTTAACTAATATTAAAGTTTTTAGGCTAAAAATACAACTTTTTTTTATAAATTTCTTTACAATTAAGCACAAAATTACTTAGTTTAGGCCGAAAAGAGGATTCGGAGAAAGGAAATGCTTCCTTAATCCGACTCAAGCCCTGCGGACTTACACCTAAGCCAGAATGTCGGCTTGTTGTGCGATCTAAAAAATCGGTCCCTTGTTATCTTCCTACCCCAGGAACTCCGTCGCACTGACGATATTTTTTATTTATTTATTTTTTTTTATTTATTTTATTTTAAGTCAATGGATTTAAATCCTTACTGACTATAATTAAATTACAATAGTATAATTAGATTATGAATTCAAAAACAAGATAATATTACGTTTAATGACAATAACACTCAAAGAAAAGTCTATAAAGTTATACATTTCATTAAAATCTTTGCATATTCTACGAAAAGGATCAGAATTAGCATAGTTTGTGTGAAAGACCTGAAGATATAACGGTGTAAAATTGCGAGTTGATCGTTGAGGAACGTTGAAATTAACATTTCTAAGCAGGAATTCAGAACAAACAGTACCATTAAGCAAATTAACTAAAAAAGTTACATTTAGCATTTTTCTTCTGCTTACTAGTGACGGCAATTTAACTCGTTCAAGTCTAACGGAATAGGATGGGAGAGCAACAGAAGGATTCCAAGTTGAGTTCCCTAAGCAGAACAGTAAAAATTGTTTTAGGACAGATTCTATTCGGTTTATGTGAACGTCGTAATCAGGATCCCAGATGACAGAACCATATTCGATGATTGGTCTTACCAAAGATGTGTATAACTGCTTTGTAATTTTAGGATCAGTGAACTCCTTAGCCCAACGTTTTATAAAAGCAAGTACACCACGAGCTTTATTTATCATTGACGTAATGTGTTTTATAAAATCTAACTTAGAATCAAGTAATACACCAAGATCCAAAATTTCTTTAACTAATTCAAGTCTGCTGTCAGCCAAAGTATAGAAACCCAGAGAATTCCATTTTCTACAAAAACGCATATGCTTGCATTTTGTTAAATTGAGATTCATGAGGTTGATATTACACCAGTTATAAAAATTATCCAAATCATGTTGAAGATTAAGCATTTCCGAAGATTTTTTGTAGCTTAAAAAGATTTTTACATCATCAGCATACATTAATATTTTACAGTTGTGAATTGAACTCGGCAGATCATTTATAAAAAGTGAGAATAATATTGGACCAAGATGGCTTCCTTGCGGTACTCCAGAATTGACGATAATGCTTTTTGATGTTGTATTATTAAAACGAACACTTTGTTTCCTTCGAATAAGGTATGACTCAAGCCAGCGAAGACTGTTTGTAGTAAAACCCATTAGGGAAAGTTTAATAAGAAGAAGACTATGGTTGACTTTGTCAAAAGCTTTACTGAAGTCTGTGTATATGACATCAATCAATTGGCCATTTTTAAATCCATTATTAACGATAGTGGTAAGGTGTAGAAGATTTGTCATTGCTGAACAACCTTTTCTAAATCCATGCTGGTAAGGTGATAGTAAAGACGATACTTGATGTGAGATACAATCAGTTATGCATTTTTCAAATAGTTTAGGGATAGCACTTAATTTAGCTATACCTCTGTAATTTGCCACATTTGATTTGTTACCAGACTTAAAAAGCGGAATAATATAAGATTCTTTCCAAAATTTAGGAAAGTTGCCATATCTTATTGATAAGTTAAATATTATTGATAAAGGTGTGGCAAAAGCATTAGCACAGTTAATTAAAACGAAGTTTGGAACACCATCAGGTCCACTGTAGAAGGATGATTTTACGCTTTTCAAACTTTTTACTATTTGGGAAGTTGTAATAGTATAAAATGATAATGACTGGTGTTCATCAATTACGTAAGGGTAATTATTGGTGTTATTGTATTGAGCATCTGAATATGTAGTTGCAAAAAAATCTGCAAACATGTTACTTATAATTAAATCATTACTAGATTCATGATTTAAATACTTCATTATAGTTGGATATCCTGTAGATTTCCGTTTACAGTTTACAAATTTATAAAATGATTTAGGGTCATATATAAATTTAACTTTCATTTCATTTAAGTAGTTTTTATATAGTTTCATGTTTAGTAAGTTATATTCAGCACGGGAAATTGAATATTTACCATAAGCACAAGATGATCCGGAATCTTTATATTTTTTGTAATGTTTATTTTTTATATTTTTTAGTCTTGTCAGCTGTCTTGAGTTCCAGGGAGGACCTGACTGTTTTAGTACAGTGATTTTGGGAACACATTCATTTAAATATTCAAAAATAATTTTGTAGAAAGTATCAATCATAGTATCGATGGAAGATGGTGTGCCATTTGGAATAGATAGCTTATCAATCCAATTTGTAGTATTTATAAGATAATTTAAATCGTTGAAATTTGTTCTTTTGAAGCAGTAGACTTTTTCATTATTCACCATTGATTTACGATTAACAAATGGATTATTAAAAGAAACTTCAATGGTAGGATGATATCGATCTTCTGGTCTAGAAATTGGAATAGCACGAGTTAATGAGCAGTCAGCAGGTTCATTCACAAACACCAAATCTAACAGTTTACCATATTCATTGTAAACACCATTAAATTGAAAAAGGCACAAGTCGTAGAGATTATTAAAAAAAACATCAATCCAATCAATAGAATTAGTAGGAGTGTAATAAAAAGAATCAGGTAAGAATTTCCAAGAAACTGTGGGCAAGTTAAAGTCACCAAAAACGAAAATTGAATCATCTGGTTGGGCAGACGATAAAACGGATTTAATATTCTCATAATGTTGATTATAAATTAGAGCATCAGAATTCGGTTGAATATATGAACAGGTTACGTAAATATGTTTGTGTTTTAATTTTATACGAGCAGCAATAAATTCAACATTGTTAGAAGTGTTAGGTATGATTTCTTCAGACGAAAAAAGGCACGAAACAGCTATTAAAACTCCACCACCAATTGTAGAAGTTTCTCTATCGAGCCGGTATACATTATAACCATTACAAAAAATTTCAGTATTCAGCGTTTTATTATTTAACCAAGTTTCAGTAAAAACTATAATATGATGATCAAAATCAAAACTTTCAATGAACAGACTGGAAAGCTTGGTATTAAGACCACGAACGTTTTGATATGCAATATACAGTTGGTTATCAGAAGAGATAGTTAGTTTTTTTGAGTGGAAGGCAAAGGTATTGGTAAACTATTTTTATTTCTATTTATTCGGTTTTCTTTGTACCTGTATTCACGAACCAGTATATTATCAGGCCAGAAACATGGGTCACTCAATTTCTCGTACAATTCAGTTGAAACTGTTATTTTAAATGATGCAATACTTCTAGGCTGTGCAAATGAAAATTTATAAGTTGAAAATTCAGCATTTGCATTCAGGTTAGTATTCAATTTAGTATTTATGTAGTGATTGATATCCTCAATAGTAGTTTCAGAAGCCAGGCGAGATATAAATATTGATTTCGGACGAAGTATTACGCGTAATTCTCTGTGAACATTTGGGATATCACCAGGAATCAAGCCAGCCCCAGTTACGTTTGAGGAAGGAACAGAAGAACTTAAAACCTGGGCATAATTAAGATGAACCTCAGTATTATTTATTGCTGTTTGAGTAATATTTGAGTCTAATAAAGTATTTGAGACATCAGACCCAACAACAGTTGTGGAATTTGTAGTATTATTTATTGCTGTATTAGTAATATTTGAAGCTATTGTAGTATTTTTGGCATTAGTATTAATAGTAGTTGTGGCATTTGTATTATTAGTAGTAGAAGGAATTATTGCAGACGAAGTTGAAAAATAGGAAAACTCGTAGTTAAATTATTAGTAGAAGATGGGGTATTTAAAAACGGAACTAAAGAACCAGTTGGAGTAGTTGTAGAAGAAGCGGGATCATCGGGCTTATCTTTATTTTTCCTGGCCGATTTACGTCGTTTTGGCGAAGATTGTGGAGGAGATTTAAGTGCATCAAGCTTCCTCAACTTCTTCCATCCAATTCCCCTAAGATCCCCCAATGTGGATATTGGGTCACTGGATAGTATTTCTACCCGAATTCCGGCAAATGACGGACATTCACAGATATAGTGGTCCAAGGTATCCTCGTCCTCCCCAAAGGCCCTACACACTCCCGAGTCCGCCCTACCAATACGGTGGGGATGGGCCCTCAATGTCGAGTGTCCCGTGAGGATTTCCATCAAAAGACTCAGTTCCTTCTTACTGAAACTCAGAATTTCCCTCGTCCTGTCCCTGTACGGGTTCCCCCAGAGAATCCTCGTGGTCCTGCCAACCCCAGCATTTTCCCACATGGTCCTATGCATAGTGCTAGCCCAGTCCACCAGCTCCGCCTTGAGAGCTCGAAAAGGTTTAGCGTTCCCCAAAGTGACTAGCTCCAGGGAAGTTCCTCCCCTAGCCAAATGATTATCCATTTCGTTCCCCGCTATACCACAGTGTCCCGGCACCCATATAATCTCAATGCGTCCCCGTGCAGAGAAATCGTTAATTTCCTTTTTACACCTGAGTATCGTCATTGATCCCACAGAGTCCGTAGATAGCCGCTTGGCTATCCGTGAAAATCACATTATCACCGGTCAAGCCCATGATATTAACCTGCCTAATGCACTCCGTAATCGTGGTGACCTCCGCCTGTAGTACGGTATTATGGTCAGGAAGAAGGCATAATTTATGTACAGTGAAGTCAGCGTCACAGAAGCCCAGGCCCGTTCTCCCGTACAGTTTCGATCCATCGGTGTAAAAGTTCCCCAATAAGGTATCATTTAACCATGGTTCCCCGTCGGGGATTATCGTGTCACAGAGCATCGTGACCGACCTCTCTGAAATTTTGTCGCTGTCACAGTCTGTGACGCAATACCCTGGCAACTAGTCCAAAATAGTACGGTGCCCGGTAATATTGCCATTACTGTCCCATTCCCCGCTAGCCCTCAGCCGCATCATAGTCAAAGCGGCCTCGTACTTCATCTGTATCCCAATTGGGCAAATTGCCAGTATAGTCGCAACAGCTCTAGTAGATGCGTTCCGCATTGCGCCATTAATGCCCAAACAGCATAGGCGCTGTACCTTCTGCAAAAGTCTCACATACGAACCAAATCTCATCGATTTCCACCTTACTACAGATGCGTATGTCAGTATAGGTCTGACGACCCTAGTGTATAGCCAGTGTGTCATCCTGGGATTCCGACCCCAGTTAGATCATATTGCCTTCTACAGACGGCCCGATATGTGGGCCCTCTCCCCCTTTCCTCAATATGGTCCCTACAGGATAGTTTGCTATCAAGAACAACCCACAGATACTTGACCCTATCGGAGATGTGAACCGTTTTTGCCAGGAAGCTAGGTTCATCAAAATCAATGATCTTAATCTTCATAGTAAAAATGCATGTTTCAGTTTTGTCCGGATTAACATTATGGCCCCTGCGCCTAGCCCAGTTGTACGAAAGTTCGAGTCCATAAGATGCCCTCCAACATAGATATCCAGGATTCTCCCCCCTTAAAAGTATCGACACGTCGTCTGCGCAGCATACAGGTGGGAAACCTTTTCTAGGTAGAATCCTCAAGAGACTATTAATTGTGGTCACACATAGGAGTGGAGAGAGGAACCCCCCCCCACGAAGGGGTAACCCACGATTAACCCTGTCTCTGATTCCTATGTCATTTGCCTCGCTATTTATCCACCTATTCCCTAACAAATGACCGACCCAGGCTACTATGTCCCGCTGAATGTCAAACTGGTCTAGAGACTGGATAAGCACATCGGTCAAGACATTATTAAAAGGCCCCTCTATATCAATAGAAATTGATAGAGTGAAACAGTTCAGATCAAAAGATCTCTCCACATGAAAAACCACCTCGTGAAGAGCCGTTTCCACTGAACGCCTCTTCAAGCAGGCATGTTGTCCAAACCTAAGCAGTTCCCTAAGAATTTGACCCTTTACCATGTCATTCACCAACCTCTCCATGGTCTTAAGTAAAAAGGAAGTTAGGCTTATCGGCCGATAAGCCTTTGGGTTCGCATTACGTATCAAGACAACTTTTTCCTCCTGCCATAACCTCGGAATGTACGCGAATTTTAAGCACGCAGAGAAAATGTTTCCGTCGATCCAATCCATGCTCTGCTGTAGTAGAGCTGGAAAGATCGCATCCAGTCCCGCTGCCTTGGAAGGGGCGAAACTGTTACCCGCCCTTCTCACCATTTCTCTGGTTATTACCATACTATGGGTCGATACACTTCCCGCTCTTGGTCGGTCCCCAATAGGATCAACTGTTCGCCCCAATGTTGGTGCAAGTTGTTGGTCCTCTGAAGGCCCAACGTATGCCGCCCTTAGTTCAAGTTGTTCCCCGTTGGTTCCTGCCCTGGCCACAATAAAGTGTGTATCCATAAATATTCTTAGCGACTGTTTCAGTGCCCGCCCTTCTGCCGCTGGCGTCAACAAGGGTCTCGGGCTGCGTATGTGTTATCAATAAAAATTTCTTTATCCTAGATACCTCGCTCACGCTGTCCACTTGTTCACAGAAAATTTTCCAAGAGTTGCGTTTCGACATGCGTATCGTATTATTATACTCTCTGAGTCTACTGTGATAGTCATCCCAGTACACCGATAGTTTTTTTTCATCGGGCCCTGTTAAAAAGTCTACGGACATCCTTTCCGATATTGATCAAATCAAATATAGGTTATCGGGCGAGAACCTGAAAGTACATAAAATAATTGGAAATTCGGATCGTTCAGTCCAGCAACCTTGTCCTTAGTGGTCCAAGGTTCCTGTATTAATAAGATATGAATCTTACTTCTACGTAATTTGTCCATCAGGCCGAGAGTATCCGTTTTACTCTGATGGAGGTTTACCTGCAGGATCTGGGTCATGGGTCGGCTAACAGTTTTTCCTCTTGGGAGTTAGTCATTGCTTACTCTCCCTCTATAGTTGTGGCATCTCTTACGACACTTACCTCCTTATTAGCGGTCGCTTCATTACTACAGTCTGCAAGCTTAGCGTCCGATCCCAGCTAATTGTGTTCTTTCCTACTTTAAAGTAGTATCTCAGGATACCTATGCATGTTTTCGAGGCCAGCTGTAGCTTAAGGACATCCATTAAAAAGTTGTAGGTGTTAATTTGGAGTGCAGTTGCGTCATCGTCCGCCTCTAAGACGTACTGCATAATCCTTGTATTAAATGCCTCTTCGAGACACTGCCTCTGGGCTGTGGGGATTTTACCCGAACGGTTATTTTGGTCAATCACAGCGTAGATTAGCTCGATCAAGGCTGCCCTCTTAACTATCATCGCATAAGAGATGGGATGTTCCTTACCCGATTACGCTTTTGACTTTCTCTTCATTAAAGACTGGACGGGAACCCTGTCGTTCAGTGAAGAGATCGTGTTCGGCGCCGTCGGTTCAGTAGCCGCCAACGGTTTGTTCATTCTGGTCAGTTGAGTATCCGTTATGGAGTCTCCTTGCCCAGAGATGGACTTTTTGGTTGCCGAACTACTGGTGGACGGGGAACACTTTTTCTTCTTTTTAGCGATAACAATGTTCTGTTCCTCGGGGGATCGAATTCTCTTTCCCACATTCGAGGATGCGGGTGTATTCTTTCTCTAAATTCACATCTTGTTTAGCTTTTGTGTCGTTGCCAGCCTTCGGAGGTTTCTTCATCCGGTTTAATTCACGCCGTTAAGCCCCGGATAATCTCAACTTCCTAGTGGTGAGTTTGGCTGTACCAGCACTTACTTCCTGTACCATCTTGCTGACTTCGTTTGCCTCATTCGACTGAACGTCTCCGATTGCATAGTTTGCCTCATTTGAGGAGTTCGATTCATCTGAACCGGCATCCTTATGATCTTTGCATATAGCATTTTCAGTGTCGCTTGTCACATTACCGTCTATGGAGGCCAAGTTACCCACCTATACGGGGGTATTGCAGTTTGTTGATGACGACGCTTGGGGGCCCGATTGCACTCCCTCACCAGGCGCCGGTACTGAGTTATTTATTCCCTGCACCGTCAGTTTTCTTCCTTCTTCTGACATTTAAAACCATATTTTAGCCTATTGTTCGGGAGCGACCCCTATCCGCGGGTGGCACTTAAATCCCCTAGGGCCCAATTTACAAGCAAAAATGAAGCTCGCTACTCCAAACACAGCCCCTGGCCCTTTTGAAATAGACGGGCCTTTTGTCTAATGATGTTATCATTTTGGGCAGTTGTTGCCAACACTTGTACTACCTTAGCCAATTTTGGTCCGTTTGTCTTTGTCTGACTTGATATTTTGTAGACATTTTATAAATAATGCTAGCATACGTAAACCTTTGAACCTGCCTGTATTTTTGAAAAACAACTGACATTTTTAGAATTACATTTGTTATTTTGCGAATTACATTTGATGTTTTTGGAATAACATTTGATGTTTTCTGAATTATATTTGTTATCTTCTGAATTGCATTTGTTATTTTTTGAATAACATTTGGTATTATCTGAATTACATTTGGTATTTTCTGAATAACATCTGTGATTTCATCAATTACATTTGGTATTTTTTGAATTACAGTTGGTATTTTTTTAATTTCATTGTTATTTTTTTAATAACATTTGGTATTTTTTGAATATCATTTGGTGGGCGTTGTGGTGTAATGATTAGCGCGTTGGATTGTTACACAGATGGTCCCGGGTTCGATCATGGCGGCGACAACATCAATTTAGAAAAATAATATGTATGAGCTTTATATCGCTCATACGTATCGCAGCGTTCACCTTCGGTGTTCCCATAGCACTTAACAGCATCGAAGTAAAATAATGAGTCAGGGCTATGAACCCAAAAACTTCAATAATTTCTCCATCAGGTGGCGAGCAACAACTGTTCTAAGACTTATCATCTCGCTCCATTACAGTGTTGTCATGTTTGAAGCCCTTCATCTTTCTGCACCTTTCATATCTGCACTATCCGCTTTCCAAAGAAAGCATTACATTAATAAATAGGAAGAATTTCCTGTGTTGCTTATTTAAAAAAAAAAAATAACATTTGTTATTTTTTGAATTTCAAATGTTAGTTTTTAAATTTCATTTGTGTTTTTTCCGTTTTTTTTTGAATTTTCTTTCTGAATTACAATTGACATTTTCTGAAAAACAAATGCGATTTTAAGAAAAACAAACATGATTTTTTAAATAACAAGGTTTTTTAATTTCAATTGCTATTTTCTGAATTACAAATATATTTTTCTGAATTTTGTTTGCAAGTTCGAAATTTCAATTGTGTTTTTCTGAAAATCAAATGCAATTTTGAAATTACCTTTGTTATTTTCTGAATAACAAGTGGAAATGGTGTGGTCAAAAATGTCATTATTTGCAACATGATTAGTTATATTTAGATGTCAATAAATGACAAGGAAATCACTTTTGCGAGGGAGGTAACTTTACTAATGATAAAATTAAAAATTTGGACCAAACAAATATCCAACAATCCAATTAACAATTTTGGAAAAAGCTCAGAATAATCCCAACATCGAAATTTTCAATAGCTACGGACAAAGTAACTGACTCAGAATTGGATGAATTAAACCGGATTTTTGTTTATATTAAAAGAATGTAGTGCACTATTTTTTAAAAAAGTAAAATTGACTTTAAGTTTGCGTTAGAAAAAGCAACTGCATTTTCCATTTTGTTGCAATTTCATTCCGCAAACTTTATAATTGTTTTTAATAAATTTTCATAAAAGCGTGGAACTATGTATTAAATAATAGAAAAACGTGAAAGTGTTTATGATGTGCTGAAAAAAATCTAAAGTTGATGCTTCAAAGTTGTGCTGAGAGGTAACGACTTTTTTCCCCCTAATATTGAAATAACTATTTCCCATAGAAACTTCCAGTCTCTAAGAGCTTTTTTCTGCTTCCTTTGGAGAAAGTCTTAAAAATCCGAGGGTTTATTTTTGAGACTTTCTCCAAAGGAATTTAATTATAGAATAAAACTCAGATTATAAAGACGTCAACATTTTTTGTAAAAAAGTTTAAAAAAGTGATTAGTATCTTATGATTGGTCTATTAATATATGATCAAAATCTAAGGCTTTCTCTATAGGAACAAGAAAATAGATGCTAAGAATTTTCCATGGAAAGAAAATGCTCAAAACCTGAAGCTTTTTCCGTGAGCAAATGATGTGGGAATCTAAAGTTTGCGTTGTTTTTTAACTTTTTTAACTTTTACAAGATTTTTTCGAATCTTTTTTCAAAACAACAATATTATTAATAACAATATTTTCCTGAGTAAAATGAGTCTTTATTTGTTGAAATCGGTTGAAAATTGACAAAGTTATGGTACTTTTTCTGAATGTAAATGTGAAACTCTGATTTCGATGATATCAACACGATTAAATAAGAAAAAAATATTTAAAGTATCAATAATTTATTTATATTAAGTGTGAACATATATCTATGGATATTTTTTAAAAGTGTTTAATTGACCTCTTACGTTTGTAGGACAAACCATCAGTTTCACGTTTTAGTGACCAGCAGTAGGTGGCTAGCATTCTGATTTGACTTTTTCCTTCGAACCGTTTTTCCATTGTTGATAGCTCCTGGTGAAACCGTTCGCCTTGCTCGTCACTAAATTGGCCCAGATTTTCGGGGAAGAAATCTAAGTGGGAATGCAAAAAATGTATTTTTATGGACACTCTGCACCTCATTTCTCCATACGCCTCTAGAAACTCATTAACAACCAGTGTTGTCAGGTATGTTGAGCATAAAATCGTCCAATTTTCCAATAAAAATCGTCATTATATTTAAAAAATTGTCAAAACAAAAATATTTGGTACAAGTTGGATAAAGTTTTAATAAAAAAAATAAAGAACATTAATGTAATTCACATTTCAAGTGCTCTTGTACTATGGGTGTAATATAATACGATTTTTTACACTTTTTCTAAATTTAAACTTAGAAAATCTTGATATATTTAACGATAGCATTTTTATACTTTAACTGTTAATTACTTCTACATAATTCTGTAAACACTATTTCAGTAGCACCATTTTCAGATCTTAAATTCTTTTTCAAAGTATAGAAATTCTTAACAATGTTATTTTCTTTAATTTTTAAATTTGGGCTTCCATTAACGAATTAAAGTTTCAATTTACATTAAAAAAAATTAAAAATTATTTCAAAAAATTATTTATTTTTATTCAAGTATTGTTTATTACTGCATGTGTTCCATTTTCAAATATAAATAGTGAATATCTGAAGTTTCACTTTCGAACAATTTATTTATATTATTATTATTATTCCTGTTTTTAAGCACCGGATTTATTTTTGGATTTATAAGTCAGCATATTCGAACTCGATGTTTGTTTCGTAAAAACTTGGATGTTTTTTTTTAATTTAAAAAATATTTTATTTTTATCTCAATATAAACAGCAATTAAATTTTATAAAAAAAAGAAGGGTTGGTATTCAATAACTTTTTATAATAAAGATTGGATATCACAGTAAAATATGATTTTTATTAATAATCATATAATTACAAATTATATCCTATTACCCTAACCGAGCACTAGCTACTATCCCCTTCGGCGCTTTGTATCGAAAACAGACCAGTGCCTCTGGTGGGAATCGAACCCACGACCCCCGCACTGATAATTTTATCATATTTGTTGTGATAAATTTAAAATACGAACTCATTTAGTAACTTGTTCGAAGAGCTACATTTATAAAACTAAGTATAATATTAATAATAACATTGTAAACGAATTTATAAATTTTGTAAAAGAAGTTAAGATTTAAAAGCTGTGCTATGGTTAAAGGGCTATCGTTGTAAAATATCACATTTTCCGAAGTTTAAACCACAGATAAGTGTAAAAAACCGTGTTAAATTGCACCGATAGTACATTCAAAAAAAAAGCTAGTAAAGTCAGCAAAAAATTTTGCTGAGTCAGCAATATTTCAGCCAGGAGGGTGCTTGCAAAAAAATTGCTACTGTCAGCTAAATCTTTTGCTGAAAATTAGAGAACTTTTGTTGCAATAAGAAAAAGGCAACATTCAAAATTACGTAAACCGTCTTTCGCTTTATTCTGTCTATTTGTTAGCAATTTGACCACACTACATTAATAGTCACTATACTCATTTAGTTTACAAATACACATTTTGTCTATGTTAAATTTAAATATTTTATTTTGTCTTTAATTTAATTAATAGACAATTCCTTTGACAAGACGGTGTCAACACAAAATTAAAGTTTTTTTCAATCCGTAATTTATATGTAGTATGTGTGAATACCAGATACAAAAATATTCCATAGTTGGTTTTTTTAAATCCCTTACAAGAGTTGTACTTTTTAGTATCATTTTGCTCGTCTCTACTACATTTTGACATTCTGCGACATCTACTTCATTCTACGTATGTATATCGTTCAATCTGGTTGTAGTCCATACTTTTATTGTGTTTTCAGCACATTTTTTTTAGCAAAATAAATTAGTAAAATATTTGTAAAATATTAGTAAAACATTAGTTCAAAACAGTTAAGTGCTGAATAAGTATAATTAAAATTTTAGCTAAAACTATAATTTCAGCAAAAACTTTGCTGAAAAATAGTATACTTGATTTACAAGACATTTTACTAACATTTCCACTAACTGATTTTTTTGAGTGTACATTAGCACTTGAAATGTGAATTACATTATTGTTTTTTATTTTTTTTATTAAATTTTTATCAAAATTATTAAAAATATTTTTTGTTTTCATAAATTTTTGACGATTTTTTAAAAAAATGCCTACGATTTTTTCTGGATAATTGGACGATTTTATGCTCAAGCATCCTGACAGCACTGGTGATATGTCATATTTAACAATTTCAGTGGCAACACTGGCTGTATGTTTGTCTGTACATATGACAAATAAAAATGTCGAAAAGTACAAAGCAAAAATCTACCTTTTCAGTAGAAGAAAGTCGACTTCCAAAAAGTCGATTTATAGAACCCTATTTTCGTTAATATGAAATTTATTTCTTAACTTTTACTTGACAAAACTAAAACACTAATAATATGGAATATACAATAAATAAGAAATTTGAGGGTTTAAAATTTTTAATCTGCTTAAAGGCAATTTTTAAGAAGATTTAATTTTAAATCCCGATTATCCAGTTAAAATTTAACAAATATTTAAATTGAAAATTTATATTTGAAACAACCACAAATGTGTCAGGTAAAGTTCCAGTTAGTAGCTACAGGAACATTGTGAAAATGAGCCTAAGAAGTTAAAAATTTTAAAATAAATTTAACTAAGTTGCGTATTTTCGCTTAATAACTTCTTTAACTTTAAGATTTTTTACTAAAAATAAATACGGTTTCTAATATTTTTTAAGAATACTTAACTAATTCAAGAAAGGAAAATTAAAGAAAATGGCTTATTATTTTTGATTTTAAAGAAATTTTTAGAAGCAAAAGTTTAGTAAGACGTAAAATTAATTTTAGTTCATATTATTTTTTGAGTGTATAAAAATTGTGTGCCACTAATTTTTAATTTTTTAAATCTGAAATCGTGTGGTTTCCCAGATTTTTCCCATATACAAACATTTTTACTCGGGTACACATAATGTAATCGTACGTACATAAATATGACATGATAAATTTAAAGTAAATATTTTAATAAATTGACTTTTGTTTATAAAAAACTTATTAAATATTTATCATATTCTCATGTATGTAGTTTGAATATAATATGTGAGCATTGGATTTTAAACAGGTACGCACGCTGCTGTTTATGTACGATTAGTTTTCTTAAAAAATATTAAGAATAAAAAATTATATTTATCCTAAATACTCGTACGTCCTTAATGACATCACGTAAATGAACCATGAATTATGTGTGATAGTTTATTATCATTTTGTTATCGTGTGATATTATCGACATTATATTCACCATCACTAAATCTGTCAATATTTGCTTTTAACACACACACACATGATTTATACAAACACACTCACGCGCACATTATTATGAAGAAAAATAAGAAATGAGATTAATTGGTCCTTAATAAGCTGTTCAAACATCCAAGGTAATTTTCATATGTCCAGTAGGGGGTTTCATTTTATAAGGCAACAAATTAAATGTAAGCTAGTTGCAGACTTTGCTTACACGCGTCCCGAGATTCAAGTGGTTCAAGAGTTATATTTTATGTCGAATTTTAAGAAGATTGTATAACAAACGATAATTCAATTTCAGTTACTTTTTAAAATTAAAAAAAAAGATTTTTGCAAGACCGATTCAAAAGACTTAATATGATGCAACAAAGAAATGTATCAAATTTGATATAGCCTTATATCTAATTGAAATGCAATTTTATTCGAAAAATGGGGGATCGTATTGTACGTACATAAATGGATTAGATTACATTGATTTTGATATAATTTGATACGATTCAATAAAGTAAAAGTTTTTTTTTTAATTGAATACATGGTGCCAGATATTATGGTCCGATTACTAGTTATTATGGCCCAATTTATATTTAACGTATACACAGGAAAAACTAAAAACGGCTTTCAATGAAAAATTTTATTGAATCAATTAATATTTTAATTGATTTTGCACCTACCACTGAAATAATAGTATTAACTGAAAAAATTTGCAGACAGTTTATTAAAACTCTTTCAATTAAAATAATAATAATATCAATTATCAATTTTCTTTACAACCTCAATTAAAAAGTTTAGTTAAATTGATTAAAACTTTAATTGAAAATTGAGAAGAAAACAATGGTAGTTTTAATTGAAAACTCGTATTCTTTATTTTTGTTATATGCCCCCCCCATTAAATAAAAAAAGGAATGATAATAATATCAATTATCAATTTTCTTTACAACCTCAATTAAAAAGTTTAGTTAAATTGATTAAAACTTTAATTGAAAGTTGAGAAGAAAACAATGGTGGTTTTAATTGAAAACTCGTATTTTTTATTTTTGTTATATGCCGCCCATTAAATAAAAAAAGAAATGTAGGTTTGTAAATTAAATTGACATTTTATTTATAATAAAATTAAAGCTTTTTAATATAAAAATGTATTATTATAAGAAAACAAATAAAAGTGAAGACAAAATTTTTGTTTTGCTTGTCTTGTCTGGAACTTTTTCTTGTAATTAAATTGCTTTCTTAAAAAAATCACACACAACTTTAAAATGATAGTTTAATGACACTTATACTTATTGAAAATTTAATTATTTGCAAAAATAATAGCTTAATTGTCCTTTTTCGATAAGGTTTATTTAAATCCACATGTGCACTTTTATTACCACAGATAAAACGCGAAACTAAATTAAGTTTTCGTGCGTACACGAATATCTCAACAAAAAGAGTGTTGCAAACTCTAGTGAAATAACTACGATTGTGCGTGTATTTGAAATCGGCAAACTATTCAACTTATTAAAAGTTAATCATGTGCGATTTTTTACTGTTTTTTATTTACAAATTAAATAATATATTGATATAATTAAACCTTTGTTTGATTATTTAATCTAAATAAAATAAAAAAAAAAATGGTTTGCCAAATTTTTAAAAATTTTGTTTACATATTGTCAACACTGTATGGATATATTAGAAAATTCAATAAATTTTTTAATTGAATCAATTAAAAAAATTGTTTAAATTGCCATTTTTTTCTGTGTAGTTAGATTTTAATTTTATATGCTTAACAATCAAAAATTTGTATGACAAACTAAAATTTTTGGAGTTTGATATTTTAAACTAGCTGTTTGTACCCGGTCTTGCCCGGAACTCAAATACTTTTGAAATAACACATATTGAATACAAAATATATACCGATTGTTCTCCAATTCGTTATCTTTATTATTATGACAGCCAGCGGCGTACCCAGGATTTTGTATCGGGGGGGCCCAATTTTTGTTTTTTATTAAAATTTTTTTTGTTTGAAAAGCATATAATTTTTTACATACGAGAGCCTATATTTAATAATTTGTATCTGTTAAAAAAGTTTTGGATGGGAAAGTTACCATTGACGTTATACCCAGTTATGATAGCAATTTTGAAGCAAAATGTTTATGTTTTGACATGTCTTTGTTATTTTAGTTTTTTTATATCTACAAAGAAGTTTTTTTTTTTTTTTTGAAATATTAAACAAATTTATGTATCAATTAAATAATTTTATTTTGATTTTTAAAGTGAGCTATCATATTAATTGAGATCCTTATATACTGTTAACAAAACTCTTAAAAGTTAATTCGATTTTTTTTTCATAGAAGTGTCAATGATTTTGTCAGGTTCAAGCTTTTCTCGATACACTGATGCAAGAGCTAGAGCACCAAGTCTAGCTTCACCCATACAATTACTGAAATATGTTTTCACTCTTTTTAGAGTGGAAAAACTTTT
The DNA here is from genome assembly GCA_021234595.1 of Delia radicum. Lineage (NCBI taxonomy): Eukaryota > Metazoa > Arthropoda > Insecta > Diptera > Anthomyiidae > Delia > Delia radicum. The sequence continues at coordinate 178,810,475 of CM037853.1, forward strand.
CTCCGCGGATGCAGTTGTAACAGGAATTACTATCAGTAAATGTAAAAACATGTAAACGTTTGGAAAAAGCTCCTTGTTGCAATCTTGAATAGCATCTAGCGGATTTGATGGTCTTTCTGTTTTATTTTTCCAGTAGTGTTTCCATAGATCAATTTCAGTTAATATAACATTAGTTTGATCTTTTAAATCAATTTTATAAAATTCTATAATGTTATTAAATTCTTTTGATGGGGCATTAACGACTTGACTTGGTACAATGTTATATAAATTTTTAACAACACTTTCATGCCCAGTACATCTATATTTCATACTTGCTATAACTTCTTCTAAATAGGGAATAAGCAACACTGCTCTATAGTAATCCTTTGGGTCAGCTGCTTGTAAATTTGATCGGTATTTCTGTGTTCCAACGCGTCTTAGTAGTTGTGGCTCAATACCATACGCCGTTACCATATTAATGGTCTCAGTGTAAATTAAAAAGAATTCTTCTTCGGCATTTGTTCGCATTGTGCTTAACATGTCAATTACTACATGGATGTGATCGTACGCCTTCATAATATCTAAATTGACAGACTGCAAGAATTTGGACAAGTTGTGCGTGATATTTAAAATTTTATTACAAATTGCGACACCCAGAATAAATTCGAATTTACATATTCGGTTGTGTAAACTTTTTCCAATATTACAGCATACTTACAGTATGCCTTTTTTGTACTTACCATTTGACAGCTTCGTTAGTGTTGCAATCAAAAATATATATTCTCAATTAATAATATTTCACATTTTCAAAAATAGAGGGTGTTGTATTCAAAAACAAGGTTTATATAACATAATGCACCCAACTCTATTATTTTTTTATACATTATGTAAACTCAAAAAAATATTATAAATTCATTTATTACATACTAAGCAAAACAAAACTAAAATAAAACATCGAAAATATTTCGGGGATTCTTTGGCCCACAGGGCCCCTCCCCCTGGGTACGCCACTGATGACAGCCCAGGACCCCTGAGACCGCTGTCGACGCCACATCACTCATTGCAGTGTGCCCTGTTTTTATCATACTGTGAAAATTCTTAAAGCATAATTTTAAAGTTCTACTAAAGTAAATGAATGTTTATTATTTTCTAATGATTATGAGAATTTTCTTTCAAACTTTTGCAAAATTTGTATGAAAAGTAAAAAAATAACTGAATGGCTTTATATATAGTTATTATATTGTGCGCCCCGGTAGGCTAGTTGGTAGGCTAGTTGGTAGTGTGCTGGTTGTGGGTTCGATTCCCACCAGAGGCACTGGTCTGTTTTCTGGCGCCGAAGGCCATAGTAGCTAGTGCTCGGTTAAGGTAATAGTACATAATTTGTAATTATATGATTATTAATTAATAAAATAAAAAAATAGTTATTATAGTTATTATTTCAATTACATTAAAAAATTTAAAGCGATCTTTTGGAGGGCCATCTTTTTAAAATTTCTGCGGAATCTGGTAAAAATAAAAATTTGTTTATGGAACATCCAAACTGGAGCCTATAAATTTTATAAATTGTCACACTTTGAAAAATAACATTTGATATCGGAAATAAACAGTTGGCCTTTAAATGGTAGCGGTAGATGATTAGTTTTTGGTGACCTCGCCCTAGGTGTACAAACTATGAGTTCCAAATTTGAACAAAATCCGTAAGAAAATAAAAATTGGTTTAGCAAACAATGAATGTGGGCTGTACAAATTTAACATGTTTTTGGAAAAGTGGGAGTGATCAAATAGAAATTGTATGGCAACCTGGCCCGTGGTAAAGGGATTTTGTATACAAAGTTTTGGCGATATCCATTGAGGCGATATCCTTTAAAAAATAAAAATGTTACTATTAAATAACAAATTCTTATTTTTTTAAAGTGGGCGTAAAAGTATGAGGGGCCTTTAAACAGCAACCTTCCCTGTAGTAATAGGATCAATTATACAAAATTTCAGAGAAATCCGTTGAGAAATAAAAGAAACAAACAGAAAATTAATTTTATGTGTGTAGAAGATGTCCCATATTGATTTCAGTGCATGGTTTCGAAAAAGTTTATCCTTAAAGAAATTTTTTTTTGTTTTTTTTATGGACTTGTTATTGCCAAAAACGGTAAGGAAAAATAAAATTTTTAAAAAATTAAATCATACATACATTGCGAAAAACTAGTAGGTATATTATACGGGGGGAAAATTCTTAAAAACGAAGTGTTTTCTCCTAAAATGTTTTGATTCGATTTAATACTTTCAAATTAAAAAAATAGGCTTTATTAAAAATAGTGGAATTTTTTGATTTTGACGTTTTTGATCAAAAGTCGGTATTGAAGTGGGCTATGGTAATGAAACTTTTACTGAGGCCTTCCTCGGGAAACGTGGAATGTATGTGAGTAATTTCAAAGAAATCGTTAATACTTTCTTAGAAGTTTGTATTCGCAAAAAACGAAAAAAGTTGAAAAAGGTAAAAAAAGTTTAGTTTTACACTTTTTTCAAAAGTAGGCGCAGAAGTGGGAGTGGTCGATGAAAACTATGATCTAAATTGAGATCCGAGGATTATTCATGCCAAATTTGAGGCAAATCCGTTGAGAATTGCAAATTTGTATAGAGAACAAACAGAAAATGAGTTTTATATATAAAGATTCATTTAAGTTCAATTTAGATAATTTCAATAATTTCGAGTTGATATTAAAATTTTAAAATCGTTTTTGTAGATATGAGCGCTAAATATAAAAAAAATACTACACAATTGTTAATGAATTAGTACACGTATAAAAAAGGCACGTACAAATAGTTGAAATTTCAGCTACGACAACAGAAAATAGTACCTAAATTTGCGCCACCAGAATGTTCAATGAAGTTGAGAACCACAGTCTGCTAAATTTATTTGACCTTCATTTTAGAAAAACTAAATTTGAGTTGGCAGTTGTAGTTAAATTAACTAAGAATTTAGCTAAATCAACAGAATTTTTAAGCAGAATAAACAGAAAATTTCTGCTAAAAAGTTCTTCATCTGGTCAGAGGCAATTCCATATTTATTAAGGGGAATATAGGTAGTAAATAAAGAGTGCTTAATATGTACGGAGTATCGATTTTTTTGTCCATTTTGCTCTATCTCGCTTGGTTTCCGAGATATAGATTATTTTATGATTATAAAATAAAAAATTTGAAAAAGTAATGCATTTTCAAGTAAGACCGAAAGCGGAGGCGCAAAAAAAATAATGGCTTGAAAACAAATGTGGTTTAAATTAACTGGAAAAATTTTTCAATTTGAGTATCAGTAATTACAAAATCTTAGGACGAAAAATTAGTTCAGTTACATATGAAATTTGTTCTTGAGGTACTGAATATATATATATAATATATATATATATATGTGAACTGCTCCACGAAAAAGGACCTTTGCGCCGAAAAATTTTTTTTTTACTTTTTGAGTTATTCTTATAGGAAAAAAAACTCTCTTTCAAATGCCGCAAACCGCAAGTTTCTATGTCTTTTACAATTTACAAAACACCTGTAAAGATGAACATAATTAATGAAAAAATTGAAAAATGTGATATAAACAGATAATATATAAATATTTGAAATTTAAAAAATGTTCAATTTTATGTTCAAAATTACAAAAATATCAGGTTGAAGGAAGAGTTGCATAACCATGCGCAAAACACGGAAAAACGAAGCGCTTTTTTTTAAACGCGTTTTTCTCAATAACTTCTTTTCGGAGCAGAGGTCCCTTTTCGTGGAGCAAGTCACATATATAAAAAATATATATAATATATACTGAGTAACTGAACGATGAGACATGCATTGAAAGTGGTCATTTATACACCCTAGATCTACATTTAAGATATGTGAGCAGAACCATTTTTGAATATAAAGAAGATCGGCTGCCATACAAGCTAACAAAGGTACTCCTACAGCACGAATTATACTGGGTGAAAGAGATGAACAACATTGGTCGGGAATATAACATAACGTGGACAGATGAACATTTAGTAAGACTCAGTGGAGTGAAAATCGTTTGAATCTGCTTAGCTCACTGAAAGATAAATACTACCTAGAATATATGGCAAAAACCTCACAAACGGAAAGAATTTATAAAAAATTAGATGTAATAAATGAAAATACATACTTGATTGGAGAAACAAACATAGAAGATATAATGTGGATTTTTAAAGCTAGAAGTGGTTTAATAGCTCTCAATGGCAATAGGTTTCAAATAAATGGCTCAAATTTATGTTCTCTCTGTAATATTAATGAAATTGAAAATATAGAGCATTCTCTAGGTCGGTGTAGGGCTCTAAGAGAGTTTAGAATTATGTATATAGGAAAGTCTGAACTTAGTGAAAATGAAATTATTGATGTATTAAATCGTATTACAATAGACTGGAATTTTTTGCAAACTATATAAAGGCATGTGTTAATTATAGAAATTTTTTAGTAACTGAATATAATCTTTAAACATTTGTATTTCATATCATTCAAACTATCTTTTGTATTATTTTAAATAGTTAGTCGACTGACGACATATAGTCAAAGTCGCTCATTACTTATTTTATTGTTATTTTAAGAAACTATGCTTTTTGTAATAGAATGTATATTGCTAAATTTTAATAAAGAATACTACTACTACTAAAAAAAAAACTGAACGATTAGAGCAGCAAAACTGAGCTCAGCCGAATTTTAATCCGTTTAACAGACTTGTGATCTAACTTTTTTTATGAGTGTAAAATTAATGATTACTACGTACACACAAGTATTGTTTCTGATCGAAACAATACTTGTGTGTACGTAGTGTAACCAAACTCCACTTTAGCCACAGTCATCGCTGTGTCGACCGTGGCTCAACTCGTTAAGAGGTGAGATTACGATGCATAGCTTGTTCAAATCACATAGAGCAAATTATAGAGCAAATTAACAATATAAAATACTTTGTTCAATTGACACATAAAAAAAAAATTTTTCAATAAAAATGTTTTCTTCTTCTTCTTCCTGTAAAGAGACTAACTAAAGTAAAATTTATTATATTTGAAAAAAAAATATGTGAAAATGGATTTCAAAACAAAAACTTCACTTTTAAACTGTTCTCAAGTGCCTTTCAGAGCACGACACTCACATAAAAAATATGATTTGGCGCAACCATATTCGAAGAGCATCATACATTTTTGGAGTTATGATTGCGGCAACCATGTTACTATGGTTGTGACAATAGACTGGCTCAAAATGCAAAAACATTAAAATCTTGTGCTCCACAAGGCTGCCCCTATTCCAATAGACAAAATAAATATGTATATATTCCAAATTTCAGACAAATCGGCCAATATTTAGAGGTCGCTAGAAATTTACGATTTTCGGGGTTCATGTCAAATTCAAACAAAAATTTAATTTTTATAAAAAAAATTATTAATTATGTACATAAAATTTACATATTGACAAAACACTTTTAAGTGTTGCGTATATTATTTGTTTAGTGCTAATAATTACATTTCTAACGTTATTTTTATTCTTCGAGTTTCATCTTTTGAATGTTGCCTTTTGACGCCACAGGACATGTCTTTCTATGTAAATCAACTAAGCGGAGCAAATATTGTTTCTGTTCTTCATTTTATGTGATAGAGTTGTTAAATTCGTTAACCAAAGCAATACCACGCTCTGCACAATCGTTTACAACTCTTATGCCCGTAATTTCAAGCAATAGATACCTACCGGTGCTTAGATACCCACCCGATTTTATTCGTGTACACGGTAGGTATCTAAGCACCAGTAGGTATATATTGCTTGAAATTACGGCCATTAAAAGGCTTGCTCTTTCTTTCATCTAAATATAAATTGCATCATCCTTCCACACTGCAGGGTCCTTTGTAAGGAATGAATGAGCCTTTTCATGTCCATCATCCATTAATATAAATCAAATAAAATACTTGTACGTTTGGTAACAAAATTTTCAAGAGGGTTGTGATGATTAAATCCTTTACTGTCAAGCCTCTTTAAGGCGTTGGCTTTTGGTGGTAGCTGGAGACTTTTGACCATGTTCCTTTTGGATTCCAATGTTACTCGCAAATCGAAAAAGGCAAGTCCAATTAGGTATTCAGAAAAATACCAAAGATGTCTATGAAAAGCTTTTACTCCCGCTGTTGCAACTTTTTCATTAGGATACATTTCAAGTTGCGTAAGAAGATTGGCGTCATTAAGTGGAGCCATTGTGGCTATTGGGGCTTCATTCCAATAGCGACCGTATACAAGACTAACAAATAAACTTATTTCGGTGACTGCTTTCTTCTTTGTTTCAGTTAGATCGAACTGATTTTGAAACATAAATATTTTTAGGCAGTTATGGCTTTTGCCATCCAACGAGCATGGTGACAAGCGCCTGGTGCACGAAATGTAAACTCTAACTTGTTGTTTTTTATGTCTGCCAAAAATATGCGACAAAGCGTTAAGAGTTCAAGGTAATCGGCCCTTGGCTGCTGGTTTTTAATACCGTCAGTATAATATTTATACATTTCTTCTCGTAGTTCGAGTAAGCGGCTGGTATCGAATAATACACTTCCGGTCCTACAGTCTGTCCAAAAAACTCTATATATATATTAGAAATCATTACCTCAGACATATGATGACGACAAGCAATCAATATCATTTCTTTATGTAGGCCTTTTTCAATTAAAGTGCAGGCCCCCATATTTAAACCTGTGTTAGAGGCTGTAGTGTCAAAACACAGTCCGCGAATGTTATTTTTAATTGCCCAATCTTCGCAGACCTGCAAACAAGCATTAGCATGTTTTGCACCGGTCCCTTTGGTTATCTTCGGGACTCCTAGAAGTTTTTCTACTCTACCAGAACTGACGACTACCGCAACCCTATCGATTTTTTGTTTTTCGTTAGAAATATCGGGCAGAAGTTTACTATCCCAGTGCAATACGAGTATATTTTGGAGATGGAATGTATCTTTATCATTCTCTGTTATATTTTTTCGGAGACGGTTTCTTGGACGTTGTATTGTACTTCGTGATAAAGTCATATCGGACACAGGTTTGCCCAATGCCTGAGAAACAGCTCCGACAACAAACATTGCTTTTTTATCAGAAAGATTTAAGCGATCAATTGATACAATAACGTCTTTATTTAAAACTAATTTGGTTATGGTTGATTTATTTTTTCTTTCATAACAAATAAATTCATCACTCGATGAATAATCCGACTCGGTCTCGGTGAAACCATCATAACTGTTTTTTTTTTTGTTTTTGATAGTGGAGAGATGAAAGGTGGTGAAAGATGAAGGGCTTCAAACATGGCTACACTGTAATTGCGAGAGTAGATAAGTCTTAGAACAGTTGTTGCTCGCCACCTGATGTAGAGTTGGCGAATTTATTGAAGGTTTTTGTTTCATAGCCCTGATTCATTATTTTACTTCGGTGGGGTTAAGTGCTATGGGAACACCGAAGGTGGGCGCAGTGATACATATAAGTGATATAAAACTCATACATATTTTCCGCCTTCTTTGAGCACAAATCTATTCCAGCTATATTACAGCTCATGTTGTCTTGCCTGGGTCCCCCACATTATGTCAAAATGGCTTTTAAAATGTGTGTTTTCTCGAGTATTTTAACGCTGTTTTCAAATAAATCTAAATTTCCTGAACTTTAAACATATTTTCATACAAAGATGTGTTAAATTTCACCGCCACTTTTAAACCCCAATACATGGGATTGGGACGCTGAAAAATACGTTTATCATATATGTTGGCTCATTTATCACCAATCCAAATTGTATTAAGTTCAAAAGGAACCCATCGGAAAGGCTTCCTTTTAAGTGTCAGGGAATTTATATAGGATATTTGCCTTCTAATTTGTCTGCCAAATCTGAAACTTTTGAGTTCACGAATAATACTCGTATATACGTAGTTTTTTGGACGGTTATAAATCTTTAAGTTCCCGATTTAAAACGTTTGCATAAAATAATACATTATTTTATATACACTTATAAGTCTGCCAGTGTATTCATCCGGGAATAACTAATAATGACGTTATATATACCTAGACATTGCCCCAATGTTGTTCCATTAAATCTTCATTTTCATTATATCTTAATTTTTTAAGTTTTTTTCTCCAACAATTTTTTTTGTTAGGTAATTTCAAGATAATTTTTTGCATAAAATAAAATGTCCAAATGGAAGGGTTTCCGCATAATCCTCTTTTTGTTTAATTAAACTAAAAATTAATATTTAGCTAAAATTTAAACGTAATTAGACAATATTGATGCATATTCAACTGAAAGGACACAAACGTTTTCAAATTTGACCTGTTTCGAAGATTTTGATAAAACAGTTGCACTCCCACATAAGCGGGAGGTTTTGTTTCAAAATGACCTGAAAAAATGATTTCTATTATTAATACATTATTGCTCGTTACGTGCTGATAGGCAAAAATTTAGCAAAAAGAAGTTGTAACCTCAGTGGGCACATATTTTTACAAGTTTCCGCGGGTTACAAAAAAAATACGTAATCAAAATAAAAAATCGAAAAAGCCCCCCCGACAGAAATTCCTAGCTACGTGCCTGGCTATATTCGTTTTCATATAAACTTAACGCTATAAGTAAGAGTACACTCAAAAAAATAAGTTAGTGGAAAAGTTAGTAAAACGTCTTGTAAATCAAGTATACTATTTTTAGCAAATTTTTGCTAAAATCGTGTTTTTGTCTAAAATTTTTGTTATACTGATTCAGCACTTAACTGTTTTATACTAATGCTTTTCTAATATTATACTAATGTTTTACTAATTAATTTTGCTAAAAAAATTGTGCTGATAAGCACATTAATAGTGTGGACGACAACCAGATTGAAAGATATGCGCAGAATGAAGCAGATGTCGGGGCATGTCAAGATGTAGTAGAGAAGAGGAAAATGATACTAAAAAGTACAACTCTAATAAGACATATAAAAAATCAACCATGGAAGATTTTTGTATCTGTTTTTCATACATAAAACAAAATTGAGGATTAAAACAACTTAAATTTTGCGTTGTCACCGGCTTGTGAAAATAATTGTCTATTAATTAAATAAAAGACAAAATAAAATATTTAAATTTAATATGTATTTCTAAACTAATGTTTATAGATTAGTAATCTAGTGTGGTCAAATTGCAAACAAACATATACATACATGTAGATTTTTTATGGTTCCGTTTTCTTATTGCAAAAAAAAGGGTTGTTTTTTCGTTTCGTTTGTTTTTGTTTATTTTTTCGTTTCGTTTCTATAATTATCTTCGGCAGTTGCGCCCTTTAAAAGATATCATCATGTAGACAACCATTGATGTAAGTAGTTGAAAGAAAATTTTTGTTATGTTATATTTATTTCTATATATTTTCAGATATTAAATTAAGTCATGTCGCAGTGTGGGAAAATGAAAGTTTTTATATTTCGTAATTATTGTAAATTACTTTTAAAAGAATCACAAAAATATGTTTTATCAAATAAATGAACTAAATTACAATTTTTCTACAAATTTTTTGCGTTTTTTTTCAGTCTACTAAAATTCAGCAAAAAATTTATTAATTTTTAGCAAGGCTTTTTATTGCTAATCTGTAAAAACATATGTACACTAACAAAGCAGAAATATAGTAATACACTATAAAATGTACGTAACTGGAAACACAAAACCAAAAAGTTGAGATTTCTAGCGACCTCTAAATAGGGCCCATTTGTCCAATTTTTGGTATGCACACTTCTTTTGATGACTGGAACATTGGCGGCCTTGTGGAGACAAAAAAAATTACATCTGCAAATTTCATACACTCTTGAGCCAGTCTATTGTGACAATCATACTCTTATCGTTTTCTTAATCATAATATGATAATTAAAATGCCATATTATGGTTTCCAATTGATCTCAATATTGTCATAGTATGGTTATGGAAATGTTTATAAATTAGTATGATTCCTACATTATTCTCAAAGCATTCTGTTAAAGTTGGATTTAAAAGTTATGCATATTTTTGTTTTCAAATAGTGCAAGCGAATATTTATTTATTTTATAATTTACACATTTAAAAAATCGTATTTTAAAATAATTTAAGTAATCAAATTGCCCTTGCGCTTGCGAATAATATTTGTGTTATTGAGGAGTTATATAAATCATAATTTGGTCGCTATGCGATATTTACATAAATGTTTTTTTAGTATCCAAAAAAGCTAAACTAAACTTTCTCTTTTTCAGCACAAATCTTATTTTGTCAGGGAAAATAAAATAACGGAAACATGTGATTACAGCAAAATACGCATTAAAATATTGTTAAGACTACAATTTCACAATACATTTATTATGATCATAACATTTTTGTAGCAGACGTCACCATTTATTAATATTATTATCATAACAAACATATTATGATTATATCGTACTACTGACATAAAAGCACTAGAATATTGTTTAAATTATTCTTTCATATTTTTTAATTTTTTTTGTTTTTACTTATGTATAATAAACAATAACTTCATTTAAGAGATGCGTGTCAATTTAACTTTTGCCTTGGCTCCCATGGTACAAGGGGTTGAAAATTCCAAATTATTCCTTGGTCCACTGAAAATATCAATATTACAATTAACACAACTGCGTAGTTTTTCTGTTTTTATGTCATTTTGTTTAATATTATTTAATTTGTTCGCACTGAATCTTTTAACAAAATCTTAAACAAGAATGACACTAGAAGAGCGAAGACTCTCATAAAAAACAGACTAATAATTGTATACGAGGCACAACTATAATACGGCTACAGTTAGAGAGAAGGATATGATAATAAATACATAAATATATACAAAGATGAGAGATTTTTACTATAACATGATTAAAGCAACCATATTATTGGTGCAATATGAGTGATACGATAGTAATTTAATTGAAACAAACATTTATGGCTGTAGGAACATAGTTTTGTAGTTTTCTGTGCGTGTAGGTATGATAAGCAAATTCAAAATCCTGACTGGAACAACAACTCTATTGTTCAACTGAGAGCAAATCTTTTTTATTCCAAATGAGAGGGATTTTCAAAGTGTCATTTTTTAGTTGCTGGAGGCCAAAGCTCTGTCTTTTTGTTGCAGCAGACTTTTTTAAGGATTTCAGATTCTTTATGACCACGTAATTTCTTGCCAACCTCATGGTTCGGATGCAGCCATTTCTATTTCTGTTTGTGGCAACAGAAATTCGGTTAATACGACGGTCACTTTATTACCCGACCTCACGTATAGATAGGGTTGCCATATTTGAAAAGTGAAAGAAAAGTACATTGATGAAAAAAAAAACAGTACTTTTCTAAAAAAACAGTACATTTTTGTATTTATTGTTAACATAACTTTTACTTCAATACATCATATATTTACTTAAAATAAGTTAATACACCAAACCAAATAGCGTAGGTAAAATCAACAAAAAAAATTTTGTAGATATTTAACGAAATTTTGTCAATTTATTTTTAAGATTTAACAAATTTTATTCAAATCAACAAAATTTCGTCAAGTTTACATCCTTTAAAGAAGTAAAATTGACTAAATTTCATCAAATTGACTAAATTTCCTCAAATTGGCTAAAATTATTAGTTTGGACGCCATTACTTTTTGCATTGGTCAGTGTCATGAAAAAAAATTGTGTTTACAAAGATCCATTGCTTGAAAAGTAAACAAACCAAACTTATATATGTACAAAGAAACGAAGTGGAATTAATACAGGGGGATTCAAAAAATATATATAAAAAACTATTGTACACATAGGGTAGCCAGACGTACTTTTTTCAGCAGTACGCGTACTTTTTTTTAGTCAATGTACTGTTTTCTGCATAACCCCTAAAAAAGTACGCTAAAGTACTTTTTTTTTTGTTTTTGTGCTTTTATTGTACTTTTTTTATCTTTAGTAACATTTTTTTTCAGTCCAAAAAGATTCACATAGTTAGAAGCCAAATCGTAAATATTTTTGAAATTTGTATGTTTATTTTTTTCTATACCACATTCAAATGAGAGAATATTCAGTTTAATGTTTACCTTTTGTAGAAAGGAAAGAAACAAACTTTTAATTCAAAATTTAGAGAGTGAACTGACCATTAAAACTAATTTTGAATTTACATGTGTAGTTTTTTAATTTTTTAAAATCTGAAAATGGCAAAAATGGAATTGTTAACCACATTAAAAAGAATGATAAATATTTGTAAAATTTTTGAATTATTTAATAATTATATAAACGAACCAAAACGAAATGTACAACAAACAAATGATATTTAGTATATTGTGATATTTAGATATTATTAATATAAACTTGTTCAAATTAACTTTGTTTTTAAACACAATTAAAAACCTGACTAATTTTTAACATTTACGATCTCAGTTTTATATTCTGTACTGAAGTATATGTTATTTTATGTTATGTTATTTAATGAATTTAAGGACGGTTTCAATAAAAATACAAATGTACTTTTTTTTTAGTAATTGTACTGCTTTTTTTTCTTTGATGTACTTTTTTTGCCAATTCAATATCTGGCTACCCTATGTACACACAAAAAAAAACATGGTTAAAAAAATATATGTATATTCTTTGTACACGAAAAAAAACTTGTTTATATAATAATATGTAAAATATACAAAAAAAAAACAGTAAAAAAACAGTACAAATCCAAAAAAACAGTACTTTTGTGTACTGTTTTAGGTGTTGTGAATAAAACAGTACATTTTTCAAAAAATAGTACATGTACTGTTTAAACAGTACGAATGGCAACCCTACGTATAGACGGCGGCAGTAGTTTGAAAAAATTGGTGAAAAGTGGCAACCTTATAAAACATATGTTTTATAAGGTTGCTGCCGAGCTGCCAAGACGAACACCGTAGTGGTCGACCAAATCCACAAAATTGTATTGAATGATCGTCGGCTGAAGGTGCATGAGCTGGCTGAAATGATAGGCACTTCCAAAAATTATCTACATCGCATATTGAACGAAAATCTTGAAATTAGAAAGCTGTGCGCAAAATGGGTGCTGCGTTTGCTCACAATAGAACAAAAACAGCGTCGTGCAGATCTTTCAGTAGAATGTTTGGCGATGGTTTACAGCTATAAAGCCGAGTTTTTCCGAAGATTCGTAACCATAAGACATGGGTTCACCACTTCACACTAAATCAGTGGACTGGAATGGCAGAATCAAGTCCAATAATCTAATATGTTTTATGTAATGTCTCGGTTTGAGTTAAGCCAATTATATTTTTCTATTGCAGACAACTGAATAGTTGGGTGATGCCAATGAAACAATTGTAAAGTATATCATTAAAATTATCAAAAAGGTACTTTTTTAAAAAAGATACTTTTTGTAAAAAAATTTACATTTTTTTAACATTTCCTTTTTTTTGAAAAAATTTACTTGTTTTTGGGAAACAGTACTTTATTGGAAAAGTACTGTTGTTTGTATAATTTAGTTTTTTATTGGAAAAAGTACATTTTTTTAAAAAAAAGTACTTTAAAAAATTTTTTTTTTTTATTTTAACTTTTTTAAAAAGTCACTTTGTAATAATAAAATTACTGTGCCTAAAAAATGTTATTTTTTATGCAAAAACTACTTTGTTCTAATCTCTCTGACCAGTTTTTACGAGTAGATAAGTACCCGGGTTGTCGGTCTACCCGCTCCTTCGATCTGACCGTAAGACCGGTTGGGAAAACCGGTCTAGGCTCTAATAATTATTGAAATAATGTCTGCACAGAGAAAATTCTAGTGAACGAAAAATAATGTAAATTTTCTTCATAAAGGGAACTTTTTTTGAAACTAGTTTTTTAATGAAACTCTTCATTGAGTGAATGAAACTATTGATTAATGAAATTACATTTTTCATAAAATTTTATGAAAACCTGAATTAGTTTAATTTAAAGTTTCAATGAACGAGTTCCAGCTGCTGTTATACAAACATTCATTAGTATCATGCAGAGAATTCTCTCAGTGTAGTATCCAACCGAACAGTTTGGCTAAAAAATATATTTTATTGGTTTTTATTTGGCATTTGGAGCCATTATAGACAAGTTTTGATATTACACTGTGAGAATTATCTGCTGATATTAGAGAATTTTGACATTAAATCAATAAAATTGCACTGAAATTCGTCTTATAGACACTTGTCATTAACTTAATTAACTCAATGAAGAAGTTTGATTAAAAAACTTGTTTCATAAAAAATATGAAGCTTTTCATTAATTTAAGAAAATTTTCGTATATTTTGTGAAGTTTCATTTATCATTGATTTACTAAAAAATTTCATTATTTTTCGTCCAACAAAATTCTAACTGTGAGGGAAAATGTTTGTTGAACAGATTTATTGCGATTATGCATGTTATATTTAAGGAAAAAAGAAAGGGTTTGCTGAAAGCTCGGCAGTCAAAAAGTAAATTTGTTGGTCAACTTTAGATTTGAATTTCAAAATCGCATCTGCACGACCCAACCAAATGCAACCAACACTTTTACATACTACATATATTTTCTAAACAAACTGTTCGGTTACAAACGAATAGTTTCTCTTAAAAAGAAATTTGAGTTTTTTTGTATGCAAAATAACAAAATTATTCATCAAATAGATATATTTGGATAGAATTTTTTTTATAATTTTATAATAGTATATTCAAAGAAAATGCACATTCTTCCATAAAAATGAGCGTAAAATATTTTACAGACCAACAAATAAAAGTAAAATTTATAAACTAATTTATTGAATTTTGCTACAATTTAATAAAACTGCAAAGACCACAAATTATTATGACAGGAAATAACTTGTTTATTGAATTCATAATTTTTGTATTTAAATAAAAAACAAAAATTTTTTTTTCATTATAAAAAAATCTTTAAAATTCAAATGGATAAAACCAAGCGATTGGTTGGAAGTATCTTTCCGCTTGGATCTGCGCATGCTAGTGTAAATGACTTGCAACGGTATTCATAACTTCAAGTTACACATTCGATAAACGGTACACACATCGAGTTCACAACTGGAATGCTTTTTAGGCTTATTCACTTATTCACTTCCACTGTCGAACAACTCTGTTTTTGTAAAAAAAATATTTCGAATAAATGCTCATTTTATACAACATTAAAAAAAGTATAAATATATAGAATAACTTACACTTTTTTAAAATAAATGGAAAAGAATATTGTAACTAAAATAAGGATAAAAAAGGTTTTACATTAAATAAAAAAAGTTTCCATCATTTTAACAACTGTTGTCAAAATGGCAGCAGTTCTTCATGAAATGTACTTACAATTGTCCTTACGAATCACATTACTTTTACATGTGGATGTCGCGCAAAATAATGACTAATAATTACTAAACACCTAACGAAAAATCTAAAAATATATGTTTACCTATATGCTTGCGATAAATTTAACAAAAAAAAAAAATTTTATTACAATTTTTTTTTAATAAAATGTTCAAACACGGGCTTTGAACCTGGGTCTCCAGGCTATCAGTCAAGCGCTCTACAATCTGAGCTATCTCGACATGTTATAATTAACTTGGCCAACCATTACGCTTTTGCCGGGATTATCCAGCCTTTAATTTTTTCCCGCTTTTTTTTTTAATCTTGAGTAAAACTTTTTGATCAAGTTGTGTCGCGATCATAATAATTATTTTTAATTTCTTTTCAATTTTTTTAATTGAAATAAAATAAAAGAACAAGTATGACTTTGAAACTTCGATTTCGATATTGGACATGCTTGCATTTGTATGAACACTCATGAACATGCATTAAACCCATAAACGACGATCTTTACCTGGGTAGCTTCAATTAAGTAACTTAAAATCCTATTTTTTCAACTTCTGTGTGAAATTCGTATTTGAAAATTATTTTCAGTACTGTCGTCTGCGGAAAAATCGCTTTCAGAAATAAATTCAAACATTTTGACTTAAAAATAATATTTCGAGGCCATACTCTGTATTTCTCTATGAGGATATTGGCCTAACAAATAATCTATAGAGCTTTTGTTTTCCATTTATTAATTCACCACTTTCAGTAATGTGTTGAACAATCTATTTATGGAATTTTCTAGGTTCCCGTTTTGAAAGTAGTGGCAACCCCATGCAAACATCAAACATTCATATTACCGATTTGTCCAACAAAATGAGAACTTGGTGTATAAGCTCCATGTTAAAGATTACCACCAATGATCGAATATAATAAATTGAAAACTCGTTCGTTTTGTGTAAGATCCACCTTTGGTAGATAGATATACTATACACACAGCATAAATTCTCGAAATAAATTTATCAACACATTCCTAAAAGTGTTCAATTAATAAATTGAAAACAAAACTTTAAATATTATTTGTGATGACAATATCCTAATAAATAAATACAGAGTATCTCCTCGAACTTGAATATTTTTTTCATTTTCATTAATAGCTTCGATTAACTAGGAACAATTTACAACAATTACATTTTGAATACTCTCCAAGAATATAAAGTAAAATAGGTGCACCAAAAAGAGCACAATTGAAGTTAAAAGAAAAAACCATGGTTGGCAAACACTACTTTTTCATTATAATGCCTGTTACCCAAGAAACATTTTTACGGACTCTCCGGCATGTACGGATTCTTGAATCCGGGGTTTACGGTACGTTTTCGGACCGTTTAATCGGATTTTCGAAAACACGTTTTTAGTCCGTTTGGGGATATCAGTTTTCGTGCCGTTTAATACGGACATCACCGATTTACATCCGTTTCAAGTCAGTCACAATCGGTAACAATTTTTTTCAATTTGTTTTATTAAAATAAAATTAAGTAAATAATATAAAAGATCGGGCGCCAAATAAATTCAGATAGCATGCATAATATGCATTACATACGTTAGATGGTAAGTATGTATATAACTTAAAACGCTCAAATGAGATTGCAAACAAAAATATATTTGTTCATAGAATCCATCGTTTTTAAACCCCACTTAATATTTTTTACATGTAGATATCTGATTCAATAATGGGCCACAAACTAACAATGATGCTCTTGGTGGAAACAAAAAACTGCATCGAAAAAGTAAGTATCAATTTTTTTTTTTAAATAAAAAAAATATATTCCAAGAAAACTCTTACTATCTCTTGAAACTAAAATAATAAATTCTTTTTTCCTTTTAGATTTTGAATATTATCGACCACAAATGTTCCGTGATGCTGCTAAGCTGGATACCAAAAGTAGCTGTGGCGAATTTCGTATTTAATTAAAGTTAAATGAAGTATATTTTAATATTTTTTCAAATAAATTAATAAATGTATAAAAAAAAATAAAATCCATTGAGTTTTTTGTAAAAAAATGGTTAGAATACGGACCAAATAAGTATTTTCAACGATCCGTTTATTGTCCGTTTTATATCCGTAAAAACGGAATCATCCGTTTTCAGCACGACAAAACGGTCCGGAAACGGTCCGTATTTGACGGACTTTAAACGGATTTGAGTCAGTTTTTAACACGACCCAACGGTCCGTAAACGGTCCGTCATTGACGGACTTGCAACGGATTCGAATCCGTATTCGATGTTCCTTTTAATCCGTTTTCTGGTCCGTATACTGATCCGGAAAACGGTACGGAAACGGACTCCGGATCCGACTATGCTGTACCGAAAACGGCACATAAACGGACCGGATTGTTTGCTGGGTACCTACCACTATCACCTCAATACCGATATGAAAATTTTAAAGCTGCGATTTCAATAGTGTTGGCATGTATATTCTAATATAACAGGGCCGATATCAAAATTTTACTCATTCAATTTTGTTGTATCTACAAAATACCGTTATAAATCGGCGAATTGGTATTTTAACGTTACTTTGACTTTCGTTCACGATATTTCAAAATCAAACCGGTAAAATACGAAATATGACCGGTTATACAAGAACAAACATGCATTTAATTGAATCGTTTTTCTAAAAATTTTCATTTCGGTGTTTATGTAACTGTGGTAGCCAACTACCGGTATTATGAAAATTAATTGAATGCCAACCTTGGAAAAAACTAATAAAATTTGCTGTGTATATGTTAGAAATGAAACAAACAAAAGAAATAATAAAAAACATAAGAAGGTGAACATTTTTTCGACTCTTCACTTTCACCACCCATGATTCGATGAATTCTAAAATACGCATGAGGAATTATCGGTTAAAGCTATCAAATTTTTACCCTCTCTAAAAAAAAAAAAACAAAAACAGAGAAGAAGCACAAAAAACATATTAAAAAAAATTTAATTTAATGATTATATTGCAATTAAATTGTTTTTTTTTTATTAGTTTTGCATTAGTACATGAATGAAATGAAGAAAATTTAATAATTTTTATATGTTTTTTGCAAAAATAAATGATTTTTTCCCAATTCAAAAATCTTGGCAGACAAAGAGATAAAAAATTTGTTTTCCAATCTTTATCTTGTTATTCTGTAGGAGTTGCATTTTTTTGCACTTTTATTGTTGAAATTAATTAAATAATCGAAAAATAGTTAAACATTTGAAGACTTTTCATGTTTTAATAGAAAAACAAGCACTTTCTTCCCAATCGCGTCTATATTGGCGACGAACAAAAGTGATGAAAACTCGCGTCGAACGAGTATTATAGAATGTATCGATGATCACCATAAAAACATATGTTTTCTTCACATCACTAGCGTATTATAAAATAGCCACGGCGCGTATATATGGTGAAGGTGACTACAGAAATAGACACGATTATTTTATACACCAGAAGCTACTATAAAAGTGTACTAAAATAGGTACCTTCACATTGTCACTCAAAACTTTTGAACAACTAGACCAATTTTGCTCGTTGTCAATACCAGACTTTTTGGGTGGATGTAAATCAATCTAGGTAAATCAATTACATCAATCTAGGTAAAAATGAGTTTATATTGCGTGTATACGTTGCAATCAAAATTTATTTGATGTTTTGGAACGTGGAACTCTCGAATCTTTGCGGGTGGGTCACCCCTAGCAGTTCTTATCTTCTCGTAAGCCTGTAATCTAACTGTTGGATCCGGATCTGTTATCATTGCTAGAAGTAGATTTTCTGGATGTAAGTAATGACTATTGTGTTCAATAGTTGGGCGAACAATATTTTGTAATTGTAATGGTAATTCTCGAATCCAAAGTATGTACTTAAACATGTGTCGGCTTTCGTGTATGGACTGTGGTTGACTCTTTACAAGAAACCAAAAAGGTGCACAAACCTTTACTATGAACGTCACTAAATTTCGCAAATTGACTGTGGGATTACTTTTGGATACATAAAGCCGAAGTATCCTAGATGCTGTTGTTAACCAACGTGCAGTACTTACAGGAAAAGGAAGCTGACTAGCTAGTCCATTATCACATGTACCATTATTAATGGCTTGAACCATACGGTAAAGGTAGAGCTGGTCGTCACGGATGTTCCAGTCAGCTATATTGTCTGGCATTGGTCCCATAGAAATTGGTTCAAATCTATTTATTACCTAAAAATAATTCTTCATTAATTTTTATGTTAATAATTACTAGAGCCCCCCCATTACCCGGTTTTACGGAGAAAATGTATGAAAAGTAAAGGACTTTCTGAAACCAAGGGCCAGTTTCAGAAGATTTTTGTTCTACAAGTTGTAAAAAAAATTTGCAGTTCCAAGTCAGAATTACGTCTACATGATTTCCCCAAAATTTCTACCCGGTCTTTCGGTCTCTCCGGTCGACCGGTAATGACCGTAGCCTCTAATAAATACGAATGAATAGTAGGAAAAACTTACATTATATTGGTTACATGACAACAATTCAGTTCCAAATTCTTGAGGCCAAATTCCAGGGATGTATTTACAGCCGTTCCATCACAATTGATTGAAACCAAATAGTTCAGCGAATAGCCTTCTGAGGTTAAAAAGTTTACAATGGCCTTTTGAATCTCTAAACCTGTGCCAGATGCTGGAGTTGTGTAACCGACGAAAGTGGATCCAGGCTCTTTAACAACGGTTATATGTTCTTCATTAGTTCTGTAAAGAAGTCCTGGATTCTGAGACTCTTTTTTTTTAATGTCATATCTTTTTTTCCATCATAAGAAATGCATTTTAATACATCATTGTTAGTAGATGAAGCTTTGGTTTCTGCTCTAAATTTAGATCGCTCTCTCCGGATTTTATTTTTATCAATAATAAGGTCATCTAGGTATTTGAACATTTTCCGATTAATGGTTTCATTATCCTTACAGGCTTTTGAAGCAATAGACATTTTCAAATCTTTTAAAAATGTTGTTGCAAGTAAAGATCCAAAACGATCTGACGTGCCAGTTCGATCCAATGCCAAAGCATAATTTCTCAGTGATATGTCTGATACCTGCAATTGCTCCTCTTGCACTTGCATTGTGAAATTCTACATATCTTATTCCAATAGCTCTCAACATATCTACACGGATTTTTTGTGACTTTATAATATGAGTTTAGTAGACGCACCAACATTTTTCTTATTGCGGTATTACATACTATGGGGATGTTTATATTTTTCCACACCTCACATAGCACTTCAATAACCTGTTGCATATAACGCGATAAATTTAAGTTTTTTTTATTATCATTTTTTTTTTAATTTAAAAAATATTGAATGACTTCACGGTTTGTTTGTAATTTTGTTTTATCAATATCACATGATTGAAAATGCATATTGTTAAAAAACAATTTAATTATATTTTTAAAGAAAAAAAATATTTTAGTAATTTACACTAATTTTATCAAAAAGCTACAGCTGTAGACGCGAACACTTGAAGAGGAATAATAATATGTAGGGCTCGGAAGTTAATGCATTTATATTTGTGTTTTATGTACATAAAATATGTATTTAAAATCGTAAAATATGTACTTAAAATTTAAAAATATGCATTTGTTATTGATTTTTCACATCTAGAATTTGACGTTGGAGTCAAAAGTGATCAAAGTAGAAAATGTAGCCGTTGTCATTCCAAAAACAATGATATATCACACGTTACGATCGGACTATAAATGGAGCCACAGGAAATAAAAAACCAAATGCGCGGGGTCAAGGGGCGTGGAAAAAAAAAATTTTTTTTTCAAATCTTCTTCAAATTATCTTCAATTCTAGGGGGTGACCGGCACAACTTTTTTTATCGACCCGGCCTAATGGTCATCATCAACACATACAAAAAAATCAACATATTGTTGTTTTTTTTTGTTTGTTTTGTAATATGTATGGAGGTTTTTATAAATGGTATGTATGTATTTGTAAAAATCAGGGTTGTCAGATTTTTTTGAGCTCCATCGCCAAACCTGTCAAAAATCGCCAAAAGTCAAATTTGTTCAGTTTTTGTTAATTTTTTTATTTAAAAGAATAAAATTTTGTTTACACAAAAAAAAGCTAGTATAATATTTAAGTCGAAAATCGCCAAAAAACTGGTTAAAAAAAAAACTAAAAAAATCGCCAAAAGTAAATTTAGTTTAGTTTTTGTTAATTTTCTTTATTTAATTAATAAATATTGGGAACTTTGCATACTTATTCTAATTTAGCAAAACATATACGCATTTACATATATATATATTAGGGTCGTCCTTATTTTTCAACTTGCGATTTTTGGGGCTGCCCCCCTCTTAAAATATTTGTTTGGGTACAAAAATTCACCATGCAAAAAATTAGAGTTCTAGCATAACGGGAAGATGTCCCGCATCGCCCTTGAAAATCGGGCCCATTGGAAAAATGGTCATAAGTTAAAAAAAAATTCAAATTTTTTTTCTTCAAAATTAAAAAAATATAAAATAATTTTTGAGTTGGGTTTAATCATAACTACTCAGATAAAAAATATTACTTTCCCAGAAAATCGCTAACTTACCCTAACTTTGTGTCAAAAAAATTAACAAATATTTTGGGGGTACCTGAAAGTGACTTTTTTGAATTTTTGAAAATTTTATTCAACAAAAATCAAAACCTGATGTTTGCTGTCAAGTATTTTATTAAACACATCTCAAGTATTAAATAAGCCAAGTATTACGGATATCCGTTGGCAAAAATTTTTGTTAGAGCATTTTGATTCTAGCGGATTTCAACGTTTTTTTAAATTTGTATAGACTTTTTTTTTTAATAAGATTTTTGTAATATTTCATCAATGTTATTGTGTATGCTATTTTATATAATTGTAATAATTTTATTATAAAGTATAATTTTTCGTGTTCATAGTTAACCTGTGTTTTCATGGGGTCACAATTGACCCTCGTATTTTAAAGAGTCAAAAATCACAAAGATGACAAAATAAATTTTTGTCTATGTTTCTAATTGTAATTTATTTACATTTTAAAATTAATTATTTAGTATAAATTCAGATATTTGTATTCATATTAAAATTGATTTTTTTTTACATATTCAGGAGTATTTTCGAAAAACGTATTTTTAATTTAATAGTGTAAATTTTTTTCTCTGGAAAAGTTTTAAGTTCTAATTTTTACTTAATTGACCTACTCGAAAACGAGAAACGGTTAATGAATTTTTTTTTAGAATAAATATAAATTGAATTATTCCTTTCTTTATTTTATTTATAAATTTTGCCACAAAGCTGCATTTTTCTTACGAGGGTCACATTTGACCCCAGGTTAACATGGGTTAACTATCAACAGAAAATATAGTATTTTAAAATAAAGTTATTACAATCATATAAAAAGGCATATACAAAAATATTGATGAAATATTATTAAAACCTTGTTTTAAAGTAAAAATGTATAAAAATAAAAAGAAACCTTGAAATCCCCGAGAATCAAAATGCCCTAAAAAAAAACTTGCCAACGGATATGCGTAATACCTGGCTTATTTAATACTTAAAATGTGCTTAATAAAATACTTGACAGCAAATACTAGGTTTTTGATTTTTGTTGAATAAAATTTTCAAAAATGCAAAAAAGTCACTTTGAGGTACCCCCAAAATATTTATTAATTTTTTTGACACAAAGTTAGGGTAAGTTAGCGGTTTTCTGGGAAAGTAATATTTTTTATCTGAGTAGTTATGATTAAACCCAACAAAAAACTTATTTTATATTTATTAAATTTTGAAGAAAAAAAATTTGTAATTTTTTTTAAATTATGCCCATTTTTCCAAGGGGCCCGATTTTCAAGGGCGATGCGGGACATCTTCCCGTTATGCTAGAACTCTAATTTTTGCATGGTGAATTTTTGTACCCAAACAAATATTTTAAGAGGGGGGTACAGTCAAAATCTCGTTTTTATTTTTCGCCCATACAACGAAAGACGACCCTAATATATATATATATATACACATTTTGTCTTTTTTACTGTTAAAAGAATTTTAAAACTTTGTAAAAAGAGAGTTAGTGTTATATATTTTTAAATTACATAAAAATGGAGATCATATGATCTGTTAAAAAAAGTAAAATTAAGTACAAAAGTAATAAAGATCGTAAACTTCAGCCTCATCGATTTCATAACTTATGTCTTGACTTTTATACAAATTATTTAAATTGAATTTTTTATCATTTTATTAGTCGGTGTAAAAAAATTGCAGCACAATTTGTTAACGTTCATGTGATTTATTATTCTCAATAGAGCGTCTAAAAGCTCATATTGAATTTTATTTCTTAATCGTGTTTTGGTATAATTCATTATGGAAAATACCCTTTCAACGCAGGCATTACTGGTTGGAACAACCAACATATTAAGAACGGCCAAAGATAATTCTTTAAAATGGTACGTACCTGCTTCATCATGATAATCAAATACTTTTGGCCAAAAATCAAGTAAATTTGTTGGAATTTCGTTATTAAAATAACTATTCCAATTTATGAACGGAAGTTCATATGTCATACGACATGACATTACTTTTGATGTCGTTTTGACACTGAATATGAAATTCACTTAAAATGGTTAAAAAAACAAAAATCATGCAAATAAGGTTACCCGAAAATCGCCAGTTACATCATAAATCGCCAAAAAATCGCCTTGTCGCCATATTGAAAATCTCGACGCCAAACACGTTTCAAAATCGCCATATTTGGTGAGAAATCGCCGTATCCGGTAGCAATCGCATGTTTTGAATTGATTTAAATAAGATTTTTATAAATTCTCATTTGGTTTAAAACTAAGCAAAGTTATATAATTTAGTTTCGGTTGTGTTAATCTAAATATAATCTATGTTGCCATCTTAGCATATTTTCTAGGCTTGGGCATTTTAGGTCTTTCTAAAGATCGCTCTTTACAGTTCAGCTCCTTTGAATGAACTAGTTCGCTCTTCTAGTTCAACAGCTCTTTATCCTCAATTGAGCTGTGCGACACGAACTATTTGAAGTGAACTGCGAAACAAATGCGAAACAAAATGTGTAAACAAAATGTGTAACTAAAACTTTCTATTAAATTTACTTTCGGAGAATAATTCAACACTTTAAAATATATTTAAAATTATTGTTAAATCATAAAATGGTACGTAATTATAAAATTTTAAATTATTTTGCTATTGACATTTTTTGTTGCATATATAACTTACAGAATTATCTGGAATAAAATGAACCTCAGACTCAACTAATTCAGTTAATTTGAATTTTTCAGGATTTAGCTGAGGAATTCTTTAACTGAGCAACTGAGAAATTTTATCGGTGCAGTTTTTTTTAAATAATAAAAATAGTTTAAAACAATGTTACAAAAAAAACTTTATTATATTGTTAATAAAACTATATTATAACAATCTTGTTAAGATTGAGAATTATTTAAAAAACAAGAAAAAAATATAACATATATGAAACATAAAAACAAAATAAAAATAACTCAGTCTTATAGAAAATTTCAGTTTGAGATATTCAGGCCCGATTACTGAATGGCCCGTTAGCTACTAATTGGGACTTTAACTTACACATTTGTTGTAGCTTCCCATATAAAATTTTAATTTAACTGTTCGTTAAATTTTAACTGCACATTCAGTAATCGGGCCTCAATGTTTTAAAAACCTTAAACGAATATATGGGCTATTTTAATAATTCTGAACACCTGCTTAAACCGACATTATGGCTCTTATTTCGAATTGAGAGAAACTTTGAACAGGGTTTGGAAGAATATACTTTAAAGACATGGAAGTTTCACGTTGAAAAGTCTTTACCTAATGAATTGGTGGCCATTGAAAAGTGGAAAAATGAAAAAAATTACTTGAAACTTGCAAGTTTTTTTATTCATTTTCATAACCTCAAAAAGCATCCTAATATAAAATATTTAATTTTACAAATTGCAAAGAAGTGAATTTTATTTCCTGTTAATAAGTAATTCAGAATCCCAACATGTATCTTAAAATCGGTACAATGTTAATATTTGAATAAAAAATCCCGTTTTTTCGTCATAAAAAATTATGAAAAAATCATGAGCTGTAAAGTTTAAATGGTAATATCTTTTAAACAATTCGCGATACGCATAAAGTTTTTTCACAAAATATTGAAAATTATGTCTAATATAAGCCCTAATTTTCTGAAATGTTTAACAATTTTAAATTCGTTTTTAAACGCAAAAACGTTAAAAAAATATTTTTTTTTTTAATTTTTTTTCAGTGTATTTTAAAAAGTATTGAAGCTGTTACAAATATTTTGGTATACTCAGAAAGCCCTTTGCGAATTTTATCCACATGCGTTATTTTTTTTAAATTAAACAAAAACTGTAATTTTAAGATTTTTTTTATAATTTTAACTTTAAACCGCTGTAAAATTTGAGCAGTTTACGAAAAATGATTAACGCGGACGGATTTCGCATGATCAAATGTCGGTTTATCGACACACAAAGCGATATTGGTGGCTTAAAAAAAAATAAAAAAAAAAATTGTCTAGGTGTCGAGAATTTTTAAAAAAGCCCATATTATTTATAATTATAAATTGCTAAACACACTTATTTTGAAATAATTGGTGTTCTAAAATTACATATTATTGTGCAAAAAAACCAAACTGGAGACTTTATCTGGTTTCAAAAGCGTGCGCCTTTCATTAATTATTTGACCAGTGGCCGAAAAAATGCGCTCACATGGTACTGATGTAGCTACTATGCACAATCGCTTCAAGGCGTACAAGTAAACTCTTGGGTAAAATTTTTTACGTTCATTCCACCAAACTAGTGGGTCACTTTTTCTATCCAAGTATTCCTCGCTCAAATACTTATCGAATTCTCTAATACCAGCAGCAACGTTGTTGTCTGGCCGTACGGTTTGGATAAAATCCTGGTCGTAGTCGTTCCATAAACTAGAAACCTGCTCGTTGTTTAAATTGGCCTGAGGTTCTATTTCACTATCAGTGGTTGTTGTTGAGTTTGGCAGTCTTATAAGAGCTATTCTCTGCCTTAGAGTTTTTACGGCACTATCGTAGGACATATCATTTTTAAAACCTTTTCTCTTGAATCTCGGGTCTAGAATTGTGCTTTCTGAGTATAGAGAATTCCTTTCGAACTCTCCAAAACGCAATATTAATTCTCTTTGGATTATTGCCAGCATATTATTTATTTTTGTATTTGATGATACGCATTTTGAAATGTAACTTTCCAGAAGATTACATAAGACTGTTACTTTTGAAAGCGTAACGTTTTTTTCTGCGGAAATTTCAACAGTTACCTCATAGAATGGCTTCAAAATCGGAACAATCTCCTTAACTAAATCCCACTCGTCCAAAGGCAACATAAGTTCTGGTCGAGTCAACGAAAGTGTTGATATAATAGCATTCATCAGAACAACTGCTCTTTGCAACATTTCGTAGGTGCTATTCCAACGTGTAACAACGTCCTGTTTCAGTTTTAAATCAGGAAGCTGCATCTGCCTCTGAGTTTCTTGTAATTTTGTTAAGCCTTGTGTACTTTTGTGAAAATATTCCACAATTCTTTTTATTTTACCGACTGTTTCGCTAACTACTCCCAATGCTGATTGAACAATCAGATTCAAGGAGTGTGCGAAACACCCAATTCTTCTCCACTGCCCTTGCCGGATGGCTGCAACAATATTTGGTGCGTTATCACTTACCACAGCAGTAATTTTATTAAGAATTTCAAAATCAGAAATAACTTTTTTCAAAAATTTGATAAATTTTCAGCTGTGTGCCTTTCGCTATACATATCACAAGATATTAAATGTGATTGGAGCTTTAAATCTTCATCAATATAGTGTGCTGTCACAGCTAAATAACTACAGTTAGTTTCAGATGTCCAACCATCCGTTGTTAGACAAACAGCTGTAGCCAACTTTATCTTTTCCTTCACATTATTTAAAATTTCATTGTGGGTGCTCAGTAACAAATTATTTGATAACGTTTTTCTGCTGGGCAAATTATATCCTGGACAATTCGATACTACCTCAATTAGTTTTTTAAATTCTGGTTCTTCTACAATTCTCAGAGCATGATGTCCTTTTGCAATAAACTTTAAAACTTGTTTATCAATTTGCTCAACTTTTCGAATTGCTGGAGGTCTTCGGAAAAAATTGAGTTAGTTTCAGATGTCCAACCATCCGTTGTTAGACAAACAGCTGTAGCCAACTTTATCTTTTCCTTCACATTATTTAAAATTTCATTGTGGGTGCTCAGTAACAAATTATTTGATAACGTTTTTCTGCTGGGCAAATTATATCCTGGACAATTCGATACTACCTCAATTAGTTTTTTAAATTCTGGTTCTTCTACAATTCTCAGAGCATGATGTCCTTTTGCAATAAACTTTAAAACTTGTTTATCAATTTGCTCAACTTTTCGAATTGCTGGAGGTCTTCGGAAAAATTGAGTTATACTTTGTTGTGGTTGTGTCCTGATTTGATTGCTAGTTGAAGGCTGTTCATTTTCTAAAGAAGCACCATCCAAATTTGTGGTTATTAAATCCATATTTGTTGTTTGTCGCTCCATTGCGATTGGTGTCGTCGGATGAACTACTCTTAAATGTCGGCTTAAATTTCCATTAGAACCTCCAGCAATACTGAGGCTTGTTTTGCAGTACTTACATTTAGCTCTTTGGTCACTATCTTCAGTAAAATGAAGCCATATAGCACTGTGTTTACGTTTTCCAGACATTTTATAAACTCAAAATTGATTTTTTTTTATTAATTTTCAGAAATGATTGTATTTTTAAATAACTAGATAAAAATTTTTCGAAAGAAAGAAGAAATGAATAACGTCTGCTTTAAACGTTAAAAAAAATTGAGCTGGCAACGTTAAAGAAAACTCAAAAGCAACATAAAGAAAAGAAATATTACTCAAAAGAACGAAAAGAGCGAAAGACCTAAAAGAGCTGATGATTGTGATCCAGCTCACTAGTTCAAAGAAAAGACTAGTTCAATAGAACTAGGTCGTTCACGAACTACACAACTCTAATATTTTCTGCTAAATTAGCAGAATGATATTTTTAGACCTGGGCGGGCAACATCTAGTTTGATTTTGAACGCTCTTGTTGGTCAATTCATTTCAATGAACTAGGTCGGTCTTCTAGTTCAATAGTTCTTTGTCAAGTTCGTCAATTTTATGTTTTTTATTTTGGGTTCAATTTCTAAATATAAAATATTTTTATTAAATAAAAAATTGTGTTTCCATTTTCAAAAATAAATTTCGAATATCTAAAGTTTCACTTTGGAACACTTTATTTCAGGGTTTGCCATTGAATTGTACTTTATTCGGTTCATTTTGGATCGTCGTTGGTAACGTGCTACCGCGAATCATTTGATACAATTTAAAATGTTTGTACTGAACATGCTAAACTTAAAAAAAAACATTGTTGCCAACTTTGTGCCAGCAAAAACCTCAACAAAATTGTAAGAAACGTTATTTTCTGCTCAAGAAAGATTATAAAAGCACCAGACAACATATTCTTTTAAATTTGGTTACAAAGTAAAGTTAAGCAAATGAACCGAAGTTTACAAGAAAACAGTTTTGTATTTCCTGCTAAAATAAAGTAACCACATTTCTTCACCGATAATATTGGTGATTAGTCCAGTATTTGTTCTTACTTTTTCGAAAATATTTTTCCACATAAAAAAAATAATACTACTAGTATTAATTTAACAAGAACTTTTGTTTTAAAATTGTAAAAAAATTGAGTTTTCAATAGTCTTTACTTCAGCTTTAGGGCTTTTTGTGCAGATGTACGGCTTTTGTTTTGAACTAAAGTGAAATTGGTTAAAAAGCACTAATGACATAGTACAAAAGCACCAATTGAGTGCTTTTTTATGTTTTGGCACCATGAGTCAAATTTTGCCGTTTTGTGTCATTGAATGGCGCCATAAATAGTGCCAAAAGCACCAATTTGGCAACACTGTTTAAAACTTTATACAAACTTTCGTACTCAGAGAACGAGGCCGATGTTGTATTTCGGTTGGCGGCGGCTAAACAAGATAACAGTCGGCGGTAGCTAAAAGTCGACTACAGCCAAACTAGAGGTGGGATTCGTGAATACATTTTTGCACACTCACGAACATGTTGTTGTACATTCACTCACACTCACGTGTGAAAATTTTTTAATTTTTCACAATCACGTGTGATCACGAACCATTTTTGAACATTCACGAAAGCTCACGAAGATATTTTTTCACATTCACTCACATTCACGTGTTCACGAATATTCACGAAAATTCACGACAAGAAAAAAAAACAGAAAATAGAGAAAATATAAAATTCCAACTGACAAATAATGCTATTGAAAGCAAAACGTGGCAAAATTATCGGAAGTCTGTTATTTAAGTAACCACCTATAACAATTTTAGAGAAATTGGTAAAACACATATAACATAAAATCAATTTGTTAGAACAAAAAACATATTTATTTGTATATTATACAAGAAAGTGTAATACATATACATATGCAAAGTTTTATGATTTGTATTTTAATATATAAAATTATTATATATTTTTATTTAGAAATAAAAGCATATCTACATTTTCTCCAAGTAGTTTACTTCGTCTTTCTTCCAATATTCTTCCAGATGTCGAAAAAACTCGTTCGCTCGTTGCTGAACTGGTTGGTATACAGATAATTATTAATGCTATTTTCTTCAATATAGGAAGATCACTTGCTTCTTTCCAAAATTTTAAAATATCGCATTCTGCTTTGATTTGTTTGAGTAAATAATTTTTAATTTCTTGGTCGATATCATTATGTTGACTTGACGTAGTTTGATATACGTCCATATATTCATAAAATGGGTTATTTTTGGAAGTTGATGGTTCATTTTCTATTTCGACAATTGTTTCTTTAGGAATGTCTTGCGCCATGGATTTAATAGTTGCATAAACCATATTTTTCTCATCTTCTGTGCAACACTTCAATTTCTTAAATGGAGGATACAAAAACAACGCAATATAGTGCACAAGTTCCGGTTTTAATCGTTTTTGAATTGCACGTTTTGCACAAAGTTTCAGTTCTTGCATTAATTCGGAGTCGATAATATCTGCTTCACAATGTTTTATCAGTCTTTCATACCATAATAAATACATGTTAATTGTGGGAATAGATTCCATGCTCAAAAATTCAGAGCATTCCGTGAATAGTTGAAGAAATTTTAAAATGGTTGTCAAAAATGAAAAATCTATATTAGATATTCTTTCAAGTTCATCGTTTTCATTCAAAATTGTTTTAATTTCTGTTTTCATTCGTTCAACACAGTGCAACATGTAATATACAGAATTCCATCTGGTTTTAACGTGTTGTTTGAGCGAAAAAGTTAATTTCTTATTTAAACCAGAATGTTTAAAGTATCCAACTAACTTTTTACAACCATCTATCAATCGTTGTACATCAGAAATCTTATCCTTAAATAGGACGTCTTCCATTGCCAGGTTAAGATTATGACATGCACAATATATCCTTTTATACGACTTGAAAGCAGCAACGACATTGGCCCCATTATCAGTAACAAATACGCTATTTTCAATTTTGTCCTCAACATGAAAATCTTTTAATATATTTTTGACGAATTCTAATATATGAGCTCCAGTCTTTCGTCCTGCAAATCAAATAACAAATTATTGAAAATTTTCTGTATGAAATTGCATATTTAAATCTTATGCTTACCGATATCGAATTCGCGATTGCCTAAGATTTTTACGTTAAGCTCGCATTGTGTATTAATAAAATGGCATGATAATGTTAAAAAATCCCTTTGATTGTACTCATCAGTCCACATGTCAGTTGTAAATGCCATATTTGCATTGCTTAGGATACTTATCAATTCATCTTTAGTATCATTATATTTTTCAGGAAGAATTCTGCTTGTCAACGTTTTGCGAGACACCAGTACATCTGCTACTGGAATATTACCATTCTTCGCTCCAACTGCTATCAAAGCCTGTGCAAGTTCTTTGAATCCCTCACCTTGAAAGAAAAAGTTCAACTAATTAAAGAATAAAATAAAATCGAATACAACAAACTAATTGCCATCAGTGACAGAAAGCGGCCGCAAATCTTTTACAATAAAATTCAATGGCTTCTCACCAATTATGTGTTTGGCTTCCGTGGTGATTTTTGCATTCACCAAAAAATTGGAAACTGATGCTTGAACATGACCTTTTGCAAGACATTTGTGTCTTAACAATCCTCCTGTCCCACTTTTTGGTAAAAATTTTATCAATGCTTTGCATTTATTGCATTTGACAAAACCCACGCTTTCTTCGTCTTTTTGAACTATTTTAAAGTTTTTCCACACTTCACTTGTAGTTCCACTGGGTTGAACAAATGTATATAAATGCTCGTTTTTTTTAATATCAATTTCAATGTCCAATTTTTGTTTTTTAATACTCATTTTGTAATTTTAATTGTGGTTTATTTATTTTACAACTTTGACAATCAAATGTCAAAATAAACAGGTTGTTTCATGTGAATTTTTTTCGCGCACTAAGGGTTACCAGACTAATCATAAAAATAGTGTTGCCAAAAAAATCTGAATTAGAGTAAAAAAAATATTTTATTTGTCGTGAATTCTTGTGAACACGTTCACGAACAACATTTTCACACTCACTCACGCTCACGAAGAGGCTGTTGCACATTCACTCACACTCACGTGTGAAAATTTTTTAATTTTGCACATTCACGTGTGTTTCCACGTGATTCCATCGTGAACACACTGTATATGTGAATCACGCCCACCTCTAAGCCAAACATTTTTCGGCGGCTGCGGCTGAACTAAAAAAAATCGGCGGCGACTAAAAGTCGACTAAAGTCTACGATTCTTTGACAAAAATACACATTCTTGTAATTTAATTCTTATTTAAAAAAAAATATGGTATATTAAAAAAATAACATGAACTAGCTTTTGCTTATAGCATTTAAGTATAGTTATATATTTGTTTTCATTAGATAAAAATGGTGCTACTATTGCCCTGTTGTCATGAACGAACAACTGTTTTTTCACAGCAGCAGGATTAAGGCAACATTTTAGAATTAACGCAGATTCCAGCGACCCACTGAGTCAGAATCAGTAGGAATTTTTGGATTAGTTTGTGTAGTAGAGAAATAGTTTTTTATATTTTTTTGCGACATTTTAAAATTTTTAATATTCACTTTTTCTTGCAACGCCAAAAATAAACCGGGATTTTTTTTACAGACGCCATGGAATATTTTTGTGTTACCACATATTGAAAACTTAATGTTACCAGGTGGTTGGCGGTGTTTAAAAGATAGAGGATTCTCATAAAATTCACCTTTCGCTTAGAAAAAATTATAAACGCCGTTTTGTAGAAGCAATCAACCAACTTAGCTGATTGAGTCGGCTAACATTTGTTAGCCGAAATTAGCCGCACAAGTCGGTGGCGGCTCAAGTGCCTGAAAAATAGTCGGCGGCGGCTTAGCCGCGGCTATGAGCCGATCGGCTTCATTCTCTGCTCGTACTGCAGAAATTGACCTAAATCATTCTAACAACTACAACTAATAACGAACAAACCCTGCAGGAAATGTCAACAGTGAAAAAGTATTGATTCACTATTGACTGTGTCACCTGTACTACTAACCAAATATTCCCCAGGCAATGTAATTTGCTACAGACATTTAACATGTACGTGTCTTTGAAAATCACTAGTGACATTAGAACTATTGACTAGGTAGTGAATAGGTAGTTCTTATGGGACCATATGTAGACATAGGAACCAAAGATTCACTAGTGACTAGGTAGTTCTTATGGCACCATATGTAGCCATTAGAAACATAGATTCACTAGTGACTAGGTAGTTCTTATGGGACCATATGCAGACATTGGACCAAAGATTCACTAGGGACTCGTTAGTTCTTATGGGGCCACATGTAGACATAAGAACCATAGATTCACTAGTGACTAATTAGTTCTAATGGGACCATATGTAGACATTGGAACCAAAAATTTACTAGTGAGTTAATAAAGTAAAAAGTGTAGACGCTTAGTTGACAATGTCAACAAAATAGTAGACAAAAGTGGAGACTTGGAGACACTTGACCCCAAGCTTCCTGCAGGGAATTTAGAGCTCAATGATTCAAAAAAAAAGCGATTATAGTGGTGTAGAATTTCATGCAGTAATCGAGTGATACACTCAGGGAACTTCTGCTTTAAAAATATGTAGTTGTTTGGGTTGTAATACAGTTTCATTATTTTTAATGTAAATGTAAGTCATTTGTAGAACAAATAAAATTTTTAACTAACCTTGTAGTTCATTTAAAAAAACAACTCACATCAAATGACTGTTTTATGATTTTACATTCATTTTTTACAGTTGTTTTTTGTTATTTAAAAAAATAAAAAAAAAATTTTTTGGTTTATTTTTTACTACCATGTGGTTCATTTTTACTACAATGTTAGTCATTTTTTGAACATTAAAAAACAAATGACAATGTTAGTTGAATTTAATGAAATGTAAGTCGTCCTTTTTTTAAATGAAATTTCATTTGTTTTTGACTACAATTGCAGTCGTCTTTACCAACATAATTTCCTAAGTGTATTACTGCATGAAATTCTACAGTTTACAAAAATTTCTGCAAATATGACACTGGCCGAACAAATTGTCTACATACTGAACACTTTTGGTAAGGGTTGAAAAAGTACAATTATTTCGTTGGCTTGGTGCAAAATCTAAAAGCCAATTTTCCATCCTTCTTTATTTATATAATTATCAGACAGGGTTTTAAGCACCTGATTTAGTACGTTTGCTTTATTCAACCTTTCAATATTATAAAATATAAATCATAATATTCGAACTTGAGGTCTGTTTGTTTCGCAAAAATTCCATGCTTTTTATAATTTAAAATACAATTTATTTTCATTCAATCTTGCACTGTAAAATGTAAGCACAGAAATTAAATTAAGGTAAACCTTATATGAGTTCATATTCAATTCAATTCATTTGCTTTTTATAATATTTACATTTCACTTAATTTATATACATTTTAAAGAGTTCAAGGTTTTTATCTTTTTCTGCTTAATTAATAAAATTTAACAATGTTTTATAAATTTATATGTACACTCAGGGAACTTCTGCTTTAAAAATATGTAGTTGTTTGGGTTGTAATACAGTTTCATTATTTTTAATGTAAATGTAAGTCATTTGTAGAACACATAATATTTTTAACTAACCTTGTAGTTCATTTAAAAAAACAACTCACATCAAATGACTGTTTTATGATTTTGCATTCATTTTTTACAGATGTTTTTTGTTATTTAAAAAAATAAAAAAAAAAAATTTGGTTTATTTTTTACTACCATGTGGTTCATTTTTACTACAATTGTTAGTCATTTTTTGAACATTAAAAAACAAATGACAATGTTAGTTGAATTTAATGAAATGTAAGTCGTCCTTTTTTTAAATGAAATTTCATTTGTTTTTGACTACAATTGCAGTCGTCTTTACCAACATAATTTCCTAAGTGTACATTAGGGCGTCCTTCGTTGTATGGGCGAAAAATAAAAATGAGATTTTGCCTTTACCCCCCCCCCCCCCCCCCCCCAATTTAAAATATTTGTTAGGGTGTCAAAATACGCCACGCAAAAAAATTAGAGTTCTAGCATAGCGGGAAGATGTCCCGCATCGCCCTTGAAAATCGGGCCCCTTGGAAAAATGGTCATAATTTAAAAATTCAATTTTTTTTTCTTCAAAATTAAAAAAATATATAATAATTTTTGTGTTGGGTTTAATCATAACTACTCAGATAAAAAAATATTACTTTCCCAGAAAATCGCTAACTTACCCTAACTTTGTGTCAAAAAAATTAATAAATATTTTGGGTGTACCCCAAAGTGACTTTTTTACATTTTTGAAAATTTTATTCAACAAAAATCAAAAACCTAGTGTTTGCTGTCAAGTATTTTATTAAACACATCTTAAGTATTAAATAAGCCAAGTACTGTGGATATCCGTTGGCAAATTATTTTTTTAGAGCATTTTAATTCTCGGGGATTTCAAGGTTTTTTTTTATTTTTATACATTTTTACTATAAAACAAGGTTTTAATAATATTTCATCAATATTATTGTATATGCTCTTTATATGATTGTAATAACTTTATTATAAAATACTATTTTTTCTGTTGATAGTTAACCTATGTTAACGTGGGGTCAAATATGACCCACGTAAGAAAAATGCAGCTTTGTGGCAAAATTTATAAATAAAATAAAAAAAGGAATAATTCAATTTATAGTTATTCTAAAAAATTTTCGTGAACCGTTTCTAGTCTTCGAGTAGGTCAATTTAGTAAAAATTAGAACTTAAAACTTTTCCATAATAATAATTTTGAAGGAAAAAAAATTTACACTATTAAATTAAAAATACGTTTTTCGAAAATACTCCTGAATCTTCTTATATATAAAATTCTCGTGTCACAATGTTCGCTCCCTTACTGCTCCGAAACGGCTTGACCGATTCTCATGAAATTTTGTGAGCGTATTGAGTAGGTCTGAGAATCGGCCAACATTTAAAAATGGGCGTGATCGGACCAGTGGGCGTGTCAGCTCCCATACAAAGTAAATATTTAATATCATATATCTACAGTAATATAATAGCCATAGTCTTAGAAATTTGTGCACGTTGTTTATTTGTTAATGTTAATAGTCATGGGAAAAATGGGCGTGATCGGACCAGTGGGCGTGTCAGCTCCCTTACAAAGTAAATATTTAATATCATATATCTACAGTAATATAATAGCCATGGTCTTAGAAATTTGGGCACGTTGATTATTTGTTAATGTGAATAGTCATGGGAAAAAGGGGCGTGATCGGACCAGCGGGCGTGTCAGCTCCCATACAAAGTAAATATTTAATATCATATATCTACAGTTCTATAATAGCCAGGGTCTTAGAAATTTGTGCACATTGATTATATTATGAATAGTCATCGGAAAATTGGGCGGGATCATACCAGTGGGCGTGGCAGCTCCCACACAAAGTGATTATTTAGCTCATATACAAAATTAATATTAATATTAAATGTCTAGGGTTCTATATTAGCTATATAGCCTTCAAATTTTGTACGAGTCCATCAATTACAAATATTAGTAGTCGAACCGAAAATGGGCGGAATGGGATAAATGGGCGTGGTACCAAAAGCAAAAAACAAATAAGCATTAAAATAAATCATCACATTCAAGACTTTTTGCAACGTTGAAATCCGCTAGAATCAAAATGCTCTAACAAAAATTTTTGCCAACGGATATCCGTAATACTTATGTTATTTAATATTTGGGATGTGTTTAAAAAAACATTTGACAGCAAGAACTAGTTTTTTGGTTTTTGTTGAATAAAATTTTCAAAAATGTAAAAAAGTAACTTTTAGGCACACCCCAAATATATGTGCATTTTTTTGACTCTAAGTTTGAATAAGTTAGCTATTTTCTGGGAAGGTAATATTTTTTATCTGAGTAGTTGTTATTGAACCCAACACAAAAATTATATTACACTTTTAAATTTAGACAAAAAAATTTTTTTTTTTTATATTTGGTAAATTTTTCCAAGGAGGCCTGATATTCAAGGGCGATGCGGGACACATTCCCGTTATACTAGCACTCTAATTTTTTGCATGGTGAATTTTTGTATCCAAACAAATATTTTAAGAGGGGGCAGCCCCAAAAATCGCAAGTTGAAAAATAATTACCACCCTAATGTACATATATACAAAAATTTTATTGGAGGTAAAAATTAAGCAAAAACCTATTTGACTAATTTTGTTTTTTAATAAAATAACTTAACCTAACCTACTTACAATCCTAACTACGATGAGCTAGCTCATTAATATGTTCATAACCAGAGCTCAAGCATTTGATATTAAAATTTTCAGTGAGTCTAATTATCTTTTCTTTAACTAATTCTATACCTGCAAGAGAATGAAGTCGTTCAGTCGAAAAAAACCATGGAAGATTATAAATTAACTTCAGTAACTTATTTTGCGATATTTGCAATTTTTGTAAATGACAATTCGCACTTGTTGACCAAACAGGAGCTGCATAGAAAATGACAGCATGGAAAATGGACTTTAAAACTAATTTTTTATTGCTAATGCTCAGTCTTGAATTCCTATTTATATACGGTATGTGGTCTTTAAATTTCATTTTAGGGTCAAGCATAACACCTAGATATTTAACTTTTTGTTCCCATTGGATGGAATTGTTGTCACACATAACACAATCTTTGAGTTTTCTAGTGAACTATGTTGCCTGAGATTTGTTTTCCATTTGTTTTCCATTTGTTAAAATACGAATGCAATTCAATTAAGGCTCTTTGAAGATTAGTAATTACATCTGTAGCCAATATTTCGGAGCTGAGAACAGCTGTGTCATCAGCAAAAATTGACATAGTGCAGTAGTCTAATTAGGGAAAAACATGTTTTTTTTCCAAAACTTTATTTCACATCATATTAGAAAATAAATGTTAGATTTCGATAAGAAAAATAAAGTTTTTAATTTTAAAGAAATCATAAAAATCCAAAAATCGTCATTTAGTTATTTTGGGTACTAAAAATCGTCAAAAAAGATTCAAAACTTTTTAAACAAAAAAATTGATTTTAACAAAACGACGAAATTTATAAAAAATATTTAAAACAAATCAAAAAAGATTCGTTATCCCCCAGAAAGAATGGCGGTGTCGATATAGCTATGTTCGCCTGTCTGTTGAAACGGCGAATACTCCGCCAATATAGAAGCGGTGTGTCTAGTTTTCAGACAAATCGTTTTTTGATATTATGAGCAGTGATAATGAGCAACATCGGTTTACGGGTTCAAAAGTTATGAGTGCAAATGTGAAAGGCTTCGAAACATTTTTTAGAAATTTATAACGTATTCTTTTGTTTTCCTATTTTAACATTCATCATCAGGCTTGCCAGATACCCTTTTTCGTAAACCCCAACAAATCAAAAAAGAAGTAGAAAATAGATTGAACAAAATAGTTGAGTTCAAAATGGTTAATTTGACTGAATTAACCAGAGTTTTCAGACACTTTTATCGATATCAGATCAAAAAAATATCCAGGAACAAAAACCCCGAATTCAACAATGTAAATTCATAACTTTTTTTCGTACACTATTTTTACTTATTCTCATTCTCAACCTTTAATAAATTTTCAATAAATGTAATTAGAGTGTAAGAGTACTCTAATTACATTTATTAAAAACCCCATTAAATCTGAATTACATTTACTTTCAGAACTTTTTTCATTTAAAACATATTATGCGCATACTACATCGTAAAACTTTTGGTGATACGCATTTTTTTGTCTTAAAAACCCGAATTTTTATTTGATAAATTGAAGTATTGATGTATAAAAACCAATCGAATTTCGGGAAAATTTCTTAGAGTTCTTATTGTAGGAGTCGAAAACAAGAATTCATCTTTGAAGAACGTTTTCTAAAAAGTAGCACAAATTTTTTAATTGTAAATCTTTATTTAATCAAAATATTTATCTAAAATTTGTAAAATTTTTTAAAAAAATCCCCTTTCCCTAATTTAAATTTCAATAGAAACAAAAATAAATAAAATACCAATAAAAATACCAAATTTAGGGACAAAGACCCAAGTCATTCCCAAGGGACAAAGACCCAAGTCATTCCCATGCCGCCGGTTGTCCGCCGGTTTTTTATTCAAGCCGACGTCACCGCTGACACCATCGGCTTGTATCGGCTAAGCCGTTTGACATATTCGACCATAACTACAAAAAAAAGTGTTTCCTTGAAAATACTTTGCAATGAATGTAAGTGGATACTAATACCGAGTTGATATCTGCATGAACGGGAGTCCATTGACAGCAGGCATGTACCTTTTAGTTAGAAACCTTGAATTTTAACTATTTGTTCACTATTGTATAGGCTACGGTATATTTTGAAGCTTTTGAAAAGAACGACGTAAAATGCCGTTTTTTTTTTGGGAAAAGGCTCCCTCTAAACGACCTGCCAAAGACGCTAAATAAATGAACTCAAATTATGGTTTGTAGATTGCTCAGCTAGCGTAGAGGCTATTTTTAAAAACTCCAACAGAAATGCGGTTAAAAGGCGAAAAACTACCCTACGCTCAAAGGAAAAGCTCCATAATATTTATGACATGTTTCAGCAATTTTCGTCCAATGTAACGTTTCATAGTATTTATGAAACATTTCATAAAAACCAAAATCAAATTCATCATATTTATGAAATGTTTCACTATATAGATGAAGCATATTTTGTATTCGTAAGGATTTCATTATTTCTGTATAGAAAAAAACATGGACGTCAGGATATGGTCGTTATAATTATTGTTGTTTATAAAATGTTTCATCAATATTGATGAAATAGTTACATTGTGATGAAACTTCCCTGGTTTTCTCTGTGTGAATGGTTTATAAAATATTGGTATATATGGGATAAAACAAAAAGAATTTCCACCTTTAATGACCAAAGCAATTTCTTTTAGGTAGAAATCTTAAACATGAAATTACAAATACCTCAACTTAAAACGGATAAACAAATTCATTAAAAGAAGAATTTTATTTCTTTGACTATATGTTGTGAATCTATGTAATTTTTATGATATTCTCTGTATGGATTGATTCCATAGACTAAATAAATAGGTAAAAAATGCAAAGAAATTCCTTAAAAAATTAATTAATTTTTAATCCAAATATATTCCGAGATATAAAACTACGGGTAACGAGTTATCGGTAAGCTCGTGTGTACTTTTCGATTCAAAATTTTTATAGAATTCGGCAGGTAAATACACAAAGTTTACGAAAACTATCAGCTGTTGGTTGTGGTGTAAATTGGACCTTAAAAGTTTCCAATGTCTTCTAATAAAATGAATGACGCTAATACTTCCTGAAATCTATTTAATTTTTATATGTTATCTGAACACACGAAATATTTGCCTAAAACTTATCATTAGATTCTCTTATATATATAAGTATGTATGCTTCGAATTATCGTACATGTAATCTTTTTTCGTAACATATATGCGATGACAATAATATACAAAGTGTGATTCTTTTAAACTAATAACTTCTTAATCATTCGCTGTCACCTGATTTAACTATGCGTATATATACACTGCGTTGCAAAACTATAATTACACATTAATTTCACTGAATTTCGTAATTTAAAACAGTAGAAGAGTTTAACCGGCATAAAAGTAAAGCCAATTTTCCATTTAATAATATTTAACAAAAAAATCATTTATTTTGATTAATAGGTTTTTTGTTAAAGTTCTGCCTTTTCTAAAACTTCGGGTTCTGATGAGATCTTTCGCCAGATCGAAATACTAGTATCAACCTAGCTAATATGTTTGATTTGCTTTATTTTTGTAAATATACGGAGGTTGAAAGCTCGTTATAAATTTAAAAAAACATTTATTTTTATTTTGCTATTTAAAAATAAAATAAATATGTTAAAGCAGCATTTTTATTATTGCGTTAGGCCTAGGGTTGCCATATTTGAAAAGTGAAAAGAAAGTACATTGATGAAAAAAAAACAGTACTTTTCAAAAAAAAACAGTACATTTTTGTATTTATTGTTAACATAACTTATACTTCAATACATCACATATTTACTTAAAATAAGTTAATACACCCAACCAAATAGCGTAGGTAAAATCAACAAAAAAAAATTTTGTAGATCTTTAACGAAATTTTGTCAATTTTTTTTGTTAAGATTTAACAAATTTTATTCAAATCATCAAAATTTCGTCAAGTTTACATACTCTAAAGAAGTAAAATTGACTAAATTTCATCAAATTGACTAAATTTCGTCAAATTGGCTAAAATTATTAGTTTGGACGCCATTACTTTTTGCATTGGGTAGTGTCATGAAAAAAAATTGTGTTTACAAACATCCATTGCTTTAAAAGTAAACATTTCAAACTTATATATGTACAAAGAAACGAAGTGGAATTAATACAGGGAGATTCAAAAAATTTATATAAAAAACTATTGTACACACAAAAAAAACATGGTTAAAAAAATATATATTCTTTGTACACGCAAAAAAACTTGTTTATATAAAAATATGTAAAATATACAAAAAAAACAGTACAAAAACAGTACAAATCCAAAAAAAAAACAGTACTTTTGCGTACTGTTTTAGGTGTTGTGAATAAAACAGTACATTTTTCAAAAAACAGTACATGTACTGTTTAAAACAGTACGAATGGCAACCCTACTTAGGCCTCATTTTTTTTTTTTAATCAACTCGAAAATTCGATCAGACATACTGTCTACCAGATTTGTTCGAAGTTCTTCCGTTATAGATCTCCACGCATCCATACCTGCCTCTTTTAGATGAAATTCGCTTTCATATTGACGGTTTTCTGTGTAAACTCGACAGGTTAATACTCCCTAAATGTTATTAATGCTGGTTTGATCCGGAGAACAAGCGTATGGCGACTTACATGTGCAGAGGCATTCATGTCGATTCGACAATACGCATATCACTTTCTCGGTTTCGACACATCATTATCTCCACCCATGATTCGATGCATTCTAAAATACGCATGAATAATTATCGGTTAAAGCTATCACATTTTTATCATCTCTAAAAAAAATAAACAAAAACAGAGAAGAAGGAGGACAAAAACATTAAAAAATGTCAATTTATTGATTATATTGCAATTAAATTGTTTTTTTTTTATTAGTTTTGCATGTACTAAATATGAAATGAAGAAAATTTAATAATTGTTATGTGTTTTTTTTCAAAAAGAAATGATTTTTTTCCAATGGAAAAATTTGACAGACAAAGAGACAAAAATTTAGTTGAACATTTAAAGAATTTTGATGTTTTAATAGAACAAACAAGCATTTTCTTTGCAATTTGCGTCAATGATGTCGACGAACAAAAGTGATGAAAACGC
This sequence comes from Delia radicum, assembly GCA_021234595.1. Classification (NCBI taxonomy): domain Eukaryota; kingdom Metazoa; phylum Arthropoda; class Insecta; order Diptera; family Anthomyiidae; genus Delia; species Delia radicum. Next base: position 178,852,709 of record CM037853.1, read on the forward strand.
ACGTCGAACGCGTATCATAAAGGGTGATTTTTTAGGAACTTTTTTTTGGCAACACTGTTTTCGGCAACTCAGCTGATTTCGTGTAAAATCTTACTGTTAAACATGTTCAGTTCGTTCTATAATTTAACCATGAAACGACTTACAAACGAACAACGCATACAGATTATTGAATTTTATTACTTACTTACTCTATTCATGATCGGTTAAGAAAGTGCAAATTGTGCTCATTGTGTTCAGCGACGTAGCTCATTTCTGGTTGAATGGATACGTGAACTACCAACTGCCAATGCATCCCGAAATATGCACTGTTTGGTGTAGATTATGGGCCGGTAGCTTCATTGGACCGTACTTTTTAAAAGACGACGAAGTCAGGAACGTTACTGTGAATGGCGAGCGCTGATTACAAATTTCTATCGAGTCACATAAAGATTTCATTTCTCTAAATTTTATGCGTTTTTTTCAATCAAATCCGAAAGCTCTTAAAAAATCACCCTTTAAAATGTATTGATGATCACAAAATTCGTAAAATGTAGAAATTTTTGTTTATTTTACCAAAAATTTGGTTATTTTGACATTTTTTCGTAATTTTACTCATGGATTATTATCAGTGTAGCGTATTATAGAATTGCCACGAAGCGAATTTATGGTGAAGGTGACTACAGAAATAGACACGAATGTATCGTTGGAAAATTAATTCTTCTCTTTTGATGTTTTCAATATATGCCACCTATTTCTCTTCTGAAACTGTAATGTACTCAGAAGAATTTATTCTGGAGCTTGGGAAAGCCACATCAGCCATACCGTCGAAACAAAAAGCTCCCCAAACCATTAAGGATCCGCCTCCGAAATTTCCTTTAGAGATATATCGTGGTTCCTTAAGTAGTTCTTTCCAATGGCTGTTAAAACCATCTGGACAATCAAGATTGAGCTTTTTCTCATCAGAAAAAATCACCTTTAAAAGAAATTTGTGTTTAATCAGTCATACCAACAACGGCGATTATTGACTAACGTTTCTCTAGTTGGTTTGTAAAATCCTTTTAGAGAATTGAAGTCAAGCAATTTTGTGGCAGGGTAATAACCTTGGCAAAGACATCAGCTTCTGCGAGTAATTCTCTGGGAATTTTTTTGGAGCCTACTTAGGTTGTTTTGAATATATTTACCTTACATTCATCGATTATCTGATTGAGACTCTTTATTGAGTTGCTGGCACATTTGAGTATTTTAAGCCAGTCCGGATTAGAAAGCTTTTTGTCGGGCCGCCTATTTTATTTTTACCATATGCACTCGGATTATTTGCGAAATTTTTGATTTTCACATGTGAACGGTTTATTTTGCTGGCAATTCCTGTAAACTTAATCCACTTTTTAAATAGACTGAAATTTACTCTTTTCAAAATCACTTAGATATAAACCACGCGGCATTTTATTGCAAATTGATTAAAATTGCATAAAAAAAAATTATTTTTTAATTTTTCTTTATTTGATATTCTTTGTTTGCCGTTTTATGTAATTATAGTTATTATAATTATAGTTACACTAACAAAATATTATTATACAATTATTCTTTTAAATCAATTAAGTAATCTCTTACATTTTACACAATAAGAGATCAGTTTTTACACTCTCAAAAACAGTAATAAGTTTTGAAAAAATGTTTATATTATTAGATTGAAAAATAAAATAATCTTTTATTTGCATTTGAAAACCATAACATTGAACTTCTAATAAAAATTTGAATAACAAAAATCATTTGTAATTATAGTTATGCAACGCAGTGTACAAATATTCATCCTATCACCACAGCCATCAATTTTATCACAAACAATATCAGCGACAATTTACATTATCATCGTCATTGATTTACCATGATGTTATTCTCACAATAATAAGTCAGTGTAGTTTAATCATCACCGTTCACGTTATTCCCATGCAGGTTCCAAAATACACCTTCCACTTGCCGTATCACATAGATACTCATACGCACACACACACACATATGTACATAAGTATGATTGCAAGAAGGTGCCAAAAGGCAAAACTTGATTTATTGATCCTTTTTGTTTTGCGATATATTTGATTAAGTGCCTGCGATTTGTCAAAATATTTTATGGTCTACTACTTCGGGTGCTTGCTTGTACACCATCACTTTCCTTTGAAAGCGAAAAGGTTCCATGCATCCAAGTTAAATAAACTGTGATCATATTCATCTACTATAAATGTAGTATATGCTGCCCTCATTAAGGTCTGTATCTTCATCAAATGTTGTTAGTTGGTTGGATGGATGTGAAGATGTGAAGCGAGTTGTGGTGCTGCCTTGCTTGGGAAAACATGAATTTGATGATAACAACAAAACAGCCAGAGCTATTCACATCTTATGGTAGATTGGGTTTAGTTTAGTGTTCTTCTTCTGTTGACTTTCGCTACCTGTATCTCAATCTTATTCGTTCCTCTTCTTCATTTACTTAAACCGTTGTTACTTCAAAAGTCAATCGTTAAGAAAAATGTCTAATATGCGTTGCGATGATTCAATAACACCTTATCAGAAAAATGTGACATTTGACAAAAGGCATTTAGTTGCAACATTTCAAATGATATTACGAAGCAACACCACCGCACCGCACCACACCGTCTCATTCATTGCCTGTCATACAAAAAGTGTGTACCCCGAAATACGTGCTTTGTTTTTTTTTTGTCATCTTTTGTTCTTCTCGGTGAGCTGTAAGTGTGTACGTAGTTTGTTCTAACGAATTTCGTGTTACTTATTGAACAAATAATGAGTAATTGCACTCATTTGGATAATATTTGTTACATGTACTCCAATAAATGTGTTGCCCTACAGCACCTCTACACATTCGTATAAAACCTTTTCTAATTCATCAATTGTTAAAAACAACTAATCATTTTTTGTTCCTTCTTAGATTTTTTATAACTGATAACTTATAATGTTCCAAATTACAATTGGATCGATTTATTACAAATATATACGACATAAATAAATGTCGTTTCAATTATTGTTTGTTCATGTTATAAATATACAGTGGGCGAAATAATTATACGTTCACTCATAAAAATAAGTAGAAAATCGATGCTTTTTAATACAAAAAACAACTAAATTTTGGAAAATTCAACGCTAAAAGTGTTTTTTATGATTTGATCCATATAAATAATAAATATTTGCTTCAAATTATAAATAAATAATGCACACAATTTGTGCCTTGTTTGGTATGACACTTTACATACTTTAAGACTCCAACACTACCTCCTTGACCAAAATCGCTCATAACCTAAAATGTTTCGTCCGGGTAATTATTTTTTTTTGTTAAATTTAGAACCAGTTAAGATAAAAACTGCAAAAATAAAACTGTTAAATACACAAAATTTTAATTATATTGGAGTTGAATTTTAGTAAATCAAAAATGGCAATTTACGCTTCTAAAATTAGCAAAAATGATGGCTAAATAGCGATTGTATTAGACTTCTTTCGCTTAAACTTATGTCTAACAAAATTAAAGTATTACAAGTTTCGTGAACATGGTGGAATGTCTACCGGTTTGAAGTTAATGTGGAATTCTGAAATTAAAAACTAAATTGTATAAATCACTAAAAAAAAAATAACCGAAAGATTCACAATCCCTTCGACTGAAATTAGTGGATGACCTGGTAGAAAAACTTTGTAAGCGAAATCTTTTATAGCCTTCACAGTCATTATCAGGGAAGACAAAAGAAGATAAATACAATGTAATTAAAGCTAAGAAATATTCGTGTCTATTTCTTTTGTGACCTTCAAACAAAACCTAATATAAAAAAATTATATATTTACCTTAAATTTAGTTGAATTCAAATAACAGCATATTTTGATACAATCAACTGATATATTTGGTAAAAAATTGTAAACTTTTGATTTCTTTTAATGAACTAAAATTTAGGTCAAATATAACAACATTTTTGTTAGATTTAACAGATTTCTTTTTCGTTTCTTCCTTAAATATAACTTTGCGAAAAAAAGCTGCGAATTTAAAAATTTTTTCTGCAACGTCATTTTGAACTAATTTTTTAATAGTTTTGGCATTTTTTTTACTAATTTGATTCTATTTTTGTCGCATAAAAACATTGATTTTTGCTGATTTTAGTAAATTAATTTGCAACTTTCATTTAACTAAAATTTAAATCAAATACAACTAAAATTTTGTAGATTTAACAGATTTGTTTTCGCTAGTCTTATCTTATTAATATTTAGCAAAAATATATTTTCCTGCAACGTTATATTGAACTATTTTTTAGTAGGTTTAGCAAACATTTTTAATGGATTTTTACTCTTAGTGCAAGTTTTAAAATAGTACTCAAAAAGTTGTAGAAATGTATACGTTTTTTTCGAGTTGCAGCATAAAAAAATTCAAATTCCAATTGACTTTTTCTGAAATACAAAATAAAATTATTTGTCGAAAATGTTCAAAGAGCGCTGTTGTTTACAAGACTGGTTCTTTCGCGAGAAAATTATTTGTGTGAAATAATAATAAATAATGTGCCAAAAACTAAAAAAAAAAAACAGTAATAGCGTACAAAAAACCGAGGAATTTAGAAAACCGGTTTATGGCTCTTTCGAAAAATCAATTTAAAAAACCGGTTTCGAATGCGGTTGTAAAATTAAGGGGATGCTCCTACGAATGACAATGACACACAACCCACATTCCTACGATGCTCCAACGAATCAATATAGCTAGACACCCTACTGTCATTACTGAACGCCAACGCCCTCCTTTGCACATTGTCCAGAAGCTCCAAAATATACTTTGAAGCCCCTGCCGATATATGGGAGTTGTATTTCAACTTCGGCCGGATATAGGTGGTATAAATAGTAAGGAGATCAGATGGAGTGAATTAATTCTTGCACCGATTAAGAAAGCCACGAAACTTGAATCACATTGGATACTCATGCTTAAAACATCAAGAGCATCTGATTCCTCAATATTGATATCACCCATGCCCATAGACGACATTGATGAATCCACTTTCCTATGGGTCAGCCAACAACATTAGGTCTTGCGTGCATTAAATTCGTCTCTATTAGCACGACCACACTTATAGATGATAATCAGGTCATGATTGAGTGTGATGTTGGAAATATCTAGGGCAACCACTTTGCTCTCGACAACACTGCGATAGAAAAGCCAGCAGGTCTAAAGTAGAACGACTTATACGAAGGCCATCCTGACGATCATTAAGATAATTAACAAGATAGTAATTAACTATGCTCTTCGCAATCTTTGAGGGAGCAGAGCAGATTATAATTGGGGCGGTTATTGTCAGGGTTGTTAGCCGCACCATTTTTGGGGATTGGCTGGACGTTACCAACCTGCCAACACGATGGAAATATACCCGTACGGTATGACGTGATAAAGAGGATTGCCAATGGACGCGATAACGTCGAAGAGCACTGTTTCAGTAACAGTGCTGGTATGCTATCCGGGCCCGCTGGTTTATTTACGTCGAGATTAGCAAGGACCATTTTAACGGCTCGAGCACGAGAAAACATCTTAGGCATAGTATGTGATACTCTTTCGAGCTGGGGCAGCGGTTGACTGTGGTCTGAACCTTTTCGAGTTAAGAAATCTACTGTACTAAATATACAAAATATTTTTTTTCATATTTATAAATTTTGCATGGGTAATGAAAATGTTTTTATAATAAATTATGAAATATTTTGAAATTTTAATTGAATTACTTTTAAAATATAATTTTCGTATATCCGCTACCATCTGGAAGATAACCCCAACCGCTTTGCCGAAATTTAAAGTTGTCGAATTTGTAAATAATATTTTCGACATACTACAAAATGGATTTGTGTACATGGGAAAACATAAAGATCTAAAACTCTGAAACAAATTTATTTTTTTGGTATTTATAATAAATTCAATAAAAAATTTTAAAATTGGTGCTATTAACGAATTTTTAACAAATCCGCCTAACTTATGATTTTGCCAACGACAACCTAATAACGGCGATTATATACTCTAATTTCTTCTGAAAATGGCTGCATCTTAACTTAAACTCATGCTTACTACAAATGATTTTATTAAAATAACATGTTTTAAGATGTTAAATTGAGGGAAATTCTCTGTGATGGTGTAAAATGGCGAATAAATGGAAACAAATTTTCAAATTTTTAACATTTTATTTTTTAGATGTTTTTCTGGTTTTAAAGAAAAAGGGCCATATGTGTAAAACTTTTTCTTTCAAATTTAAGGACCCCTAACAAGAATCTATAGTCAAAATAGAAATATATCCACAAACAAAAAGTCGGTTGTGAAAAGGTTAAATGGTACGAGAGGAAACGCAAAAATTAAAAAAAACATTGGTCTTTAAATAAAATATCTGTCAATTGGTTAAGGTGCATACTTGTGATTAGTTAATTGAATGGGCCAATTACTTGAAATTTTAATTGGCAGTGTTTGATGTCAATGGTAATTCAATTTTTTGGCATTACAATGAAAATTAAATTTTTGTTTTAATTGGCATAGATCAATGCCGTTAACAGACAATTAAAATAAAAAGAAATAATTATACCCTAATTATATAAAAAGTTATGACATAAAACTTTTTCTAACGCAATTTTAAATAACGTTTAAAATTGATATAATAACCTATATTTTCTAACCTACTTTCAAAACCTACCTTTGTCAATTACACCGGTCGTTAAAAATTTTTTTTCTTGGGTTTCTGTTTCAATGTATAAATTCTGATACTAGACATAGAAAAACAGCAAAATATACAATCTTAGCTTTTAAAGTTTGCCTTTTCTGTTAAACGTCGATAAGTAAGTTTAGTAAGTTTAGATCAAAAACAAACTTTTATAAAAAAATAGTTTCCCTTTATTAGTAAAATAAACAAAAACCAAAATTTTACTTTTAGAAGTCAGACCCAAAAATCTTGTCGTCCGGTGTTATGTGTAATATTACACTACCTGAAAGTCCACTTGAAAGTAGTCTCAACAGCTAAACCCATTAATGGTGTATATTCACATAGTAAACAAATCAAGATAATATCTTTATTAACTATGTATGGATTTTATACAAAAATAATATTACACTGAGAGAATTATGTGCATGATATCAATGAATTTTTGCATTAACCCTTAAATGCATAATGTACCATATATGGTACATGCATTTAATCTTACGACAATTCCTCTAATTAAACTAAATTTTGATACCGTTACCTTTAAATTGTTCAAAACAATGCCAAACATCAAACATTCATATAAACTAGTTTACTCACTACATGAGAACTAATATATGAGCTTGAAGTTAAAGATTATAACCATTGATCAAAAAATAAATTGAAAACTTGTTTGCTATGTGCAAGGACCACCTCTGGTAGATATTCAATTCACGTTTTTTGTTTTTTTTTCCTCCTTTTTATTCTCATGATGGGAACCTAGAAAACTCCCGAAATAGATCTATCAACACATTCCTGAAAGGGTCAAATAATAAATTTGAAAACAAAAACTATAGATTATTTGTTTGGACAATATCCTAATAAAGAAATATAGAGTATGGCCTCGAACTTGAATAATTTTCATTTTCATTAAAACAATATTACTCTTCATAAAAATGCCGCTTTAGCTCTTTTGCAATTGGTTTTAACTGTTAGTAAGCTGCAAAAGTGGGAGTATGCACTTTTTGCACAAAATTTCAAAAGTGAAAAAATGTTATAAAATATATTTTTAGTGTGGAAACAAGTATTTTTGACTTAGTTGTAGCTAATTGTAATGAATTTGGATCAAATGTGATATATTTTGTATTAGTTATATGTATAAAATGTATAGTGTACCATATATGATACACATTAAAAACCGTTGTTTCCTCTTTTCCGTGAAAACGGTTAATTTTACAGGAAAATTAATGCCCAATTCGAGTTCCGCGATCGACTACATAAGGGTAGCTTGGTCTCCATACCGGGTGCTGACCTCATGCATTTAAGAGTTAAATGAAATGTCACTGGAATTCGTTCATTAATATAATTGTTTGTTACAATTGTCTACAAAAAAAATTATTTTTAAATTAAAAAAAAAATCATTAAAAAATATTTAAAAATTTCATTAAATAATCACTGATGTTTCCAAACTTTCAAAAACTATTCATTGTTTAATTTTTTTAAACAATTAATATTTTCAAAAACGCTTGAATATTTTTTTTAATTTTATTTTTAATTAGTTGATAGTGGAACCATTTGGATAAATGTTTCTAAATATTTTTCTCATACGACGCGCGACGTGTTTACTTCAAATGCCCATTTTATAATGATACAATAAGCGGATTTTTAATCACTGGGATTTAAACTTTTTGTACAAAAATTGGATTTATTAACTCCAAAAAAAAGTTGGATTTATTTATCTGGGTTTGCGCATCGCAATTAAATATAAATATATGAAACACCCTACAAATTCAATGACGGAAAAATTTACGCATGAAAGTTCAAAGAGAATCGAAACTATTTTAAAACTAAGGGCGAATAACTTCTTTAAAAAGTTCCAGAATCTAAATTCAACCACTGATATTTTAATTTAAATTTTACATTCCTAACTATGGTCCAGCCTTAAACTTAGGTTAATTTGAGATAAGTTAGCAGGCCTAAAAAATAAAATGTTTTTCTTAAAATGTTTTGCATTAAATACATTTAGAAAGAAAATCTACACTTTGTCAAATACTTTTTCGAAGTTTATAAATAGCTAAAACATAAATGGTAATTTTTCAATCTACGGTAAGTAATTTAAATAAATCCAATCGGTGAATATTGAACACTATGTCAACTACATTTTGTATTTGTTAAATCCAAATGATTAAAAAGACCGTTTAATAAAAAAAAAAATACACAATTACGGAAACGTATTATACACAGGAAAAACTATGGACCAAAAATATCTAATTAATCGATTGTTTGAATATCAATGGCAATTTAAACAATTTTTTTAATTGATTCAATTAAAAAAATTATTGAATTTTCTAATATATCCATACACACAGAAAAAATTTAGCTATTTGCCAACTGAAATTCGGTTACAACGACTCAAATTCGGTTATTACAAATTTAAGACAGTTGGGACAACTTTTTATTAGTTTTCACAATAAAGTTCGGTTAATTCAACAGAATTTTAGTTGCAACACCCAAAATTTTAAGAAATCGAATGTAAATGTCGTTGTACTAACTGAATTTATAAGTTGTTACTATTAATATACACTTTTTAATTCGGTTGGCTCTTTATTTCTCTGTGTGTACAGTGTTGACAACATGTAAACAAAATTTTTAAAAATTTGGCAAACTATTTTTTTTTTTATTTTATTTAGATTAAATAATCAAACAAATGTGTAATTATATCAATATATTATTTAATTTGTAAATAAAAAAAAAAATAAAAAATCACAAATGATTAACTTTTAATAAGTTGGATAGTTTACCGATTTCAAATACATGCACAATCGTAGTTATTTCACTACAGTTTGCAACACTCTTTTTGTTGAGATATTCGTGTACGCACGAAAACTTAATTTAGTTTCGCTTTTTATCTGTGGTAATAAAAGTGCACATGTGGATTTAAATAAACCTTATCGAAAAAGGACAATTAAACTATTATTTTTGTAAATAATTAAATTTTCAATAAGAATAAGTGTCATTAAACTATCATTTTAAAGTTGTGTGTGATTTTTTTAAGAAAGCTATTCATTTACAAGAAAACGTTCAAGACAAGACAAGCAAAACAAACATTTTGTCTTTACTTTTATTTGTTTTCTTATAATACATTTTTATATTAAAAAGTTTTAATTTTATTATAAATAAAATGTCAATTTAACCCGAATTGTCCCACAATTATTTTTTTTGGAATATCCAATATTTGCTGGCATAAAATAGTTGAAGGGTGACTAATGATTACAGAAATATTAACAAAACATTTTTTCATTAGGGGGCTTGGTCGGTGGGGGGCCGTTGCCATATGGCAACACTGGGTCATACTGGAAATTTACATGCAAATAAATAATTTCTATGTTAAAATGTTTTTCAAATAATTTCCTTATTTTTAAAAACAAATAACATAAAAAAAAACATTAAATTAAAATTATTACAAGTTTTTGTAAGTTTTTAAAACAATTCAAAATAGTAAAATAAAATAAATATACACAAAAACATTTTTTTTTTGGATTTTTTTACATTTTGGTATGATTTTTTTCATTACAATTGATGCACATACCAATATTACATTTTTTACAGGCAGTACGCACAGTACTCGTGCAGGTGACTTCAGCACATCGTCTTTTCTTTTCTATAGTCATTGGCCAATGGTTGACTCCATCATAACGAAGTGATTCCAGCACCGTTCCTTCCATTTTGTGCTTTCGTGTCGCACCAGGTCTAATAGGAGCTACTCCGTAATGTTTGCAGAATTCTAATTGTGGCATAGTCTGTTCTAGAGATCTCTGTAGTTGCCATGCATTTTGAACCGACACACCAACCAACCAAGTAAATATGGAACTCCACCATTTTTTGCTTATATTTGCAATTCGATATAGACTTACGTTTTGGTCCATTCTATCAACGCCTCCCATATATTTATTATATTTTCCAATAACGTTCGGACGAGGCAAATTTATTTTTCGCATTTGTGCCTTGGAGTACCGTTGGGTATTAGATACTGGATTCATGCCAAATGCAGTTGATGCAGCACATACTACCGAATTATTCACCCATTTTGTCAATACAATGTTTCCGTCTTTTATTTTTTTTTGAAACAGAATAACCACGTTCCATTTTTTTCAAATTGTCTTTGGACGGCAAAGGACAATTTTTTGGAATTCTGTTTTATCGAATTGTACCAGTGGCATTATATCCTCGAGATTTCAAATATGACAATAATGGAATATTTGTAAATAAGTTGTAGAAATAGAATGAGAATGGCAGTGCCTGCACTTCCGGCGTGAAATCATCAATCATGTTTATAAATGGGGCAGCGCATTTTCCGAATCTCTCTTCATATTTCGGATTTGACCTTGGATTGTGGCCTTTAAAAATATCAAAGTTTATCAAATATCCTGCGGGAGTACACAACGACCATACCTTATAACCAAAGCGCATCGGTTTACCCTTGATGAATTGCTTGCAGCCATGTCTGCCAAAATAGGCAATCATGCTCTCGTCATAAGACAAATGCTGCTCAGGATGCAAATGTTTTAGCATATTTGCCTTCAAATGGTCTGTTATAGGCCGTAGTTTCCACATTTTATCACTATCAGTAACTTCTTCACAACTGTCCTCAAAATCGAGAAATTGCAATATTGGCTGAAATCGATTCCTACGCATTGAATTCTTTAACAGAATATTTAGCATGTCATCATCGGTACCCCAAGCCGTTCTTATACGGCTGTGATAGTTATAACCAGTAACAAGCAAGATACCAATAAACACCTTGAACTCCTGTACTGTTATATTAGGGTTTGGTTTCCCAAGAAATATAGCATATTTTCCGGATTCGTGGCAAATGTGTTGAATCAAATCATCGTCAAAAAATTTTTCAAATTGCTCGTGTGGTGGTACTTTGCAGTCTTTATAATTTACTGGTGCAAATATTGGAACCATATCTGTAGAATTATCTTTTATCCAAACAAATTGTTTTGTTTTATTGTTTTGTGGTAATTCAATAGTTGTTTTGGATGGAATAACTTTACGTAATCTGCTTTTTATAGTTGAAGTCGATTGCTCGTTCATAGAAACATTCAAAAGATTTGTTTCTATATTTACTGCAGAGTTGTCCAATATGTCTGTCAAAATATTTTCATCAAATGTGAGTTCGTCATCCGATTCATCCAACTGAAGTGCACTAGCTGTATCCACATGTTTTCCAGATCTAAATACTATTTCACAGTTTGCTTTTAGTTGACCTGCACATACATTATCTAGGATGGCCTCCTCTTCATCTATGCCATCGTCTTCACCACTAACCACCCCCATTTTCGATTTTAGGCGACAATATATGTATAGCTTCAGTTACGTCATCGTCGAGACTCAACTCTTCCAAATAGTCGATTGTCTCTTGCAGTGGTATTTTCCTAGACAAAAATTTAAAATTTCACTTTTTAATATTTTGAAAATTCCAGTACACTCAAAAAAAAAGTTTGTATAGTCAGCAAAAAATTTTGCTGAGTCAGCAAAAAATTTTGCTGAGTCAGCAAAATTTTAGTCAGGAGGATGCTAGCAAAAAAGTTGCTAATGTCAGCAAAATCTTTTGCTGAAAATCAGCGAGCTGATTTTTAGCAACAAAATTTGTAGATTCAGCAAAAGTTTTGCTAACACTTAGTAGATTAGAAATAAAAAAGCATTGCTAAAAATTAATAAATTTTTTGCTGAATTTTAGTAGACTGAAAAAAAACGCAAAAAATTTGTAGAAAAATTGTAATTTAGTTAATTTATTTGCTGAAAATCAAAAAATATATTTTTGTGATTCTTTTAAAAATAATTTACTATAATAACGAAATATAAAAATTTTCATTTTCCCACATTGACGACATGAATTAATTTAATATCTGAAAATATATAGAAATAAATATATATAACATAACAAAAATTTTCTTTCAACTACTTACATCAATGGTTGTCTAAATGATTCTTTCTTTTAAAGGACGCAACTGCCGAAGATAATTATAGAAACGAAACGAAAAAATAAACAAAAACAAACGAAACGAAAAAAAACAACCCGTTTTTGCAATAAGAAAAAGGAACCATAAAAATCTACCTAAGATGTGTGTCTTTGTCTTTCGCTTTATTCTGTCTACATTTCTGTATATGTTTGTTTGCAATTTGACCACACTAGATTATTAGTCTATAAACATTTAGTTTAAATAAATAAATATTTTATTTTGTCTTTTATTTAATTAATAGTTAATTATTTTCACAAGCCGGTGACAACGCAAAATTTAAGTTGTTTTAATCCTCAATTTTGTTTTATGTATGAAAAAGAGATACAAAAACTTCCATGGTTGATTTTTTTATATGTCTTATTAGAGTTGTACTTTTAAGTATCATTTTCCTCTTCTCTACTACATCTTGACATGCCGCGACATCTACTTCATTCTGCGTATATCTTTCAATCTGGTTGTCGTCCACACTATTAATGTGCTTATCAGCACAATTTTTTTTAGCAAAATAAATTAGTAAAACATTAGTGTATTAGTAAAGCATTAGTATAAAACAGTTAAGTGCTGAATAAGTATAACAAAAATTTTAGCTGAAAACACGATTTTAGCAAAAAATTTTGCTAAAAAATAGTATACCTGATTTACAAGACGTTTTACTAACTTTTCTACTAACTTATTTTTTTGAGTGTATGACCCAGCGTTGCCATATGGCAACGGCGATATAAAATATCAAAAAAACTATATAAAAACAAAATATTTTCAAAAAGTTAATATTTCTAAATAATCTCCCATCTATATAGATTATAATTCGTCATAGAAAACCATTTGGATATAAACATTAGATATTACAAAAATATAGTTACCTCTTCATGAATTCAGATTTGCACTTTTTTGAATTTTTTTTACAACTTCTTTGTATGACTATCACGTAAAAACTAAACAAGATATTGTCTATCCACTTGTCATGGAAATCAACGGTACTGCTAAGAACACAAAATCGTCGCCTACTTAAAATTTTAACGATACGTTGATTTTTAAAAAATCTGTAACTGCAGACCATTTCTGCGTTGCCATATGGACACACTGGGACAATTCGGGTTAATTTACAAACCTACATTTCTTCTTTTATTTAATGGGGGGCATATAACAAAAATAAAAAAATACGAGTTTTCAATTAAAACTACCACTGTTTTCTTCTCAAGTTTCAATTAAAGTTTTAATCCATTTAACTAAACTTTTTAATTGAGGTTGTAAAGAAAAACAATAACTCTTTTGCATTTATAGTAATTAAATGTGCTAAAGTCCCAAAACTTATTTAACAAATTGTGAAAAGCAATCTGATGTAGGCGTGTCCCTATCCGGATTTCATTCCTGCCTAAGGAAATCTTCAGGGGACTTTGTTATTAGAATTTCTAGAGATATTTGTTATGTTAAATCACAAACTCAATGAGAATTTCTTGTCCTCGTCTAGGAGCGAGATTCAAAATTTAAAATATCAAAGAAAAAACAAAAACAACAACAAAAAATTGTCACAATTGGCTTTGTCATCTTCCAAATACTACTCTGTTTTTTTGACAGACCTAGCAATGTAGTGACGTTTATTCAAGTAAATCAACAATAGAAAATCATATGTTTTCTATTAGTGTCAGTTACATTTAAATTTGCACAAGCACCTGCATATTTGTTATTTAAATTTATTTTCATCGGGATAAACATTAATTGCATTTATATTGATATTAGTATTATTTTAATTGAAAGAGTTTTAATAAACTGTCTACAATTTTTTTAGTTAATACTATTATTTCAGTGGTAGGTTCAAAATCAAATAAAATATTAATTGATTCAATAAAATTTTTCATTGAAACCCGTTTTTAGTTTTTTCTGTGTAACGACCCTCTGCTGGTTTTGATTATCAAAATAATATTTTGAGACTTTCCCGAGTAAAAAAGTGTATATAAAATTATATATGAAGAGATATTTACCGCAAATATAAAATATAATTTGATCCGAAAAATGGTGCTATTAGATTGTACAACTTTGGATCTAATTATATTTAAATAAATACAATTTAATAAAAAAAAAAAATAAAACTATACAATTGTATCCGAGTTTTGTAACGATATAATTACATATAATTCTGTTATATTTGGTACAATTAGATATAATTAGATACAATTATATACATAATAATCCAAATATATTTAATTCAAAAGATATTAAGTTACATATATTTGACCTCCATAAGACGTGTTCAAAACACATAATGTATGATTGAAATTTGTAAATAACCTAAATTTTATTTATATTTTTTTAAGACATCAAATTTTTGTTTTAAACGAAATTGTTAATTTTAATTTAATTAAAAAAAACTGTTTGTCAATATTAATATGGCCCAGTTAAATCCAAATAACAGGTTGCACAACAATATTTATTATTTTATTTATTTATTATACTGTAATATAATAGATTATTTTTTTTTTTTTTTTTTTTTTCGTTAGACCAACACTCAGGGGATGCCCCCTATAATGCAATACATTGTGTTGATATCAGGAAATTAGGTTATGGGGAGGAGGAAAGAGGGAGTAGTGTTTGTGAATATTTGATTTGAATTTCGCTACATTGTAAGTGACAGGGAAGACCTCCGCGGGGAGTTTATTCCACATACGGCTAGTACGGCTGATGAACGAATTTTCCCTGTAATGCGTTGTGCGGTTCACTGGACAATCGACTACAAACGGATGAGCTCTGCTAGATAAGCGAGTGTTTCGAATGAAAATACGGGCCTTGGGGATAAGTTCACTTATCTCAGCAGAACAATTTCCATGGTAATATCGATAGAACAATGTTACACAACCCACATTCCGACGATGCTCCAATGAGTCAATAGAGCTTGATACCCTCTCGTCATTGATGAGCGCCGACGCCCTCCTTTGCACACGGTCCAGAAGCTCCAAAATAGACTTTGAAGCCCCTGCCCATATATGGGAGTTGTATTCCATTTTCGGTCGGATATAGGTGGTATAAATATTAAGTAAATCGGAAGGAGTGAAGTACTTCTTACACCGTCTCAGGAAACCGAGACACTTGAATGCTTCTTTCGACACCTGGAAAACGTGCTTATTCCAACGGACATCAGACTGAATCCTCATGCCCAGAACATCAAGAGTATCCGATTCTTCAATATTAATACCACCCAATTGAACAGGTGACAGCGTTAAATCCACGGACCTATGGGTTAACATACAACATTGAGTCTTGTGCGCATTAAATTCTACCAAATTCGCACTACCCCACTCAGAGATTGTAGAAAGATCATAATTGAGTGTATCATTCATATTCTGCCTTTTGCCCCCAATCTCCTCAAGGCTTGGAAGGAAAATGAATGACAAATGTTGCTGTCATCTGCAAAAGAGTAAATAGGGTTGAAAGTTTGAACAAGAAGGTCATTTAGAAAAATGAGAAATAGGGAAGGAGAAAGAACGGAACCCTGAGGTACCCCTGAATTTAGCTGAAACTCGTCGGATGAGACCCCATCTATAACAACGCGTATAGTGCGATCTCTGAGAAAGCTCGAAACAAAGCGAGCGAAGTCGTTACCGACACCAAAAGCAATAAGCTTTGATATAAGCGCACCATGCCACACACGGTCGAACGCTTTGGAAATGTCCAGAGCAACCACCTTACTCTCACCAAAACGGTGGATTGACCGACTCCAACGCTCCGAAAGTAGAGCCAACAGGTCACCAGTAGAGCGATTTCTATGAAAACCATACTGACGGTCACTAATAAGTGAGTTCGACTCTAGATAATTCACAAGATGGTAATTGATCATGCTCTCCATCACCTTCGAGAGCGCAGAGCAAATTGCAATTGGGCGGTAGTTTTCAGGGTTATTTGCCGCACCCTTTTTAGGGATTGGTTGGACATTAGCAACCTTCCAGCACGAAGGAAAGATTCACATACGATACGAAGTGCTAAAAAGGTTAGCCAATGGACGCGCAAGCGTCGAAGAGCACTGTTTCAGCACCAGTGCTGGTATGCCATCCGGCCCCGGTGACTTATTTACGTTGAGGTCTGCAAGAACCCTTTTAACTGCTCGAGTTCGGAAGAATATCATAGGCATAGTACACGGTACTCTTTCGAGTTCGGGCAGTGGTTGATCGCCATCCGGCAAGAATGAATTTCTTGCAAACATGCCAGCCAAGAGGTTGGCCTTATCAACCGGGTCAGTGAAGATTTGGTCATTCATTATAAGAGTTGGAATAGTTGAATTAGCATTATCCTTTATTCTTTTAACAAATGACCAAAAGCTCTTACTACCCCGAGGAGCAGAAAGAACTTTTGTACGAAGACGTTGTTCGTAAAGAAACTTTTCACGCCTAAGTACTTTGGAACACTCACTTCTCGCACGTTTGCGTAGCAGATCAGTATTGGCATTACAGTTGTCCCGCCAATTTTTGAACGCTTCCTCTCTGGATCTGACTGCGTCTCTGCAAGTCTGATTAAACCAACACTTATCCTTTGGTTTAGCCGAAATTTGCTTAGAGGGAATGAATAGTTTCATTCCAAGCAATATAACACGTTCTACCATTTTCGCAGCGGCATTGACGTTATTGTCAAGGAAACAGAGTTTCCAATTGAAATGCCGGAAAAAATCGTTGAGTTTAAACCAACGTGCTTTCTCGTAAATAAAAACTGAACGTTTTGCAGACGTTGACAAAACGTTACGAAGGTCGGAGAACGAAAAAGATGCGGAAATGGCACAATGATCCGAGTTTCCGAGAGGTGCAATAGTTCTTACTTCATATTTGTCAGGATGAGAAGTAAGGAAAAGGTCGAGAGTATTTTGGTATTCTCCTACAGCAGACGGGATGTGGGTCGGCTCGTTCACTAACTGCGCCAGGTGATTATGCGCTGCAAAAAGCTCAACGTAAAGGCCCTCGGGAGTTGTATGACTCATGCATATACATGAATTTTATTATAATTTCTGTTCTACAACCGATTCTTTTTATATGGAGTTTGTCCTATTTGCAATAGGTTCTTTACATCCAAATTAAAGCAATATGCTTCAGAACCGGTTCTAAAACTGGTTCTGTGACAGTGAAACAATTACAGTTTAACTCCCAGGCACCTGTTCTAGAAACGGTTCCATGTAACAGGTAGTAAAATAAGCTGTTCTAGAACAGGTTCATAGGTAATTTGTTCTAAAAAATTTTGCTTAAGGGTTTGTTATTTGTAATGGAAATCGATTTTGCAAAATTGTAAACTATTTTCGTAAAATATTTTGCGAATTTTAAATTATATATAGATTATAATTATATATAAATTATAAAGTGACTTAGGAAATTTTTTCAGTTTTGGATTATATATAAGTACGTCTAAAATGTATGTATTATATATAATTATGTATTGGGTTATATTTACTTTTATAAAAATTTAATCAAATTTATCAACCATGTTTTTTCATATATAAAATTCAGAATAGTATTTTTTTATACATTATTGGATGTGCATATACATGAATTTTATTGGTAAACCATTTTGAAAATATTGTTATATATACATCCATATTGATGCATATGCTAATTTATATGATGATATATTTTTATATTAAAAAATACGTCGTTGTGTATAATTTTTTTTAGTCAGGAAAGTAAATTCAACAAAAAAATTGTTTAAAACTTAATATTTCATAAAGTCAAAATAAACTAAAATAACTAAACTTGGAATTATTAATTTGAAAATTTGGATTACTAACGGCTTTACTAATTTTTCAACTAACATTTTTCTATGAGTGTAGTTCCTTTATATAGGTTTTAAAATAATTTGCTTTTTCTACGCTTTTCTCACCATTTTGTTTAGCCACAGTAAAGAAAATTGACAACTTTTGGGAAAAATTTCATATACAAAATTTAGCCGGTTAATCCACCTATTTTAACCGATTATTCGTGTTGAATAATTATTTGAGTTTTAATCGAGGAATCGACTAACCGAATTGGACACACTAAGAATGCTTCTCATCAGAGTTTCCTGAAAATTATAGAATCCAAAAAGTTGTTGTAGTAGACAATCTTAATAAATTTTGAATTTTGGACTAGAATTTAATTATTAATGCAGTCTGCGACACATCAGTTTTCTAGGGGAATTAGAATTATCTCGGCTGGTTTGATAGATTTAAGTTTTTATTGCCTTATTAATATTGTTTTAATTTCAAATTGTTTTTAATATATTAAAATTTTGAGAAAATTTCCAAAGGTTCGAATTTTCCCCTTGTAATCCGTTTTTAAATTTCAGAGCCAGTGCTATACACTCCGGATCGCGATTTTATAATGTTTTACACTCAAATTCTTATTAATTTTTTTTTTGGAAAATATACAAGAAGTATTATTTTCCCCGTTTTTCAAAAATCAAAGCTGATGCGGCACGTCTTCCCGATATGTTATTATCTTAATATTTTGGGAGTCGTACTTTTACACCCAAATAAATATTTCCTGGAGGTAACCCGGCAAGTCACTCAAAATTATTTTCCTCCATGCAAGCTTGGACCATCCTAGTATGCATGCATACATGTATTCATAGTTATGTTTGTTTGTGGTTTGGCAAATGCGCATGTATGCAAGTACTAGAAATGCCAAGTGATGACGGTCAACAAACTACATCGCGATGATAAATACTGAATTTATGGCTTAATTTAACAAAAACGATCAAAAGACGAACGATCTTGTGCAAATGTGCCAACAAATGGATTACGACCATAAAAGCTAGTTGCATGCAGTTTAAGCGATGCATACGCAAGTGGGCTTCAGTGACAACTCTATTTTGCCTAGAAGGAAACCGGATGGATGATGATGGTAAACAACAAATAAACAACAACGAGTGAGTGCGAATTAATTTATCGGTTAATTTCGTTCACAAATTGCACATGGGCGGCTAGATAGCATACAAAAACATGTGAAAAATTATAGTCGGTTAATAGCGACTACAAGATGCCATCCATCACATTCCAATTTGGGTCATATTTCGGGAAGAGAACCTCATTATTATTATATCGGTGGTTAAATTAACGATAAAGCAAATATATCGAATAAACTGAATGATATTGCCGACAAGTTCATTAAAACAAATTGCTGTAAGGTATGTATTATACCAATTATATGGAGACTGGGTCCAAATGCGATCCGATTTTCATCGAATTTGCAGGAATGATTTATGGCTCTATATAACATTCATAACTCAAATAACAACCAAATATCTCCGGGTTTGTGTGCTTAAACACCATTTAAGCACAATTCAGATAGGTCCTTTCTATAGAAGATACATCTGAGTATGGGCCGAATTTAACCAAAAGAGATTTTTCTAAGGTTGGAAGCAGGAGCTCATGTGCCAAGTTGCATTCGAATATGTTTGTATTTTCGTCGTATAGTTTGATCGCAAGGTCTGCATGGACCAAGTGATGGATGGGCGGACATCGCTAAATGAACTCAGAAAGTGATTCAAATTTAATTGGTGTACTATGAGGGTGGTAAGATTCAACTAATGTTGGTAGTTACAAACATCATTACAAACTTATTCACTATCCGACTAGTGGGGTAGGGTATACATATTTAGTACATACATGTCGTATGTGCATATGTAACCATCTATCTTATTTTGCCAGATTGGCCATCAGAAAAAACTCTATTTGTTCGAGAAAACACACAGGGTGACGTATCATAAACTTTACCTATTCCGTGGACCCAGTGTTGCCACTTATTTAATATATACACTGCGATGCATAACTATAATTACAAACAATTTTTGCTATTTTTCAGATGTTACAAAAAATTTTTTTTAACTTTTAACCGTTTTTAAGAGTGTGATAACTGATCTCTTATTGCATAAAATCTAAGAGATTACTTAATTAAGAGAAAAATTGTTTAATAATATGTTGTTAGTGTTTCATAACTAGGGCTCGGAAGTTAATGCTTTTATAATCGTGTTTTATGTACATAAACTATGTATTAAAAATCGTAAAATATGCACTTAAAATTGTAAAATATGCATTTATTATTGACTTTTTCCAACATTTTCAACATTATTAACACAATGTAAGTAATGTTTGCCTTCCAAAGTATTTTACAATTTTAAAATTTCATCATGTGAAAGATTTTTGTTTTAAATATTTTTTTTTTTACTTAGCTTCATATTTTAATTTTTTTTTAATAATTTTTATTATAATTTAGTTTTTTTTATCGAATTTCAGGTTAAAAAATTATTAAACAAAAAAATTTTAAAAATTGCATACTGAAAAACTAAAATATAACATAAAACAAAATAAAAAAATATCCCAAATTATAATACAAAAATAAAAAATAAAAAAAAATTCAATGACGGTTTGAATCTGGACCTCCTGCATCATAAGCCAGTACACTACCCCTCGGCTTCCAATGTGGGACATTTCTCGCAAACAACTTTGCAATATATACACATGAGATTCATAAGACGAAAAGTAGGGCAAAAACAACATTGTTAATTGAGTGCGCTAAAATTTCACTTTTTGCAATATATTTAGAAAGAAACACGGTACCCTCTCAGAGCGCTCACCTTATTTTAGAAAAGAACACAAAAAAGGAAATTTGAGGGCAAAGTGCAAACAAATGTGACATTTTTGTCAGTAAATAAAACGCATTTAGTGATTTTGAAAAAGGGCAAATTTCAGTCTATTTAAAAATTGGCTTAAGTTTTCACAAAGTTTGCCAATAATCAGAGTGCTTGTGGTGAAAATAAAACAGGCTGCCCGAAAAAAAGTCTTTCTTATCGGGACCGGCGTAAAGTAAAGAACCTCAATCAGATAATCGATAAATGTAAGGTAAATATGTCCAAATCAATCACAAGTAGGCTCTTAACGGATTCCCAGAGAATTACTCGCTAAAAGCTGATGTCTGCGCCCTCCACAAAACTGCTCGACTTGAATTGGCTTAAAGGTATTTACAAACCAACTGGGGAAAGGTAAGTCAATAATCGCAGTTGTTGGGTAGAACAGTTTAAATATAAATTTCTTTTAATGGTGATTTTTTCTCATGAGAAACAATTTATTCTTGTTGAAGAGGCCTACGAAAGGAACCACGATATTGTTCATAATGAAATTTCGGAGGCGGATCCTTAATGGTTTGGTGCAATTTTTGCTTCGACGGTATAGTTGATGTGGCAATTCCAAGCACCAGTATGAATTCTTCTGAGTACATTGCAGTATTAGAAGAGAAATTGGCGCAATTTATTGAAAATATCAACGAACAAGAATTCATTTTCCCACAACACAATGCCTTAGTACAAGTAAGTCGTCACACGATGAAATGGCCATCATTAAAAAAATATAAGAGCATTGGAATGACCCGAATGTTTTCTGGATAGACGTCCCTTTGAGAATATTTGGGGAGTGTTAACTCGTCGACTTTACGCAGAAACCCGATATGAAAGCGTTTTTCATCTATATGAATAAGTTATTGATGTGTGGAGATCTATAACCGAAAAAACTTTGAATAAATCTGGCAGACAGTGTGTCTGATCGAATTTTCGAGTTGATTCCAAAAAAGGAGGCCTCAAAAGCAGCTGCTGTGAAACAGTTTTCTCAAATTTTAATATATTAAGTTAAGTGTATTTATAGTTATGAACCACTAATTGATTTTGCTATTCCTTTTTAAATAGTAAAATAAAAAAAAATTAATTGTTTGTTTTTTGTTAAATATTATTAATTTGCCATTGGTTTTACATTTATGCCGGTTGAACTCTTCTAATTTTTTTAACTTACGACATTTAGTAAATTTAATGTGTAATTATAGTTTTGCAACGCAGTGTATAAAAGCCGGAAGATTACAAATGTAATTAATATAAAAAAAACATTAGACGGATTCATTTAATATCGTATTATCGCCACTTTAGTGTCATACATATTTTACCAACCCTGGAAAGTATTTTTTACAATTTGGTTTGTATTCGTATTCTTATGTTTAAAACAGGGATGGCAGGCAATACCGCTAAAATGCCGTTCTTGCTTCAAAACCCTTTCAACTGATTATCGTTATCCTTAAATGAAATACCGTTAAATTACCGATATAACTAAAAAATCAATACCCTTAAAATACCGTTACCGAAATAACTAAAATACCGTTATCGCTCAAATACCGTTACCGAAATAATGGAAATAGCGTTATCCTTAAAATACCGTTATCGAAATAATCTTACAAGATAATAATCACCGTAATACGTATATTTTCCCAAATTTTCATCATAAACTAGCCAGTCATTGGAATTCGGGCATAACGAGGACCGATGTTAATTGATATTGCCTGAATAACTAAAATAACGTTAATCTTAAAATACCGTTACCGATATAACTGAAAAACCGAAAAACTTAAAATAACGTTGCCGAAATAACTAAAATCGAAAAGAGTAAAATGCCGTTATCGCTAAAAAAAAAACCTTTACCGCAATAACTGAAATATTTTTACCCCTAAAATACCGTCACCGAAATAAATTAAAATTGCGTCACCCTAACCGATACCCGCATCGCATCTGATATCATCCATTATTTCCAACATTAAAAAAATGAAAATAAATAATTGTTTTGATGGTTTGTTATAAAATATTCAATTTTAAATTTGTAAAAATAGTTTTCTAAAAAAATAATCTTGAAATTTAAAAGAAAAACGAACGAAATATATTTATGATACGGCAATATTTGTAGAGGTACGTGCCTGCAAATACGCACTGTGTACTTATACACCATATACGAGCATAGTATGAATCCCCTATTAATTTCATATCCAATTCGTATATAGTTTAATTAAAATCATAGTTGGGCCAGAGCTTTGAAGAATTTAAGAAGAATTTAAATTAAGAAAGAATTCCATAAAATTAAATGCAATTTTTACTTCAAGGAATGAATTCTTTAATAAGGAAATACTTAGAATGAGTTCCTGTAAATGAGTTCACATAATTAAAATTTAGAGAATGAATTCCATGACTAAAGCATTAAGCATTAAAATCAAGGAATTCATTTAACAAGAATTTATTCAAATTCAGTTAATTCAAATTTTGGTCTTAATTTTTTGTACTATGCACTGATTAAAAAGTACATATAACATATTTAATTCAGTGCACTTATAAAGGGTGTTTTTAATACAGGTATAGAACTTTAAGTTGGTAACACTTTTTTAATTGGCGGCCATTTTCTCAGCTGTCAAGGGATTTATGTTTAGTTTGGTTTGGCATTTCAACATGAAGAGCAATTAATTCGATTAACTATGGAACGTTTTCGCACCACGTTTACTCTAAATGATAATATGCATCCATAGAGACGTCGTACAGTGCGTACAGAAGAAGTCATTACTGCTGTAGAGCGTAGCGTAGAGGAAGACCCCACTCAGTCTATCCGCCATCGTGCACATGAATTGGATATATGTCCATCTACTTTATGGATGATTTTGCGGAAAGATCTTGGTTTGCGTGCTTACAAAATTCAACTCGTCCAACATCGTCTACGCCGATAAGCCCGAAACGATTGACCACTTGGAGGACAACATTCGCTGTGTTATTGCCAATATACGGCCACAAATGTTGGAAAAAGTCATCGGAAATTGGACCTCCAGATTATACTACGTCCAAGTCAGCCGTGGCGGTCATATGTCATATTTTAATTATAATGCCAGAAGATTATCTTTCGAATAAAGTAAATTTCATGTCAATTTAAAAAAATCATCTTTGTTTTATTCCATTTCAAAGTTCTATACCTCTATAAAAAAAACCATCCATACCAACCAACCATAAAGGCAAAAGCGTCCCATAGGATAAAGTGAAATCAAAATTGAGAAAAGTTGAAAGATATTCTTGTAAATTACCAAGGAGTAAAAAGTGCTGTTTTTTACTCCGCTAATCGAACCGTTTCGAAAGTGGGTATTGCAAAACTAAATTCATGAGGTTTAATTAATAATATATATTTATAATACATATCACATCACTAATATCAAAAAATTTTTTCTTTGTCAAAAATATAGCTTAAATTTCAATGTTTCATTCGCTTTCAAATGATGCGCATTTAAAGGATGAAAAAATTATGTGATTAGAAAAAACTTTTGCTTCTTGGTTTCTAAATGTAGTTGACTTTCAGAAAATAATTTTACTACAAGTATTGGACACATGGTTTCAGAGGTGTCCTCATATGGGGACAGTGGGCGTTTATGGATTAATATCACATGTTGTTGGTTTAAAAATAAATACTTTGATAAACCAATTTGAAATTTGGAGCTTAAAAACCCTATTGCACCTTTGTTTGACTGACGAAGTTCGAAAGAAACAAAGTTATGAATTCTAACGGCTTATTTTAGGGTTTTTCGAGCTTTTTTTAAGTGTATAGGAGCTGTTTTTTGGTTGCCCTAACAATAAGTATTTTAGGTAATATACGTTTTAAGGTTTTCTAAACGTGATTTTCAGAACACTTTTCTTTTTATTTGTCATTTAAGTCGCAATGATGCAAAACAATGATTACACTGTGCAACAAGAAAAATCATCCTCAATGTTTCCAATAGGAAATGAAAGTAGACCATTGAATAAACAAAATCGCCAAACGGTTTCGCAAATTTGGTTCGAATTTCTTGTTTATGGCCTCTTGTAGTTGCGATATTTTTTACCATTTTTCCACTCTGAGCTGAAATTAAAATTATGTATAAATATGTCGCAAAAATATTTTTTATATAAGTGCTTCAGCAAATAGTAGGCGAAATAGGCGTGGTCAAATACAGAGAAATTGTATATTTTTGGTAGACATACATACATTTATTGTCTTTTTGGGAACAAACAGAACATCCCAATAAATATTTTATTATTTTATTTTGATATTCGTCCATATTGAAGTAAATGGTCAAAAATACAAAAACTTAAAAAGGCCATAAAAATGAAATTCGAACTTACTTTGCAAAACTCTTTGCTGGTTTCGATTAGCCAATAATTGAATGGTTTCATTTCACATTAGAACCATTAAAGCTGACGGACATGTCTCAAAATTTTTTACAGTGTTTCATAATAAAATTTAAACCCAAAACATATCTTCGGCAAGTTACATATCGTCAGCTAGAGTGCAAGTAGTGCCATGTGTTATTTTGAATTTTCTTTTATTGTACCATTGAGTGCACCGCTCCATAACAGAGATTTAATCGGAATTTCTTTTAATGCAGTATTTTAGTTAATGATGTCGGGAATCATTAAGGCAAATGATGTCAATAAAATATTTTAAAAGGATAATATAAATCACTTTTTTTTTCTCTCCTGAAAAACAACAGTATTTTAGTTAATGATGTCGGGAATCATTATTTTAGTTAATGATGTCAAGAATCATTAAGGCATATGATGTCAATAAAATATCTTAAAAGGATAATATAAATCACTTTTTTTTTCTCTCCTGAAAAACACACATAGCACTACTTTCAGGCAAGCCAACGATAGATTTTTAAAATTTATATGTCCGTTAAACCAATACATTTGGCTTAAGTTGTGATTTTTGAACTGCTCTGTAAGCACTGTCATTTTGATTTATAAAATTTATTTTAAAGTTCTTTAAATTTTACTGCTAAATGTGTTTGTTCGAAAAATTTTCTACAACATAGTTTAAACCGACATTTTTGGTAAATTCCCTGGTATTTACCCATTTTTACCCTTTTTACCGTGTATTTACCAATTGGGTATTTACCCATTTCGCATATCTATGTATAAGTATTATGAGTAAATCCTTTTTTTTATCAATAATCACTTCAATAGGCCGTTATGAAGAAGTCAATATTTTATATCAGGGATGGTAGGCAATACTGCTTAAATACCTTTACCGATTCAAACCCCTTTCAACTTACCATCATTATCCTTAAAATACCGTTACCGAAATAATAAAAATACCATTACCGAAATAATCTGACAAGACGAGATAAAATAATAGCTATACATAGATAATAGTTTCCCAAAGTTCCCAAACACAACAAATTTGGGAATTTTGTTTTTTATTTCTCAACATAATCTCCTTTTAGCTCGATACACTTTCCCCAGCGATATTCTATAGTTTCCATACCCTGTTTATAATACAAAACTGTGCCGCTTCTTAAAATAGCCATCAACCGCACAATCCACCTCTTCATTGATGGCAAATCTTTTATCGCCCATATATTTCTTCAAGGTTGGAAATAGAAAATAATCCGATGGAGCTATATGTGGCGAATAAAGCGCGTGATGAAGCACTAATATGAACTGTTTCATTGTCTCGATGAAACAACAGTTTATTTTTCTCACCACTTGAACGCTGCAATAGGTTAGCATAATACTCGCCGTTGATAGTTTTTCCTTTGAAGATATTCAATTAAAATTATCCCAAGTTTGGTGCAATCAGCTGGCATTGCAAGGTGTCAATTTTTTGCTCTCGCGTGTTTTATAAAAATAAAAAATAAAAATCTATTCGATAAAAGATAATAATTTCTTTTAATTTGATTTTTGGCAATGTCTGGTCAAAAAAGGAGAGGCCATTGGGGTAGTAGACCCAAATTCAAGTTACCAAAAACGTCTGATGGACCTAGCACAAGTTCTAACAAATTTCATTTGTTATCTGACGATTCCTTCGATGAAGAAGAAGAAGAGCCTTACTCAATTAATGAAAAGGTTTGAAGTTTTGAAGCTAATTGGAAATAAATATACCTTTAAAAGAATGTCTGTAGGTACAAAAATAATGTCCGAGTCGATATCACTTTATGAAGAAGTCTTAAAAACACTTAAAAGTAAACATTTTAATTTCTATACTCATGAGATAAAAGACTCTAAAAGTTTTAAAATGGTTATGTTTGGTCTTCCCCAAATGGATTATAATACTATCAATGAAGAATTTACCAATTCACACAATATAAAACCTGTGAGTGTCAAAGAAATTAAAACAAAAAGAACAACTGTTGATGACGCCTTATATTTAATTGAATTCGACCAACATGTATCAAAGAGAGAGGTAATGAAGATTAGGTACTTCCACAACTTTTCTGTATTCTGGAGAAAACCTCTCAAGGGTAATAAGGGTCCAACACAATGTAGTAAGTGTTCCATGTACGGCCATGGTGCCAGGAATTGCAACAGAGCCGATGTTTGTCCAGCTTGTGCTAGTAATCACGATTACTCCGTGTGTACTTTGAATAAAACTTCTTATGATGGGAGTGTAATATATAAATGTTATAATTGTACTAAGAAGAATCTTCGAAATGTGAATCACAGGGCCGATGATCCTAAATGCCCCTGCCGTCAGGAATATTTAGATATTCGTAGCAGAATAACTTCTAGATCTCGTGCACCTGCTCGTAAAAATTCTAATGTTGCTAACTCTAACGTGTATACTAATAATTTTCCGCAATCATTAAATCATGACAATGTGCCAAAAACATATGATCCCCGCTCTCATGACAAAAAATCGTACTCAGAGGTTTCTAAAAACAGAAATGTTAATAACAACAACGATGACATTTCCAATGATAGGTTATTGGAAATATTCTTCGATGCTGTTGATGCTCTCGAAAGATGTCAGACTAAATATGACAAATTGAGAGTTTTAGGTATGAGGCTTAAGCATGCCTTATAATTCAACTGTCATTCACGATGTTCATGTTATGCACTGGAATGCTCCAGGCATAACGACTTTATCAGCTGTTTCACAGGTTGAACAAATGTTATACAACAAAAAAATGGATATACTTCTTCTTAATGAGACCTTTTTAAAACCATACCATAAATTCCAACTTGGAGGTTTTAAAATTTACAGTGAAGACCATGTGTACTTATAGCCGTGAAAAATAATCTTGAACATAGATTACTACCAAAGCTAAAAACTCGATATGTCGAAAATATTTCCATTGAAATAATTATTAATAAACGTCCAGTAATTTTTACATCTGCTTATAATCCAAACTATACTAGTGAATTTAAGAAAGATCTCGACATTTTAACAAACTCTTCAAATGATTTCTTTATATTTGGCGATTTAAATGCACAACATACAAGTTGGAATTGCGTGTCCAATAATACTGCTGGTAATGTTCTTTATAGCCATAGTCTTCAATCAAACTACTACTTATATTGTTCCTCAACTCATACTCGTTTTGGTCAAAACTTAACGCTTGTACAACCTTCTACAGTAGATATTCTTTTGTCGAACTCCAGTATCCCATTTTCTACCCTAGAGTCACACCCAAACATTCTTCAATCGGACCATGTACCAGTTACCTGCTCTATTTTTGGACAATTTCAGAACAAAATTCTATCTGGTCCTTTGTATCACCGAGCCAACTGGACTGCTATAAAAGCCTGGGTTGAGAAAGAAATTAGGTGTCAAAGGTTAGACCAAAATGTCTTAAATACTGACAACGTTGAACACGCATTAAATAATTTAATATATATAGCAAAGGAAGCTTTTAACAAAATACCGGTTGGTCGTAAAAACAATTGGCAGAGAGAAATCTCGGAAACAAGTAAAATGCTGATCGGACAAAGAAATAAATACAAACGCAAATTTCAAAGATGTAGTGATGTAAACCGAAGAACTCAAATAAATGCTATTCTAAAGCAATTAAATATTTTAATCGATTTCCATCTTAGAAAAGATCGAAACGAATGCTGGTCCAAATTCATTTCTAAGCTGCCATCTGGGTCCAAAAAGTTTTGGAAAATAACAAAAGCTATTAACGGTAAAAAACTCAACGCTTTCTGATCTTCACGTAAATGGTGAGGTTTTACAAGTCCCAGCAGATAAGGCAAATGCAATTGCTGACATATTTGAAAGTTGTCATACTATTACTATGAACAGTTCTTCACCCATGGACACAAATGTTTGTAAATATATAAATCGCCTACTTAATAGAACAACTATAAACAGTTCCGAGATTATTCTTACAAATGAAAGTGAGGTAAAGTCTTTTGTGTATACATTGAAGAATAATAAGGCTCCTGGGCTTGATACAGTAAATGCTATTATTCTTAAAAATATGCCTGACTACTTTTTTCAAACTTTAAGTGTAATATTTAACTTCTGCTTAAAAAATGGATACTTTCCAAAAGTTTTTAAAAATGCTAAGATAATCCCTATTCATAAAAATGGAAAGGATCCTAAACTACCTGCAAGTTACAGACCAATTAGCATTTTAAGTTTAATAGATAATAAATAAAAATTATTCTTAAACGGATTTCAAATTTCACGAATGAGAACCACATTATTAACAAGGAACAGTTTGGATTCCGTAAAGAGCATTCCACTGTCCATCAGGTTATGAGAGTTGTAAATTTTATTGAAACTAACAAATCAAATCGTAAGAGTACTGGAATCATCTTTCTCGATATTGAAAAAGCTTTCGATTCCATATGGCATGATGGTCTCGTATTTAAACTTAACTCTTTCAGTTTTCCAATCTATTTGCAGAAAATTATTAAAAGTTTTTTGGATAATCGTTCCTTTATTGTTTACGTAGATAATCAATTTTCAAGTAAAAGGCCTATCCATGCGGGTCTACCACAAGGATCAGTATTGTGTCCTATTCTTTATTCAATATTCACGTCTGATATAACTATTCGCAAAAAATTTGATGCAGCTTTTTATGCAGACGATAGCGCTTTGATCTGCTATGGTAAAGTATCAAATGCAATAATTAAAAGAATGCAAGATTCACTTAAGTCAACTCAAAAATATTTCGATAAATGGAAGATAAAAGTAAATCATGAAAAAACTCAGGCTATTATATTTCCATACAATAAGTCCCCAAAGCGAGTTCCTACTTTATCTTTACGATCCCAGGGAAGTATGATTCCAGTAAAAGATGATATAAAGTACCTGGGTATAATTTTGGACAAAAAGCTTACATTCAAACAACATATTCAGTATATATGTAATAAAGCCACCAAATGTGGTTGTGCTCTTTATCCTCTACTAAACAGGAGATCTACACTCAACTTGAGGAACAAGTTGCTGTTATATAAAATTTGTATTCGTCCGATCATGACTTATGGTTGCCAAGTGTGGTTTAGTAGATCTGCTAAAACACACACAAAAAAACTACAAATAATCCAAAATAAGAACCTCAAAATAATACATAACCTTTCACCAAGATTCTCCACCGACTTGTTACATAAAAGATTCGATTTCAAAATGTTTAATACATTTACGAGGGAACTGACACTGTCATTTAATGAAAAATGCAGAAGGTCTACATTTGGAACAATAAGAAATTTGTACAACAAACAAATGTTAATTTAAAAAAAAAAAAAAAAAATATCCCACGCGCATCCCAAAAAAAAACGCCATGACCTCGCTTGCAGATGAAACTATCTCCGCCTTCTTTGGGCACGATTCTCCCATTCCAGTCCACTACTTCGACTGTTCCTTTGTCTCAGGTGTGAAGTGTCTCATACGAGTCGACGCAAAAACTCGGCTTTATTGCTGTGAAATATCGCCAAACACTCTATTGAAACATCTTCACGACGCTGTTTTTCTTCTATTGTGAACAAACGCAGCGCCCATCTTGCGAACAGCTCTCCCATCTCCAAATATACATTGTATATATAGCACGTTTTGAAATGCCTATAATTTTGGCCAGCACATGTACCTTTAGCCGACGACCATCCAATACCATTTTGCGGATTTTCTTAACTGTTTCTGGCGTGGACACCTCAATTGGTCGACCACTACGTCGTTCATCTTGCCAGCTCGTACGGCCTCGATTAAACTCTACCACCCAACATTTTAAAGTCGTAAACGACTCCCCCAGAACATAATCTAGCTCGACTTTAATATTGGTTGGGTTGAAACCTTTCAAATGAAAGTATTGAATTACATACCAGTGACCAATTTTTTCCATGTTTACAAATTCAAACCAAAAAAATCGCACCAAAAAAATACTAAACCACATGGCGCCTTGAAACTTAAAACATATGTTTTATAAAGTCGCCACTTTTCACCAAGAAATTTTTTTTAAGCTACTGCCGCCATCTAGACGTCAGGTTGGCTAATTATAAACCACTGTATAAACCACTATTTAGGCACATAAAATCCGTTCGCGCAAATGACTTTCAGCAATGGGCGCAGAAATTATGGCGGGTTTAAGTTTTAAATTTGTTAAAATTAAATTTTTTGATTGATGTCAATAAATTTTCGCACATGTATAATACTAATAGAAAACCATCAATAAAAAATGTAATAAACAATAACATTAGGTGTAATACATGAAAAAAATAATTTTATTTTAGTTCAATTAATTTAAAAAGGAGTTTTAGGTAAAGACGAAGTTTAGCTATAAAGTTAAAAGTTCAGCAGCCGAACTATTTTTGATTTGGACACTACTAATTCAGTTTCAATCGATCCATAAAATCTTTATTTCTTAAAATTTTTAACGGCCCCAGGTTTTGTGTTAAATCATTGAAGAAAGGTCCAAATAGTGTTCATTTCGACAAATTTTTACGCAACGCGCAACAGTGTTGATTGTTGATGTGTTGGAGCAAAACGTTTTTAGATAAAAGAGACATTTTTTTAGCACACAGTGGATTTAAAACAAAAAGTTTTGATTTTGATCAATTAGAAGCATTGCCACTATTATTTCTAGGTTCTTAAAATGCTCAATATTATTGTTTGCTATATAAAGAACCAAAAGCAAATTATTACATTTTTGGACAATTTTCAAAAAGTCCCTAAAATCTTAGCATTTAAATTTTTTGTATGCCCCTTTAATGTTTTGTTGCAAAATAACCCAAAACTCAGTTCACACAGCAAACTGGCCTATTTAAAACTGAACAGCGAATGTGCTTTGAGAAAAACAGCTTTTTTACAAAAATTCCCGCACATGTTTTTCAACTTTTGTGACTATCGTTCGGTTTATCTGTTAAGGGCACATCAACGAAACATACCTCCAACGATTGTAATATCAACGAACCATTGCCTTTAAAATGTGTATTCCCTGAAGGGCCGACAGTGCCCGGTACAAAAAGCCTAAAAAATTTTAAAAGAAAAAAAAAATTGGTGTCAATTTTTGACGTTAATAGGCTGCCGCATAAAACTGTTGGTGTTGTCGACAAACATTTTTGCTAGCGCTGGCATTTTTCGTGTTCTCTTATGCCGGTTCACTAACAGCGCCACCTTGGTATTTTAAACGGACAAAGTTAATATTTTAACTATCAAGCTAATCAAAAAATGCTTGTGTAAACCATAGATTACATAGTGCTAAAGCTCTTTGATATTAGCTGTCAGTGCACGTAACTCATGAGAATGTGTTGGACATACGTCGTATACCCATTAAAAAAATATGTATGTATTAATTAATAATCATATAATTACAAATTATATACTATTACCCTAACCGAGCACTAGCTACTATGGCCTTCGGCGCGTTGTAGCGAAAACAGACCAGTGCCTCTGGTGGGAATCGAACCCACGACCCCCGCACTGATAAGCCAGCACGCTACCAACTAGCCTACCGGGGCCCACTTAAAAAATATATTTAAATGTGTGTGTTTATAAAAGAAGAGAAAAGACCTATGTAATCTATAATGTAAACGAGAAATATTAAAAAGTTGGCTTAACGTTAATCAAGTAGATTAATTTCGGAGTCTCAACACCTTATAAATTTCTAAACTAAATGAAGGAAGAGTTGACTTCTCAGCCTATTCTATTCTAAACAATATTAAGTGAGAGTTGGCTTCTTAGCATTTTATTAAGATGATGGCATGTAAAATTACGATCACTTAAATATTGATTCTACAATATTTGTAGTTTGTAAAATAATTCTTGTACACAGGAAGATTATTTGTTTTGAATGTGAAAATGAAAGATTTGCTCCAATGAACACATATATTACCTCTGTTTTTTTATACTAAAAAAATAACATCATGCACTTAAAAAAAAAAGTCTATTAAGTCAGCAAAATTTTTCCTGGAAGGGACCTTTCAGAAAAATTATTAATAGCAGTAAAAAATTTGCTAAACTCAACAAAATTTTTGCTAAATTTATTAATTTGTTGCTGATATTAGTAATTTGCAAGGACCCTCCCAGAAAAAATGTTGCTGACTTTATAGACTTTTTTTTTTGAGTGTACATGTATTTTATTTGTATTCAATCATACAACTGTCCCATAATCGTCAATTAAATATCAGTTGCACGCAACATGTGTCGATCACAAATTTTCTATTCGAAATGTGCTTACCAAATTTGGTTTGTGGAAAACAACTGCTAATTGTTTCAGATTAGTGGTGAACGAGTAAGTAAGTAAATATACGCGTTTACCGCAAAATGTACACGTACATATGTAATATGCCTACAAAATTGTATAAATGCTTGTAAACAGTTTCTAAAGGGTGGTTTTTTAAGTGATTGGTTTTTAAATTTCTAAAAAAACGCCGAACATTTTCAGAACTGTAAGAAAATTTTCTTTGAATCGATAAATCAATGCTTGCCATTTATTTTGCAAAGGCATTTTTATTGAGCAAATAACATTTCCAGCCACAATTCTTAACCGATTTAAAAAATTATTTTTGTTTTTGCATTATAAGTTACAAAATTTACACATAACTGTAACGCCGGATTTTAGAATTCTTAGTTTCAAGTATTTTTAAATTTTTTTGTAAATATCAAAAAAAAAAAATAATGTTTTTTGTTTTTTCCCCGAAAAACCGTTAAAACTTCGGGGGATTTAAATGATTTGCACCTTCGATTACATGTATTTTGATCCTATATTGACTTATTTTCTATTTATATAAGTCTCTAATTATTAATTTACTTTTCAAAAATTACATTTTATTTTTCTTTTATCGTCCTTATTTAGTAGTGTATTGCAATTGATTTAATTTCGTTGAAAATTATTACATTCTTGTGAAACGTCATATTGTCAAGTATATTAAATATGTTAACCTTTTTTTTAAAGTAGTGGAATATTTTTTTATAAATAATTTTTTTAATATAAACTTATAAGCACCTAAAATTAAATTTATTTTAATCCTCTAGCGATCGTCATAAACAAATTTAAAAATTCCCCATACACAAATTTAAAAGACCCTAGAGCATCCATTCTGGAGGCTCTAGCATATCTAAAACGTCGGGTTCTGATGAGACCTTGGGGCAGATCGAACTACTATTATCAACCTAGCTAATATGTTTGATTTGCTTTACTTTTGTAAATATACGCAGGTTGAAAGCTCGTTATAAATTTTATTTTTTTTTATTCTGTTATGATAAATTTAGTGTTTATAAACATTATCTTTGTTTTCAATGCATAATATTTCGCAGCATAGTGTAGTAAAATTTAGCTGAATTGAAATAGAACACAATGTAAGATCATCTGACATAATTTTGGTTTTATTTGGCCATTCTAGCATTTTTCGTTGACTTTTATATGAATGTTACATTTGGTTTTTACATTAATAACTACTGAAAAATTTTAATGTACCCAATAAACAACTTTGCTGGAATTCAAGCTAAATTCAAGTGTAATTCATGAAACCTATTTTCCAATTTCAAGCCTTGAATTATACTTGAATCACACTGTAATTCAATAGCGTACTCGAGCAAAATGGATACATGAATTCCAGTCCAACATTCAAGTGTAAATGTGCTTTATTTCAAGCCTTGAAATGTAGTTTAATTCAAGTTCAAACAACACTTTAGAAATCGTTGTATTCTTAAATCAAGCCTATTAAAAAACACAAAAAATATATATTTTGTACAATTTACTTGCATTAATGAAATTAAAAATCCATTACACATAGTACCCTAAAAGAAAGTCAGAAACATTTTTGCTGTGTGGATCGTTGCAGAAAAATTGCTAATATCAGCAAAAAAAATATAAGCAATTTTTCTGCAAAGGATCCTCCCAGCAAAAATGCTGCTGACTTTACTGACTTTTTTTTAGTGTAGTAACACATATTTACATTTGAAAATTTCGTTTTATATCCATTTTCTGAGTCGCGAGAAACTATTTTTCATATTTCTACTCATTTGCATGTGCTTTGTTTTTTCTTTTTCTGCCAGCACTTTTCTGAGCTAAGAGAAGATTGTTAGAAAAAAGTTTGGGTCATAACAAATTCTACTTATTATTAAAATGCAAGGAAGATATTCAGATTATTTTCAAATCACTACAAGAAAATTATTTTTCAGTTTATTTATTTTTTTATTATTGACAAAAAAAGAAGAACAAATAATTTAATTGTATGAACTGGGTTTTCACTGGAAAAAAGCACTTAAATTAAAGTAGAATTCAAGTAATTTTTAAAGCACTTGAGTTTTTAGTTTTTTAATGCATATTGGGTAAGTATTTTAAAATATTAAAATTTTATCACTTTTTGTTAAAAACATACCGGAATGTACGCAATTGCGGCTGTTCCCTAAAGTGAACCTTTCGTTTTTTTTTGTGTTTTACTGCATGAATATGTCAAAGCTGTCAACTTTCATCGAGTTTAATTTCGGCTATCACTATTTTAAAAAGTTTTGACTTGAGTGGTTTCGTGGTTTTATTGTGTCATTTAAAAAAAAACGCAATATAAAGTGTAAACAAGATTAAGGAATTATCCATGTCGGTTTTTTGTAAACGGTAAGAATTTTATTCACAATTTTAACAAAACCTTTTGATTTCATAAACAAATGTAATAAATAAAACAAAAATGTGAAAAATTTTATTTTCATAATTTAGAAATGTTGAGGTTAAGAAGAAAAATAAACGTTTTTGTTAAAAAATTATAAACACTATTTATTTTTAAATCAGACTACATTTGCTTCTGCCTTTTTTTATGGTGACTTTCTATTTAAATTGTATTATTATTTGTGTCTTATAATTGTCAGATTATATTTCCAAAAGTGGAAACAGAAAAAGAATTTTTAAAATCGATTAACAATTGAGCTCTGAAATGTTATTTGCTCAAAAGTGATCCTCGAGAGAGATCCTACTTTTAAAAGACTTTTTCGAGAATATCGCCTGGTATTCTAATAACGCGCGTAAAACCACACAAAATGGTTTAGATACATGAAGTCGAACGATATAAAGTTTTAAAGTGAAAAAAGTCAAAAAGTGCCACCTGGACTGGCTTGACGCTTCAAGACTATTTGTTGTGGGGTTACGTGAAATAAGTCTCTTTTGGCGATAAATCAATTTCATCCTTTTAAAACAGTATAACACGCTGTATAACCGTACCAGGCGATATGCTCGAAAAAGTTTTATGAAAGTAGTACCTCTCGCATGGATCACTTTCGATGTAGTAATTGTCAGCATTTAATTGAAATTATCTTTAAAAAGTTTTTGATTTATCGACTCAAATAAAATAGGTCGATGTTTTATTTTAAAATTTAAAAAACATTCACTTAAAAAATCACCCTTTATCTGCACTTTGTTTCTTTTAATACATAAGTTTTTATTATATATGTATGTAGGTACAAAGATGTGTCCATTTAACTTTCTTTCAAAAACATAATTTGATAAGCTTGACTAATTTTCTCTAGAATTATTTCACGTCTTTTTGTGTTTTTAGTTTAATTTATTTGAATTGAAGCAAATTTTGTTATGTGTATGTAAACATTCCGTTTTGTGGTAAGTCAAATTTGAGACAATAATTATTAAACGCATTCACCCTTGATAAATTTCTTTTTTTGGTTTTTCATTTCATTTAATTATTATATTTTATGGTTTATCATCTTAAACACAAGTTTTTCTTAAAGTGTTAATAGCGATTATTTACATATCGTTGGCTTATTATTGCTTTGACCCATACACCAAAAAGTTGTTATCGAGAAAAACGTGTGGTAGATCAAATTTGATACTGGATATCTCAGATACCATACGAGATAACGTTAAACGGCTTTCGGAATTAGAAAGGGCATATTTTCATTTTATATAACCCATACCTAACTCAATTTTTTTTAAATGGTGGGTCGGTGGGCCAAACCAATAATAAACCGACGATATGTTGCCTTCCAAGCCTGCTGTCCCGCTAGAGGAAAAAATACAGCAAAAAATTACCTCACTTTAGTAAACAGTAACTACATTTGTATGCTTCCAAGGAAGCAATTGGGAAAGCAATTTTCTGTGCTTCCTTGAATGCATTCTTTTGAAGCAATAAATAATGCATACAATGAAACAGTAAAGAATGCATACAATGAAGCATGAATGCTGTCAAAACGCAAAAAAGCGTGAAGGCATGACTTCATTGCTTCTTGGAGCACATGAAGGAAACTCCTGCTAAAAAGAGTCATGTGGGACATCGCGCTCTGTAATTAAATGATGTCTTCCAGAACTGCTTCTAGGTAAGAACTATTTTTAAGATGGGAAGTATATCACAAAAATTGCAAATTAACAGTATTTGTTCTCCTATAAGAGACAAAGAAAAAATTGAACCACAATTTAAATTTTTCCACAAAATGGGCAGAGTAGGCGTGGTTAAATATTGTGAAATTTTCAATAATTTTTAGTATAATATTTATTATTATCAGAGAAGAAAAATTTCTCTTCTTTGGATTATCCGATTTTGAGCTTTAAATTGCTTTTTCTTACGATTTTTTTCTTTTGATGGATATTCTGTAAGATTTTTTGATTTAATGCGCTTTTTTACTCACAAAATATTATTTTATTTTATTTATTTATTTGGTACACAGTGCAACAAGAACGAGTCTTTTATAGCACTGTATATTAGAGCTACTCACCAAAAAAAGTGCTCGATGTACCCTCCCAAAAATGAACCATGGACTTTTTAAGATGACATTTAAAATATTTCGGCTTCAGCTTTGACCTCTCGTGAGCTGGACCATTTTTAAAATGGGTCTATTTTTGCATGTTTTGTTAATTTGAAAATCTGTTTCCTTACCAACATATACAATATGGGTATCATACGAATGGTTTTTTAAGGCTAGAGCCTAAATATTTGAGATATCATCATAAAAAATACCAAAGCTCATTTTGAGGGGGGTATACCTTGCACGAATTTCGCTTTCATACAACTTGAGTCGCTCAACTGTACATATAACTTTAATCACAAATGTAGCATATAAAAAGGGTTTGACTAATATAAAAGATTAAGATACAATTAGGCAAAATACAGTAGGTAACAAATAAATAATTTTATAAAACAGTTCTAGATGATTTAAAGAAAATACTAAATATAAAAAATAAAAAAAAAAACAATAATATTAAAAAAAATAATTTAATTAAAAAAGTTAAGAAAAATGCTTAAATATTTCGCGTTTAAAGGGCTTAGCATTGCTTGTTGCTTGGATATTGTGGGGATATTGTTCGGTTCCAGAGCCGAATGGAGTTTATAAAAAAATGTCTTTCAGATATCTGACTACGATATCGAAAACTGTTTATCTTCTTTCCTCTATTTGATCTAGAGAAGATACGACGATTGTATAAATAGTCTGGTTGTTTTGTATAGATAGTTTTATGTAAGAAAACTAGACAGCGGCATTTTAACAGGTTATCAAAGATATGTTGTATAACTGCTTTGCATAACGGGAAATTCTTGAAAACCGCTTAATACCAAAAACGTATCTGGCGATATTATTGAAAGTAACGTTAAGTTTTTTCTGACTTGCCGAATCACAGCTTGACAAAAGTTCACACCCATACAACAGTGTTGGCATTAGATATGTCTTTGCCAATAACATACGTATTTCAAACGGAGTGTAATTTTGGGTCATCCACAGATTGCGCAAGATAGAGAACGTTCTACCACATATTGCATTAATGTGGTTAGACCAGTAAAGTTTAGAATTAAATATAACACCAAGATTGGCCATAGTATGGTTATAAACAGGGAGATGGTGAGAAGGGCGGTTAACAGTTTCGCCCCTTACAAGGCAGCGGGACCGGATGAGATCTTTCCAGCTCTACTACAGCAGAGCATGGATTGGATCGACGGAAGTCTGGTAAACATTTTCACTGCGTGCCTAAAATTCGCGTACACTCCAAGGTTATGGCAGGAGGCAAAAGTTGTCTTCATACCTAAACCGGGAAAGGAAAATTATGCGAACCCAAAGGCTTAGCGGCCGATAAGCCTAACTTCCTTTTTACTCAAGACCATGGAGAGGTTAGTAAATAACATGGTTAAGAGTCAAATTCCTAGGGAATTACTTAGGTTTGACAACATGCCTACTTGAAGGGGCGTTCAGTAGAAACGGCTCTTCATGAGGTGGTCTGTCATGTGGAGAGATCTTTTGATATGAACTGCTTCACTCTGGCAATTTTTATTGATATAGAGGGGGCTTTTAATAATGTCTTGACCAATGTGCTTATCCAGCCTCTAGAACAGTTTGACATTCACCGGGACATAGTAGCCTGGGTCGGTCAAATGTTACGGAATAGGTGGATAAATTGCGAGGCAAATGGCATAGTGATCAGAGACAGGGTTAACCGTGGGACTCCACAGGGGGGGGGGGGTCATATCTCCACTCCTATGGGTGACCACGATTAATAGTCTCTTGAGGATTCTATCCAGTCAAGGTTTCCAACCTGTCTGCTACGCAGACGATGTGGCGATACTTTAAAGGGGGGAGAATCCTGGATATCTATGTAAGAGGGCATCTTATGCACTCGAACTGGCGTTCAACTGGGCTAGGCCCAGGGGTCTAAATGTCAATCTGGACAAAACCGAAATATGCCTTTTTACTAGGAAGAGGAAGATCATTGATTTTGATGAACCTATCTTCCTGGGAAAAACGGTTCACATCTCCGATAGGGTCAAGTATCTGGGAGTTGTTCTTGATAGGAAACTATCCTGGAGGGACCATATTGAGGAAAGGGTGAAGAGGGCCCACATATCGTGGGCCGTCTGTAGAAGGGCAATAGGATCTAAATGGGGTCTGAATCCCAGGATGACACACTGGCTATACATTAGCGTTGTCAGACCTATACTGACGTATGCATCTGTAGTATGGTGGACATTAGGCCGGGTCGAAAAAAAAAGTTGTGCCGGTCACCCCCTACAATTAAAGATAATTTGAAGAAGATTTGAAAAAAAATTTTTTTTTTTTTTTGCCACGCCCCTTGACCCCGCGCATTTGGTTTTTTATTTCCTGTGGCTCCATTTATAGTCCGATTGTAACGTGTGATATATCATTGTTTTTGGAATGTCAATGGCTACATTTTCTACTTTGATCACTTTTGACTCCGACGTCAAATTCTAAAAGTGACTTCTGGAAACTCGATTTCTACCACCCTAATTCACGAGTTTTTCTAAACGATAAAAAAGTTTTTTAAATTCCATGAAATTTTGTCTTTTACAGTATATATATTTATTCAGTAACAAAAAAGTTATGAAGGTTTAAAAAAAATCAATTTGAGTTTTATTCCAACAATCGTTAACAATAAGCTTTGGTCTTTTTGTGGTTATTGTTTTTGTGGCCATTTTTAAAGTGCTCTCTTTTTACTCATTTTTCTATCAAATATTGTTGAGAGAAAGTTTTTTTTATTATCATTTTTTTTTTAAATATAAAAAATATTGAATAACTTCACGGTTTGTTTGTAATTTTGTTTTATCAATATCACATGATTGAAAATGCATATTGTTAAAAACAATTTAATTATATTTTTAAAGAAAAAAAATATTTTAGTAATTTACACTAATTTTATCAACTGGCAACACTTTTGTTAAACATATTATTAGGGCTCGGAACTTCATGTAAATACATGTCTGTTGTCGTTAGCTAGAGAGCAATGTTAACCAAATATCTTTGCGAATCATTAAAATTTGCAACAAAATGGCATCGATTTGTTAATGCATATTTTTACATATTTTGCTATAAACGCATATTTTACTATAAATGCATATTCTTATGCATATTTCGTATTTTTTGTTACATATTTTGCATATTTTTACATGTTTTTGCATATTTTTACATATTTTTGCATATTTTAGCAAATTTTTTTTGATGTTTTACTAAAAATAAATTTTTTACAATTTAAATTTTTTTAGAAATAAAATCTTATCAAATTTATACATTTAATTTTTTTTATCAAGAAATGTTATATGACAGAAAATTCAACTACAAACTTTAAGAAGATTTTTAATTGCAATTCTCAATTTTGTAACGGCTTTTTAAAACAGAAATTACTAAAATTTAAAAATTATATAGAAAAAAATGAAAAAAATCAATAATAAATGCATATTTTTAAATTTTAAGTACATATTTTACGATTTTAAATACATATTTTATGTAAATAAAACACAAATATAAATGCATTAACTTCCGAGCCCTACATATTATTATTCCTCTTCAAGTGTTCGCGTCTACAGCTGTAGCTTTTTGATAAAATTAGTGTAAATTACTAAAATATTTTTTTTCTTTAAAATATAATTAAATTGTTTTTTAACAATATGCATTTTCAATCATGTGATATTGATAAAACAAAATTACAAACAAACCGTGAAGTTATTCAATATTTTTTATATTTAAAAAAAAATGATAATAAAAAAAACTTTCTCTCAACAATATTTGATAGAAAAATGCGTAAAAAGAGAGCACTTTAAAAATGGCCACAAAAACAATAACCACAAAAAGACCAAAGCTTATTGTTAACAATTGTTGGAATAAAACTCAAATTGATTTTTTTTAAACCTTCGTAACTTTTTTGTTACTGAATAAATATATATACTGGAAAAGACAAAATTTCATGGAATTTAAAAAACTTTTTTATCGTTTAGAAAAACTCGTGAATTAGGGTGGTAGAAATCGAGTTTCCAGAAGTCACTTCTAGAATTTGACGCCGGAGTCAAAAGTGATCAAAGTAGAAAATGTAGCCGTTGTCATTCTAAAAACAATGATATATCACACGTTACGATCGGACTATAAATGGAGCCACAGAAAATAAAAAACCAAATGCGCGGGGTCAAGGGGCATGGCAAAAAAAAAAAAAATTTTTTTCAAATCTTCTTCAAATTATCTTTAATTGTAGGGGGTGACCGGCACAATTTTTTTGTTGTATGGGGTGCGACCCACTCTAGTGGACATCGATGAGATTTGGCTCGTATGTGGGACTATTGCAGAAGATACAGCGCCTATGCTGTTTGGGCATTAGTGGCGCAATGAGAACCACATCTACTAGGGCTGTCGAGACTATTCTGGCAATTCGCTCAATTGATGTACAGGTGAAGTACGAGGCCGCATTGACTATGATGCGGCTGAGGGCTACCGGGAATGGACAATAATGGCTATATTACCGGGCACCGTACTATTTTGGACCAATTGCCAGGGTATTGCGTCCCAGAATGGGACTGCGACAGGATTTCAGAGAGGTCTGTCACGACGCTCTGTGACACGTTAATCCCGGACAGGCAACCATGGTTAAATGGGACCTTCTTGAGGAACCAACCGGGGATCCACTTTTACACGGATGGATCAAAACTGGATAGGAAAACGGGTCTGGGCTTCTGTAACGCTGACTTCAATGTACGCAAATGCTTCCGTCTTCCTGACCATAACACCGTACTACAGGCGGAGGTCACCGCGATTACGGAGTGCATTAAGCAGGTGAATATCATGGGCTTGACCGGTGATATTGTGATTTTCACGGATAGCCAAGCGGCTATCCGGGCTTTATCTATGGACTCTGTGGGATCAATGACGATAATCAGGTGTAAAGGGGAAAT
This sequence comes from Delia radicum, assembly GCA_021234595.1. NCBI lineage: Eukaryota > Metazoa > Arthropoda > Insecta > Diptera > Anthomyiidae > Delia > Delia radicum. The sequence goes on from CM037853.1 coordinate 178,896,030, forward strand.
TAACGATTTCTCTTCACGGGGACGCATTGAGATTATATGGGTGCCGGGACACTGTGGTATAGCTGGGAACGAAGTGGCTAATGATTTGGCTAGGGGAGCATCTTCTCTGGAATTAGTCACTTTGGAGAACGCTAAACCTTTTCGAGCTCTCAAGGCGGAGCTGGTGGACTGGGCTGACACCATGCATAGGACCATCTGGGAAAATGCGGGTGTTGGCAGGACTACAAATATTCTCTGGGGCAACCCGGACAAGGACAAGACGAGGGAAATTCTGAATCTCAGTAGGAAGGAACTGAGTCTTTTGATGGAAATCCTCTCGGGACACTCGACACTTAGGGCCCATCTCCACCGTATTGGTAGGGCGGACTCAAAAGTGTGCAGGGCCTGTGGGGAAGACGAGGAGACCTTGGAACACTATCTCTGTGAATGCCCAGCATTTGCCGGGATCCGGGTCGAAATACTATTCAGTGACCCAATATCCACATTGGGGGGTCTTAGGGGCATAGAATGGAAGAAGTTGAGGAATTTCGTCAGTGCGACGGAGTTCCTGGGATAGTAAGGTGACATAGGACATAGAACTCATTGTCATTTCGTTTGTAACGCATCAAAATATAGGTCTAAGACCCCATCAAGTATATATATTCTGGATCCTTATGAAATTTTAGGACAATTTAGCGTTGTCCGTCTGTCTAATACGAACTGCTCATTATCTAGGTTGATGTGCAAAATCGGTCATGCGGTTCAGAAGTTATGAGTGAAAATGTGAAGGCACCTATAAATTTTCGATACAAATTATAGTCAGTAGAGTTTCATGTTATCGTCTGGTGTATGAAATAGTAAGCTATATTTTTTCACCAGACACTTAGAGGTGAATAACATTTTAAAATCACCTCAAGCTTTTAATCCACCTCAAATTTTTGTCTCTACAAAATTTTTTTTACCACAGAAATAGTTTTTCACCTTGAAAATGTTTTTTTATCACACAATTTCTTTTTTACATCCTAAAAAGTTTTTCTTCTCAAAATTTTGTTTTCACCACTAACATATTTCTTTTTATATATTTTGTTGTTGTTTCATGTGTAAGAGTTCATTGTGGAGGGTATAAAGCTTGATTCACACATTATTCACCCCCTCCACCCATATCCACTATTTCCCAGTATTTTGTCATTTTCAAAAGATTTACAATTTACAATAATTTTACTATTCGTATCACCAATAATGTAGATATGGACGGATAGCGTGTGAATTTTCCCTTAAATACATTGAATTTAGCTTTATTGTCTCCTGATTATTGTTTACATAAAAAAACACCAATACTTAAATATGCTACAATCCCTTGGAACGCATTTCATAGTGGGTGGTGATAACAATGCCAAAAACAAAATTTGGGGGTCACCCAAAGGTTGTGAATTATACAAAGCATGCTGCCAGTTAAAATGTGAAATTTTCTCAGGAAATGAAGCCACATATTGACCTTCAAATTGCTAAAGGTATTTCAAAAGACTACATACATATAGAAAACTACTGTGGTCTTTCATATGATCATTCACCTGTCATTATGACTGCCAGTGACAATGTCGTACAAAAACCTGTTTTACCAGCTTTAATAAGCAATAAAACATTCTGGAACTTATTTTATACTTTGCTAAATGATAAAATTAACTTACAAACGTCCCTTAAATCAAAACACGATATCGAAAATGAGCTAGACAACTTAATTGATGCTATCCAAACATCTGCTTGGGAAAGCACGCCAGATATACAAAATTCTACAAAAACCACTACATATCCCAAAGAAATAAGGGAACTCGTAAATAAAAAACGCAAAGCAAGAAAAAATCTACCAAAAGAATTTTACAAAATTTTAAAATCATATCTCGCTGATCGCCATTTTCGAGTTAAATTGGAAAATGAATATTCAAACTTAGAAAAATTAAATACATACCATTATAGAGCAATTCCATATGAAAACGATCACCTTTTGGACGACCCCTCTCCGATTTTAAAATAAATAGTCTCAATCGATTGCCCAGCAAAAAATAATGTACCTACATATTTTATTTTTTTTTATAGTGACTGGTTTAGTGGTGGTGTGCACCACTGTCATGTGACAAAATTGAAGAATTCTTCATAAGGGACCTCATTGAAAGTTGTTTTAAAAAAAACTACTAAAGCGATCGAGTGATAGCTCGTTGGAAAGGTATTGAATCAGGCTTTAATTGAAAAATAAAATTTTCCTAATTTTTCTCAGAAATTTACCTTTTTTCCCATGAAAATTAAATTTTCCCATGAAAATTATATTTTCAGATTTTCCACAGAAGCTCCTAAATTTTCCGGCTAATTTTATTTTTTTTGGATTCCTCATAATTTTTGCTTTAAGAATCAGCAATAAAAAAATGGGCCCCGACTCCTTGTTTGGACAGGAGAAGAGAATTTAAGAGGCCACCTTGTTCTCATTGTTTTTATATTTTTTATAATTGAATTATTTTTAATTATTTATCATTATTTTATTTTATTATTAAAAATACATTTTAAAAATTATTTTACAGTTAAAAATACATTTATGAAGAAAAAATCTATTTTTTTTTAAGAGCCCCAAGTTGAGTGTCTAGTGAATATGGTCTGCCTGCCTTCACAAGATCGGCCATAAATCCATGGATAATAGCAGCAGTGGCATGTAATGGCACACCAAACCCGACTGAGGCTACAGGTCATAAAATGTTTTGTAAATTTTTTAAATTACCAATTAATAAATATTTCGCCTAAAATGACACGTGCAGAAACAAGTCATAAAACACGGATTTTCCATAAATATGGCGAAATATTTATTACCTGGTAATTTAAAAAATTTACTAAACATTTTATGACCTGTGGTCGGCTTATTGGCAGTAACCAATTAAGTCCCTCTTTAAAAAACATTTTATGACCAGTAGTTCACGCAAATTTTCCTATTAAAGAAAAGCAAATATCGCTTATTTTTTTTACCTATTTTTTACCAAAAAATAAATATAAATACTTCACACACTCTGAGTCAAATTTCAGTTGAATACTAAACGTGAAAGTGTTAAAGTGTTTTTTTTTGTAAAGTAAAGAGTCAAGCTGTAAAGACAATTTAAAGTAAAATGAATAAATTTTGCTGCAATCCGTTTAACAAGACACAGTGGGATAAATCACAAAATTTGTGGAAATAATTCGGCCATTTGTTAACTTGTGGTCCGATTGCAATGAAATTTGGAACATGCATAAAAGACATAAAATGGAGTTTAAGTTTTGATTTTGAACCTTCCACACCCTTCGGGGGCGGTAAAATGGCTGCCCAAAGTTGGGTACTTTTTTCATAAAAAATTTTGAGTGTTTGCCATTTTTTTGTTTCTCATCCGATTTTCAAAAAATTAACATATTAGTAATCTTCTTGTAAAGATGAACAAAAACATGCTTTAATGTGTGGGTTACCTCCAATAGTTTCCGAGATATTCCGATTTGAAAATGTGAAATTCCAAATTTTGTCCGACTCAGGTCCAAAGTTTTCCAAATATCGGGAGAAAATTGGGATCAATTTTCGTTTTAAAATAACGGTTATTTAGCCAATAAAATTCTTGATTGAATAAAAAAAAATTAGTTCAATATCTTGTTTCAGTCAAAAATTACATTAGTTTAAAGTAGAAATTAAAAAAAAAAGTAAATTTTGGCGATATTTTCCCCAAAAAGCACCAAACTTTTTATCGCTCCAGACAAATATTTTTCTTCTGAACATATAAAGTATCTATACTTTTCTGGAAGGTCTTTTTATATAAATGCGAGTTGTGGTAAAAAAAATTTTGATTTGTAAATACTTTTCCCCCCATCCGCTTCCAAAGTTGCCATATTTTTGAGGTAAATATCAACTTTAACTCACAGTTAAAATTTGTGCACGCCTCCAATTGGGTAGTGGAAACCGGTTTTAGATACTCCAACAGATACATAATGTTGTGCGTAAGTCATTTCCAATCCCCGCTTTAAATGACGACATGGCAGCAAAAAACGAAAAAAAATCCCATTTTTGGAAATTTTTTTTTTATTTGTAGGAATTGTGGGATTGTTTTCAGAAAATCATAATTTCTGAAATTTGTTTCGATTTGGTGACCTTAAAGTCTAGTTAAATCCAAAAAATCATTCGATTATGTCTATTAATAAATATTTTATGGAATAGTCAAAATTTTCATTTAAGCAAAAACTGAAATTTTTACCTTTATATTTGGATTACCCAAGTTTTTGTTTTACCAAGATGGCTAACTTCAACCTTTTTTAAAAAAATCGCAATCTACAGGTAATTTTCTTTTCAACGATACCAAACACTGGTATGTTATGTTCATAACTGCTAAACAGAAAATCTTCAAAAGTTAGCCCTTATTCATATATTTCTTCTAATGTGTCCTCGTATTCACATCTTACATAATTGGGTCAGGTAAAAAGGGTTTTATGATGTTCTTCATTAATGAAAAAAAAGACAAGCAAATTAGGTTGTTTCTTTATTTAATACAAAATAATCGGACACATCATTATTTATATCTAACAGATAAAGCAAATCTTTTAATTTTTCATTATTTACAGATGACAATGTGTTATAAGAAATCCATCGTTTTCTCATTGACGACAGGACGGGATCGGAAGACAGTAATAGGTTATTGGAAATATCTTCGTTCTGTGATTGCCTTGAACATTTTCTGGAACTGAACAATTGGGCATGTTTGAAATCTCGATTCCTTGCTTCCTGAGCTTCTTCTGTTAGTTCACCTAGAGGAAGAATGTTTGATTCAATGATGATTTTTCCATGGCACAATACCTTATGAACTGTGGGTGTCATTTCTTTCCAGGGATATAATGATAATAGAAGTTTTGTTATTTCGTCGGTTATATACCTCCAAATTTTGAGGAATTTAGTTTATGTTTTCTATTAATTGCCATTAACATGATGTTGATCTTTCGAAGCAACTCCTTGTCAATTCCTGTTATTATTGAAGTAATTTCAAAATCTCTAAAAAACCTTCTTGCTGTATTGCCATCGTTTGTACTTCCACAACTAGCAAGTGGTTTATCTATGTTTAAGCCTGTCTGCCTTTTAAAGTCTTCTTGTATCCTCCTTTTTTCATCTGCCCTCATTTTTGACATTTCTTCGTTGTTTCTTACTGATTTTGTTTCATTTCCTGCTATGCTTTTACTTTAAATCATATGCTATGTGTAAGAAGTGTTCCATGAATCGAATGCGGGCATATACCAAAACCCAATACTTTTTTATTAATAGTCCTTTGTTTGGAAACATTTGAAAACTGTAATTTCTTTAACATTTCCTTAAACGTGTCAGAAACTTCTGCATTTGAATGCGTAGAAAGAGTAATCGATGTTCTTTTTTTTAGATTTTGCACACAAATCATTATAAGGCTTACAGGGTGCAAAAACAGCAGAAAAATTTATCTCCAGGCTATCATTCATCCACTTATAATATTTTGTTTTAAATTTCAGAATAGAGCCGGAAACGGACTGCATTTTTTTTATCAAATAATTTAATAAAATTGTCAATTTTAGATATTTCTGCAGTGTCCAATTTAGTGTGATGTGAAGATTCAATTGATGCAACTACAACGTTAACCTTTTCAAATCTCTGTAGTTTTGAGTTGTCCCACAAAGTTAAACACAATGCTTCATGATTTACTGTTATTACCATGATTGAGGAGTTTTTTATGAACTTAAAACTAAACCTATTCATATTTATATACAAATATTAGGTACAAATATTAGCTATCATAACCCAGGTAACTGGGTCTTCAAATACTAAGGCCCATAAAATATAAAAAGAGAGGGTATATTTACATATCTAAGACAAAACCATTGCGTATTAACACCAGCAACACCGAGCCACTAAAAATTTTAGATCACCCACTACTAGATGTAGACAAGTTTTGCTATCTCGGTAGTATAATAACTACATCCGGTGGTAGCAAAGAAGATATAGCTTACCGCATTGTCAAAGCAAATCAATCATTTGGCTCACTAATTAAAGTGTGGAAGTCCAATCGTATAACTCTTCGCACGAAAATAAAACTTTTTAATTCAAATGTAAAATCAGTTTTACTATATGGATGTGAAACATGGAACATAACAAGTGAAGACTCAAATGCACTCCAGGTTTTTGTTAACCGTTGTTTGCGAAGAATTTTACGTGTTTTTTGGCCTACAACAATTTCAAACAATGATCTATGGCGAAAAACCCAACAAAATCAAATCATGTTAGATATCCGCTTGAAAAAGTTTAACTGGCTGGGTCATACCTTTAGAAAAAGCCATGACGACGTCACAAGAAAAGCTCTTCATTACCATCCCCAGGGCAGCCGACGTAGAGGAAGACCCGCAAATACATGGAGGCGCCAAATAGAAAATGAACTGCTTTCAGCCAGAACTTCATGGAGAGAAGCAAAAAGACTAGCCGAAGATAGAAGTCAATGGAAAGCTTTTGTACTGGCCCTATGTTCCAACTAGGAATCCCAGGAATTTATATATATTTAAAATAGCAATCATAAAACACGTATCTTTGGGTGGGCCCACAAAACCTTTCATATCATTAATGAAGAACATCATAAAACCCTGTTTACCTGTCCCAATTATGTAAGATGTGAATACGAGGACACATTAGAAGAAATATATGAATAAGGGCTAACATTTGAAGATTTTCTGTTTAGAAGTTATGAACATAACATACCAGTGTTTCGTATCGTTGAAAAGAAAATTACCTGTAGATTGCAATTTTTTTAAAAAAAGGTTGAATTAAGCCATCTTGGTAAAACAAAAACTTGGGTAATCCAAATATGAAGGTAAAAATTTCAGTTTTTGCTTAAATGAAAATTTTCACTATTCAATAAAATATTTATTAATAGACATAATCGAATGATTTTTTGGATTTAACTAGACTTTAAGATCAACAAATCGGAACAAATGTCAGAATTTATGATTTTCTGAAAACAATCTCACAATTCCTAAAAATAAAAAAAAAATTTCCAAAAATGGGATTTTTTCGTTTTTTGCTGCCATGTCGTCATTTAAAGCGGGGATTGGAAATGACTTACACACTACATTAGGTATCTGTTGGGGTATCTAAAACCGGTTTCCACTACCCAATTGGAGGCGTGCACAAATTTTAACTGTGAGTTAAAGTTGATATTTACCTCAAAAATGTGGCAACTTTGGAAGCGGATGGGGGGAAAAGTATTTACAAATCAAAACTTTTTTTACCACAACTCGCATTTATATAAAAAGACCTTCCAGAAAAGTATACATACTTTATATGCTCAGAAGAAAAATATTTGTCTGGAGCGATAAGAAGTTTGGTGCTTTTTGGGGAAAATATCGCCAAAATTTACTTTTTTTTTTAATTTCTACTTTAAACTAATGTAATTTTTGACTGAAACAAGATATTGAACTAATTGTTTTTTATTCAATAATGAATTTTATTGGCTAAATAACCGTTATTTTAAAACGAAAATTGGTCCCAATTTTCTCCCGATATTCGGAAAACTTTGGACCTGAGTCGGACAAAATTTGGAATTTCACATTTTCAAATCGGAATATCTCGGAAACTATTGGAGGTAACCCACACATTAGAGCATGTTTTTAGTTCATCTTTACAAGAAGATTACTAATATGTTAATTTTTTGAAAATCGGATGAGAAACAAAAAAATGGCAAACACTCAAAATTTTTTATGAAAAAAGTACCCAACTTTGGGCAGCCATTTTGCCGCCCCAAAGGGTCTGGAAGATTCAAAATCAAACCTTAAACTCCATTTTATGTCTTTTATGCATGTTCCAAATTTCATTGCAATTGGACCACAAGTTAACAAATGGCCGAATTATTTCCACAAATTTTGTGATTTATCCCACTGTGCAAGAGTGGACATCGTTCGAAAAAGATAAAAGTATTAAAATTAACTGGTGTTTCGAAGCGATACATGAATGAATTAAATATACAATACGGTGAAGAAGCAGAATTCATTTGCCCCAAGTGTAAAATCGATTTGTCTCAACAAGCAAATGCATTGAAACAAATGCAACTACAATCCGAGAGTGAAATGACAATTGAACAAAATGTTTCATCTGATAGTGAGGCAGACATTCCGATGGTCAATATGTCTTTGAGTCCTTTGAATGAGGCTATTACCACTTTAGGTGAAACGCCTATTAAAAAAAGAAAGTTGCGAAGTGAAAAATATAGGAAAGAGAAAAAAGGCAAGGTTATGAGTGCAATCGCGACAATATTTGATGAAGGCTCTGATAACGAATGCAGTCAAGCAGATGACGTTGATGACGGCAAACAAATGATTGAGCAGTTGAAAAGAAAATTCAATTTAGCGACCACTTTTCCGGAGAAATATCTCATTTTATCTGTGCTGCCTCAATCATGGTCTATACGCAAGATTTCTGAACAGTTTCAAACATCTTTTTACATCGCGAGAAGAAGCAAAGAATTAGTTCGACAGAAGGGCATATTGGCGACTCCCACCAAGAAATTTGGCTCAAGGACCCTCAGCGAAGCAACGGTGAAATTGATTCAAGATTTTTACTGCAATGATGACAACAGCCGCGCCTGCCCAGGTACACGTGACTATGTTATCACACGTGAAGATGGAGAAAAAGTACACAAGCAGCGCAGATTATTATTATGTAATCTATCCTAAGCATACCATCAGTTCAAAGAGAAATACCCAGCAGAAAAAGTGGGATTTTCTAAGTTTGCCATCCTACGACCAAAAGAATGCGTGCTGGCATTAGACAGGCACGGAACGCATTCAGTCTGCGTTTGCATGTTTCATCAAAACATCAAATTAATGTTCTTTCCATGCAAGAAATTGAAAGTATTTCACGTTGAAATTGAAACATATAGGGACCTCCTGTCGAAGTCGTTGTACGCATACCCCACGGAAAATTGTCATCTGTCCAAATGCGACAATTGTCCGAAGATTGACGAGCTAGAGCAATATTTGGCGGAAAAGTTTGAACAGCTGTTAATTCAGGAGGTGCATTTCAAACAGTGGATAATTAGCAGCGGCAGATGTTCCCTTGAGACCGTGGTAAAGCAAATTCCGGAATTCATCGAGGAATTCGGATTCAAGTTGAATGAACTGAAGGCGCACCATTTCATATCCGAGATGCAATCGAAATTTCTAAAGGAAAGTAAGGAGAAATTAGCCCAAAATGAATTCATTGTGATAAGCGACTTTGCCGAGAATTACACTTTTCTCGTTCAGGATGAAATTCAGGCTTATCACTGGGCAAACGACCAGTGCACGGTGCATCCTTTTTGCATTTATTTCAAAAACAAAGATAACGAACTACAGACGGTAAGCCTTGTTGTTGTCGCGGAGAGTTTAGCTCATAATTATGTGTCCGTTTATTTATTTCAAATGAAACTGTTTGAATTCTTAAGATCAAAATTCGATGCAATCGACAAAGTAACGTTTTTCTCAGACGGCGGGCGCGGCTTCTCAGTACAAGAATAAAAAAAATTTTTACAATCTTTGCATAATTGAAGAAGAACAAAACTGCAAGGTCGAGTGGCACTTTTTTGCAACGTCCCACGGTAAGGGCCCATGCGATGCGTTAGGGGGAACCCTAAAACGCATGGCGACTAAGGCAAGTTTGCAAAGGCCATATACTGACCAGATCTTAAATGTACAACATTTGTTTTCGTGGATTCAAAGCAAGGAAATTGCCATTAACACAGTTTTATGCACTCAAAAAGAACACGATGCCATGGAGCGACGAATTCAAAACAGATATAATAATGTCAAAACTATAACTGGAACGCAAAAGTTTCATTGCTTCATACCAAATATTTCTGATATGTCAATTAATGTAAAGCGGTACTCTTCGTCTGCCGACGTGCTAAATTTAAAGTTACTTTAATTTTATAATGATGCCAAGACAATTGAAATTTTTAATAAATATTGTAATTAAGTATAAGCAGCAAAATAAGAAAGATTTTTTCTTCATAAATGTATTTTTACCTGTAAAATAATTTTTAAAATGTATTTTTAATAATAAAATAAAATAATGTTAAATAATTAAAAATAATTCAATTATAAAAAATATAAAAACAATGAGAACAAGGTGGTCTCTTAAATGCTCGTCACCTGTCCAAACAAGGAGTCGGGCCCCATTTTTTTATTGCTGATTCTTAAAGCAAAAATTATGAGAAATCCAAAAAAAATAAAATTAGCCGGAAAATTTAGGAGCTTCTGTGGAAAATCGGAAAATTTAATTTTCATGGGAAAATTTAATTTTCATGGGAAAAAAGGTAAATTTCTGAGAAAAATTAGGAAAATTTTATTTTTCAATACCTTTCCAACGAGCTATCACTCGTTGCGATCGCTTTAGTAGTTTTTTTTTAAAACAACTTTCAATGAGGTCCCTTATGAGGAATTCTTCAATTTTGTCACTTGACATTGGTGCACACCACCACTAAACCAGTCACTATAAAAAAAAAAAAATATGTAGGTACATTATTTTTTGCTGGGCAATCGATTGAGACTACCCAGGAAAAAATTACACATTCCAAAAAGAAGGTGATGCCCACACTTGCTTACATATCTCATTGCCAAATTTAGTAACTGCAATGCCAAACTCATTCCAACGATAGAGTCAAAAAAGCAAGTAGTATTGCAATGTAATTCTTTAAATTTAAACCAGAAAGCATGAAATCAATAACAAAGTAATTATTTACTTAAAAGAAAATAACAATGTTATTAACTTATATGTCTAACTTTTTGTACTCAAGAAGTAATCATATACTTTTTTTTAATAAAAGGACGTTATTGGAAGTAGTTCCTAATTTTGAAAAAAGAAGTTATACAATTTTAAAGAATTTATCTTATATATTTTTTCAAACAAATATTTATTTGCAGGAAAATAATACTAAAAACAGAAATTGCATGTTGCCTAAATTTTGTTAAACTGTGGTTAGGTATAAATTAGGGAAACGCACGTGAGCAGAAAATTGTGAGTGGAAGTTGAAATTACTGACGTTATCGTGAATGAGTGTAAAAAATTTTTGAGGGTGATTGTGCGTGAGTCATATTTTTGTTTTTCAATTTTGAATTGTTCTTTTTTTTTGAAAAATTTATATTTTCGTGGTTTATAGTTCCAAAATTATGACAAACCCATGTTATAATAACAATTCGATGTATGAGTTTTGATCGTTATATTTGAGTGACTTAGGAGAATCACGTGTGAGTAAAAGTTGAATTTACTTATGGAACTACTTCTTTTTTTTAAACGTAAGTACTTCTTATTTTTTCTAGGGAACTATTTATTAATTTTTTTTTGTGTAAGTACTTCGTAGTTTTGCAATGGAACTATTTATTTATTAAAAAATGCATGTAGTTCTTAAAAGTATAAAGTAAATGGTTCTTCGGTAAAAAAAATAATCAATTCTAAAGAATCAATTATTTTAGTCTCACGCCCTGTTAAAAGAATTGAGTAGGTAATCTAGTAAGGAATGCGTTCTGCCCAAAACGCTTGATTACAAACCCGCTTACCTTTTTGGAAATTTTTTGCTGGGTATTTATTTTAAAATCGGAGAGGGGTCGTCCAAAAATTTGCCAATTTTGATCGTTTTCATATGGAATTGCTCTATATATAAACAACATTAAGATACCACATGCTAATACTGCCAAATACTTAGGCATGACTCTCGATACTAAAATAAAGTGGAAGGAACTCATTAAATAAAATCTCAGGAAATGAAACTAAAATTCAGACAACTATACTCGTTACTTGGGAGTAATTCTGATGTATCTCTCACAAACAAACTCTTGGTGTATAACCAAAAATAAAACCAATAAAACCGTACGGAATACAGCTCTGGGGCTGTTCAAAGAAAACTAATGTACAAATTAATCAAAAAACACAAAACAAAATACTTCGTACTTCAATGCTCCATGGTTCATTCGCAACGACGACCTGCATAGAGATCTGGGGATAAACACTGTAACTGAGCAGACACAACGTCGTGCACAAAAGCACTCTAAAAAACTTCAGCTTCATACAAATGAATATCTTAATGAAATCTTCTTCTCTCACAACCCATATAAAAGACTACAGAGAACCCTTCCAATGGATCTGGTCAACTAGAAATATGTACACAAGTACATCAATTTATAATTTTTTTTTTTTTTGAGGATAATTAATGAATTATCACTCGTCACACTATTTACCTCATATTGTAATATTACCTAATGAGTTTTACTCAGTTGTAATTATATTGAATAAATAAAAAAAAAAATTTTTATCAATTATATTGATTTGCTGATACTTTTAAAAGCTGTCTTAATTAAATTTTGAAAATGCTGGAACATTTGCTATATCAAAATATATTTTTTAATGGAGAATTTCAAAAAATAAAGTTTTTTAAAAAAATTCAGAACTAGTCCCGAACATTTTTTGGAGAAAATATTTGTTGAATATTGTCATTCATACATATTTCAATATCGCACACCCAGTTCAAAAGTGACTCAACTCAAAATCTTTAATTTTTCAGAAATAGAAAAAAATATATTTGCAATTTTATACCAATCGAAACATAAAGAAAGACATAACTGTTTTTTAGCAACAGTTAACAACAACAAAATACACTGAACTTTTTTTATAGATAAACAAGTGTATTGTGCATAGTTTAAAAATATAAACCCGAAAAATTCAAATTTTGAGTTGAGTCACTTTTGAACTAGGTGTGCGATATTTCTTCGTACAATTTTATTATACGTATTATGTATTGCTTAGACGCCTACACAAAAAAAAATATTTCTCTATTTTTTTCAATTAAATCGGTTTGTTGAAAATTAAAAATTAGTTAATTCAATTAAATATTTCCTGCAATTCGGAACTTGCTTAACATATTTTATATTATCGCTCAAAAGCAAACATCAACACGTTGTTGTTGTTTTTTGTAATATTTATGTAGTTGTTTTTTTTATAAATGTTTATGTTCAGTTGTATTAATATAAATATATTAAAAATTATTTCAATTAGATTAGATATTAATTCCTAAGTTCATTAGATATTAATTTCTAAGTTCATTAAAATCTTAAACTTGATGTACGTTTTGGCGGAGTTCATACAGCGTTTTAGTTGTCACAAAAAAAAAATATTTTTTTTTTGCAATTTTTTAAAAAAAAATTGCGTTTAGAAATTTTTAAGCACATTTTTGACTCGGAGGTGCGGTTTACTAAGATACTCAGTTCACGCAATACGCTTCCCAATTTCAAATATAATTTTGAACGTCAGAAGCAAAAAACATACATTTTAAGAAATTTACTACAATTCCTTTTAAGTTTGTAATGTCCGTATCCCGTTATTGGAGCGCCGATATTAACTTGGTATACCTAAAACTTCATAAAATTACACCTTTTTTTAAATACTTTTGTCATTTAAACGGAGAAAAAACCATATGGGAAAAACTGCAAAAGTTTAAAATTTGAAAAATTTTGACTACCATACAACTTTTTGCCAAACAGCTATATGGAAAATAATTTTTTAGTGAATAAATCTCCCAAGTCTAGTGACTCCATTTTGTAATGGTTTGGATCTGAAAGTTAAAAACTATGAGAAAAAAAATCATATGAATGAGAAAAACTTTTGTAAGTTTCAATTAATTTGTTTAATTTTTCGACTTTTAAATGCCCATTAATTCTTTAGGTGAAGACTCTTCAACGTGAAACTTTGCTTGTATATCTTTTAAGTATAGTCTTTCAAACCCTGTTCAACGTTTCTTTCAGTTCAAAAAACCTTGAGAAATAAAACTTATATAAAGTCGATTTCAGCAGGTGTCGAGAATTTTTGAAGTAGCCCATATGTAAATATATGTACACACAATTTTTGCAAAACTTCATGGTTGGCAAACACTACATTTTTATTATAACGGTGGATGCCTGCCACGCCTATCTCAATACCGATATGAAAATTTTTAAACTACGAGGGTGGATCAATAAGTCCGAGACTTTTGTAATGAAACACAGTTTTTTTTGCAAAAAAAAAAAAAAAATTATTTTTCAACATAATCTCCTTTTAGCTCAATACACTTAGTCCAACGTTTCTCCAATTTTGTATCCCTTCCAAAAAATATGATTTTTCGAGGTCCATAAAATAGGTATGTGTTTGATCAATAATTTCACCGTTGGAGCTAAATCTCTTTCCACCGAGCCATTTCTTTAGGTTTGGAAATAGGAAGTAGGCACTGGGGCCTAAATCCGGAGAATATGGTGGATGAGGTACCAATACGTAGCCCAATTCATGGAATTTTGCTATTGATACTGCACACGTGCATTTTCTTGATGAAAAATAACTTTTTTCTTGGCCGTATGGGGTCGTTTTTTTCTTCAATCCTCGTTTACTCGGTCCAATTAGTTGGCATAATATTCGCCGTTTATTGTTTTTCCCTTTTGAAGGTAATCGATGTGGATTATCCCGAGTGCATCCCAAAAAACTGTTGCCATCACCTTATTGTCCGACAAACTTAACTTGGCCTTCTTCGGAGCCGGTTCACACGGAGAAACCCATGGTTTAGACTGCTGCTCGGTCTCCGGAGTGTTGTAATGGATCCATGTTTCATCCACAATTACAAAACGACGCAAAACTCATTCTAATTGCGGTTAAACAACTCCAAGCAATCCTTTGAAGTTGTCACACGATTAAGTTTTTGGTCAATTGAGAGGAAACGCGGCACCCATCGTGCAGACAGCTTTCTTAAACCCAACTAATCATTTAAAATCGAAACCACACTGCCATATGAAATAACCATGGCATCAACAATCTCACGCACTTTTACTCTTCGATCGGCCAACACCATATCGTGGATTTTTCGACATTTTCGGGTGTATTGACCTCAATTGGCCATCCAGAACGTTCAGCGTCATTTGTACTTGTGCGACCACAACGAAAGTCAGTAAACAACTTTTTTACCATTGACATCGATGATGCAGAGTCCCCATAGTATTTATCAACCTTTTCCTTGGTTTGATTGACTGTTTTTTTTTCGCAAAAAATAATGTTTAATGAGCACTCGAAATACATTTTATCCATTTTTAAAAAATATACAAGAGGTTTTTTGTTTTGAACAGCTTTTAAACCCAAATTAAATGACGGAACTTGCTCAAAATTTGACAGTAGTCTATTAACAGGTGGTACTTGATGGGAGCAGTGTTGCATTTCATATAACTACGAGGGAAGTTCGAAAAGTCACGGTCTTATTGATCCGCCCTCGTACAATTCCAATAGTGCCATGTGTCTTCTAATATCAAAAGGTTAATTTCAAAAAATTTTTCTAATATAATTTGATACGTCTACAAAGCACATCTACAAAATACCATTATAAATCGGTGTTTCGATATTTAAGCGTTATTTTAAATTTAGTTCAAGATATTTCAAAATCAAACCGGTAAAATTGTAATCGACATGTTATACTTGATAGATAAAAAATATAAATAACTTGCTTGCACAAAATGTCATTACTTTAAAGCTTTAAAAATTTTAAAATAAGTAAAATAAATTTTCAAAAAAATTTTAGATCATTACTTTATATTTAAAATAATGATAAAAATAAAATTGAAGTAATGGAAAAATTAACTAGTTATTAGTAAGTCCTTATTATTTGTGTTAAAGAAATGCACAGGGCAAGGTGGTGTCATTATTGGTAGTAAGAAAAGTAATGACATGTCATTACCGTTTCTACACTGGGCAGTTCAAAATAACGAGTATTTAAAAGAATGACTTCGAATACGCAGCGAATACAAACATTCGATTCCATATTACTGTTTCACATATTTTGTTGTAATTTATTGTACATGATAATTTTAACAACTGAACAACACACAGTCACAAAATTAGAAAAAGTCGATTTGTTTTTCACAGATTTTGTCTAGCTGAAACCAAATCTGTTTTGCAAATTTTTCCATCACGTCACAATTTTGAGACAGCCGCTTTTAAAAACTCGAAACATTGCGTTTTTAAACCATTTTATTAAGTTGTTAACACA
This sequence comes from Delia radicum, assembly GCA_021234595.1. Lineage (NCBI taxonomy): Eukaryota > Metazoa > Arthropoda > Insecta > Diptera > Anthomyiidae > Delia > Delia radicum. Next base: position 178,912,085 of record CM037853.1, read on the forward strand.
GCACAACCGACCAGCTAAAGTATTTTGATTACACTCAAAGAACTAAATTAATAGAAAATGTAGTCGTCTCGTAAATCAGCAACAAATTTTTTGCTAAAATTAAGTTTTCAGATAAAATTTTGATATACTTATTCAGCATTTAACTGGTTTGAACTAAAATTTTACTAATATTTTACTAATTTATTTTGCTAATTGTGTTGATAAGAACATTTATAGTGTGGACGACAACCAGATGTCGCTGCATGTCAAGATGCAGTAATGACGAGGAAAATGCTAGTAAAAAGTCCAACTCATGTAAGATATATAAAACAATCAAGCATGGAAATTGTTGCATCTGTTTTTATACATAAAACAAAATTGAGGATTAAAACAATTTAAATTTTGCGTTTTCACCAGCTTGTGAAAGTAAGTGTCTATTAATTAAATAAAAGACAAAATAAAATCAAATGCTACATGTTTATGGAGTTTAATAATGTAGTGTGGTCAAATTGCAAACAAATATACAGGCAGGTATACAGACTGAAACGAAAGACAAGGGCAAATTGTTACATTTCCTTTTACTTATTGCAAAAAAATGGTTGTAAGGGTGTTCTTTATACAGCTTGTCAAGTTATTTATGTTTAGTTTGGTTTGGCATTTCAACATGAATAGGCTGGCGCCTGAAAAGTGCTCCCAAATTGCACAAATTTATTTTGAAAACCATGGTTCTGTTTGAAATACATATAGCGCACTACGTCCATTTTACGGTCAACATAATCGTCCATCAGAGCAATTAATTCGATTAACTATGGAACGTTTTCGCACCACATTTACTCTAAATGATAATATGCATCCACAGAGACGTCGTACAGTGCGTACAGAAGAAGTCATTATTGCTGTAGAGCGTGGCGTAGAGCAAGACCCCAATCTATCCGCCATCGTGCACAGGAATTGGATATGTGTCCATCCACTTTATGGAAGATTTTGCGAAAAGATCTTGGTTTGCGTGCTTACAAAATCCAACTCATGCAACAATTGAAGCCCACGATCACCTAGCAAGGCGTAGATTCGGTGAATGGGCCCAAAACTAGACTGCCGTTGAGCCCGATTTTCATAAGCGAATTTTGTTAAGCGATGCAGCTCACTTTTGGTTAAATGGATACGCCAATAAACAAAACTTCCGTATTTGGAGTGGTGATAATCCTCAAGTGTATGTTGAGACAACCGTTACATACAGAAAAACTAACTGTTTTGTGTGCTTTATGGGCTGGTGGAATCATTGGTCCGTACTTCTTTAAAAACAATGCTGGTCAGAACGTTGCAGTCAATGGTATCCGCTATAGAGCTATTATTCAGCAAGACGACGCAACACGTTTGGTAACCGCATAGTTTCACGTTTCGTGAATTGGCCTTCAAGATCGTGCGATTTAACGACTTTAGACTATTTTTTGTGGGGCTATGTTATGGCTCATGTATATAGGGACAAGCCCGTGCGTCCACCGTTACGCACTGGAAGCCAATATTTAAGTATTTATTCTTGAAAAAACCGGCTACTTAAAGTCAGCTTTTAAACCAAGCTTGTCTAAAATAATGATTTTGCAAATTTTTCGAATTTGCGTAAAAATATACAAAAACAAATTTTTTCTCTGAAAATTGCTATTGTTTTGTGTTAAAAAGAATGAAAAATATACTTGTAACATTAAAGTAAAATTTATCAAAATATTATAAAAAAATTCTATTCCTCATAAAATTAGATCGTTTTCCAGCCACGCGGGGTGATTTTGCTCAAATTATTGTTTTTTACGACAACTTCTAACCCAATATCTTACTATTTATGTATCTATCCGTCCTGTTTTTGATCTTCTATATCTTATAGTAAACGGAATTCTATTATTAGTTTTTATTTCAATATCATTACTTGAGGTGAGCTATTTTTTCATAAAATTAAAAAAAACACACCTTTCCAAAGAAGTTGACCTTAAAATAATGGTATAAATTAAAGAAAAGCACCTCAAGTTAAGTAATTTTATTCTACATACTTGTAATATCTAAACTCAATAAACAGTTAAAAGGGATGTAGCGAGACGCCTTTTTCCGCTGCTGTTAAAAACTATGGTTATCATATATGATTATTTATTGTATCACATATAACTAAACATCACATCACATCATATATGATCAGGAAAATGGCATACATAAGCAAAACAAAAAACAAATGATCCTGAACTTAAAGAATCTTGCTTACATCATAATAAATTTAAAACGTTAGGTCAAATAAAAAAGCAACTTTTACCGAGTAACAAAATACAATTTTTTGATCGCAAAATTTTTAAGTAGAAGACAGATTTTTTAAAGAGCCGAAATTAACAGATAACTTTACACGTACAGTTTTATTAGTTTTTTGTTTTTATATAAATCGAGATTATTTTTATATTTTTTTTTCAACCTCCGTATATTTACAAAACTAAATCAGGTTGATACTAGTATTTCGGTCTGGCTAAATAGCTCAACAGAACCCGAAGTTTTAGAAAAGCTAGAGCCTTCAGAATTGGCAGAGCTTTAACAAAAAACCTATTAATCATCAATTTTGCTCCATTCTTTTGTTTTTCTTAGTAATCAAACACGTTGCTAGGGTCTTTTCCTAACAAGCATCATGACGTTTCTAAACTTTGAAGACCAAAAATGTTCTTTTCATATAGCAAATTTTTAGCTTTTGCGCTGGCTCAAGTAATAAAAAGTTTTTACAAAAAACTAATAAAACTGTAAAAAATATTACTTGAGCCAGAGTAAAAACTAAAAACTTTTTATATAAATATAACATGACAATATATTTTTTGTTAAAGCTCTGCTTATTCTGGAGGCTCTAGCCTTTTTAAAACTTCGGGTTTCGATGAGATCTTTAGCCAGATCGAAATACTAGTATCAACCAAGCTAATATGTTTGATTTGCTTTATTTTTGTAAATAAGGTTGAAAGCTAGTTGTAAATTAAAAATTTGCAAGTCCTTGTTATACAAAATAATTAAAAACAATAACTATACAGTCAGTAGTATGGATCAATGTGAAAAATAAATCTCCCTATTTATTACTTCAGCAATTGCAGATTGTTCAGAACAATTATTTTATTAACCACATAACAGGAGCAGTGGTAGAAAATATATTGCCTATAGTGGAGCTAAGAAACTATTTTATTTTTAAAATTTGGAATCCGTTACGCATTTTATAAGTGTTGGGTGTTGCATTTGTATAAACAAGCCGTTTCCAACGTTCTCTTCTAAAAACCTGAACTGGTTTTAAGAGAGTTTCGAAAAAAAATGTGTTAACAGTGGTACTTTTAATTAATTAATTTTCATGCTTTTAAGTGATTTTAATTACATTTTAAAGTTAATTTGTGTTGTTTAATATATCTCTGCATAAGTTTTGTATAATTAACACAACATTTTGTTTATATATATACTAAAAGAATATGCAATAAAAAAACCTCTAAAAAACTGTTTCTCTTCAAACCACTTGGAATAAAATTTAACAGATGTTGAGTACCTTGGTTCTCCTTTGATCTATATGTTCGTTGGTTTAAAACCTATTAATTATAATGTTATTTTTCAGTACTTTAGTAAAAAAAATATTAATAATTATTACAAAACTTAAAAACCGTAGTTTTTTCATTTTCTTTTGCAGTAAATTTTGAAATTCATTTATATTTTAATTATAAACGGTGCTAAAAAAATTTATAAATGTGGTGGAATTTTTTTCATTAAATTTTACTATATATGTATGTATATTTATATATAATAATATGTTTTGCAATATATAATTATATATAAAAGTGAAATAATTATTTTTGATTAATTGTAACATGTACACTTACATATAGTCATATATGGTAGAATCTACTAGATATGCTAATATATAACATACGATACAATGATATATGATGAAATATTACGCTATATTAAAAAAATTTGCATAAACTATGAATAAGATATTAATATATATCGTTACATATTGCCACACATATAAGCATATATAATTATATCAAGTTGTATAGGAGTAGATAGAAACTTTTTTCATCGGGTTTTCAAAAAAGTAATTTTGATTTAGTTATTTTTTTTCTAACTACAGAATTGACAATGTGATTTATATTAAATAGTTTTAATAGCATTTATATACACGGTGGCCTTGAACCTAACTTAATTGGGGGGTAAGGGCACATCGAATTTTTTTGCTGGAGATCACATATTTGTGCTTAAGAAACAAAATCCAGCAAAAATTAAAAAAATCCGCTTAGCCGTTTTTGTAAAAAATGTATTTCTGTACTTATAATATAACTGCATTTGCAAAATTCCTAATTTAGAAAAAAAAAATCTGATTCGCACTTAAAAAAATATATACTAATTATATTTCTCAATAATTAGGCAGATAACTGTAAAATAAAAACATATTTTGCAACGATGCATTAGTTTTTCAATATATATTAGAGAATAGAAGAGAAGTAAATAAACGAATTTTTACATATAATTATCAGTTCACCGCGAACTTTTGTTGCGTTAACTTCGTACATAAAAGGTGCCTATTTAATTCGATATAATAACATGATGTCCAAAGATCATGCTTTAACTCATATAGAGAACAGAAAGAAAGTGTGTCTATTTTGTTTGGAAATTTTTTTAATTGGTATTGCTGAGAAAATGGAAGAATTATATGAAAACGTTGATACGGTGTGGACAATTTTGAACATAAGACAATTTTACGATGCAACAATATTTACAGATCTCAAACTCGCCAACGTATTATCAGGAATAATGAGTCATGCAAGTTGTTACCCTTGTACGTGGTGTACCGCAAAAAATGGTAATCTTGACTCTTGTGGAGAATACAGAACAATTAGAGACTGTGTAGAAAATTGTGAATCATGGAAGAGAGCTTGAAGTAATAAAAAGATGCTCATAATTATAAAAATTGCATAAACCCTCCAATCTATTCTGTTGACAAAGATAGAGAAATAATAGATATTATTTTACCTCCGGAGCTGCATTTGTTACTAGGCGCGGGTAAATCATATATATAAACATATGTTAGTTGAATTTGAGGAAGAAAGTTTTAAAATGGGCGACTCAGTGCAATGTTTCTCGAGAAATATTTAATAAAAGTCCATCATTTGCAGGAAATGCGTGTAAAACTTTATTAGAAAAAGTGGATATTTTACGATCCTATCAAAATTTAGGCTGCCTAAAGTATGTACAGTGCTTTCAAGACTTTCGCGAAGTTGTTCATTCTTGTTTCGGGAGTATTCTGGACCCAAAATTCACCGATCATATTAACAATTTTCGTTAAAGCTTTCTTGACTTAAATATCAGCGTTACACCTAAAATTCATGCGGTCTTTTACCATATTGAATATTTTTGCAACAAATCAAAGAGAGCTCTTGGGTATTACAGCGAACAGTCTGTAGAATCTGTGCATGCTGATTTCAAAAAAACTTGGCAAAAATACAAAGTAAAAAAGGATAATGTAATAATTTATTAAAAGCTGTGCGAGAATACAATAGTCAGCATATTTGAAATTGTGAAAATTTATAGTACAAGCAAATGGATATATTTTTACATAAAAATCATCACATTTTGAAAAGTATTTATACAAAACATATTTAATGTATATATATACTTATGAATGAATAAATTACATAATATTTAATAAATTAAATGATGTCAAAATCGATAAAGGCTTTTATTTTGTTGTTACACTCATATTACATTATTTATTCCGTTTTTAAACAAGTATATTTACATTTTTCAGTTGTCTTCTCGTAAAATATGTTTTTATTTTACAGTTATCTGCCTAATTATTGAGAAATATAATTAGTATATATTTTTTTAAGTGCCAATCAGATTTTTTTTTTTCTAAATTAGGAATTTTGCAAAAGCAGTTATATTATAAGTACAGAAATACATTTTTTACAAAAACGGCTAAGCGGATTTTTTTAATTTTTGCTGGATTTTGTTTCTTAAGCACAAATATGTGATCTCCAGCAAAAAAATTCGATGTGCCCTTACCCCCCCAATTAAGTTAGGTTCAAGGCCACCGTGTATACTGACTAATAATATTTTCGTCAAACTAATATAGAAAACCTTTTTTTTCCTAAATATCAGTAATTTACTTTCTTACCATTTATGAAACTTATGAGCATTGTCATACACTCAAAAAAAAAAGTTTGTAAAGTCAGCAAAAAATTTTGCTGAGTCAGCAAAATTTTAGTCAGGAGGGTGCTTGCAAAAAAATTGCTAATGTCAGCAAAATCTTTTGCTGAAAATCAGCTAGCTGATTTTTAGTAGATTCAGCAACAGTTTTGCTAACACTTAGTGGATTAGAAATACAAAAGCCTTGCTAAAAATTAATAAACTTTTTGCTGAATTTTAGTAGACTGAAAAAAACGCAAAAAATTTGTAGAAAAATTGTAATTTAGTTAATTTATTTGCTGAAAATCATAAAACATATTTTTGCGATTCTTTTAAAAATAACTTACAATAATTACGAAATATAAAAATTTTCATTTTCCCACATTGACGACATGAATTAATTTAATATCTGAAAATATATAGAAATAAATATATATAACATAACAAAAACTTTCTGTCAACTACTTACATCAATGGTTGTCTAAATGATGCTATCTTTTAAAGGATGCAACTGCCGAAGATAATTATAGAAACGAAACGAAAAAATAAACAAAAACAAACGAAACGAAAAAACAACCCTTTTTTTGCAATACGAAAAAGGAAACATAAAAATCTACCTAAGATGTGTGTCTTTGTCTGTCGCTTTACTCTGTCTACATGTCTGTATATGTTTGTTTGCAATTTGACCACACTCGATTATTAATCTATAAACATTTAGTTTAGAAATACATATTAAATTTAAATATTTTATTTTGTCTTTTATTTAATTAATAGACAATTATTTTCACAAGCCGGTGACAACGCAAAATTTAAGATGTTTTTATCCTCAATTTTGTTTTATGTATGAAAAACAGATAAAAAATTTCCATGGTTGATTTTTAAACCCTCCATCCCATAGTGAGGATTGTATATTCACTTTGTCAAATGTTTGTAATTCTTTTAAAAAAATTCTGGGACCCCATAACCTATATATATTCTTGATCAGCATGAATAGAGAAGTCGATATAGCCAAGTCCGTCTGTCCGTCCGTCTGTCTGTGGAAATACAAATACTCCGCCAATACAGAAGAGGTGTTGCTAATTTTCAGTCAACTTGTTTGCTGATATCATGAGCAGTTTTCTAGTGAAAATGATCAAAATCGGTTAATGCGTTCAAAAGTTATGAGTGAAAATGTGGGAAGACGTCTAAAAATTTTGAAGAAAATTTTAAATTATTCTATTTATTTCATCATACATACGTACATTCAATGCTTATACACAAGAATATACGCAATCAGGGATGGCTGTCAATATCGCTCAAATACCGCTTAAGATTCTAACACCTTTCAACTGACTATCGTTATCCCTAAAATACCGTTACCGATATAATTGAAATGCCGTTATCCGTAAAATATCGATATAATTAAAATATTAATACCTTAAAATACCGTTACCGAAACAGTCTAACAAGATCTGAACAAACAAACTTCCGTAAGTAGATAATTTTCCCAAAGTATGATCATAAACTAGACAGTCATTAAAACTCGGGCATAATGGGGCTAAAAATTTCGGTGTGCATTAACATTACCTGAATAACTAAAATAACGTTACCCTTAAAATGCCGTTACCAAAATAACTGAAAAATCTTTTCCTTAAAATGACGTTACCGAAATATCTAAAATAACGTTACCGCTAAAGTACCGTTAACGAAATAAATAAAATTCCCTTAACGCTAAAATCCCGTTACCGAAATAACTGAAGTATCGTTACCCCTAAAATACCGTAACCGAAATAAAAGAAAATAGCGTTACTCTGACCAATAACCACATAGAATCGGTTACCATCCATGGTCATAATCAACACGTACAAAAACAAAAAAAACCCACAAAATATTGTTTTGTTTTGTAATACAGGGTGGCTGGTAAATGCCACTACAAAACAAAAACGTAACTTTTTTCTGAGTTATTAATCGGTTCTATTTTTTTTTGGTTTGGTTTCATTGATTCGTCTTTCAATTTAAGGAAAAATGAACGAATGGGGTAATGAAACTAACATTTTGATTGTGCGCCACTACAATGCTTTGGATTCTGGCGTTGCCGCCTAAACAAATTTAGGGGCACATTAGGCGGCACTCCTCTAGAGTTTCGACAAGGAATATTTTTGCTCAAATATATATCACAATACAGTCAATACGGATAGTTCTGCTTAAGAATTTTCATTTCTTTCCTTTAAAAAATCAAATAACAAGAGAATTGAACGCAGTAGACTTGCCCCTTAGCTGGAAATGTTCTCTGTAATTTGCACGGAATTTCGCTTGCATTTGACGTCATCGGGCGTGGCAGTTATTCTAATTACATTGTTTTTTAAAAGCCATTAAAAAAAATTAACAAAAATGTATTGCTTTTCAAATAAAAAAATATTTATATGTATTGGAAAAAAAAGTAATTTGATTTTCTTAATGTAGCAATATTCATCGGCCACCCTGTATGAATGTAGTTTTTTATAAATGGTATGTATGGATGTATGCATTAGTAGCAATCGCATGCAGTGCTACCAGGTTTGACGATTTATCGTAATGTTGACGATATTTAATACCCAAAATAACTAAAAGACTATTGGCCGATTTTTGCTTCCAAAATGACGATAATTTGACAATAGTTTAATATGTATGTCAGCAAGACCTATTTATTAATCATTCTCATAAAATCGCTGGCTCGATTATTAAATTTATATTATTTCGTTAAAAATAAAAAAAAAACATTGTTTTTTTATCGAAAGCTATCCTTTATTTGCAAATATGATGTGAAATACAATTTTGCAAAAATGCAAATCCTAGAATTAAATAAAACTTAATCTAAACCGGATTTATTTTTTTATAAATTCATTATAGGTTTAGCTTAATTTAGTTTCTGTGTTTATATTTTTAGAACATTTTTATAAAATTTAATTGGTGTTAGATTTAAATAAAAAATAAATGTTAAATAAAGCCTAATAATAAATAAAGTGCCAAAATTTAATAATTAAAAAATATAACATTAAGTTTGTTCGATAACACAAAAACTTATACAAGAAAGGTGCTTATTACTGGAAGGTGTTCGTTTAGACAGATACGCAGTAAAAACTGGTAAAAAGAGAGAGTAAAGTGACAGTTTGATGCCACAATACTTACAAGTATTTACTGGATACATTTTTGGCAGTAAAAATTTGTAAGAAGAAAAAAACATATGATTGAAAAAATATGCTTATTGTGTTAGTAAAAAAACTTTATTAACACTTTATCCCTCTTCTAACAAAAATATTTTATTTTGACAACTTTTCAAAATATGATGACAATTTTGAGGATTTTTTCCAGAAAACCTGGCAGCACTGGTTATGAGTGCAAATGTGAGAAGACCTCGAAAAATGTTTATAAATACAAATTTATAAAGTACTCTTTTGTTTTAAAGATACCATGCTTGCCAGATAACCCTTTTCGGTAACCCCAACAAATCAAAAAATCACCAATTAGAAAAAAGGTGAACAAAATAGTTTAGTTAAAATTCTTTATTTATTTGACTGCATTCACCAGAGTTGCCAGACACTTTAATCGTTATCAGATCAAAAAAATATCCAGTAACAAAATCCCCGAATTCAACAATATAAATTCATAACTTTTTTTCGTACACTATTTTACTTATTCTCATGCTCAACCTTTAATAAATTTGCAAGGAAACTATTACACTCTAATTACATTTATTAAAAACCCCATTAAATTTAAAGGACATTCACTTTCAGAACTTTTTTATTTAAAACATATAAGAGGCAATTTACAGGAGGCAATTTTTGCATGCAATGTTGCGTGCAATTATTGTTTGTAGGCAAATGGGGTAGAGAAGCAAGCGGGGTAGCTAAAATTGCACGGTTTTCGTTTATCAAGATATTTTTTGACATTTCTTTTTGGTATCGTTCGTATTCTTGTTAATTTTTTTTATTCGTATTCGGCTTCTAAAGTGTTGTGTATCGAAAATATTTCGTAAAATAAAAATAAATAATGTGGAATAAAGAACTATTTATGTATATGATTTTAAATTATATTTTTTTATATTATATATATTATTAAATTATATTATTTTAAATTATTACGAATAAATTAAATTTCAACGAATGAACAATTAAAGAAGATTGGCAAAAAAATTGCATGCAAAAACTCCTTGTGTAAATGTTCATGATTTTTAGAAGCAACTTTAAAAGAGAATTCAAAAATTGCCTGCAATTAATTTCTTAGCGTAAATTGCCTCTAAGGTGCATACTTCATCTTAAAATCTTTTGATTATATGCATTTTTTTCCTTAAAAAACCTAATTTTTATTTGATACATACAAAAATAATCTAAATTAAAGTATTGATGTGTAAGAACCAATCGAATTGCACAAGCAACTAAGCTGAAAAACAATAATTTCAAATACCATTTTCTTTAATTTTTGTGTCTCGAAAACACCCAAAATACTCGAAAGATTTTCTTTTACAATTTTTGACAAACTTAATTTTATCACACTTTCCGTTTTACTTATGTGATGTATAGTATAAACACATGTATTGTAATGTAAACGGGTATTTAATAATTATTTCATTATGTATGTCTCCGCAAGCGTATTTTTGTTCACTTAAATTTATCTAAAATTCTGATTATTCGAAACTGTTTTGATGCATTTGTATTCATTGCATCTCTTGTAACGATCCAAAAATATATTTAATAATCCTTATTACTTTCATTATTATATAGGCAAAGAAACGATTTTTTTTTATACAAAACAACATTCGAATTTTACAACAGTTTTTTTAACATCATAATGGTATTTTGAAAATATTTCTATTTTTCAAGACACTTTCTTCTTTAGGTAATCAGAATAACCATTTCACCTTTGAAGACCAACTGATATAAGCATGCACAATTTCAGATTCATTTTAGTGAACTTTAATTAAACATTTTTTTCTTTTGAAACATCCCAAATACATTAATCAATCAGTCATATTTTGTTTTACTTATAAAAACTATATTATTTTTGTTAGTTTTACAAAGAATATAGATATTTATATTGTTTGCACTTTCCCTGGTTAATGAAAACACCGAGATGGAGGGTATCCAAAAATTCGGCACAGCCGAATTTTTGACCTGTTCCACGATCTTCGAACGAAAACCTAAGCGAACGCAAGCTAGTCACTCGAATTCGAGTCAATTTGGGTTTCTCTATTTCGAAAGCTATCGTTCGCCTATACTTACGTGTGTCAATTTTTGTGTTTTACGTATTTACAAATCATAGTGGTGCCAGACCGGATATTTTAAACTTCTATTACAATTTCCTTTAAAAATACCAAAAATACTACTAAATTGCTTGAAGATAAATACAACATTACTTAACAGTGATCAGCTGTATATGACAAATAAATAAATAAAACAAATAAATAAAACAAAAGCAAAATTAATAAATCAAAAGAAGAAAATCAAAAAGTACACCAGCGTTTTAAGCTGTTCCATTGTGGATTTCATTAAGCTGAAATTTAAAGTTCTTAAAAAACTACAAATATTCGTGTTATTTTGTTATCCATTCTTTTTTTTTTTAATATTTATAATTTTTTATTATATCATTCATTCCAGCAAAGAACATTGAAAAATGAGGATTTTTTTTTAGGTTCTCCGATTTTTTTATATTTTGTACATGAATACTCTATAGTCCCACTTGCGCATAGCCTTTTTCAGATCTCGAAATTTGTAAAAATCGCGATTTTATGTACGTTTTTAATTTTCATAAATTTGATAAAAATGCTAAAAGTGTTTTATAAAAATATTTTCATTTTATAGAATAAAAAAATTTTTTTTTTAAATCATTAAAAATAAAAGACATGTTTGTTCCATAAAAATCAGTATTATTATAAGTAGCTAATATTCCATATTTTAGTACTGTTTTTTTTTTTTGAAAATCGTAGGGGGAAAGTTTTGAAAAATGCATTAGAAAACTGCATTTGCATTAAGTATGCATTTTTTTTTTTAGCAATCATTTTGTTTAAAAATCCAGTTATAAAGTAGACAAGTGCATCTTCCAAATATCGTTTAAATTAAAAACATGCGATATACAATTAAAAAGTTATGGCACTTCAAAGTAAAGTGCTTTTAGCATTTTTTTGATATTTATGAGAACTAAAAACGTGCATAAAATCACGAGTTTTTACAAATTTGGAGATCTGAAAAAGGAAATGTACAAATGGGACCATAGAGTATTTATGTTAAAAAATAAACAAATTCAGAGGACCCGTGTTCAGATTTTTTGAGTTTTCTAATGGAATGAATGATATATTTTTTTGAAAATATTTTGTTACTCGAAAACAAAAAAGCAAGTGACTGGTTTTGACATTTACGTTCGCACTGTTGACAACTCGTTCGAAATAGAGAAACCAAATTTTGTATGAAAACTGTTACGTTTTCATTCGACTTGTACTTCAAGTCATCGTTCGCATAGAAATTTAGTTAGAGAAACCCAAATCAATTTACTTTCGCTTAGAAAGCGAAAGAAAGCTTTCTTTCGAAATAGAGAAACAGACCATTAATCTTTTTTAAACCAAATTCGGCACATCGGACTTTAATGCTTCCACTTGTTTTATATGTCTTAGTAGAGTTGTACTTTTTAGTATCATTTTCCTCTTCTCTACTACATCTTGACATCTGCTTCATTCTGCGTATATCTTTCAATCTGGTTGTCGTCCACACTATTAATGTGCTTATCAGCACAATTAGCAAAATTAATTAGTAAAACATTAGTATAATATTACTAAAGCATTAGTATAAAACAGTTAAGTGCTGAATAAGTATAACAAAAATTTTAGCTGAAAACACGATTTTAGCAAAAAATTTGCTAAAAAATAGTATACCTGATTTACAAGACGTTTTACTAACTTTTCTACTTACTTATTTTTTTGAGTGTAGATATAGCTAAAGTGATTTAAAATGTTCGACGTTCAGGCTCGATTTGTTCGGCAAAAATAATGTTTTTGTATAATTCTTTCTGACCCTTCTTATTTAAAGTGTATTTTATTAAAAACTATTAAAAATTTATTTTATTTCTAACATTGCAATATACTATTTTTGTCCTTCTTTGTCTTACACGAATTTAGTTTAAAAAAATCTTTAACTTGATACAACATAAATTCTGAGAGAACGACATAAGTTAACTAGGAAACATAGATTTTTTTATTAAAATAGTATATACCCAAGTAAAAAAGTTTTGATATAGTTATATACATATTTCCTTGTACAGTTATTTATAATGATATATTGTATAATGTAAACATACAATTATATCTGAAATATATAATTTAATCTTCCTTTATATAACACTTAGAGTTTTTCACGGGAATTCCCGAAATTTTACAATCCCGAAATACCGCGAAATACTTCGGGAATGCCCGGGAATGTTTTTTTCGTGATGTTATTAAAAATAATACCTTTTTAAAGAGTATAAATTCAAAATTGTACACAGGGAATTTTCTTGGTCGGGTTTTGATGAAATGTTTTACTGAACTAATGAAGTGTTCTACACAAGCGGTTTAGAAATATATTTAATTTTTTTTATGAACTAAATTTTAATGAAACTTTTTCATTATCTATCGTTAGATAGCTAATTAATGACATCGAATGAATTTTTTCTATGAATCTATAAAATCTTTTTAAAAAATGTCTATGTTAATATTAAAAAAAATTCTTGAATATAATGAAATTCTTCATTGAATCTACGAAAAAATTCTATGAAATTGTTTCATTAATGTCTTGAAGGATAATTCTATCAGTGTATAAATAGTTTTTCATAAAAAACTGTAATAATAGTATTAACACAACTAATAAAGGAAACGTGTAATATTGTAATATGTAGTTTTTATTTAAAATATTAAAAAATTTAAGATTCTGATGAAAACGTTGTCAAAATTAACTAATAAACCAGAGATAATGCGATTTTGATGTAATGTTGTTTGGTCCTATGAATGAATCTTTTTAGAGAACCTTTATCAATGAAAATGAATCTTTAATCATTATCTAATCTTCCCGGGATCCCAAAAATTAATCCCGCTTTCACCGGAAATGAGAATTCCCGAGAAAAAAAACTATAATTACACTTATATAGTGCAATATGTAGAAATATGTAATTACATATCGATCTATACATGATTACATATGTTACATGGCATTGCATATATTCGTATACAGTTATATCTAATTGGATGTAAATATGTCACATTATATATAATTTGATACATTTGTTTGAAGGCAAACTAAAATTGTATCAAACTATATCTAATTTCAATTGTGAAAGACGTGGTAGAGAAGAATGAGTGTATTTTCTAAAAATCATAACTACATTGATTCACTTTTTTCTGAATCAGACTGCGCAGTTTCTGTTATTGAACATTCTTCAGTGACCCTGTTTTTTTTTTTTTGAATACTGTAATATTTGTTTTTTTTATTTGTTCGATTGCGTCTATATGAAATTTCACTGACCGTGGTATAGATAAACTGATTTCTAATGCCACATGCACTCGCACTTCACGTTAGACAGAGCGCTTTAGCCCACTGATCTACCGTCAGGTCGAGTTTTGTTGTGATTAAAACTAGTTTTATTCAATACACGGTGTTTCTGTTCTTGCATACATAATCTCAGAACTACAACTACAACAACACAACAGTTCTATTTTTAGAAACTTACCTCACTCTAATGTCCACTGTTTTCCCATATGTTGTAAGTGATGCCACATCTATGATATATTCTTTGTATATTCGATAGATGGCGCTTACGTAGATAGGGAAGAATTGCCAGAGAGCAGTTTGATTTTTGTTTGAGTTTGAATTTCATTTAATTATATTTTACTGTATCAAATAATGTCTAAATGTATCCGATTAGATCTAATATGATACATTTCTCATTTTTCGGATATAATTATGTATATATAATTCAAAAAATCTCAAAATATTTTTTTTACATGAGTACCCGAATAAAAGCGTTTTCATATAATTATACATTATTATATATAAATATATATGTTAGGTTAGGTCGAAAAGAGGATTTGGAGAAGGGAAATACTTCCCTAAACCGACTCAAGTCCCTGAGGACTTACACTTAAGCCAGAATGTCGGCTTGTTGTGCGCTCTAAACAATCAGTTCTATGTCCTATGTCACCTTACTATTCCAGGAACTCCGTCGTACTGACGAAACTCCTCAACTTCTTCCATCCTATGCCCCTAAGATCCCCCAATGTGGATATTGGGTCACTGGATAGTATTTCGACCCGGATCCCGGCAAATGCCGGGCATTCACAAAGATAGTGTTCCAAGGTCTACTCGTCTTCCCCACAGGCCCTGCACACTTCTGAGTCCGCCCTACCAATACGGTGGAGATGGGCCCTAAGTGTCCAGTGTCCCGAGAGGATTTCCATCACAAGACTCAGTTCCTTCCTACTGAGATTCAGAATTTCCCTTGTCTTGTCCTTGTCCGGGTTGCCCCAGAGAATATTTGTAGTCCTGCCAACACCCGCATTTTCCCAGATGGTCCTATGCATGGTGTCAGCCCAGTCCACCAGCTCTGCCTTGAGAGCTCGAAAAGGTTTAGCGTTCTCCAAAGGGACTAATTCCAGGGAAGATGCTTCCCTAGCCAAATCATTAGCCACTTCGTTCCCCGCTATACCACAGTGTCCCGGCACCCATATAATCTCAATGCGTCCCCGTGAAGAGAAATCGTTAATTTCCCCTTTACACCTGAGTATCGTCATTGATCCCACAGAGTCCGTATATAAAGCCCGGATAGCCGCTTGGCTATCCGTGAAAATCACAATATCACCGGTCAAGCCGATGAACACCTGCTTAATGCACTCCGTAATCGCGGTGACCTCCGCCTGTAGTACGGTGTTATGGTCAGGAAGACGGAAGCATTTGCGTACTATTGAAGTCAGCGTTTCAGAAGCCCAGACCCGTTTTCCCATCCAGTTTTGATCCATCCGTGTAAAAGTGGATCCCCGGTTGGTTCCTCAAGAAGGTCCCATTTAACCATGGTTGCCTGTCGGGGATTAACGTGTCACAGAGCGTCGTGACAGACCTCTCTGAAATCCTGTCGCAGTCCCATTCTGGGACGCAATACCCTGGCAATTAGGTCCAAAATAGTACGGTGCCCGGTAATATGGCCATTATTGTCCCATTCCCCGGTAGCCCTCAGCCGCATCATAGTCAATGCGGCCTCGTACTTCACCTGTTACCTCAATTGGGCGAATTGCCAGAATAGTCTCGACAATAGAGAATAAAAACCAAGGGCAATGCTGAGCATATTATGGGAAAAACATTTATAAAATTTTCACAGATTAATTTTGGTTCACCACAGCATCATTTATTTTTAAAAATATGCTCAGCATTACCTAACTTGAGCCCAATTTTGCAAAAAAAAAACAAATCAAAAAATAAGAGTAGCGAACTAAACGTATTCTCATTTTTATTTCATTTTTCATATAATAAACTGGGCACTATTACGTAAAATTGTACACTTTCGGGACACCCTAATGTACACTAAAACTTAAAAAAGATTTATGCTGTAACTTTTTTGAAAACCGGAAGAAAATGAATATGATACCTAATGAACTTAACGGATGATCATATATTTTTGTGAAATTATTTATATTTTCATACAACCATATACAAAAATTTAGCATATAGTGCAATTTTACTGGACTAAAACTCGCATCTAATTATATTTAGATGTATCAGTTTACATAAAATGATATACAATTATATCAGGCCAAAATCCGGATACAATAATATCTGGTTTTTATATAATTATTTATATCTGCATCAGTTTAGATATAAACTGATACAATTATATACAAAAATTATACAATCTAATGCAATTCTATTGCGGCATATTTCGGATAAAATTGTAATGGACATTTATCTAATTGCATCAGATTAGATATAAACCCATACAAACAGATATAATTATATGGGCCCATATTTCGGATGAAATTTAATAAGATTACATACAGCGTCACATAGAAATTGATATGACTACATAACATTTTTTTTCTTTAATCGGGTATATTATAAGTTTGTTTTGATCGAGACTGTATATGCATGCATGTGCACATACATACGCACATATGATATTAAATTTCGTGACTCAAACTAATTATTTACTATTATATGAAGAAAGAATATTGAATAATTGTGGCTGTGGCTTGAATTAATTTTTGGGACAAAAAACCCAAAATTAAATGAAATTATCCGAAAACATTTTCGTTTTGTATTTCATTTCTACATGTCTAGCTGTGTGTAGGGTGCTCATGCGTGAGTAAATATGGATCTCGTGAGAGCGTTCTTTCGTTTGATTGAACCGGCAGATGATAATTTGTGAATAGAAAACCATAATTGTTTTACTTTGATATCTTCAAATGTTTGTGTCATCAAAATAATTATTTCTTTTGTAAGTTTAAATTATCGTAAAACGAAGAAAGTGTGTGTGTGTGTGTGTGTGTTTGTATCATGTAGTCAAATAGTCATGTGGTCATTCCGAAAACCCGACCACTGTCTGCCACCACAATAAACACTTAAATATATTTAACACTTTTTGGTTAGTTAACAGGCACAAACAACAACAAAATTAACTTGCGTAAAGGAGATAATTTTGATTTATGCGAAGAAATCATAAAGGAAACTTTGTGAATTCTATACAATGAAGATTTACGATGGATCAACGCGAGATTTATTACATTTTGATAGAAAATACAAATGGAAAGAAAACACATAAAAGCAAAAAGGGTACAATGGCATAAGTGTGCACACGTTAATTGGTTTAGAATGCATATTAGGGCGTCCCGAAACGGTATTTGGTACACAATTGATCAATGATTTTATGTTGAATAACTATGGGGAAAAGTAATTAAAATTTGTTAGTGGAAGAGTTAAAATTTGTTGTGCGGATTTATGCTTATAGTGAGTTTAGACTGTGAAATTTGTCTACTTGATTAACGTTAATCCGCCTTTATAATCTTCCTCGTATGCATATGTACTTTTTGTCAGTTTTAAATAACAAGGTGGCGCCGATAGTGATACGGCATCAGAGGAACAAGGACGTTAGCAAATAGGTTTATCGACAGCTCCCAAAATTTTTGCGGCAGCCTCTTAACATTAATATGTACTTGTCTTTGTATGTATGTTTTGTTAGCGTTGCCAACCGAACTTATATAAAAACACAGAATTGCATACAATTATTAGTATAATACATTTATAAAAATAATACGTATGAGTTTTCCAAAATAATATGTATGAGCGGACCACTATCGGTGCCACCTTGGTATTTTAAACCGACAAGTTAATCAAAAAGTGCATATGTAAACGAGGAAGATTAAAAAAGTTGATTAACGTGAATCAAGTTGATCAATTTCGCAGTCTGAACTCCCCATTAGTATTTCAATAAAGTTCCGTTCAATTTAGCACACAAAGCAAATGTATAATATATGTGACCACAATTCGTTACACACATGCCAACACATATCGACACACATTTTTCACAAGCTTTATTTTTTCAAATCTTTCACAAACTTACCACATGTCTTAACACAAGTGTTGTATTATACACAAATAAAAGTATAAAAAAGATTAAAATCACCAAATGGTAGAAAATAAATAATTAGAAGAAAAAAAAAAAAAAAAAAAAAAATATTTGTTTAATGTATTTTTTTGTGTGTGTCGATAACAGTCTGAACAATCCGCTTTCAGTCTCACTTGCAGATGGCGGTATTTTCACATATTCTTTCATATAAATGCAAATATACCCTATATCTTGCAAACTAAGCGAGATAGAGCAAAATGAATCAAAAGCAGTAATGCATGCCGCCGGTACTCAGCCGGTTAGCCACCGACAGGTCTTTATCCAAGCCATTTGACGTATTTGAAAATAGTATCAAATTTGTTTTTCTTATTTTTTTTTTTTAAAGAGAAGCAACACTCATTAAATTCTACCTATTTATTAATGTGTTGCTTTCTTTGGAAAGGGGATGGAGAAGAGATTAAATGTGGGGAAAGATGAAGGGCTTCAGACACGCAACGCTGTAAATGCGCGAGATGATGAGTCCTAGAACAGTTCTTGCTCGCCACCTGATGGAGAGTTGGCGAACTTATTACAGCTTTTTGGTTCATAGCCCTGATTCATTGTAATATTTTACTTTATTATTAATATAATATTTTACTTAATTATTTTACTTTGTTGGGGTTAAGTGTTATGGGAACACCGAAGGTAGGCGCTGCTATACATATGAGGGATAGAAAACTCATACATATTATTTTTCTAAATTGATGTTGTCGTCACCGGGAATGGAAACCATGACCATCTGTGTAACATTCCAACGCGTTAACCATTACACCACAACACCCCACGTGTGGTTCAGAAAATCTGGATTAGCTTGTATTTAAAGAATGTTAGTAATTGTCATTAGTAGCTATTCTCACTTTCACCATTCACCTCAATTTTCAAATCTAATCATTTCCCAATTGTTTCATTTCCGATTTTTGAATATTTGTTAATTGTAAAGGCTCTTAAACAATAAAAATATTTGGGATAAAGTGATGTACAAAATCGGAGGCGAATGGTGAAAGTGAGAATATGAATCGCTATGATTGTTTCTAAAATTAACAAATAACTTAAATAAATTAAATGCAATAAATTTCAAAGCAATACAACAAGTAAAATTAAAATAAATCAAATTTAACACAACATTTACAAATAATACTTTTCCCCGATTTTATTTGCTAAAAATGATGTAGTTTTTGATTGCAAAATTCAAATGAAAACTGAAAGTGAAAATTGATTTCAGACATCATTGTAAGAGCTGATTGCATGTCAACGATAGCTTGATATTGTAGCAGTGTTGCCATGTATTTTTTTTCAAAAAACTGTAAGAAAAAACTGTTTTTTTAAGAAAAAACTGTTTTTTTTTTTTAATAAAAAACAGTAGAAAAAACATTTAATATGTGCATTTTGAGTTCAATTGCATTTTATTTAAACATAAAACAACATAAAAAACATTAAACAGATAACATATTTATATACACAGAAAAAAAATATTTTTGTTGTAGACTAACTTTTATTTATACTAACAAAAAAAAAATATTTTCAAATTTATGTTATTATAGATCACAAGTTGTGATCTGTTATAAAACTACATTTTAATTAACAATAGGAATAATATGTTTTTTTTTTCTGTGTACTTGTTTAAAGTAAAAAAAAAATATAATATAAAAAAACATATTTATATTTATATTAATTATTTAACATATAGCAAAAAATATCTACAAAACCATAAAAAAACAAAATAATTCATCACATTTTTAGATCTCACTTAGAGGCCATTTAAACGACGCAATTTTTGCATGCAACGTTGCGTGCAATTATTGTTTGTAGGCAAACGGGTAGCAAAAATTGCACGGTTTTCGTTTTTCAAGATATTTTTGACATTTCTTTTTGCTATCGTTCGTATTCTTGTTAATTTGCTTTATTCGTATTCGGCTTCTCAAGTGTTGTGTATCGAAAATATTTCGTAAAATAAAAAATAAATAATGTAGAATAAAGAGCTATTTATATATTATTTTAAATTATATTATTTATATAATATATATTATTTAATTATATTATTTAAATTATTACGAATAAATTAAATTTCAACGAATGAACAATTAAAGAAGATTGGCAAAATAAACGTCAAAAAAATTGCATGAAAAAACTCCTCGTTTAAATGTTCATGATTTTTAGAATCAACTTTAAAAGAGAATTCAAAAATTGCCTGCAATTAATTTATTCGTTTAAATGGCCTCTTAATTATATAAAAATATCAGTTATACATTTTTGATTAAATTTGATTTTCATTTCGTTTGATTTCCACAAAACAACTGCTAAAAAGCGAATTAAAACTTACTATACAGTTGCATTCAATGCGTAGTATTATTTTTTATTGAAACATTTTGTGCAACTTTTGTATTAAATTTATAAATTCAAGTAAAAGAAAGTAAATCGAGCAGGTAAACTGTGAAAACTGGAAAAAAAGGATGAAATTAAACAAAAACTGTTTTTTTTTCATGAAAAACTGGAAAACTGTTACGGCCC
This sequence comes from Delia radicum, assembly GCA_021234595.1. NCBI lineage: Eukaryota > Metazoa > Arthropoda > Insecta > Diptera > Anthomyiidae > Delia > Delia radicum. The sequence continues at coordinate 178,933,373 of CM037853.1, forward strand.
CTAAAAAACTGGAAAAACAGTTAAAACTGGCAATATGGTAACACTGTATTGTAGTAACATTAAAATCAAGTGTCTTCACGGGAAATTTGTTGAGCTGAAATAATTTTGCCAATTGCTATAATTTATATATACCAAAAACCACAAAAAACTTATTGGAAAGTAATAACACCAGCTGTTTTTTTCTTATTGGTAAAAAAGTGCTGCCAGTTCAAAAAAAAATAAAAAGATTGTGTAAAGCAACCCTGTAAATTTAACTGGGTGATTCGTAAATTAAATACTGCAGTCCTTTTCAAACTGTCAATATATCTAAAAAGTGTGTTGAGTTATATTGATCAATATGGATAACCATGACGCGCAAACTGTGGCCCCTGGCAATCCAAACAAAAGGTTTATAGCGGATACATCACCTATAGCTAATGACGGTCGTGTAACCGGAAGGAAAAAAGTTGGAGACCTAGAAGTTGATGATCTTAGAATGTTAATTAAAGAGGGCAATCAAGAAGTTCTAGATAAGTTATCAACACTGTCAGTGGATGTCGAAGGCGTAAAAGTTGAAAACTCACTTCTAAAAGAAGAAATAGAAACTTTAAAATCAGACAAAGATATTGACAGAAAAAGAATTAATCAACTAGAAGAGCAACTTAAAAGCAAAAATTTAATCTTTAAAGGGTTTAAATTCTAAAAGTTCGGCTAAGCGCAGCAGTTAATAAAGTCTGTTTTGGAAAACTAAAATTACCAAAGACTGCAAAGATAATTTGATACCAAAAAACTATTTGAAAGAGATGGCAAGATGACAGTTTTAGCAGAAATGGATTCCGTACAAAGTGTTCAAAATGCCCTTAAGAATGCTAAAAACCTAGCGGGGTCATCCATTTATGTAGAAAAGGATTTGAATGTCAGATAGACAAAAAGATAAGAGGGCTATGTTACAATTAAAGAAACATATATTAGCTGTTAGTAATTTGCACAAGGTGATCGCCATAAGTGAAAAAATCAAGATAAAAGATAAGTGGCTTAGGTGGAATAAAGAAAAAAAGCTAGTTTGCGGTCAAAAAGAAGCTTTGAAAACTTTAAAGGAGCTTTATGGAAATTATGAAGAAATTTGTTTAGGTTACAATGAATTGTTAGAAAAATCTCTGTCAAAAAACTAAAATGTCAAAATATATATGTTAATGTAGTAGCTTTTAATATACATGGTTTAGGTAATATATGTCTGTTTCCAGAGTTCTTTAAGTATGTCTGTGGTTCGTATGTATTTGCTTTATTTGAAACGCATGTAGAAGAGCATAATATCGACAATTGGAAAAAATACTTTAACAATTTTCAGTTACATTGGAAACCAGCGAATCGGATTAGGGAACGTGGAAAGAGCAAGTGGAGGATGCGTATATGGATTTAAGAAAACCGTCACAATTAATGACATTAAACATTCTTATCATATAATTGATAGAACAGTGGTCCTTAAGATATAAGTAAACTCATTAAAATTCAATATTATACCACTTTTATATTAGAGGAGCGGACTGGAGCAATGAATTCACAGTACTTAAAATTTTTTTCATAAACAACTCAGTGGAAAATGCAATTTTGGTAGGCGATATGAACGCACGTATTGGCAACTTTCAATAAGAGATCGATGATATTTATAAAATTAATTTTACTGCTGGACTTGAAGAAAGAAAGTCAAGAGATACTATTGAAAATGCAAATGGAAAATGTTTTTTGGAATTTTGCGAAGATATTGGTCTTATAGTACTAAACGGTCGTACATTCAGTGATGAAAATGGAGAATTTACGTACTTGAGTACATCTGGTAACTCCGTTATTGATTTTTGTGCAATATTACAAGATGCAATACAATATGTTGCAAAATTTGAAATAGAATCTAAAATATGGTCAGATCACATGCCGATAAAGTTAAAATTATGTATTAAATCTACAATGAATGAACATAAAAAGTTAAATTTATTACCAAAACTCATGTGGAAAGATTAACTAAAGGAAAAATATTTAAAAAATCTCAATAAAAACCTAATATACCAAAAATCACAAGGTGATTTTATGAATCTAGAACAGTTAGTAAATGTGATTAAGAAATCTTTACCAAACTATAAATCACCTGTGAATTTAAAGCTAAATGGTTTAATTACAGATGCTTAAAAGCGAGAAAAACTGCATTCGATTTACTCAATAAATTTCGAAAGTCAAACGAACCGGATGATAAAAATAAATATCTTCAAGCTAAAAAACATTACGCAAATGGTTAATGATTCAAAACAATGATTCAAAACATGGTTAATGATTCAAAACAATGGTGGAAGCTTGCACGAGAAATAAGAGGTGATAGTTTCAAAATTGGAGCGAATATTTCAGCAGCAGTCTTTAAACAATATTTTGAGTCTTTGCTTAATCAACCACAATTATCAAAAGACATTCAATATGCTCCCATGTGGCACTTCAATTATGAGCTGGATAAAATAATATCCGTCCAAGAAATAAAAGGTGTTTTAAAAAAAACAAAGCCAAATAAAGCCCCTGGTGCTGATGGAGTACCTTATGAAATATTAAAACATGCGTCAGATGAATTTTTACATGAATTGTCTAATATGTTTAATATTATATTTGAAACTGGTAAAATCGATAAAGAGTTTGAGAGCAGCATCATTTTCCCGATCCACAAAAAAGGAGATGTCAACTGTACAAACAACTACAGAGGAATTTCTTTTATGAATTGTTCGGCAAAACTATTAATGGGAATCATAAACACCAGGCTAACAAAATGGATTGAAGATTATAAAATATTAAATGAATTTAAAGCTGGTTTTAGACCAAAATACTCAACCATAGATAACATCTATAACTTGTCGGCTATAGTGTATTCAAATTTTAAGGAAAAGAAGAAGATATATGCTTTCTTTGTGGACTTTAAAGCGGCCTTTGATAGAGTTCCAAGAAAACCTTTAATATACAAGCTACATACGACAGGCATGTCCACAAAAGTTGTAAACCTGATTGAAAATATTTACAAAAATACAAAATCGGCAGTGTGGACTGGTGATGAGATGTCCGAATACTTTGAAACTTACACACACAGAAAACAATTCGTTGCTCCAACCGAATTTTTTGCCAACCGAATTTTTGTAGTTACATGAACTATCTAAAATTAGATTTGTAATTCGATTGTTGTACCCAACTTTCGTTTTGAATAATTGAATCATTTTACTGTCCAAAACGAATTTGAAAATGGATTAGTTGATTCAATTGAATTTATTTGTGGGTCTTATCGAATTGTTTTAAATAATACACTGTTTCCAAGTAATTTTTAAAATTATTTTTAATTTTTTTTTTTTGTATTAAGAATGATACATAAATTTTGTAAACAAATTATTTAACTTAATTAACAAAATTTCTGATAAAATAAGAGCATTTTGCTATATAAACCCATCATATTCTAATGCGTTTTCCTTGAACAATTTACGAAACTTTAATTTTCGTATAAAGTATCCGAGATTTTGATGTATTGACCCTATAAAATAGAGGTTTTTAATCGAAACCCGGTTTAGAAATTGAGGAATTTTTATAAGGAAAAAATACATTAAATTCGAAATTTTTTCTGGAAAACAACTTTTTTTATAAATTAAAATTTTGCGAAATCTGATTCTGAATAAGAGTTTTGTTTTTTAAAGAAAAATCTTCAGACTCTTTTTTGGGATATGAAGCAAATTCCGGGACATTTTTCATTAAAATAGCTTCAAAACTTCAGGCAACTTTTCTGGAAAATAGTTAAATTTAAATGCATTTTGAGCATAAGAAACGTATTTTTTTTATAAAAACATTATTTTTATTGTGATGGATTTCTAACTAAAACTCTATTCTTTGCAAGGTTCACCCCCATTTCAGTTTTAGAATAGTTGTATTGTTTTATCATTTCAAAACTAAAGCCAATATGAGCTTTTTAAAACAATGACGTATTGAATGTGTATCTGTCCAAATATTTTACAGTGTTAAGTTTTCTAGTTTTACAGCTCAAATCCGATACATATTCTTTACAACCGTTTTAAAACCTTTACGATACCAAAACAGAAATTATATAACGGTGTTGATCATATACTTCGAATTCGAACCGAAAACATAGCAGACTAAATACGGTAAAATTTGAGGGAAATTAGCCTTTATGTTATCCTGGGTTTAACACTTTCATATGGTGTTTAGTCTCGACGTGATAAACCAATACTTTTATTTCAAACAGAAACGGTAACCACCCTTGGCTATTTGTGCTTTGTGGGAGGTGGGACCCACAAAAACTACCGCAGAAAAAAATGTATGTTTGCATCTTAAATAAATAATAAGCCTCTCATCCACCTGTAGTGTTTTGGCTCTTAAACGGATTCATGAAAGTGCGTTGGATTACCTGTATAAAAGTTTCAGAATTGTTAGTGCATCTTCGAATAATATTTATTTTATATAAACTACCTTTGTGAAAATTCTGTGGCCAAATGCAATTGGCATATCTATTTTTCCGGAAGTCCTGCCAGAAATTCGTTTCGATTATCGCCTTTATAAGTAACATTGAATTTTTCTTGAAGTGACCACATTATTTTTTATATTTAGAATTTAGTTATTTGTTTTTCATAATTTTATTTTTTTAATTTTGTATGTACATATGTTTATTTTTTTGTAATATTTTTGAATTTTTTATAAGTTTAATTTTTTTATATTTATTTTTGACATTTGCTATGCTACTTTGTTCGTTTATCATTTGAAACAAACTACTTATAGTTGAGAGTGTGGAAATTGTTTAAAAATAAAATTAATTTACAAATTTTTGTTACAAACCGAACATTTAAACCAGGGGTGCCCAAGGCCTATGCGCTTGGTGCTCATTTGTTTTTGTAAAAACACTTAGATATAGGCTGTGTGTTTTAATACACATATAGAGCGCTCAGCACTAGCAATACGAAATACACAAACAACTTTGTCTTATTATTTTTTTTGTCGTTCTTCACTGTATACAAGCGCAAAGCAACAACACTTTCGTATGCTTTGCTGGTAAACATTGAAATATTTTTTTCTTTTTTCTTTGTATGTATTGGTTTTTACAACAAAAAATATTGAATAAAAATTAGTTTTTCTCCAAATGTATTGGTGTTTGCTCTTCCATAAGGAACTTTTGCGCACTCCTGATTTAAACACTATTTGACCAACAGTCGGTAGTAAATCCTTCATAAAATAATATGAATGATTTAAAATTCAAGTTTGATTGGAACTATTAGATTTTAGTTTTCATAGCCAATTTGTCGATTGAAATGTTAATTTTTTTGATTTTAATATGATCGTTGCTATGGCATTCTTGTGACAAGATTTTTATTTAATTTAATTAGTTGTAACAGTAAAATGTATGCCATTAAAGCAAAAAAATTGGTTGTAAGCGTAATAATTATATGCTGGAAAATAAAATTGAGTTGATTGAGAAGAATCTTGGGGGTCAGGATAGTATTCTAACTAATTTATTCTCTGTGTGCACGGGTGTTAAGCAAGGATGTCTTCTGTCACCACTATTTTGTACACTATATTTAAATGACCTTCACGATCATTTAGGAGGTGGTTTGTTTATAGATAATATAAATGTGCGACTGCTTTTTACGCCGATGACATTGTGTTGTTGGCAGACGATACAGGAATTATGCAAAATATGTTTAAAAATTTGGAAAGTTACTGCAATCAATGGAACATGGAAGTTAACATGAGTAAATCAGAAATGATGGTATTTCGGACATGTGGTAAACTAGCAGCTAGCGAAAAATTTGAATATATGAATCCACAAGTAAAAATAGTCAATGAATACAACTACCTAGGGGCGATTTTAACTCCAAAGTTGAGTTTTAGAAAACATGTTGAAAAAAGATATATTTCAGCTAAAAACAGTATTAATGCTACATGGACTAGTTTCATGAATACGACAAATATTTCACTTAAAGCTAAATGGAAGCTCTTTCAATCAGTTTGTCGTTCTGTTCAAGCATATGCAGCACAGGTTTGGGGTTGTCGGTTATATGATGAAGTAGATAAGTTACAACGTTACTTCCTAAAAAGAATTCTAAAGTTACCTGATTTCACACCAAACTATGCTCTAATGTAAGAAACAAATGCAGAATGCAGTTATATTTACACACTTGAACTACACATGAATTATATCTACAAAACGTTATTTAGTACAACCTTGACAGACTCCCAAATAGATTGTCGAGGATGATGATACGTAATAACACTTTTTGGGCAAAGGAAATAAACGAAATGGGCAGTGAATTTGGATTACAATTTGAATATGAAAATGCTGCACCAGAAGATTGGATTCATAGAGGAACTGAATTATTGCAAAAACTAAAATAGAAAACTCTTATGAGTATGCAGCATGATGCAGTTAAAAGTCGGTCTGTTTTTTATAAAAAGTTAGACTACTGTCTGCAGACTAACTATGTTGATAGTTTAAATAAGCAACATCAAATAACAACGATATTTAAAACAAGATGCGATTTGTTACCATTGAACGCTAATACCTTTAAGGCCACAGATAATAAAAAGTGCACATTATGTAACACAGATGAAATTGAAAATTTACAACATTTAATGGCTGTTTGTCCCATACTTAAAGAATTCAGGTACACACATTTTGGAAAATTATACCTTGCTGCAACCGAACTTATTAATATTTTAAATGGGAAAATACCCAACGCATAGAAAGATGATCATTGACGAGTCATTTTAAAATTTTGGAATCTACTACAACCATATATGTTTTTTGAAACATGTTTATACATCTTATTTTTTAAATATATTTGTTTTTATATAACAGACGACTATTTTGAACCTGGACCATTTTGAAAAAGGGTCTATTTTTGCATATTTTGTTAATTTAAGAATCTGTTTCCTTACCAACATACACAATATGGATATCAAAAGAAAGGTTTTTTAAGGCGCGTCCAACTGTATCTACAATTTGTCCAAGAACGATCATCCATGTCCTTTTTTTAAGGATATTCTGTAAAAAAAAAACGGTTTTTGAATTTTTTGTTTGGGGTTGTTTGCAATAAAAATGCCAAATTAACATATTTTAATCTTTAGTCGATTTAATTAAATACGGGTCTCAGCTTTTTTTGAAATTCGTGCTAGTTCGCGTTTTGACAAAAATGCAATTTGGTGGTAACTCTTCGTTTTAAATAGGGGAATATGGGTATCAAATTTTTTCTTTTGCCAAGTACATCATCTTTGTATGTAAATAATTTAGATTTTTGCAAATTAGATGCATTTTACACGGTGCTCTGGAATATATATAAATGTAATTTTGTGGTAACTCTAATATGATAGCGGATTTAGTTTCTAGATCATATATGGATGAAAATAAGACTAAAGAAAGAAAAGAAAAAAATGATCCACGACTTTTTGGCGGCATATTTTTTTCGCAAATTAAAAAAAGAATATGCCGCCAAAAAGTCGTGGATCATTAACAAAACATGCAAAAATACACCCATTTTCAAAATGGTCCAGCTCACGAGAGGTCAAAGCTGGAGCCGAAATATTTTAAATGTCATCTTAAAAAAGTCCAAGGTTCATTTTTAGGAGGGTACATCGAGCATTTTTTTTGGTGAGTCGCTCTAACATACATACTACAAGTTTTTTAAAACAACCATCTTGCTAAAATAATAACATAACAGTTCTCTACTTATGGTTGTAATTTTAGATGCAGATACTTTTCTTGAACAAAAGTTGGCAAATACTGGAAAGCCAAAAATAAATTTACCTTGCTTTTTTCTACGCATGTGTTTTGTCTTTTCGAAAAATTTTTGATTTTATACCTGCTGTAATATAAAAAGTTCTCATGAAATTTAAATTTTAGTCGATTACCCGACGTTTGATACGACTTTCAACTCTGATGAAAAATCGTTATTAAACTCACCAAAAAAATTTTCTGAATTAGCCGGACATTAGTAAGGAAGGTGCTTGCAAAAAAATGCGAGCTGATTTTTAACAAAAAAAATAGTAGAGTCAGCAAAAGTTTTGCGAACACTTACTAGATTCAAAATCGTTGCTAAAAGATTATAAAATCGTTGCTGAATATTAGTAGACTGAAAAAAAAAACAAAAAATTTGTAGAAAAGGCATACTTCAGTTAATGAATTTGCTGAAAATCTGAAAAAAACGTTTGCGATTCTTTTAAAAGGAATTTACAAAATATAAAAATGTTCATACTCCCACATTAACGACATAAATTAATTTAATATCTAAAAATATATAGAAATAATTATATATAACATAAACAAAATTATCTTTCAGCTACTTACATCAATGGTTTTTCTAAATGCTGGCATCTTTTAAGGGAAGACAAAAGCAGTTATTCTAGAAACAAAACAAAAAATTAAATTAAAATTCAATAGAAATGTGTTTAATTAAAAAAAAATCACAATTTTTTGTTAAAAAAAATGTCTGTGCTTCCCACAGGCCATCGTGTACTTCTTCCAATTTATGGTCAGTTTGGGCGACCTTCTGAGGTGGCTATTCGGACTCTTTCTTTCGCACCAAATTTACATTATTGGACATTAAACCACCAACACTTATACGTAGAGTACGGACAGAGGAAAATATCGCAGCTGTATCCGCCAGTGTTGTTGATGACGCTGGCCTGTGGATTATGGGCCGGTGGCATTGGTTTGGTGTGGATTATCCCCAAAATTTAACAGTTGGACTTGGGTGACATGTGGTTTCAACAAGACGGTGCGACACAGCACGCGAAACAATGCCCCAATTGAGAGGCGAGTTCGGTGAACAGTTTATTTCACGTTTGGGGCCGGCTAATTGGCCGCCTAGATCGTGCAATTCACCGCATTTATACTATTTTATGTGGGGCTATGTTAAGGGTCATGTCTATAGGGACAAGCCCGCAACGGTTGATGCACTGGAAGCCAATATTAAAGAATTTATTCGTGTTATGCGGCCGATATGTTGGAGAGACCATGCCCAAATTGAACATAGCGTTTGAACCTTTTGAGGCATAGCAGCGGTCAACATTTACATGAAATCATCTTTAAACATTGAATTATATAAATGGAGTCGATAGAAAGACTCGAATAAAAATTTCATACATTTCTAAAAATTTTATGTGTTTTTTTTTTAATTAAATCCGAAAGCTTTTAGAAAAGCACCCTTTATGTCTTACAAGAGTTGTACTTTTAAGTATCTTTTTCCTCGTCTCTACTACATCTTGCAGTGACATCTACTTCATTCTTTCAATATGGTTGTAGTCTCCACTATTAATGTGCTTATCAGCAAATTTTTTTTTGCTAAATAAATTAGAATAAAATTAGTAACATATTAGTAAAACATTAGTTCAAAACAGCTAAGTGCTGAATAAGTATAACTAACTTTAGCTGAAAGCACAAACTAAGCAAAAAAATTTGCTGGAAAAAAGTATACTTGATTTATAAAACGTTTTACTACCTTTACTACTAACTTATTTTGTTGAGTGCACGTATTTTTTCCGTAGTCTTTATTAAGCACTTACAGTTCCGGTTATTAATATAGAGCTGCCTCTGGTCAGATTCAGATATACCATTTAAGCAGAAATTATCTGCTAATTTAGCTCACAAATTCTGCTGATTTAGCTAAATTCTTAGCGTATTTACCTAGTATTGTGAACAGTATAGTTACATAAAATGTTCAACTAACTTTTTTAGATAAAATTTAGGTCACCTAAATTTAACAGGATACGATTCTAAACTTCATTGAAAATTCTACTGGCGCAATACAGGTATATTTTTCTGTTGTCGTAGCTGAGTTTTCAAATACATATATGTAGTGGCTTTTTTAATAAGTGTACCAAAATTTCGTTGCTTCTTTTGAAATGTGTTGCTTCTTATGTTGTTAAATACAGATTTGTTTGTTTTTATAAGAAAATAGGAAATTTACTCCTGAAAGCTCGTACTCCTGAAAGCTGGTTTTCGATTAGAAAAATTAAAAAAAAATTGTTCAGGAATACTCAGATCTTAATGAAACTTTAAAAAGTCATAGAGGGCACTTAACTTAATCCCTCAGCTACCACAGTTTGTTTGTACAAAAACTTGTGAAAGTTCTTTAAATTTAAATTTAGATTTATATTCATTTTTATATCAGGACTTTTCAAATTTCTTAATTATATGATGATATGGCACTTAAGAAAAAGAAAGTTTACCTTAAAACTTAATACAGTGTAATTGCCCAGGAAAAATATTTTTTTTTTCTTTTAATTTGGCATTTTCATCGATGAATTTAACATACGCTTGTCATAGGATGGAAGCATTCCAAATATAATTCTTTGGAAGTTTTTCTGACTAAACAAATTCTTTGGAAGCTATTTAGGCATAAATATTCCTGGGAAGTTGTTTTCAGCATAATAAGAATGATTCCTTCCTATGACAAGTCAATGTTAATTTTCATCGTTGACGATGCTCAATTAGAATCATAGAAAGCTTTTAGGGTTTTGCATGAATAATAAACGAATTAATCAAAATTCTGAATTGTAGTTTTCACAGTTTTACAAGCATTTAGTACATTTTTAGTAAGAAAAATGCTGATTTAAATAAGGGCGGTTAACCGATTAACCGGTTTTTTCACATTCGGTGAACCAAAAACCGGTTTCTCAAAAAGTCGGTTTTTTGGAAACACTAGAAAATACCCTCACCACGTGTTTGATTGCTAAGGAGACAAGAATAGAGCAAAATGTATGATTAAATGGTTTTTTGTTAAAGCTCTATTCTGGAGGCGCTAGCTTTTCTAAAACTTCAGGTTCTGATGCGATCTTTAGCCAGATCGAAATACATGTATCAACCTAGCTAATATGTTTGATGTGCTTTATTTTTGTAAATATACGGAGGTTGAAAACTCGTTATAAATTAAAAGTAATATGTATTGATATTTAGATACTTTTTCGCGCAATTTCGCTTTCGTTGTGTATGGACAACACTAACATATGTTCCAAATTTCAGTTATATCGAATGACGTCTTGAGGTCGCTAAAATGTACATTTTTCTAATAAGTTGTAAGGAAATTTTCATACAAATTAAGTTCGTAAAAGAAATCTTTAATAACTTTGCACATTTTTCAAGATATTAGCGTGTTTGTAGTTTTAGGAAAAAATAATTATTATAACTTTTTCAAGAGCCAGTGTGCGCGAAAAGGTAGTACATATAATCAATATAATAATTTAATCCTCTTCCTTAAAGCTTAAAATAAAAATTAATGGCATACCCATTGCGGGAAGGATAATGTTTTCCTGGCGATTTTTCATAAAATATGAGTTATTTTAATTTTTCCTTAACAACTTTTTAGATAGTGAACCATTTTTTAATTTAAATACTTTCTAGAAAACAGCCTTCATATACAGAGTGGATATTCTACGGAGTAACAGTTTTATAATATAAGACGACAAACTGAAAATATTTAAAAAACAAATTTTGTTTTCGTCTGCATTATCGCAAAAACTGCTCTTTTTTTAAAATTTGACTTCGTAACTAATAATCGCCAAAATATTTTATAGATCTGATGTATTGATTAAGACTTTTGTTCAGCGATTTTTGGTAATTTACACATTCGCATTGATTGGACCCTGAAGGGGTGTAAAATCCCTACATGTAGAATTTCGAAGACCCTAGTAGACAACAATTTTTGTAGACGAAATTTTTTGTTTATTTTTCGAGCACATGGTATGAATTTCATTATAAAGCAGCGTGTGCCGTTAGAGAGTTAAATTTGATTTACTAAAATAACGGATCTAACAAGACTTATAATCATGGATGGTAACCGATTCGATTCGGGTATCGGTAAGGGTAACGCTAGTTTCTTTTATTTCGGTAACAGTAATTTAGAGGTAACGATGTTTCAGATATTTCGGTAACTGTTTTTAGCGTTAACGATATTTTACTTATTTCGGAATCGGTGTTTTAGTTGTTCCGGTAACGTTATTTTAGGGATAACGGATTTTAGTTATTTCGGTATCTGTATTTTAAGGGTAACGTTATTTTAGTTACTCAGACAATGTTAATGAACACCAATATTTTAGCCCCATTATGCCCGAGTTTAAATCACTGGCTAGTTATGAGCAAACTTTGGGAATATATATTTATTTACAAAGATTTTCTTTTCAGTTCTTGTCAGATTATTTCGGTAAACGGTATTTAAGGATATCGCCATTTCAATTATTTCGGTAACGGTATTTTAGCGATAACGGTATTTTAGATTATTCGGTAACGGTATTTCAACTATATCGGTAACGGTATTTTAGGGATATCGATAGTCAGTTGAAAGGGGTTTAAATCGATATTTTAGCGGCATTGGCAGCCATCCCTGCATATACAGTTGAACCTCGGTTATCCGGGTTGCACGGGACCGGACTCAGCACGGATAATCGAAAACACGGTTAATAGAAGTTATTTATTTTTCCCGAATTTTAACTCTTTGTATGTAGATGAAAAGAAAAAACAAGCAAGTAAATATGTGTGCTGCACGGATAATAGAGGTGAAAGCAAGGTTAATAGAGGAAAAAATAATAGCACGGATAACAGAGGTAAACACGGTTAATAGAGGTATAAATCAAACCACCAGCATGCCGTTTAACAGATGGACCCGGTTAATAGAGGCCCGGATAATCGAGGTTCAACTGTATACTTAATAGCATAAAACTTAATTGAGCGGTAACTGCTGTTTGTAGCTCAAATATCCCAGCACTGGAATACGATTTGTTCGAATCAGCTAGCCAAAGTTGAAAAAAAGTTGGTATCAAAAAAGCTTTTTCACGAACAAAAAAATCAAATTTATATAAAAGAAATATTAAAAAGAACAAAAAAAAATCCAAAAGAGTCTATACCTGAAAACGGGATCAAACTCGAACCCTTCTGACTACAAAATTTTTAAAACAATACATGATTTTTATAAAATCTATGCTATACTGAGAAAAATTGTGGAAGAAGTGATGGTAGATTAGATTAGATCAGAAGGCACTATGCACCGCGAATGTAGGTTACCTACAGATTCAAGCTACCTATAAAGCCAATTATCCTATTAGGCAAAATGTTCGCGATGTCGGAAGGCGAAATGCAGCGATCACCTAGAAACCTAAGTGTCCTATCACAAAGCCTGGGACATTCGCAGAGAACATGATCCGAGGTCTCAGACACCATCTCACAAAACCTACACATATCCGTGTCCGATTGACCCTTCCTGTGCAGATGGTAGCTGAGATTACAGTGTCCAGTTAAGTACGACGCCAGGGTCGTCAAACCCCCTCTTTCAAGCGACAAGAGTCGCCTCGACCCTCTACTGGAAAAAGAGATCAATCTCTTAGCCTGGCGCTGACCAGGAGAGTTTCCCAGTAACCAGAGAATTCAGACTCTCTCCATGCCCTGAAAAAATACAAAAATATGCAATGGCGGGATCCCCAGCATAACCCCAAGGCATCGATCGGGCAAGTTCCGCCGGCCCCTGTAATGCCAACACGACACAAGACGGTAGATTATCTTAAGAGCATCCCTTGCCTTACTCTGCTCAACTTTTGGGCCACCATGCAAGGGCAGCATAGATGATCATCGGTTTAACAATAGTATTGAACGACCAGTAGACCATTTGTGGCCTTAGGCCCCATGTTCTCCCGAACAGCCTCTGGCAGGCATAATATGCCCTGGTGGCCTTCTTGGAGACGTGGTCAAGATGTTTGTTCCAGGTAAGGGAGCTATCAAGAGTCACTCTAAGATACTTAACAACTGCTAGAGAAGCCAACCGTCACACCCCCAACGACCGGCATAGACAGGTTAAGTTTCTTCTCCTTCTCGTGAATGGTACCAGGGATTGTCTTCGACGGATTGACAGACAAC